>JAOXOE010000256.1:16060976-16192081 GCA_028565055.1 Phoeniculus purpureus
GGAGGATGGAGCCAGGCTCTTCTCAATGTCATCTAGTGATAGGACAAGGGGCAATGGGTGTAAGCTGGAACATAAGAAATTCCACATAAATATGAGAAGGAACAACTTCACAGTGAAGGTGACAGGGCGCTGGAACAGGCTGCCCAGAGGGGTTGTGGAGTCTCCTTCTCTGGAAATGTTTAAAACCTGCCTGAATATGTTCCTGTGTGATTTGGTCTAGGTGATCCTGCTGTGGCAGGGGGATTGGACTAGATGATCTTTCGAAGTCCTTTCCAATCCTTAATGTTCTGTGAATCTGTGAATCCGTAGCCAGTCAAGGTGCATGAGTGTAGAGAACTGGAGAAGAATCTGAACTGACTCAAAGCACAGTCATAGTTTTTAACTGTATATGATGTCTTTCACAATATAGTAGAAAATTACCTTTATGACTAGTAGCAGGACCTGTTGTGTAAGTAATCCAGCCATGGTGTTGGTTGGCATCTCACTTTTCACTTGAACCTCTCTGTGATGCTGGTCGTGGAGGAGTGTTTGGTGCAGTCTCTGCCTGGCTCCTTGGTAAGTCATTCAAGTTATATTTCAGTACAGTTCCTTTCCAAACTGCTGAGCAGAAATAAGGGAATTTTTCACAGAGTGCTTTAAAAGAGAGCTGCTAATCAATTTTTCTTATTATTTTATGCCCTGTGATTTTTACACCACCCCCACCAGCTGGTTAATCATGCAAAAGCTGAACACTTCATTAGCCAGAACATGTTTGCCCATGGGCATTTCTGTAGTAAATTAGTTCTTTCTATTTATACAGGTAAGTCATGGCCAAAAGTCTTTAAGGTGCCAAAGGTAAGGGTTCGAATTAATTCTTTTACTGTGTTTTCAAGAGAACTAGGTTTAACTTTGCGCACTGTTGATTTGAAATTACTTTTGAATTAAAGATACTGTGGGTAAAAGAGCATTCTCAGGCTGTTCTGAAAGAAAGTGTCTTTCTGAATCTCAGATTTGCCCTTTGTAGTACAGCTCGCCTTTAAAAACACCCCAAACATCTGTGTGTGCACCCACCCATATTTATGCGTATAGGCACATACACACAGTATGTGCATCTACAGGCAGAGCCTCTGCTTGTTTGAGTGGCATGTGGCATATTGACCAGTGTTTTTCCTTTCTTACTCTGTGCCTTTTAAACTATTAATTGAGAATATGTGGTCTGTGGATGTATTTTTCCCTCCAATCACAATGGTGCCCTCTGAAAGCCTAGTTTAGCTCGACAATGAATTTAGCTTTCAGACTTTGGCCATTGCAATATTGTTTGAATGCCACCATTTCCTGCAATCAATGTAATTTTATATCTACTTGGAATAGAAAGTCAAGATGGTGATTGCCTTAATTTAACTCAGTGTTGTATTCATTAAGGAGCTGATCCCGAATTCCTTTCAGATCAAAGTCTGTCTTGATTTCAGTGGAACCTTTCGGCACACAAGGTGTGCGGTAGCCTTCTGAGTGTTGTCATTATGACTAGTGAATAAAAACTAAATGCGTTGCTAAATTTAGGCTGTTGCTCATGTCAGCTTCCTTTTCTAAATGACGGTAAGTGCATTCCATAAATAGTGTGCCTCTTATGTTGTCATATCTCTTTGGCTTGCTTTGCAGTATTTTACAGGATATTTGCAAATGAATTTTGTGTTCAGTAGGCAGGGGATGAAAATAACACTACTCATTGGGACTCCATTAACCCACAGCTAATGAGAAACCATTTCAAGAGCTGGAGGAGTGTAATTCAGATTAGCCCGTGTGCCAGGCTGCTCTGCTCCTGCTCCGGCTTGCACCATGGTCTGGAGGAACAGAGCCCAGTGTGACACAGCTGGCTCTCCAGCACGGACTCTTGCCGGTTAAGTTTTCTGTGCTTCAATTCCCCTTTTGGAAGGTAGGAGAGAAGAGTGAGAGAGAGAGAGAATGTGTGTGTGTGTGTGTGCGTGCGCGCGTGTAGTAGGTGACAGTGATCTTGACCTCCACAGTCAAGTGTTTTGAGATGTAATGAAATACTCCGCAAACACTATACTTGTGCTCGCTGGTTGATAGCATTGTTACTTGTAGGAAAGGGTACTACATGATGACAGTAAAGGTGGTCTAGACTGGCCCTTAATTAATTTTATTTTCAAAATCTATATTAGTGACTGTCGTGAGGGCACCTGGGCACTTTACATCAATAAAATAATCAATTTAAAAAATGTGTAGACCAGAACTCGGTGTTCACTAACAAAACTCCTGTTCCCTGTTACGACTAAAGGTCAGTCCAAGGCTGGCCAAGCGAGCAGGACTCGCATTTCTGCGCCTCGGCGCTTGCCAGACGCAGCTCTGGCGGAACACCACCGGCAGCAGCTTCCAGATGCCCGCAGTCCCTGCGGAGAATATCTTGCTGACTCGTTAACCCCCTGCAAGTCTCAAATTGTTTTCAGGACCGATGGGAAAGGTGGAGAAAGCCTAGTTCAGAGACCAGTCCCAATTAAAAATGTGAGTTTGCCAATTGTGAGCAGCACGTTGAAGTACAGGAAGCGGGGACTCAGCAGAGTAGCTGTGCTGCTGGGATAGAGAAGGAGAAAGACCTCCTTCTGAACAGGCTGGAGATCTCTTAACTGGAGAAACTTTATGGATGATAAATGTTACATTATGCAAGGTCTGCAGATTCTCTAGGAATAGCATGCTTCCTAGTTTTTTTCCTGAACATGTGTTAATAATTTACGCTATCCGTGCATTAAGGGACAGTTCACACAATGTTTAAGTGAGTTCAGGCTGCTAAATTGTCTTTATGGACTTTTAAAAAACCACACTACTGGGCACTATAGATTAGCTGAATTCCCAGTCTCGGTTAATATGCTGATGACATAAAATCAGCCTATTTCTGTTTTTCATGCGCTAAGTGAGCATATGTAATTAAATATAGTACCAAAGCTGCGTTTTATTTATTTGTATTGGTACATTTGGGGCAATAATCCAACGTTAATACATGTCTAATTGTGCAAACAACACCAAAACTAGGAGTTCCTGGATGCCGGTGTAATTTTTTAAATGTGAAATGATAATATATTTTGATGTCTTGAAATCCAATTGAACTCAAGCTGAGCTTCAAAATCCAAGACCTGATTCAGGAGAATTCAGTCCCATCTGGCTGGTAGGGAGCAGGTGTGCAGTGCGTGTGTGCCTGTACGTGTGTCTGTGGTAGAGAGGGGAATGCAGACAGTGCAACATTTCTCTTCTCCAGCAAAGCTTTAGTTCCAGTTTAATGCCGTAGTCTGAGGCTCTCTGTGGGTTACGTTTTTGTGTAACAACCAGCATCTTTTGTTGGTCTCTGCTTCCAGACAATGTAGTGGTGGCGGTGGTGAATGGCAGAAGCAAGTAAGTGTATAGCATTATGGAGAAATAGTTTCTAATTCTTCACGTTTTAATTTAGATTCTGATCACAGCCAAGACTCTTTATGTAGTAGACTGGATTTTTACAAATTAAGACTGAATGAGGAAATTGTCTCTGTGGCATTGGGTGTGAAAGTCTTTTTGAGAGTTGTCGCATGCTGTCACAGCAACATGGGTGTTTCACCTGTTTATGTTGTCTCTGTTTGTTTTTATAAAAGCAAAGAAAATACATAATGTAATTTCTTTTTTCATCAGGTAATAGACGTTCTACATTTCTGTATTACTGTGATTTTTAATCTTTAAAAGTGTCTTAACGACCTATTGGATACTTTAAGGTACTCCACTGGTCCCACTTTACATCTCGTAACCTTCAGAAACTTGTCCTAGCCATTCTCATTTTCCTCTTTCTCCTTCCTGTTCTTCATGCTTCGATCAGATACTGCCAGTTACCCTCTGCCTCTGCTGGGTGTTTTTTACATAGGAGATCAAAGAACCTGTTCTTCCTTGACTTTGGACATTAGCTATGAAGTCAGCTCCTCATACAACTCCTTCCAACTCTCCCTGTTCCAGCTATTAAATGTTTCCCGTTCCTTTTATTTGTCCTCAACTGCTGTGTAACTTTGTGCTGGAAAGTCTTTCGGCACATGTGGTTTTTATGGGAGTTGGCATGCAAAGCACTACTTACTTAACAAAATAAGTAAGCAGTCATACTTCTTTTCTAGCTTTCAACTTCACATTACTACAGTAGATGACATTTGCTACTGTATTTCACAGGGTTTTTTCATGGTGAACTAACTTAATGTCTAACGCAGAGCGGAGCTGGTGCCGCGTTGCCAAAAGAAGTCCATCTGGCTTGACAGACAACATGAGAAGCGTTTCTCTGCGCATCCCTGTAAAGATCTCCCCTTTACTTGCTTGCTTTGTGAAGTTGGATGGAAGAGGTCACCCCCTTTGACAGAGCAAGTGCTTCTTTTTTCCTAGCAATAGGGCTTTGCATGAAAACATTTTTTATTAAGCAAGTCATCCATACTGCACCGTAGGCTGTTTGAGTGTAACAGTATGTTACAGTCTGCAAAGTTAATGCAGTTAATATTCAACTGAACTTTTGGGGGGGTTGCTAATCCCTTAGGCGGGCTTAGCAGAAAGGGCAAACATATTTATAGCACTTTGAATCAGACTGCAGTGAACAAGTAAGAGTATGTGTTATACCATGCAAATGTTATACAATTTCAGGAAAGCTCAGTGCATAATCATCTTTTAATAGTGCTTAAGTTGGTGCAATATCTTCTCTGTAAGCATCAGAGTTGCTGCTCCAGTGGACAACAGGTCTGTTAAAATGAGACTCAGCGAAAAGTCTTGAGATTCCTTTTCTGGTGGTAACTTCTGTAAGTTCTGAACAGGTTTATGGGCTGTGTAATTAGGAGCTGGCTGTATTCTTTAAGCTCTGGTATTTGTATTATTCTCTAATAGGATTTCACTGGACTTTGTCGCATATCTGACTGTGACAGTGTATGCAGGGTTGTCGGTAGCCTGTTCAGTGTAGACCACGGTCTCTTACCATCTCTGTAGAAGTAAGAAGATCAGTCCTGAACGATCATTTCCTCTGGAGTGAAAGTGTGACACTGCATGGAGTTTCTTTTGGCTAGAGATGCGGGTGCACTAGGCAAGGGAAACAAGAGGTAAGTCGTGAGTTGCAGGAAGTTCCCAGAGGAGATGAAGCACTCAGGCTGAGAATGTCCAACTTTTCTGTGAGACACAGACCTTTCATATTTATGGGCAAAACTTGCAATGAGCATAAGGTTGTATGAAGAAGCACATGAAGGCCTTGAAATGTCGTCAACCCTGAGAAGCCAGAGAACAAGAAACTATGATCTTGGGCTTTCCAGACAGTTTAATTTTGTAGAATTTTTAGTCTAATAAGTAAGAGGTCCCTCAATTGGTGGTGACCGAAAAGCCATTTGTACATTGTTTTTATTTCCTTGTGAGACACAGATTAATTATGTCCCTAACAACTGTGGTCTTTGTGGATGATTTTTAAGGTCAGCTTCTCCTGCCGTACAGACACATGATGCAGGCCTGGCACAGTGACCGTTCCGTGCTGATTTGGATTTCTAATGTACTTTATACCTCGGTAACTTCTTCCTTCACTTCCTAGGTATTAAATATTGGAATGAGTGACTTCACTGTGGAACTTGACCTGAAAGGGGGCTTGGGTGCCTTCATTTATCCAAGTACTCAAGTAATCTTTTGGTTTGTCGCCTCACCTGCACCCACTCCCTTCCATTTCGTTTTGCTGTTTGTGAGCCACACTGGCCATTCATACACCTCCAGGAACAAAATAATCCGACAAAATAAGCGATGTGTCAGAATTTGTTAGGAGAAATGGAAAAATGTTGATACAGGTTTTCAGCTCTTTCGATTTATTATCTATTCACAGTAATATACACTAGATTCCAGAGTAACTGAAACGTTTTTGTTGAAGTTGTATCTGAAGAACCATAAATTAACTAATTTATTATGTGCAAAATTTCAAATTCCAGAATATCTTAAAACAGTATCCTAAAGATCAAAGCCTCTCCAGAGGAAGGAAGGCAATTAGAAGGGCTAATCAGGTTAAGACCCAGTAGATCTGTAACAGGTGCACAGGGATGATGTGATTGACCCTGTGATGTGGGTTCCTTTGGTTCCTCATCCTGAATGTCCCCAGCTCGTGACTGGATCAGCTTCCATGCAAATCCTATGTGAGGTTCAGCCTTACACCTTGACATCTGTAATGATCCTGTAACATTTTTGTCATTACACTGAACAGTAAACGCAGACACCCATAGTAAATGCTAACTTGACAGGGTGTGCTGGTGGAGATGTGCTGAATCATAGCTACACGTCCTGCAGCCATCTTGGAGCTTAGATGTAAGTGAAACCATCCACTGGTTTACGGGTAAACCATCCACTGGTAAAACCAAGAGTTAACATTCGGGTGATGCTAACTGTGATAAAAGGTGTGTGTGTGTCTGCGTTAAGGTGCCTCACTCTATACATTTATGAGCTCTTTTTATAGTAGCCTTCCCAGGAGCAGTCCAGGTCCAATCAGGACTGGTATGCCATTGTGCGAGGTGTTGTTCTAATTCAAGTGTAAATGTGGAATGGTTGCTGCCCTGAGGATATTACAGTGAAATTACAAACAGAATAAAAAATAGTAGGAGGTGTGGAGGAGAAGGAAGGCAGCTGCAGCGAGGTGCACTTGTCTCATCAGGGTGGGGAAACATACAGCCCCATACCAAGTGACGGGCATTGCATTTATTTAAACATCTGCTGTCTTCAAAACAATTAGCCTTATTTTATTGTCTTTTGTTTCTGTCTTAGTAATTTAAACAGAAATGCAGAAAGTATGAAAGGAATTGCTCCTGAGATCCTTTGAGCCTCCTGTGCCGTCTCTAGCAATGACCAACCCCAGGTGCCTTAAGGAAAGTTCTAAGAGCCACACAATGGGCAGACATGGGATAATCTTCTCTCTACATGGTCTAATCTTTCATTATGGGGGATTAATTTAAGCTTTGAAGCATGAGGTTTAAAAAAAAATATATTTGTTGTTCCCCCTCCTCCACTGTCAACCTTGTTTAAAGTATGAAATGCCCTCCCAAGCCTGTGATCTGAGCTGTTCTTAGGGTAATCCTACCTGCTCCTCGATGTGCTGACCAAATCTGCAGCTTGGGAACTACCATGGTAGTTTTGCTTCCTCTGATGCCAGAAGGCACCGGGAGGTGGGAGAAGGCAGAAGCATGTTGAGCAATTATGGCCTGGGTGTTCCCATGCCACCGCATGTCAAAGCTATGCTGCTGCAGCTGGATCTCTCTCCTTTCTTTTAATATTTTAGTGGCTAATTTGCAGTAAAGCACAATAGGAAATAACCATAAATAAATCTGGGAACCTTTGTATTAATTTCTTTTGCTAGCTGTGTACATATGAGCAGCTTGTCATTTGCATATGTGAATCTTGTCATAACAATTTTGGGAAGTGATTTGTTAATAATCAAGTTCTCAGAACAGCTCTAAATCAGTAATTGATGTAGGTCTGGATGAAGCAAGCCTTCCGCCTGCCTATTTTGTGGAGCATTTTTGGCAAGTTTCAAGCTAGCGTGAAAACTAGCCATCAGAATAAAATTTAGGACAGCTGGGATGCTTTGCAGTGAAGACTTTTGGCTCCACAGTTCAAATAATCACAATAGCAGCTCAATTTAGCCTTTGGCTGGATAGGTTTGGCAGGGCACAATGAAAAATAATTATTTCATGGCCTGCTTATTTGTCCCTTAACAAATAAACTCTCTGACCTATGCAGGCTTATGTAAATACGCTGCCGTATGTGGGGTTGTAGAACACTCTCATGTCCCCATTTGGAAATATGTTTTATTTCACCCTCATGTTAGAAACTCTTTTTTTTTTTTTAGACTTCTGTTCACGAGGCAAGGAAAGGGGTAGGAGGTATCGGATACTGAAGCCCAGACAGCCAGGCACAGAGTCTAAAAAGCCATCTAACAGTCTTCTCTCTGCAAACACATCCATTAGTATGCAGTGTTTTCACTGCTGTAATAATAAGAGCAATCATGATACGAACAAGTCCGTCTCTTCACAGCCTTCCCACGCGGGATGGAGAATGACAGCTCCTAAAGCATTTGGATATTTGCCTGAGTGTGTGCTGCTTAGCTAGCCACAGTTCAACTTGCTCTCCATCTTAGGGCTTCCTGGATATCCTTCTCAATTGTTTCAGTGACAGCTTAAAATGTGGGACTTCAAGGGGGGAGATAAAAGCTTAGCAAAAGGCTTTTTGTGTGCGTTATTTAAAGGGAAGTTTTATTACACTTGACGACGGAGAGCCATGCCGCACCATTTTCTGTGCCTATGATTTCAGTTTGTGCACTTTCTGTTGTACCAGCAGCAGCCGATCCATAACGTAGTCTTTCTGTTTCCCATTCTGGAGCAGTAAAAATACAAAGAGGAGTACAGTTGGATTGTTTTGTCTTCTGACACCACCATTTTGGTTCTGAAACAGTAAAAGAAAGCTTTTCTTCCCCCAGTAATCCTAAAGGTCTCTCTAGAACATCAGCCTTTGCACACTCCTGCGCGTACACACACACACGCGCGCGCTTGCCCACGTGCTCAGGCTCTCGCCAAGGTGGCTCTGAGCTGTTTTTAATAGTGGCACTTCTTCTCAAAGTGTCATTTAAAAAAACATCAGCAGTCATGTCATGCATCGGGATGAATTTCTAAATGTAAATGAGATTCTCTCAGTAATTTATTTACATTTGTTTTCAGCACAACAAATGAGACATCACGTAGCTTCATAATTTCCCATGACCGAGTCACCAGCATGAGGTGTGTAATTTACCCTGATTTAAGATACTTATCTAGAGGTTCTTGCAACAATACCTGGTGGGCTCTTTTTATATTACTTTTAGCTGGCTTTTAAGCCATCTACTTCACCTCCTTCTCTGTTTTTCAATTGAAAAAAAGAAATAGGAATGCGTCTGCTCCTTGAAGCTTTTTTTTTTCAGTAGCGCCGAGAGGGATGTCTTTGTTGCCTTGTTTTGAATATAATTTTCTCTGCCATTTCCTTCTTATTTGGCAAAAATTGCAGGAGGCTTCCAGAACAGATTTACAACCTGATGATGCAGGAAGCCAACACTGGTTCTGGGCATTTCTGATGGAAACGTGCTCATCCAGACACAAAGCATGAATGAGAAGCACCCTTCAGTCATTGGTTCCCCCCTTTTTTCAGCTGAAGTATTAAATCTTAGACCTGATCTGGGCTCTGCTACTGACTTGGGGCTTCTGATCTGCCTCTGCCTGAAACAATAGATGGAGAGGGGATGCGAGTGCCAACTTTCAAGTAACGCGGACACAGTTATGTACCCGTAGTTGGAACGTGTAGAAGTCTAACTGCTTGCTTATTTCAGGTAGGTAGATGATTAAAGGTGCAGTGTACCATGCATACAATTTGGTACCTCTTATCTTGCAGTCTCAGTTAAGGGTTGACTGAAAATCAGGGCAGTAGCTTTTGCTGGTTTTCAGGGTAACAGCACAGAGGCTCTGATGAAAGTTGCTGGTAGTTCAGCAGCAGGACAAAGCGCTGTGTGGTACAGTGACGCAGTGGCAGTAGTTTGGGATGTTGCTATGCGGGAATAGCGTACCTTCTCGTGGAGGTCTGCGGGGGTAACTGTATGTGGGTGTTCTCCTCTCCGAGAGGAAGCATGACACGTCTTTGTGTTCATTCCCAAAGCTGAATCCAATGTTTTCCTTTAAACTGGAAAGTGGATTAAAAAAAAAGAATAGATTTTAATGACTGTTTTTTCACATGTATCGTATGTACTAGGACCCAGCTGAGAGTTAAGTTTTGGCCCGCTGGCCATTTCCTTCACATTGCATGGGTCTAGCACCAAATTATGCTGATGGCCTGTCAATCACCAAATTATTTACAGAACTGCAGTTAAATTATAGAAATATTCCAGACAAGGAGTGCTCTGGGCAAATTACTTCATCAGAGTTATTTTCCACGGTATACTTAAGCAAAAGCTTAAGGAACAGCATGAATCTTTTTTTTTTTTTTGGTGTGCATATGCAGTAGCAGCTCTGGTTTTTACAAACACCCAGCCTTCTACCTGGGAAAACAGAAGAGTGGATAGGAAGATCACTGATCTGTGTTTTCCTCATGGTTTAACCCCAGCCAGCAACTAAGCACCACTGCCGCTCGCTTATTCCTTCCCAGTGGGATGGGGGAGAGAATCAGAAGAGTAAAAAATGAAAAAAACTATGGGCTAAGTTAGAAAGTTTAGTAGGAAAAGCACAAGCTATGTACATAAGCAAAGCAATACAAATAATCAATTCACTACTTTCCACGGGCAAGCAGGTGTTCAGCCATCCCCAGGAAAGCCGGGCTCCATCCCATGTAATGTTTGCTTGGAGTGACAAGTGCCATCTTTGCAAACATTATCTCACTTCTTCCTTCCCCCCAGCTTGATATGCTGAGCATGATGTCATGTAGTATGGAATATCCCTTTGGTTGGTTGGGGTTAACTGTCTCAGCTGTATTCTTTCCCAACTTCTTGTGCACTCCCAGCCTGCTTGCTGGAGGGGTGCCACATGTGAGGAGCAGAAGAGGCCATGACTCTGTGCAAGCACTGCTCAAGCAACAAAAACACCTCTGTGTTATCCACTTGGTTTCCAGCACAAACCCAAAACACAGCCCCATACCAGCTGCTATGAAGAAAAGTAACTCTATCCCAGCCTAACCAGCATGCTCAGTTTGAAGCAGAAGTTGCGCGTTATGGAATGCTTATGACATCATGTTTATGCCTGTAAAATCAGGTGCTGCATTGCACCTCAGCTGGTGTTACCAGTTGTCTGTCACATCCAGGCACAGCGGTCACTGCCCTTTTTTATGACGAAGTACGTTTGCATATCTGAAGGCTGTTTAGGCTTTTACTGTTTTACCCCATGTAGCAAGATGTGAGCTGCTGTATGATTACGACCTGTACAATGGGGATATAAAATCCTAAAAGAAGCCCTAACTCCCTGTTACAGTTGGCATCTTTTCAAGCTCTGCTCCAGAGTTTGGAAGTATAGTCAGGGTAGAACTATATTTGGGTTTATATGTAGCAGTCATACCTACTGGTTTACTGGGAAAAACACTGGCACAGATTGCTGTTTAAGGGCTCTGGATGCAGTGTTTATGTTTAGCTCGGTGTTGTTTATCACTGCATATTTTTGTTAATATTCCATTTTAATGTGTTTGCACTGTGAGACAAGAATGCCTTCCCAGCCTCGGCACGGTTGTGCGCTTTTTGTTTAATGAATATAGGAACTCAGGCTTTAATCTGATTCCCATGCATAAATTCTGCCCAGAAAACAGGTGCTTAAAGTCTGTGTTTTCCAGACCTCTCTCCACCCGTATCTTCAGGGTAAAACCCATTCATGTGTAGACAGCAGACTTGACTAGGACCTCTGTGCTCGGGGCCCAGGTGCTGAAAGCCTCACCCATGTGAGGAGGGACAGCAGGCTCAGAAACATGTGAAAACCAAAGGTCTTTGCAAACTGAGCATTCCATTTAACCTAATTTCCCTTGGGTGTTTGGCTCAGTTATGTGAGAACTGCTGGGCCAGACCTGGGGAACCCACTCTGCAGCTCAGCTGTGGACTCTGTCCATGCACACCAGAGGTGGGACTGCAGTGGCTGGAGTTTCCTTATGTGGTTTGAGGGTTATTTTTTTTGATTGGCAGCATGCAAATACATGTGAAAGCTGGACCTCCTTTACTCATGATGGTTGTTAGCACACACAAGTCTGAGTAAGTGCCACCTGAACTTAGAAATGCTCTGACAGACAGACAGACAGACAATTAAGGCTGGCTTTTTCAGCAGAGTGGAGGAGCTGTGCTCTCGGGGCCCATTAACAGTGGTGCCAAGATGGCCATTGCTGCGCCAATACAGGGAATTAAGTTTCCAAAAAACTCAAGAAGCTCCAGATTGTATATCTCACGAGTTCTTTACTCCCCCAGTTAGTAATCCATATCTCACTTATTGCTAGAGTCAACAGTCTAATGGTAACAAAAAAATACAACCTTTCATCATCTATTGATTTTCAGTCTTTAAAAAACTGACAATAAGCTATTTTTTGTCCAATTCCTCAATAAATAGGAACATTTATTGGTTTTTCAGTTTTATTGTATTACATTAGAATATATTTTATTGCATATAGTTGGTAATGTAGCATCAGGAGACATGTTTACGTTCAGCCAGTAACTTGAAACTGCATAGCTCAACTGAGATATGTAAACAAATTTGTAATACTAGTTTAATTTAGATTACGATGCAGAATACTCAGACTTGAGATCATTTTTCTATTTATTCCATTATGAACCTCTAACTAATGGAGGAGAATTGCCATAAAAAATAATTACAGTAGAACATCAGTAAAGGTGAGCATCTACTTTCTTCCCTATCTGAGGGAGAGGGAGGAATTATGTAGTTAAGCAAACATTGCAGTACTGAGTTTTATTTCCTTGAAATCCACCGCAGACGATGTTGTACAGGTTGGGCAAGTCATAAATACTGTCTGTGTGATACTGTGTGTCAGATGGCCTGGACATCAAATTCTCAGTGGCCTCCGTTACCTGCTTTTAAAAAGGGAGGCAAACAGGGATGTGATTTAACTGTGGTAGACCTTGGGATACGGATCCTGAATTGCCTCCCCACCACCACCTGCCTTCGTAGTAGAAGGTCACCTGTGTATTTTTTTAGTTTCCAGGGCTTGTCAGGAGACACTGAAGATCAACAGTCACTCTTGCTTCCTGTTATGAGGAATGTCAGTTTGATGATGTTTTTATCCCTGTTGTAGAAGCAATTTAAGCTCTTTTTTTCCTTTCTTTTAATTAAGAAGCAGCTGATGTCTCTTCTGGTGACATTTGGTCCCACAGCCAAAGACAGTAAGCAAACCTGACGTGGAGGTGCCACTCTCAAGATGGGTATGAACAGAACAACCCCTGCTTTGATCTAGTTGTGTCACTGTGCCTCCAGGAGACCCAAGCGGTTCTTCTGCTTCCAGTGATCATCCTTTTCAGACTAATTCCTAGATTATGAACCGTGTTCTTATAGACTGTGAATATAAAGACAGCTCTGGCTTATGTTTCATAACCATTGTGCAGTAAGCGAAGAGTGAACCATTTGGGTCCATTTCTGGTGGATCGGATGCGATTCTGTGAGCCATAGGCCCTTTCTCCTAATCTGTTGTGCATCTCGCTGTCATCTCTGCATGATATGAGCTGACGCATAAGGAGTTAATAGATGTCCAGTGACCAAAGCCATTTATATTTCTCTTTATATACAGAAGTGAAGTGGAGCATATAAAATTAGAAAGCAGAACCAAACCTGAAATTCTCTAACTTTATGACTAGTCTGCGTGTGTGTTATTTTCCCATGATCTTTAATTACATTCTGTTCTGGAGGGGGAAGAGGGAGGGAAATGCTAATCTAGTGCACCAACTGGGGGGAAAAACAAACTGGTTTACAGCGGGAGTCTAGATGACAGCACACTGCAAATGCAAAATCTGACATTCATATGAAAGTGAGCTAAGCAAGACCAATAGAAGACAGCCAAAATGACTGCAGCAAGAGGAATACAAGTGGCTTAAGGAAACCACGACTGCTCTGTTTATTGAAGTCTCACAGCCGACCTTTAAGGTGCTGGTGATACGATGGAGATTTTGTAGCGCAGCACCAGGAGAGATGGTTGTTATCAAGGGAATGTGTGATTGGATTCAGGTTCATGAGAAGCTAGGTTTAGAACAGGATTGCCCTTCTCTCTTTGAACATAATGTAGTGGAGTATGTCTCATTGCACTGAATGGAAAGATGCTATTTTCAGGACTGCTGTTTGCTGTGTTTGCTAATGAATTTCCAAGGGGGTTTGAGCCTTGGATATATACTGTAGAGATGCTGGCAGTCAGTTGGAAGAGATGTGACTGAATGTGAAGCTTAGTTCTGTGTACATGCAATCCTTCTCTCTGTGATTCTGCCTCCAATTGGATATTCAGTACATTCAGCAATAGTAAATAATTTGTTGGAGTCCAGCTGTGACTGAAGGCCCCTTGACAAACAGCATCCAGGGCACAAAGCGTTGTGATACCTTCTACTTTCACTGGATGAAACAGGCGTTAAAAATGATTCTAGGGTATACCAAAAGTGGTCTCTGCCCTGTTCTTTGGCTCCGATGTCTTCTGCATCCCCTTGGCTTCTTCATCCCCACGGTGCTCTTCTGCACCACAGGTCTGCACAGAAGTAGATATCTTTGCTAAACAGCTCGACTTAGCAGCACAGTACACTATTGGAATAAGGGGTGAGCGGACTATTTAAAAACAGAATTCTGTGGGTGTTCTACTGACACGTTTTAAAGGCAATGCACCGTTTGACCTAAAGGTGTCCTGGGTAAATGAAGGTTTGGCCACAGGTCTTACCTTGTCTTGGCACTATTTTCTTGTCCCTTGATGTTCATTACTCTACTATTCAAGTATCAGCAGCAAGTTTTTTCTTGGTGGATAGCATGTTCCAAAGGACCTGTGTTCTCCTGTGGTAGGAGGTCTGAGGCAACTGTGATGTGTGCCAGTTTAACACCTTTGAATAGCATGTGAGGGTGCTCCCCAGTGGTGCTAACACATGAATTGAATAATCAGGGAGCCAGCAGGGCAATGTGTCTTAGAGTTCTCTCTTTCTGTCTACCAGCTGTGACTGGTGTGGATCCCCGGGGTGATACCGAGGAGTGAGTGAACCCTTGTGTGCTTGGGTGTGTGGATTATGAACAGATCACTCAACACCCATGTTGTTATCGCCTTTGAGGCAGTCTACCTCTACCCCTAGGAACAGTTGTAACAGTGCACTTTACTCTGGATTCCCATTTTAAATCTAACTTTTATGTGAACCCTTAGGAAAAGAAAAGTTTAATTGCACTTTATAGAAGAAAATAAAGGAAAGTTGGAATGAGAAGGTATCACATAGTCAGGATGTGTTTTTACTCTTTGGTAGATGCTAGGAAGGAAAAGGAACATACTACAGTTCCTCTTCTCTTGTTAGTTGTTTCTTGATCCAGCCCATTACACACGCTGGTCCCAACACCTTCAGTAATTTCCTACCATCTCTGGCGCTGGGAGGTCAGACTTTACTCTCATTCCTTTTAGCACTGCACTGGCTTGGGGCATTCCCTTGGGGCATCCTCTGCACTTCTTGCTGCTGAGCTGGGGAAAGCACACTGCACGTGTGCATCCAAGCCCAACATCACACTTAACCCATACAAAGGCTGCTTTAGATCATTTACATTTTTCATTAGGCTTCTAATGTCGTTGCTCAAAAAGCACAGTGGCTTCCCTAGCTGTTTGAACTTTGGAAGGCTGTCATTTTGGATCACTAGTCTACCAGTGGCCTGTAATTGTTCAGCATAACATTGCACAAACATAACATAACTAATTGCACAATTAAGATTGCTTTCTCCTCATCATCCCATTCATCATACTCCTTGTTCATACCTATAGTCAGCATCTGGCATTAACAAAGGCTGCTGCGCTTGTCACATTAATACATTCCTTTTGTAGTGAAAACACCTTTTATGTGTCCCTTTGTTATTTAAGAGTCTTGCCAGCCTGTTCAGTCAGCCTGAAAGTGGTGTTTAGAAAGCCTTGTAGTGGACATTCCTTTGTCAGACGTTTTTTGGGAGCTAGTGCAGTGGTACTCCAGACACAAAGGCAGCAAAGCTCAGAGCTCAGAAAAGGGACCCGATACAGATCAGCAGAGGACCCCCCCCATCACTTTTCTTAACAACTCTGATGTAAGTAATACAGTGTTTTGCTGCTTTTTAAAATCCGAGGCAATACCTTTTCTTCACAGGGGACATTTCAAGGTCATCAGTCCTGTGTGGCTGACATGAGATGCATACTCAGTTTCTCCTGGTAGTCCCCACCAAAACTAAGCAAGCCAAACCTGTGTTGAAAAGTGCAGGAGGCAGCAGGGAAAAGTTCAAGAATGTCTGTGAGGCAAAACATGGGAACTTACCCGGTCCCTTTAATGCCAGACCTACACAGGAGGTTTTGTGCTTAAGGTATCAGGTGGGTGTTTGCCACTCACGTAAGGACAGAGTGGGAACATCTTGGAGTGGAAGCCTAGGTTGGTCTGCAGTATCGTAATGCTTCTCAGGAAAAAGGAAATGATCTAAGTTTCTACTTCTGGAATCTTTCCCTGCAACTCTATAAATTTAAAGAAATAAAGCACAAACAGAAAATTGATTTTTGAATGACAGTGAATTATTGTCATTAGAGAATATGTAGTTTTATGTCAAGGGAAGAAAAACTCGGTGTACTATGTGCTACTTTTTGAAGCATTACTTAATGTACCAGTCATTGCTGGGAACATGGAGTCCTTTTAATGCTAGTCAGGTAATATGTCATTCTTTCTGTAGAAACGCTGTGCAGCAGAAACATGAGTTATATACTGATGTAGTTATCAGAAGATCATGTGGTAGCACTAATGTGAGTCACTACAGTGGAGTTTGCCCTGTTTGAAATTTTTACATAATTAAATATAAGTGAGTCATTGTCCAAATTCTGCCAAAGTGCAGATGTCTTTAATTTAGCGTGTGCAGTTCAGCTTGCATATGCCTTCCGCAGGGTGAGCATCTTTCCCTTTGTGCACAAATCCGGGATAACTCTGGTGTGGGAGCCGTTTCCTTTTGCCACTCAGCGTGCGACGCTCCCATTGAAATCCATGGCAGCTTTGGTAAAAATAGCTGGAACACCCAACCCTTAAATAGACCTCTCTGCCTCCATTTGTGTTCTGCTGGCAATTCTTTAAATACACGTAGTTAGATCAAAACAAGTGTATGTTTGTTTCTGTGTAATGAAGGATACGGCCTGCATGTCTCGGTGATGTACGCTCAGTTGCCTTCTTCGACATCTGTACCAAGGCAAAGACCAGAGAAAGAATTAGAAAGGTAAGGCAAATTTCTTTAAGGGAAAACGAGCTGGATATGCTTACAGAGATATTGGACTTTTTCAGTTATAGACTTCAAGATGGTGGATGGCTTTGTACTCAGGTTTAGTTAAACCAGATCCTTTTGCTGGAGATTAAAACCAGCCTCCATGCAGTTAGCTATGTTATCAATGTTTCTGGAGATTTCACAAATCATTAGGTTTCTGAGGTCTGAAGATGATGGTGATGTACCATCTCTGAGTCATTTGGCTGAAGAGGCGGAAGCTTTTCTTTCTTTGTCCCTCTCCCTTTTCTATTTTTTCCTTCCCCCACCCATTTTCTCAGCTGCAAATCTAATTGTTCTCTGTCTAATGCTGAAACATAACAAAAATGTGATTAACCATCACATTCAGAAGTAGCTTGTAGTTTTGTTGGGCACAGAAGGAAAGAACAGGCGTATATGGAAGTGCTGGAAAAATGTCTGATTAACTCCTGAGAGCAAGTCAACATGACTAAGGCTGCTCTGCTAATTTGTGAGTCATTGAGTATGTGCTATTTTTTCTTATTTGTCAATGTCTCCTTTTATAGGGAGATTGGATAATGTTTACTACTATAAATTCTTTCCCAGGAAGGGAAGAGTTGGATTTTAATGCGTTTGAGTTCCCCCCCAAATTGGTCTGGATGATGTACCAAGCATTTGATGAACTTGCGTCCTTTTTCAGATTCATTGCCCGACCTATGTGCACTACTGATTTACCTCAAGTATTTAGCACAAGCTGTAACGGGAATGACAGGTTAAATTCTTTGGGAGTTTTGGCCTCTCTCTACAAGTTCTGTACTTGCCATAATACCAATGAGAATACATGTGGTATAAGTAACCCGTGCAGGATCTTGTTCTTGAAAGGTAACCTTTGAGTCTTACACTCAGTTTTCCTTCTGGAAATGTTGTGCTGCTTTTCTCTGACGCTCAGAATAGGAGGTTGTGGTAGAGAAACTGAGTATTTATTTAAAAAACCAGTGTGTCTCCTATAGAGAGACTGCAGCCTTACACAAGACAGCAGCATGTATGCCAGCCCATCCAGAAACAACCCTCCTAGGGGACGTGTGCTTCAGACACCCTCTGTGAGTGCGTGAGTGAAGCTGCCTTAGTAATTCATTGATGACAGAGACGTAAATTCCTCCCCCTAGTCTCTCTCTCCGTGCTGCTCAGTTAATACTACCAGCAGAGGAAGAAGGAAGTTCCCACACCTTCCTCTGGTCCTGCTGCAGAGAAGGGATTATGCAGGTAAGGAGTCCTGCATGCCAGGTACATAGACTCTGGAGCACGTGATTTTTTTTATATCCTCAGTGACTGCTCCCTATTCCTGCTATATTTAAGTGTTCTGCCTCATTCATGATCTCAGAGATTGTTCCTGTTACCTTCCTCCCCAGTAAAAATCCTTGTTGCAAAAATATAGCTGCATGGATGTGCCTGAATAGCGAAGCACAGCGTCCCAAATGATGTAACTCAGGTTTTGGGAGCAGGACAACTGCAGTAGTGTGAGGCTTCTTTCAGAATAATTAGTCTTGCTGAGAACCAGGGTATAAAAGCCTGTGCAGAGCCCAGTAATAAATGCAGTTACACCATTTCCAGTATTTGTGTGCCCCGGCATAGCTCTGCAGATCAGGGCAGACGTGCCCACAATGACGGTCAAGGAATGATTTCATCTTTACAGCCCTGTGCCAGGACTGTGATACAAAATACGTGGGATTCATTCTAAAGAAAACAGTCCCACTCATCTTCCAGACTAAACTGGGAGGCCTCTGAGATCATTAAGAATAATTTTTACAAAGGAGAGATTTATGTTTCCATTCATGGAGCCAGAGGTTGTTCTCATGCCCTGCTACTACCTGGCACTTGTCCATCCAGGAGTGAACTTCTCTTGAGCTGCAGGCACTTGCTGGGTTTTCCATTTCCAACTACAAACATTTCTAATATTAAAAAGGCTATTTCCCCAGTGGGAATATGGGTTGCATGAGTTTCTTGACTTTTCTTTGTCTTTTGATTGTGTATGATAAGACCTTTAGCTCTCTCAGGGGTGTTTTTTTCCAGTGGACAAAATGTCAGTAGAAGTTAAAGTGGAAAGTGCCCTTAGAGAGATAAAGGTTCTCTTCCACTCTCTGCTCTATGGTTGACTCTGTGGCTCTTTTCTGTTGGGGTTTAGTCCGCTGGGGTGCTTCATTGCTCAACTTAAATTTACTTACCTGTTATATAAATAAGGGACAGCCTTGGCCATTAAGTAAATCTACTGATGGAGGGAAAAGGGATTTTCTAGAGTGCCTGTGTGCCTTTCTGAGACATGGAGTTCAAAACCATCTGATAAGGTAACCTTCAGCTGGTTTTCTGCAATGGCTTTTATCAATGAGCCCTAAAAGCATTGATATTTTCAGGCATTATAGTTGAAGAGGACTGCAGTGTCCTTGAAATACTCACTAGCTAAAGGAACAGCATCTCCAAACCCAGCCTGTGACTTCCCACGTACTGTCATATATGACTTGCTTTCTCTTTTCTTTCTGGGATGTCCAAGTGGTACCAGTACCTTGGCTCTAGCCAGTACACACCGTTAGGCTGGTACCATGCTCAGGAGCTGTCTGGATTTGCTGTTGCCCTCAGAATGTCTGCCTCTATATTGTATAGTGAGGATAATCCTTTGTTTAATTTTTTTCAAGATTTTGAAAGGAAAATAGGGGTCTCATTCAGGTCTTTCCATTTTTGCATGATAGTACAGTTGAACAACGTGTACATGTGTTAATTAAACATCCCTTCTTATCACTGTTTTGGTAAGTGTCCTGTAAATTTAATCACTACGACACCTCTGTACACATTACAATCCTTTTAAAGATCTAGAGAAAAATCCTGGTGGATTATTCAAAGCACTAAATCACACAGAATTACAGTAGTTATTAGAGGCATTAAAACCTGTGATAAGAAGCTTTATCATGCATTTTTGGGGAGGCTTAGTCTTTATCAGAGATGACTGTAAATAGAAGTTAACAGTGAAAAACTTTATAACAGTTTATGTTACAGTACATCAATAATCAGGTACTGTAATTACAGTATAATTACATGACAATTGTTGCGTAGTAGGTAACTACAGTTTATTAGTTTTCTTGGTTTTCTATCATCACAACTACCTGTGAGACCCGAGTCAACAGGGAGCCTTATTCTGCTCCCATTTACCCTGGGTTTACACACACGCGTTCACATTATATATCTGTTTTCACTGATTCAGAGGAGTTGAACCTGTTTACACAGAGAAGGAACAGGCAGTGTAACAATCTTCTCCACATATACGTTTACCTAGACCCAGGACTGTAAAATAAGGGAATCAGATTGTAGCTGTGCTTATTTTTAGCAATCTCATTTATTTTTTCCCTCTTTCTAGCACTGGAACAGTTGTGGTACTCTTAATCACTTAGATAAACCTCTCAGTTACAAACCTACTCAGAGTGTGGGTGTTTATGTTATATCTTTAGTTATTTATCTCTGAACATCCACATCTGAATACAGATTAGATTAAGTCTCTGTTAATTGTACTTGGGCTGTGACACTGTGTGCGTGCCTGTGTTTACATAGTTTTGGTGGTAACCCTTAAATGTTCTGTCACTTTGGGGTGTAGGCTAAGTGAAGACAACCAATTAAGTATGACTTTTTCTGTTTTAATGCTCTTAATTATGTTAAAGGTTCCATTTAACTGGAAACTGTTGTGAATCTGGCAGAAGAAATGTTCACATTGAAATTAAGACCTTTTCTTGATAGCAAGTGCTGAACATGTGATACAGAATAAAGCCCACGAGGACTAAGGACTGACTTCTGTTCCTCACGACTTTGAAAGGAGCTCAGCTATACCTCGTAAGCATAGATTTGGGCACTGCACCCCAAAGATTTGGCACAAAGACGGTGCAGAGAGTTTGGAGAAAGTCCAAAGGAAAAGCAATGAGGGTGATAAGAGAGGAAGGGAATGTGACCTGTCAGGAAATACTGATGATACTAATCACAGAATTACAGAATGGTTTAGGCTGGAAGGGACCTCAGAGATCATCAAGTTCCAACCCCCCTACCATGGGCAGGGACACCTCTTACCAGACCAGGTTGCCCGGAGCCCCATCCAACCTGACCTAGAACACTTCTAGTGATGGAGCAGCCACAGCCTCCCTGGGCAACAGGTTCCAGTGCCTCAGCCCCATCACAGGGAGGGATTTCTTCCTAAAATCTAATCTAAATCTACTCTCTTTTAGCTTGAAACAATTCCCCCTTGTGCTATTACTAGGGTCCCTTGTAAAAAGCCCCTCTCCGGTGCCTGTCATTCTTTTGGCTGAGTAAAATGTCAGGTAATATATTTAGTCTCCAATACTTGTTGATTAGGGGACTCCATGTTTAGTTCTCAGGTGAAATAACTCCATTGTTGGGGTTTTTTTTTTTTCTTGGTTGTGTAAAACAATTCTCATTGAGATACCGGGATAATTTTTATAATGCTTCCTAATTTTTTCCAAAAGGAATTTTGGTTGTATTTCTATAGTAGTTGGCAATAATCTGTTTAGAGACCATTTTGCTTGATACACCTAAACTTCTTCCAACAGATGATGGTCTTAGGGATTTGTAGGCTGGGTTTGCAAAGTTCAATACTGAAAGGTAGGTAGTTGTTTTCCTTGGGATTTTTCTGAACATACCACTGATGAATACTTACTGTACTTACAGCTTTCAAACTGTACTACAAGAGGACCATCCTACCAGGCATGTGGAAAGTGTGTTGCATTTAAGTGATAATCTTAAACTTGCAGGTGCTTTTCGTCTAGAAAATGCTTCAAATTGAGTTTTTTTGGATTTACAACTCTCTCTGAGCTAGAGTGATGCTCATGGCCCCTCTTCCACCTAGAAGAATGCCAGGCTGATGAGTAACATGGAAGTGCTGCACTACTGGGAGAGAAAGGTTCAAATCTTAAGGACCAGTTTGGAGATTGTTGGTTCCTTTGCAAGTGTTTAGCAGGAAACATGAACAGAAAGATGCTGAAGCTGCTCTTTATGACTGAAGCCGCTTTCATGCAGTTCACCAAGTAGTTACAGTGCTCTTTGTGCTCCTGTGGGATTTAATCTCCATATCACAGAGAAAGGGGTCTCCAGAACTCATTGAAGAAAGGACTTTCTAAATTTGTGTTTAGCCTCCTGAATTTTCTAATGCTAAATTCCATTTATTTTAGAAAAGATTCTTTTTACAGAGGTATATTAGAGAGGAAAGGTTAGGATTGTTTAAGGGAGGGGAATTAGTCGTGACACTTCTACGGACATTAGGCAAATTGCTTCACTTGGAGTTAAGAGGCAGCATGGGAGTATTTAAGGATAGGGTGCCTACGATGCACTTTATGATAGTCATAGCTTACGACCTTATATCATTTTATTTCTCTACTAAAGCAAGGCATTTCACACTGAGACTGTGATTGTGAACGGGTTGGTAATTAGCACCTCATGTCCTGAAGACTGTGTGGTGTGTACTGTGATAAAACAGTGAAGGAAATGTTGAGTACTTGGGAAGTTCCTATGATAACCCAAGAAATAAAAGGTGGTATCTGGAAAAGATGAGCCCTGATATGTGGTAGGACGGAAGATCTGTAAATGGAAAAATATCTAACTCATACTTAAGGTCTGAGTGTTTTACACATAAACAGTATACAGCAGATGCCTCTTGGCGAGTAAGAGAGTAACTTAAAAAGTAATGGTGGGCCACCTAGAGACACTGTACTGAGTCTCTGGCTCCAGAGGTAGTAAAGACCATACAGGTCAGTCCGGTGATGGTGCCGAGCATTTGCGAGTTAGTTTGGCATTTCAGACAGGATCACTCTGATCTATAGGAACAGGCTGTGCTGGCTCAGAGCACCCTTATGCATTGAGGAGAAGGGAGACCAACTGATGAAAGATATTATTTCTGCATGTTATTTTATATGAAACTCACAGGAGGAACAAGGAAGCAAACCTTGACCCTGCTGATCAGTGCTTACTTTAGCCCAACACAATGGGTATTGCTGCTTAGGGATTAGAGCAGAGGTAGGTTATGGTTCCTAGATCGCTTTTGATGCTTGATGCATGTTACATGGTCCAGTCCTTTGCAGAGCTAGAGCCTGAGCTGTGAGTAGAGATTAATCTCTGAGGTTCTATGGACTTTCAAGTTATGGGTCTTCAAGTCAGAAATTGAAAAGTTTATTAAGTTCAGACATTTTCAGACTTGGGGAGAGCTGGATTCTTAAGATTACTATTTATAATGAATTAATTCTTCTCTGACTTTAGGTATATCGAGGCTTCCTCTGAGTCTAGCCAAATTTGGCATTTTGTGGGATGGACATTTCCAGTACAGGCGCTTTTGAATGAGAACAAAGCTATCATTGATGTTGCATTGCAAACCAAGCACAAGCTCTTGAACAGCCAACTTTGTGGAACCAGCGGTTTCCACAATAAAGATATTGTATGGTCATGCACCAGCCAGGCACTTCTTCCTCCACAAGTTCTCCTTCATAAGAATTCAGAGCTTCAATGAAGTGATGTAATATGAGTCTCCACATCACAGAGGTCCAGATCCCTGAAGCTCTGCATATTGTAGGCTACCTCATGCAGTGAGATTCACCAGTCTGAGATGTGCTTCTGGAAAGGTGTTACTGCCCCACTACATCTAAATGGAGGTTGAGTTGCCTACGCAGTGGTAAGCCTTTAACTGTCAAACTTGGTAATAAACTGTGTGATCAAAGGAGTGTACGAAAGGAGCAGGAAGACAGTGAAAAGCTCTTTATAAAAAGTTGCGAAGTCCAATGCAAGTAACAACCAGTATTTTATAGCAAACAGGAGTGAACTGGGTGATGTGTCCATGCACAATCATGAAGTTGATAAAAAGCAAAGGTCAAGGGGGCTAGCAAGGCCCATGGAGGCATCAGGAGCCTCCAAAGGGAGAGCCAAGCTCCCTAAGGGCAGAGGCAGGCAGGAGCCAGTCAATCCAGAGCAGCCTAGCAGTGCCCATATACATGAATATCCCTCACTGTGGGACATTTAAGGCAGGGAGCTGGAGGATGCTGGAGTTTCTTTGAGTGGTTTATGTTTATCTTTGAGCTTTGAAGGAAGCTCAGAAGAAAACTGCCACCTTTTTGGTGACTTTAGTTCCAAATGGGACCCTGTTTCAGATGTCAGTAGGCAAAATGTGGTTTAGCGCTACAAGACAGAAGCATGGGAAACAGTTTCTGCATCTAGTGTTTGTGTGCAAATGTGTGCAATGGGTTACTCTGTGTAAATGGGGCGTCCTTATGATTTGCTCAGTTGCCTTTGAGCTTTGTCTAGGTAATCCTGCTCTGGCAGGGGGATTGGACTAGATGATCTTTTGAGGTCCCTTCCAATCCCTGATGTTGTGTGGTTCTGTGACACTGAGATCTGCCACTGAGGGAATGCTCTTCCAATGTAGCGGGCAGTCCTCTAGATGAAGCAATGTTGCCTACTACCTCTGTGTTTAATATTTTCTCTGCTGTTAAAGAAATAAACAGGAACACCAAAGAATTTCCCAAAAGGGTTGGAGAAGCAATTTTAGAAATGTTTCCTGCAGAACCATTGGAAAAACAGAGTATTAATGTCTATGGGAGTCATAGTTCCATTTTTGAATTCTTTTTATAAAGTTTATTTTTCAGCAGAGATTCTTGCTGTCTATTCACATCTGATTTTAGGATTCTCAAAACTATATGGAAGTTGTTGAGAGTTTTTTTGTCGCTTGTGTTTCCTTTCCCAATCTGTAATAGAATATTATTAGAGCAGAGTATTATAGAATAGAATATTAATAGAATATATATATATAGAAAAACCAGTAGTACTTTCTGAGGTACAGTGCTCTAATTTAATTAATAAAAATACTGTTGAAAACTTGGATACAGTAATGCTTACAACACAAAAGTGTCTATCTTACAAACAGGTTTTTTGTGGGTTTTAATCTAATTAGTTAAAAATAGTGTAAATTTGCAATTACCACAGAAACTAATAGCTTTAGTCATCACCTCTGGAACTAGATTTAACCTCTGGACTGGGAAGCGAGTGATAATTTGTGCCCAATATAAAATTTTAAAGCATCAGGCAAACTTTAAAAATTATTCCTTCCACTCTGTGTATGGCAAAGGCGTTCCAGCTGCTCTTAGAGCTGCAGTGAGAGTGGAATGAATTTCCAATACACAGGATTTCCAGGAGGAGTCTCCTTTTCATGGGAGAACTGATGTGTAACAAGTGGGGCTCGCAGTCTGGCACAACCACAAGCCCAATTTTGGTCTTGTCCCTGGAGCTGCATCATGGATGGCGGAGCAGGAGCTGGCAGCACAGATACCGTGACCTGTGTCCAACTTACAGCTGCTAAGTTAACACTCGCGCGTTTTATGGGCACGGATCGTAGCTGGAAGAGTAACAGAGGGGGTCTTAGCACAAGCTGCAATGTGTGCAAATAGGAAGGAAGGAACACAGGTTGGCATAGCTGAAATGTCCCTGGGAAGGATTAAAAATATATCTCTTCATTTGTTTTCCCTCGTGCAGCCAGAGCATAGGAAAAGAAACGCAACTGCTCAGGCACCTGGAATTTCTTCCAGGAAGGTCAGCTCCCAGATTTAAAATAGAAAAATAAATTAGGCAAGAGTAATTACTGAGAAAAAAAAAGTGAACTGTATGACAAGAAGCTAAAAGTGAGCTCTTGACACAGGAGATCTTTTTGCAGCACAGGATTCACCAAACAGTAAGTTGTTATCAGAGCAGAGGACACCTTCTAAATATGTAGATAGATTAATAAAGGTTTCATTTTCTTCTCCCAGCAGCAGGTGCTGCGTGGTTTCTGTTGTTAGGGTGTTTTACAAGCATTGTTTACACAAAAATCACATTATTCTTCCACTGCTGATGTGTTGATGATGTAAATGTGCCTGCTCAGGGCCTGTTCCTTGCAGAGGCAGAGCACATTGAGCTCTCCGATCTCCTCAGGTCGATGGGCAGCTCTGGACGGCAGGATTTGGGGACTGGCCAGGATTTGGGGACTGGCAGTCTTCATGTCGAGCTCTCTGGGCTCTGTCACGGGAAATGTGATTTGGTACTCACAGTGAAAGAACCTTGTTTGAAAACCACAGTGCAGGAAAAATCTCCCTTTTTCTTGAGCAAAGTGTTCACTGTCTGTTCTGAAGAAGAGAGCCCTTCTGTGAGCGACAGTCCAGAGGCTGGCTGGCAGGATGCAGAACAGAAAACAAATGAACCCCATCTCTGCATTTAGCAGCAATATTAGTACTTTTCCAGGCACCTCTTAGAAAGTACATCAGTTTGTTTGTTTTCTTAAGTGACATTGTACTATCTTCAAAGTAGATCTCTTCTAAAATCCATTCTGGAGACTGGAGAGAGATCGCCTGAAAGCAGCCGGCAGCAGCATGAAGGGCTCCTTGTGAACAATGAGCACTGCTCCAAGTAAGACATCAGGGAAGGACTTTGCACAGGAGAATAATGAAAGCACTGACAGGGTTAGACCACATACAGAAAAGGGAAAGCTATTTCCTTAAGAGGCAAGATCATGCTTTATTAAAGGAGCATTGTAAGGAAATAAACAAGATTTAAATAAATGACTTCTCGCAGAAGCAATAGCAAAGGCATTTCTCGTAGGAAAGGAATGCTAACTGAAGTATTTTCATGATATAAAAACATTCCAGTGTTGTGCCTGCAGCCTGTCAAGAAGGGGGAAAGAAAGTGAAACTAACTGCGAATGGCTCAAACTAACTTTACTCTATAGGCTAAGACAAATGAGATATTCAAAAGGTAATTCAATTCATTAATGGTGCATTAGAAAACTTTATAAGTGTTTAAAATGGACTATGTTTGCATTTGTGTGTGTGAATGCAGCCTGTCCTTATTTTTCTTTGGGTTTAATCTACCTTATTTCTAATGGCAGAAGGTTGATCTGTTTTCAGAGACAGCCCACGAGGATTCCCCATTTGTTCCATAGGTAGCTGGAGATTTTGGCTGATCTGTGTGTAAAACCAGTGAAGCAGAATGAGTACTACAACTCTGCATTACTTTCCTAACAGTTAATTTGCTGATTGGAGCAAAGGTTTTTTATTCAGCCTTGTGCCAAGTGTGGTTAGCCATAGACCTGACCTGTACCATGCATTAAGCCCTTGGGATAAAAGATGCAGATTTGTTGCTTGTATTTTTCTTCTCTATGCCACCTGCTTTGTTCTGACTATCCACTCCATGCCTGTTGTCTCAGCAAACTGAGTAATCTTTTTTTCCAGGCTCTTAAATGTTCATGTTTTCATCAGGAGATGCAGAGTTCATTTAACTCCTTAGGCAGATAGTGGCAAAGAGCACTGGGAGTGGGAATGTGAGCTGGGACAGTGTGTTGGGGAAGACTCGACAAGACAAATGGCACAGTACTTATGCAAGAGGGAGAGGAAAAGTTCTGACCTACTGCTGAGATCAGCCTACACATTGTCTTCTGAGAGACAGTGGGATGGGAGAGGATATGGCCAGTAGCAAGTGGGATGGAGACACTATCTGCAGCATATCTCTGCATGCCAGATGTCACTGGAGTGAAGTAGACTTCACTAACACCTCTCACAACAATGGTCAATCACTGGGTTATCTGTTCATGACTGTTGTGGTTTACCACTGGGAGGACCAGATCCAATAGCCCTGGTTTCTGGTTTGTGTAGTTGTGACTCACTTGACTGTATGAGATGTTCTTTTCATATTGGATGGCAGAGGCAAAAGTGTATAAGAGCCAACGTATAAAATGGAGTCAGCTTGATTACATTTGGGTCTCTTGCATTGTCTCAGTGCCCAGGGATGACTTAGGCCATAACACCCATTAGCAACATGGAAAGATAGGTGTGTAATTCTCACTTTGGAGGAAAATACTTTTGTTAGTGTCCATGTGCCAGCTGCATCGACTCAGAACACTGTAAGGAGCTCCATTAAGTTCTATTGGGTCCATAATCTGCACATTAAGAAAAATTTACATGATAGATGGAGCTGTTAAAGTCTAATTGGGTAATCAAAAATTAGTTAATGTGCCAAAATATGTATTTAGCTGATAAACTCTAATGGTTCCAACGGGTTCTGGTATTAATAGAAAGTATTCTTGCACATTAAGGAGTTGAGAGTAGGATATTGCTCTTCCAATACTTCTTTCAAATAAAGATCCCAAAGCACTTGACAGATATTAAATCTCTTATTGATTTGATTTTTCCAAAATATGTCCATCCAAGGCTCTCGAGGATTACATGTTAACAATAATGTCAAATTTGCACATAAATAATAAATTATAATTTCCCCCACTTCCCAAGTCTATCAAGTGCAATAATCACTCCTGCCCTCAAAACAAATTAAGATCTCTCTAGGCTAGGTCTTCTGTAATTGGACCATATTATGTTGCTGTGATATACTGTATCTACTTGAGTGATAAATAAGTTGAAACACAGTGAAATGAACTGGTTTGGAAAGGGTTATAGGTGAAGTCAGTGGAAGAATATGGCACTGCTGGTTGCTTCTCCCTTACTGGACAGAGCAACCAACACAGCACTCGTGTATTCCCAGAGCCAGGAGGATGCTTTGGCATTCTGCAAATAGCTTCTCTACCTATTCATTCAAATTTCATTCTTCTTTAAATGGAGGAAATGAATAAGAATTTTAAAATAACTCTGCTGCTTAATAGTTTCAAAATGTCCTGATGTATTATTAATAGCACGCCACTCCCCCATGCTAATAGCATGTGCTTCTGTGTTTGTGCAGCACCTAGTGCAATGGGGACCTCGTCCATGAGGCTTTCGTAGGCTCTTCTACAGTTCAAACACATAATGATAGCTTCATTTTAAGGTTATCCTTGTTTTATGGAGGATATGGAGGCCAAAAGGTAAAACCTGGCAGAGAAGTAGAACTAGACTCAGGTGTTGCTTTGCTGCTCTTGACAGCGCAGGTGCATTCCTAACTTGTGCATGCTAAAACAACATTTTTCTTTGGTTCGTGTACAATGTGCCTTTGTTTCTTTATGAGATTTATAAAAATAACTGTCCTGAGAGTATTTTATCTATTGTGCTCTAAAAAAACCCTCTGGAGTCCTAGAAGTGGCAGACCAGTAGCCAAAGTCCTTTCTGTTTGACTAGACATGACTTTGACAATGGAAAGATAAAATCTTCAAGAAAAATTAAGCCTAAGGTAGCCTGATCCTATCTCCATACCATCTAAATATTTAAAGATAAGATGCAACAGCCACATTGTTGAATTTCCCACTTTGGATGACTGTCACCTTTTTAATGATAGTTGAATAGTTTTGTATTTTATTTATGTGGTGTCATTTCTTTGCTGGCAATATGAATTGAATGCTTTCCTTGCCTCTGAATTTGAAAATGTATTTTCCCTGATATCGTTAGTTGAAGGATGCTGGACAACTGCATGTTTTCTTTCCCACATAAATAAATAAATAAGCCAGCATCATGATTGTTTGCTGTCTAATACACAGTCATCCAATCCTATGCCGAAATGTGGTTCGGAACAGATGAGTCAGTGTGACATTTTCTGACGCCTGCTTGGAGAGGGGAAAAAAAAAACAAAGCACCTCACAGGTAGGGTGAAAACCAGAACAGTCACTTGGCTTTTTGGGAAAGCTCAGGCCTGAGAAAGTAAAGGGAAAAAAAAAAAGGATTGGCAATAATGAATTCATCAAGCTGAAAATGCACAGGCCAATGGAGCGCTTAGATTTCAATAGAAGGCAAATGGAAAGAGAGCCCCCATTACTGTTGAGATACACTGACACGGCTCCACTAATCACTTGGTCATGCTTGGTAGACAGTAAGTCATCACGGGCCATGACATGGTGAGAACAGGTGCCAGGGTTTGTTGTAAGAAAAAATTGTTTATTTAACATCCACAGCCAAGATCATCCCTCCTTTACCTTGTGTCCCTGTGCCCAAGTCATTCTCTGCAGGGTAAGAGCTCCTGCTGTGGAGCAGACCTGGGCAGCTCATAAGAATGAGGGAATGGTTTCATTAGGGTGCAGCCAAGGTGGTGACAGAACTGACCTGCAGTGGCAATTAGGCATGTGCCAGTAATGAAAGACAACCCTGCTGTGGTCTCTGTGGGATGAGCTGTTTGGGTTTGGTGTGTTTGTGTACCAGGAGAAGGAGGGTGGGTTTAGCATGGGTAGCATGAATAGGAAAAGCTGGTTGGTTCTGGTGTCTTTGAGAAAGAGGGTGGGTAGCATGAACAGGAAAACGAGCAGTATGATGCTTCAGGACCAGAACAGAAGAAAAGGGCTGGACGTTTGTCCTTTGCTTCAGCTATGGTGGTAAAATATGTCATGGGCCACTTTAGCAAGCTTGCTGCCTCTTCACAGCACTGCTGCACCAGACTAGTAGTGAGAGGTGTGTTGCACAGGCACTAATGAAAATCCAAAATTTCATGTACATCAGGACTTACATCAGAAATCTTTGTTAACTTATGGGTGTACAGGCAGAGATATCCAAGATGATTCCGGAGGGTTTCTGTCATGAATTTCTTTTTGGAAGTAAAGGATTCAAGTAGCGTTTCTTCTAGATTGTGAACAGTCTGTGCCACCAAATTTGCCACCTCTTTAGACAAAATGTTTCAAAATCAACAAACATGTTGACATTGTTTCTAGGTGTTATGTACTCCCCCTCTTAAAAAAAAATCTCCAAGGCTTTCTCTTGATAAACTGACCGTTTCTGTCGGAATGAAAGGAAAGATGCTAAATAGAGTGGTGCTGGGCTGGGAAAACAATGGGCTCTGAGAACTTGCCATCATAAGGTTGAGGACAGCCTCCTCAGAGCCCAGTCTTTCAGGGCAGGTAAGCTTTTGTTACACTTGTGCTCATTGATTAATGCGGTGGATAGGAGCTCGGAGGAACTGGGCTCTATTCTTGGCTCCTGCCACAGACTTCCTGTGCGCTGACGAACAAGTCTTTTAGATCAATGCTTTTTCTTGGTGAGAATTTCCTTGCATTTTAAATCTGTGGGGAATGAAATGGAACAGACATTTAGATTCACTTCCCCACCTTCTACAGTAATAGATGAAATGGAGAGGATATAAAAACATGTTTAGAAGATCAAATCAATGCACTTATTTTATAACCTGGAGCTAAAGGGGACAAGCTGGGTTTTTTTTTAAAAATACCCATCTGCTTTTTTTGTTTCCCCAACCTCCCTCTGAGATAAATCAAAATCAGTCTTTGAAAGATTAATTGAGGAGTCCATTTCTCACAGAAATGTAGCTGATGACTGAAAAAAAAAAGGTGTGGTGTTCACTAATAAAACTGTCTAGCTATACAAACCTTTAAAATTAAGAAATTGCCTGTCCAAATGTTTTTTCTGCAGCATATTTTAATTAGCTCCACGAATAACACTGCCTGCTTTCACTTCCCCATCCATTAATTAGTCCCACACTACTGCAAAGGGAGCACTGAGAAAAGAGCCATTCTTCGTTCCTTGTGTCATAACACAGGATGCTACCTTCTCTGACCTGAGGAGAAAGGAAGACTGGTTTTGCTCTTTATGAGAACATGGCTATCTTGTAAGGCTCTGGAATTCGTGTACTGATTTGCCTTATTTCTGTATAGAGAAGAATGAAGTGTCCTGAACCCATGGCAAACGTATACACTGACACAAAATTAGTAAACCTAGCATATTCAACTGTGATCTGCTCTAGGCTGTTCCACTTCGATTAAACTAATATCAGGGAAAAATGGAGACCAGAAGACCCACAGTTAATTGAAAAAAAATCTCATATACTTACGGCAGAAATAAACAGCTGAGATTGTTTTGTTTTCTTCCTCTTTCTCAGCTCAAAAAGGAGAAATAATAATAAAGAAAGAAACGCTAAACTGAACTCAGCCCACTCTTCAGGAAAACCACCCAAAATTCACTGGAACCGGCTGCCCAGGGAGGTTGTGGAGTCTCCATCTCTGGAGACGTTTAAAACCCACCTGGCCATGGTCCTGTGTGACTGGATCTAGGTGATTCTGCTGTGGCAGGGGGATTGGACTAGATGAACTTTTGAGGTCCCTTCCAATCTGTACTGTTCTGTGATTCTGTGATTCATTGAATGAAAAATTAGTCTGGATAGCTGGCAGATCCACCTACAAAATTACCATTGCTCCTCCAGTCCTTGTTCAGAGAAGTTTTTTCTGAAAATGCAGAAATGTGTGTGAGCTTGTTATCTGAACCCATAATTAACAGACTTTTAACATCTAGAGCCCCAAGTACCGTAACAATTATAAAATCTCGAGGGTGTTGACCTGTGAAAGCAGAGGTTTTCAAAAGGTATTGCTTATGCGTGCAAGCTTTCTGAGGGGCCAGAGTAACACTGCAGTTTGGGTCTTTTCTAGTCAGGTGAAAACTGTCCCACTTAGTATCAAGATTTCTGTTATTGGTGCCTTCAGTTTTATTCTTTCCGAAACATCTTCGGTTTGTGGGGATTGAGCTGGAACTGATGGACTTTCCTACTGCCTAAGTCTTCTCTACCACCAGGAGACCGCAGACCGCCTTGCTGTGAGGAGCAGTCTGTGACCAGAACAATGCAGTTTGGAGGGGCTGGCAAAGTAGGGATTTATGGCATGGCATCAAAGTGCAGGTAGGTAACTGCAGCAGCACCCACCCAGCAGAAAAATGTCACCCTACATAGTTCTGAGTTTCCACAAGTCTAACATTCTGATATCAGTTATTCAACATCTCTCTAGTGAATAACACTTCTGTCTGATTTTCTATCTGTTGCCTCATCTTGATGAGGAAAAAGATGATTGAGTTTAGGCCAGGCGTAGTTAATTGATCTCCATTTAAACTAAGCCATCTTCAAGTTTAGACCATGTTTCCCATCATGATACCTTAGAGTCTTTAACTATCTATCATGAGAACTTTCAGTTCCTTGCTTAAAAAGGATCAGTTAGGGAATTCAGGATGCCAGTTCTAACTGATTAAAGATAATATTCCCTCTTTCTCCATATTTGGTCACACAGCTTATCCCGTGTGTCACCACAGCTGGGTAAAATGATAGGTCATTCAAAGAGGACTATGTGGTACGGTATGAGGGTTGTTCCTGGCAGGTTCATAAAGTGATCTGATTTCATTTTGAGTTCCCAATTGATGTTTGTTTTTATTTAAAATGTCTGTAAGGGTAACTGTTCAGAATGTACTATCCAAGATAATAGCATTAACTGGCATGGCTGCAAAATCAATAATAGCAACAAAAATATACCTCTGCTGATTAAGAGTGACATGAAATAAATTTGTTAAGTAAAATGGATGTAGTCAACAGTTTGAACACGTGCCTTAAATACCGTAATGCAGTTTATAGTTCTTATTTTAACTTTTAGATATTTTTTTAAAGGACCCTTGTAATGGATATTGAGTTTTGCTCCTTATTTGACTTCCTCTAATAGAGCCCCTACCCACAAAAATAAATACAAATACCATTGTGAACAAATATGATTGATAACAAAACCAGTGTGGACTTTGCCTAGAGAAAGTAATGATAATCCGGAAACCACAGACTAGCTTTGAAGGACAGGTCTTTGTCATCAGGCTTCACGGGAAGCAGCAGGGCAGAAACGAAAATAGATCATTGGCCAAAAATATCCTTTTTCAGCTGGGTCATTTAAAGAACTGTCTTCTTAAATCATACATACAGCTGATTCCAAAACTACCCCAAAAAATCTGACTCCCAATGTCTGGAGGCTTTTGTTGTTTGTTTTCATTGGTTGTTTCTGAAGGCGAGAATGGTGACAGGGACGAAGAAGAGTGATTCACAAAAGGATGCAGCTTGGAATAGCATCTTTCAGTCAGGTATACAAGGATATGTTCACCAAGCTGTGACCAGCACCAGGTCTTGTGAATCCCAGTCATGTCACTTCCAAACCCAGGATTCCTACTGCATCTTTTTGAGGTCTTCTCTGCACTGATGCATGGGTTTTGGACTTGACCCATACATCCAGGTGAGTATTAACTTAGAAAAGCTGATTGTTTATGTCCTTCGCATAAGAAATGGAAAGGCTTTTGGGAACCAAATGGAAACACTTTGGGCACCCACAATAGTACAATCGAAAAGACTCAGGTTAGCAGTACAGCAAGTTAATTTGCACTTCATTTTGAGGGGAAAATTAAGACAATTAGCCGTTAATTTAGAGCTTTTCCAGATACCAGAAATTTACTTGCTGGAGACACTGCAGTTGAAATTAGATTCTAGTATATAGGGCTTGGGGCTTTTATGATTTATATGTAGTTGAAAGTCATGGAAATGCTCTGTTTCTGTAGATTATTTTCATTTTCCAGTGGGATGTGTGTCCCCTTTGTACAGTGGCATTGCATGGGAAAGACGTGCCTGAGAGACTACTGTAGACACTTCAGGCAAAATGTTTATTCATCCCAGCTCATTATTTTAATACGTAAGCACAGGTTGAAGGAGAGATATAAAATAAAACAGAGCATTGACAAGAGACACAAATATGAAGATTCTAGTTCAGGGCTGTCAGAGATAATGATACCTAAACACCTTAACCTCAAACTCATTAGTCTCACATATCTCAATCAATATGGATTCTCTCAGAAATCAATTTTCAGCAGCAAATATGATTGTTAAATAATTCACAAGTTACAGGCCTTCGGGCAAGAAGAGGTTAGAGAAGCAGAAGGAAAGTGGTGATCTCGACCCGAGATGTGATTTCAATTAAAAGAGGAGAGTGTCTGTAAAACATAGTTTTATGGTCAGGGTGTCAAACTGTTTAAAGAAAAGAGGATTATAAATGTAAATTGCAGTCTTAAGGGGTGTAGTATTTCAAACTCGTTCTTGTTTTTTTGTACAGTAGCAGAAAGAACCCAAACAGCTGATCAACAAGGGATGTGTCATTTAAAACATCCCAGCCAGTACTGCTTTATACTTTACTTACTTCTGTTTTTAGCCTGTATGTACTACACAGCTAATACATTACAAAGTCTCAGTGAAAGGCAGTAGTAGTCCAAAACTTAGGGAGATTCTGTCCGTATTTCCGACCAAAGGCAGTAGAATTTATGCCCATTTTAAAGGTGATTTTCTCATGTTTGCTTGGTTCCATACCCATGTTTTAGTATTTTCGTATTTTAGGAGAAAATACTATTTCAGGGATAGAAAGGCCAAGCTGGGAAAATTCTTATGAGTTGGGATGCTACCAGTGCTCCAGTATTTTTCTCAGGACTTTATCGTGCCTGCTGCAGCTCGTGGAAAGATTTGTATTGATCTGCTGAATCTCGGACTTGGCTCTAATTATGCTTGTGTAAATTTGGAATTACATCACTGAAGTTAATGGTATAATAACTGTATTAGATTAATGCAAATATTCATATTCAGGCCTTGAATTCTTCAGATCAGTAGTTTTGTGGCGGTGTCCATAGATGCAAGTTGTAGTTTTAACACAATTTAAAAATCATAATTTAATTAAAAATATTTACTAACCTAATTATTTCTGTACTAGACATCTCTTTGAAGTAATTATAATGATACATTTTAATCTGATGTTATCTGTATTCTGCCAGGGATTTTTCAATGGGTATAATTTGGATAAATATAAAGCACTCCAAATGCATTTGAATTCAACCCAGGTCAATAATGGTATTACTGTCTGAAGGCCCTCGATGGGTTTAGTCAGATGAGCTGGTGAGCTTATTCCAGTTTTGACAGCACTTAGATGCTCTGATGTCAGATGCCAGTATGACAATTCAAGTGGGTGGAAGAATTGCAGTGAAAAGGTACCTATAGTCGGGCACAACTGAGGCTTTGTATGAAGAGCTAACTACAGCCCTAGTCTTTGAAGTGATCTGAGCCAAGGCTTGTTGGTTTTGGGTTTTGGTACATATGGCAACACTCGAGTCCCACCCCTGTTTTTCGTTTCTTTCCAAAACACCCCATCCTGGCTGGCAGCCTTTGCCCTGCCCAAAGTCTCAGTTACATCAAAACTCAAAAGAAGTTGAAGAAATCTCAGCAAAAACCCCTCTCCCTCCAGATTTTAGAAACACCTTTTAAAGTCACCACTTCTGAGATTATTGAAAACATGAAAAAAAACCCTCACTTTTAAAAATACTTCAGTTGTCTCTCAAATGGCTTCAAACCTTTTCCTGTTGTAGGAGACGCATGAAAGAGTGAAGCTGCTCTGGTATTGTCAGCTGTGGAGAATGAGTGAATTGTGATGGGAAGTGAAAGGCAGCACCTGTGTGCTGGTGAGAAGAGGGGCAACACTTAGAAGATAATGGAGATAGGTTTGTTGTGTAGTGGTGGGAGAGAGGACTCGATCCTCTTTTCTGTCTCAGCTTACTGTGAGAACAGGACATTTGTGTATCCATGAATAGGGTCACAGTCTGAGCCCATGTCCTGAGAAAATCAAAGCAGGACAAAAAATGGTCTAAAGTAGGTGGAACACATGTAACATGTGCTTACGCTACTCTTCGAAATCTGGTGTAGTGTTGAATGAACTTTGTTTTTAAAAATATATTTTGAAATGTGATTAGTGGTGAATGTCAGTGAAATTTATTGTACTATTAAAATCCTATTGGGCCTTTGTTTATGAAATGTATTTTCCTCTATTTGAGGTTTAGGGAGGCTTGATAATGAGGCTGTGAAGATTCATGGCCCCTTTTCTGCAGCTTAATTTAGGCTCTATATCAAATATGTAAAGGAACATTATATCTTCCTGCAGCCTGTGTGTGTGATACATTTTTGTATTATTTCCCTGCCAATGTTATTTCTTTTACAGATGCAAAGCTGGAAAATGGTGACAAAGTGACAAGCTTAGTTTTCTATTTTCTAGGCTAGAAAGACTAAATCTGAAAGAGGCTTTGGTCATAAGTCTTGTTGAAACACGTGTCCATAGCCACGCGTTCTCCAAAGATCGCATTATTCTTGATCTGGAGCAGTAAAGGACAGCTAATGGCAATGTTGTAAGGTGTTAGAGAGGTCCCCTGTCTCTGCTGTGGGCTGAGAATTTCCACCTTCCAGTGTAGGACACCTGAAGATAAACGTTCCTGCTGGAACATGGCATGGTGCTATGGTTTTCCCTGCCAGTGACCTAGCAGTAGGCTTTAGCTTTAGACAGGTCGCTGAAAGATACTCTTGTCCTTAGCTGTAATGGACTTCAGAGCATAGGGATTACGATGGAAACGTGTTATTTTAGTTTTCACAGAGTAGGTCTGGTTGCAGGTCTGGTTGCCAGCCTTGAGTCGGCTGGTGACTGGTCCAGCAGTCCACCAGCACAGAAGGGCATGGGTATGGTAGGGTCAGCACCCAGGTGGTTTTGATCTGTTGCTTCAACACAACATGGCTCTTCCAGGGACATGTTGTAGTGTGTGCTTTAGGGATGAAAACATATTTTTCTCTTTTCTATAATTTTCTCTTTTCTATAATTTTCTATAATTATAATTTTTATTATAATTCTATAATTTAATTCCTGTTTTCCTTTGTACCATGGAATATTTATCCCTCAGTGCTCAAATCCTCCCCACTGACAGTGGTACATAGGTGTCCCTGGGCACAATTGCTCTCAGATCTTAAACATCTTCTTCAGGTGAGTGGCTGTCTGACCATAAACAGGAGAGGGGTTCCTGAAGGATGGAGGTATAGGAAGATTAAGGTGAGATGTTCCCATTTGTTATAGGTTCACCCTTAAGTACAAGAGAAGGTCATTGCTTCCCGCGTATGTTGGTGTAATTGAAATTAGAGCCATGCCTTGGCAGTCTGTATGGAAGCTGATAAAGATCAATTTTGTTACCTCACTGAAAACTGAAATATCACAAATTGATCTCCTCTTGCTTACCCTGATATAAACCCAGAGTAATCCTGCTGAAGGCTGTGGAATGACATATGTAAAACTGTTGTGCCCTGATCAAACCCCAAAGTCTTTGGAAGCAAAAGCTTTCATTTGTTACCATCTTCCAGACTGGTGGAAGCGGTTGGGGAATGAAACGATCAGATCCATCCCTACGAGCAATGTGTCCCTGTTTTTAACTGTTGTGAGCAGCGTGTTTGAATCCTACCTCTGCTGTGTTTGAGACATCGTTTAGTCAGAAGAAACAAATCTTTGGGGCCCGGCTTTCCTTTTGACTGTGTCCTGGGATGTCAAGAGAACAAAGCTAATTGTCGTCATTCAAGATGCGGAGTGTGGCATTATAGTACTCAAACAATATTCATTAGGTGAAACAATCGCAATAGTCATCTTAGAAAAAGTCAGGCAGGGTAATCTCTTGTAAACTCAGGGTAGTCTCCAGAGAAGAATCTGCTCTGCTTTTGTTTTTTGTTTGTTTATTTTTGGCTGAATGGTTTTAAATAGAATTTACTGAGGTGTCAGTGACCTCTGGGTTCAATTGAATTAAGACACTTAGATGAAGTTTAAGCGATGTTGGTACTTGCTCGGAGATAGAAAATGGTATTTGTGAAACATACTGCAAAAATGACACCTACATAAATTCTGTTTGGAACCATGCCTAAGAGACTCTGGTGGTAGAGTTTTAAGCATTTAAGATCTCACCCTAGTTAACCCTCAGGATGTTCTGGTTTTTGATGCTTTGAGACGTGACTGGGGGTTTTTGCCTATCTGTGGGACTCGTAAAGGGTGTAAAAAGTAGCAACAGCACTTCTCTTCAATTTCCTTTTGCTTCTCAGCTCTCATGTTATATTTTCAACGGTTAGCAAGATCCTGTACCTGTGTGACAGTGTGAGCGACACTGCACATCAACAGCACAGAAGAACACGCCAGTAGGTAAATATTTAAAAAATCAGGTCTTAATTTTTCTCTGGACACTGTTATAATTATCCATCAAAAATTAAGAGTATTTCTAGCAAGCCAAAATTCTCTTTCTTTGGATTCAGTACTGTAGTTTGCAGAATACACCAGTAGTACTATGAGATTAATTCAATACTAGGATGCAACTGCATTGCTCTTTCTGATGTCATTGCCCTGAATTATTATAGGACATAACTGAAAACCAGATCCAGAATACATATGAGCAGCATATGATACAGACGTATTTCTTTCTATTCTAATAATGATTTAATAGGCCAAATTTTCAGTTTGAGAAATGCAACTCTATTTCAGTTTTCAGGAGAATCTTTTTTTTTTTTTTAATTTTTAAATCTGAAGAGGGAGGGTTGTAGCAAGAAGATTGATCACGGGAAAAGAAGGTTAGAAGCTGATCCCGTACTCTTTTATTCAAATTCATGAATAATTTTCACTTGTACGAATTGCCCATTGAAGTCCATAGCACTTCTTATGTGAGACAGGATCACTCATGCAAATAAAGGTTTATGGGATGAAGATCTAGGATGTGCAATTACACAGTCATTTCCTGACACAGTCTTGGGTTTTTTTACTTATTACTAATTTTATAGGTTCTGTTCTTCTGCTAGAAGAGGTTGTTACATCATTAACAAAGGAGCTTATTATTGCTTTTATTATTTGAGTTGTATCTGAAAAAGCTTGAAGGTGTATTAATTTCCTTAGGAGGACTGGAGTTAAAGGATGCTGGAGTCTTTGAGTTATGCTCTGTATAATTTTAAAATAATTTTGGCATCTTTTCCCCTCTGGCAATCCAAGCCTTTAACCTTATGGGACTGTGATGTACAGCGACACCACAGGCTTTTCAAAGGCAACATTATGATGTCACTGATACGGAAATGCTACCCACTCAGAAGTAAGCTAAGAGTAATTAAGGGGACACAATTATGAGAGTAGAGCAGACCTGACTCGGAGACAAGGGCTGAATCCCGCTTGTTCTTGCGTTGCTTGACCAAGTAGTCCTGTTGCATCTCATTCAGATGCGCAGCACTAGCATAAGCCCACAAAAACATCTCACATGAAGTCGCTGCTGTAGCCGAGATTAGAATCTAACCAAGACAGAATTATGCAGGTCTGTGTAGCAGGAGGAAGAGATTGTCCGAAATATTCATTTAATTTGAATATGTATAGGAAGTGAATGAAAGTGTTGGGCCAGATCCTGCTCTCATTTACATTAATGCAGCCCCACGAAGTCTGTTGAGGGGAGAATTTGATCTGACATTAGCACAAACTAACTTTCACATTTGCCAGATTCTTATTTGCTCACAGCATGTGGCCGGCCAGAAATATAAATATATCAAATCTGTTTCTAGGAAGAATCCAGCAATCCTTTGAAACTTTCATTCTTTGCATTACAAGAAAAGAAGGGGTAGAAAAAAGGGGGAAAGGATGGGGGGGTTACATAAAAGAGAGCAGGTGCGGTCGTGCAGAAGTAACTATTCAGCATATGTAAGTGCAGTTGGAAAATCATTGTCTTGCAGAGAATACTTGAAATTGGTCCCTAATGGCCTTGGTTTTGTCATATGGTCTTGATTATCAGGCTAAAATTGCATTGCTGATGCCTTTAGTGTGAACGAGATGGATGAATAATTATTACGTGCGCGGAATACCTTTCTGCAAGGAGGAACCAGGACATCCCCTGGTCACTGCAGCTACCGTTTCACCTTGCTGTCAAGAAAACTACAAGCAGCCAATTCATCACTTCCTTATTGTTCTTAAAATATGTGTTTATAATAATAAATGCTCAGATCTGCATCGAAAGTGGGCAATGCAAAACCTCAGTTCCATGAGAAATAATTGTGAGACCCTGTTTTTTCCTGGGGCTAAAAGAGTGCAAGCCCTCGGTGCCCTATCCCCTTTCTAAAGGTCTTGCTTCGTTCGTCTTGTGTTCGTGCAGATCTCTGTGACTCTTTTAAGACGCAGAATGAGTTTCTAGTAAATAAAACAAGCACATATAAGATAGCCCAAACTAGTTTTGTCCTCTGGAAATGAATTGCCATCTTTTTCTTTTCTAGCAGTTGAAAGAGGGGCTCGAATACTGGCATACTTCTCTCTGCCTACCTTTGTCTTCATTACTGGTTACTACAACAATAACAGAAGTAGCAGTAATGAGGTCAACAAAAGTCTTATTGCTAGTGCTGAGTCCCCGTGGAATTGAAAAGATGACACCACACCCCCCAGCAGCCCCTCCATACAAAGGACAATGTGCTAGGAAGGTGTTGAGAACCACCTCGAGGACATGACCACTCTGCCTGTGCATCACCTGAATATTTTCATTACGTCATGGCAGGGTGTGTGAGCGCTGTTTACTGTCTGTGCGATCCTTTGCCATCCTGGCAATTAGTTATGTGATTCACTAGTTCCTGAATGATGTGGGGTGAGCTTCCTCGTAGCCACAAACAGAGCACAGCAGCTTGAGCTTCCTCTTGGCATGTGATCAGAAGACTTGCATGTGTGCGGGGTACAAGTGTTTCAGGACAAGATTTCCAGTGTCTGCAGGTTTTCCTAATTAATTGCTTGATGCCATTTGCCATTGAAACCCTAATGAAGTGCCTGAAAACAGTTTTGATTAAATAATCAGACAATCACCCCAACTATTCAGGTCTACTGATTATCTCTTACCAGTTGTTTTAGATGTCACTGCCTACTGTGGACCTAAAAAATTTAGCTTCGTTGGAAAGAAATAAATAAAAAGGTAATAATAATAAAAAAGAAATCAAATCTAAGAGAACATGGGCTTTAACCATGTTTTAGTATCAACCGTCAAATTCTCCAAATACTTTTCTTGCATGAGTAAATTAGTGATTGTGAAACATTTATCTTGAATTTATGTGTTCATTTGTACCTATTTTACAGATGGCTACACTCAAGCGCAGTCTATCTCTACACTCAAACCATGTACCTAAATCAGGTTAAATATGATGCTGTGATCGGGGTGATGGGGGATCAAATTAACAACTGGAGTTAAAACTGAAGGAAAGCCTGAACTGAAGCAGAAGCTTCTAGTGTCAGTTCTCACTATTGCAGGTTATCTGGGGGAAAACTTTCTAAGTCATAGAATCAGAGAACATTAGGGACTGGAAGGGACCTCAAAAGGTCATCACCCTTGCCAGAGCAGGACCACCTAGACCAAGTCACGCAGGAATATATCCAGGAAGGTTTTAAACGTCTCCAGAGAAAGAGACTCCACAACCCGCTTGGGCAGCCCATTCCAGTGCTCTGTTACCCTCACTGTGAAGAAGTTCCTTACCAAAAATACCTAAGGAAAAGCTAAGTGACCACCTAAAATGCCAGAAAAGGTTTTGTGGATTGGGGCTTCATCCAAGCTCCTGCATAATAACCCATGAGTGCTTTGTCCCACAAAATTTGGGTGGCAGCCTGGCCCCCCCTTGTCTTTTTTAACCAAATATGGTAGGGGTCACTCCAGTGCAACTGAACCACTGGGTAGTCAAATCACCGGAAAGAAGGTCTGATGGTGGAAACCAGACGTTCTGAATTCTTTGGGAGATGTGGTCCGCTGGGATTCAAGTGGTCTGAACATTCCCTATAGCACCTCATTCATTTGTTGATATTGAGTTGCACTGGAGCAGCCTCTGTCTTTTTTGAAGGACCCTTTTAAAAAGCTTAAACTGTTCAAATAGTGGGCATCAGCCTTAATGTGAGACTGAGATGGACTCCTTTATGTTTGGACTTTCTTCAGGTCTCACAGGGGGCTCAGACAATGTCTGTGTTGGGCAGTGTCACAAAGATGACCCATTTCATACCCTTCTCCACTGCAGTCACAGAGCTGCTGCAGGGTGTTGCCAAAGTTCATAGCTATGAGGGTGCAGAGAGTTACTGCCTACCCACACGTGTTGCTTCCTGATGGATGGTCCTTGGTAAAATCACTCTGTTCCTCTTGGTAAAAATTAAAGAAGTCATCTTTCTATGAATAAAATTCCAACCATAGACACAGGGTTATTATTATGTAGAGTTATGCCATTGATATAAAGGGGGGAAAAAAGTCTAGAGGCTTAAATTTGGTCGTTTGTCATGTCCTAGGCTTTTCTTTCAACTTTCTTTTCTAATTGAAAAAAGCTAAATTGATTGAGGCATTTGAGCCCTGATTTAGCTTTTAAAAAAAGAAGCGAAAGCTAAAAATGGCTCAGTGGAGCAACCGAAATGCTATCACAAGCTACTGAGATCGATGAGCTGGGGGGGAAAAAAAATAGAAGGGAAGTTTTTGAGTGACACTGTAAAAACGGGGAATTTAAATACGTCTGTATCGTTGCGTTTTGATCCATCGTGTATTGCACAAAATGCACTTTGGCAGTGTGTTTCCGTGCAGTCTAGAAGGTGATTTATTAGTAACACTGAATGGGTGTTTATGTTCCAAATTGTAAACTACGTTTATAGCCGTATTTCTGTATTAAGGTATTAATGCTAGAAGTGCTACCTAAGCTTAACTTTACCAATATAACTCAAAATGTAGTTTATAGTGCTATAAATAGTAACGTTGATATTGACACTTACAGCAGCATCTAACTCCCTGGAAAGCGGTTTCTGATGCTAAATGAAAATGCAAGGAGCTAACAGTGTATTTATACATGCCCAGGAGTGCAAATAATACTTCATCGTTCTCATTGTTGAGGTTCCCTTGTGCTAAGAAGCTAAGGAGTGTTTAAATATTTAGTGGAGTTTTCAAATATTCCCATTTAAAACCCAGTGCTGGCCTAAATTATTAGATACGTGTTATTATTATTTATCATCATGCTAACGGCGTGCATAGAAATATTTAACATAATGATGGGGGGACTGATCATTCACAGTGGTGGTTGAATTTGTGCCTTACCTGTGCTTTTGGAGTCTTTTGGGTTTTCAGCAGAGATTTTCTCACATCTATAAAGATCTGGGAATTGCAACCAGGACCGTTGACTTCCCCAGCCCTTCCTTAACCGAAAGGTCTGTTAGGGAGCCACCTCATGACTTCGTTTCTCCAGCAATACGCATGGCAAGCTGTTGTAGGCATCACTTTCTCTGAGAGGAGGAGCAAGGGGGATCATCTGTTCACCAAAACCTGTCTTTGACTACTCTGAATTATCCCTTGCTTTTAGTTTAGAAGAAGATCTGACGGGTTAGATCTTTTAATGTAAAAGTTTGTGATCAGCCTTTGCCTCGTTTTGGGCAGTAGCTCGCCTGTGAGATTAAGAAAGGTGAGAGGACCCACTCTCTGAAGACTTTGTGAAGTTCTTGCACTTGACTTTAAAGCTCTTCTGCTCCTAACAGAGCATGTTTTCACCTGGGGAAGAGGGCTGTGGTTCAGAGGGATGCTGTATGCAAGCAGAATAGTGAAGGTGAACACAAGCGACCTATCTTGAAGATCAGGAAGCAGCTGTGAAGCCGGGGCTAGCAGAAGATGTCTTTTGTTTTTTATTGAAAGCCGTGGGTTGCCCAAATCCCAAAAGTCACCCTAAATCCTAAGCAGTTCACTATCTCGTTCTTTCTTTTGCCAAAGCTTCTAAAAATTTTGCTTTTCTGCTTTTTAAGAAGTTTTAAAGGAGGAGTAAATAACTGCTCAGTTTTATTACAGTGTGTTTATTGTGACATTGGCCTAAAGAGTGGTTGGAGTGAACTTGCCCTTTCTGCAGTCCAGGAGAGGATGACAGTGGAGAGCTCAGTTCTCATAGTTCTGCATAGTTTCTGACTGTTGATGTCTGGGATTCTAATTCAGTGATTTATATTTGGAAATTCTAACTATGGGCCACCAGAGACCAGTTGGTGTCTCTTGCTTAATGTAAGTTGTGGCTTTCTCGAGCTTTTCCCTGAGAAGGTGACTTCCAGGTGGGTGGATTTTTGCATGGTTTGGACACCAGTGATTACTCTGTGTGCTTTCTTGGAACAGTGTTTTTCAACAAATGGGGGGATAGCATCAATGTTTGTAGCCCTGTGCCCCTTTCTGTCCAGGAAATAACGGATTAGTGTATTAAACCCCACTCTGAGGAGTTCCAGAGCATTGCACTTACGCTTTGCATTGCACTTAAGATACCTTTTGAAACCATGTCTTACTGTACTCATGAAGCATCCTAGCAAATACTCTTAACAACAAGACCAAGCTCTTTCAGAAAGGGTAGGAGTAGGTTTTTTTTTTTGTCTTGGGTTTATTTATTATAATTTTTTTTCTTGACTTTTCCCCGTCTTTGTTCCATACTCTCCAGTTTAATGAGATCCTGCCTCTGCCTTCTCCCTCAGGATCCTTTACCTTCTTTGTGTAGCAATTTGTGATTTACTGGCTAATTTGAACTCTAGTTTTCGTTAGAGTTAAAGTACCCCACATGTATACTCGGATTTGTGCCTGTAGAAGACAGGATGGGAGCACAAAGCTAAGAAAGCAGGAGGAAAAGACTGGTCCCAGTACATGCATGGCCACTGTGTCGTCACTCTGCTATTTATTCGTGTGAATAATGGACAAATGGCAAAACTCCCGCTGATTTCAGTGGGAGCAGAAGTTAACTGGAAATGAGCAGCTTTCCTACATGTCTAATATTCAGAGGACTCAGGTGTTAATTTGTGAAGAAAGATCAACACAGATGGGAAAAGTTCCCGCTAGTGGAAGAGGAGCCGGTTGAAATGCAGATCCACACAGTGAGGACCTAATCTGCTCGATGCCACACACTGACTTCAGTAAAAGTCAGAGCCCTTGCAGGAATCCAAGCTAAATGGTAGTAAAAAAAACCCTAGATAAAGGCCAGACGAAGCCCCTCACTGGTGTGAAATTGTGTGTACTTGCAGCCCGCCACGTACAGACTCGTACATGTGTTTCCTCAGGCTGAAATGTTAGCAAAAGGAATAAATGGCATCCGGGAAGACAAAGCGTCCAAGGCAACCCATCTGTACTCTTGTCATATGATAGACTTGGACAAACGTAGAGCTGCCAGTACAACTGCCCAAGAGGTGTGCCAAGGGAGCAGATGCTACCTCTGCAAGGATTTTTTCCAAAGTTTGGCATTCAGGATCTTGCGATTGCCATCCAGAGAGGAAGAGGTGAGGAGGAGAAGGGAATGATGTTGCCTTGGCACCTCCTGGTGTCAGCTTGCCTTTCACATTCGCTCGAGTTAGGTCTTTTCAGTTCTTTCTTCTTCTGCCTAAAAGAGGCATCTGGTGTGGAAGTTAGAAAGGAAAACAGCTCTGGCTGGAAGCAGAATACTCTGAAACTCAATGCTACCTTTAAAATATTTATACAAAGGCAAATTCATGAATGTATTTAGATTTGTGATGCATAATCATGTTTGGGTTAGCAAAAGGCCCACAGAGGTACTGAATAAATCTGTGAGATCAGAAGCCAGCAGGGTTTGTGCAAACTCAAGTGGTTGGAATAGAAGACTGTTATGATTTTGAGAGCAGCCTGAAAGTGGTGCCTTTCGGAGAAGAGCAGGTCCCGCAGCACTTTTGTTCCCGCAGCAGACTGGGGCAGAAGGCAGCTCAGGGCACTGTGTGGGTGCTGGACAGCCATCGCTAGCGCCGCGGGAGCAGTGCAAGAGACAAGGAGCTGCTTGTGCACAAACCCTTGCACACCAGCACTAACTAAAAATACTAATTTCATAGTATTTTTATTCCCTTTCTGTTACTAATTGTGGAGAGGTAGCGTGACATCCAGCAGCCCTGTGTTCTGGTGCTTGGCTTTTCTACTGCCCTTCAGCATCCGTGCCGTTACAGCTGACACTCGGCTGTGTCTGTGAAAATGTCTCCTCTCGGAGCTCATCCACAGAAACACTACCTTACCCAGCCAGTAACAGTCTCTGTTTCCAAAGGTTTGTAGCGTTTCTTTCAGGCACACGCTGATAAATAGTGTTCTGGTGATTTCTGTAACATGGGGACATACTCCTTGTGGCCACCATCACAGTTCTGGTCAAGCTTACTTGGCTTCTAGACTAGGAGTGCTTTTAATCAAGCCTCACCAGCTCAGAAACTAGTGAGTGATGACCTTTCTTTTGGGCTTGGAAGAGGGGAGAGAAGGAGGCACGCTACAGCCCGACTCCTGCGGCTCATCCCCGCTGAGCTGTGACCGCCCCACACTCTCCCAGCACCACAGAGTGCCTGAACCTTTGCCCCCTCCAAGGAGGCGTGGGGTGAGCAAGGGAGGCTCAGCCCACCCTCCCAGGAGCTGGCAGCCATCCCAAGGAAGAGGGGATGGAGGGCTGCTCTGTAGGGGCCCTGTCGTTCCTGCCCTGCCACGCTCAGCACAAGCCAGCATGATGTTTTCGTAGAGTGGCATTTGCTCCCTCCTGCTGCTGGATGCCATGAAAGGTCACCCAGGACAATCTAAATGCAGTTTCCCTGGTGGGAAGGATGCAGTGGGGAGCATTTGAGTGAAGCCAGTGCTTTTTGTTGGCCTGCAAGAGTTGCCTTTGCTGTTATGGTTCCTGTGGCCAAGTACCGTCATCTGGGTTGAAAGCAGCCTTAGGCTGGTTTCTGTCCACGCAGCGGCCTCCAGGGTAGCCAGGACCCTCACTCAGCCCTGCAGTGTCTCTCCCAGGTGTGAACTCTTCTGTCTTACTGGGTGCAGACCCAAGGACTGAGACCTTGGTCTCACTGGCTTTACGTTTCCCTGGAGCATTGCAGAAGCCCTAGCCAACAGTACTCCGATGAACTGGTTTTGGCAGTGGTTCCTACTGGTTTATAGCAATGTCCTGAGCACAAAACCACAGGAACAGCGTCTCATTTGCTAGGATTAAAATATAGCAACCAGGGCAGATCATCCTGTCTCGCTGTTTTTATGTGTCCCTGAGTCTAAAGTCATTTTTAAAATGTGAGTGATGCAATTTCTTGCATCTTTCATTTAATATGCTGCTTGGTAAACAGTGTTTTAGATTAGTATATTTGTAATTTAAATGAAGACAATACATCAAGTCAAGTCAGAAAAGAAGGAAGAAGTTTAAGGAATGATTGATGCCTCTTTCAGTGTTATGCCCTACTCAAAAAGAGAAAAAAAAAAGCGTAAGTAAGGAGAGGGAAGAGGTGGGGTTGTTGAGGGTCTGGTGGGGTAATGGAGAAAGAGAGAAACTGTTGTTCATGGGCAGAAATACACTATTTTTAAAACCACAGTCAGCTCTGATAGCTGAATCTGTTTTCTTCAAGCGCACTAATAAATTCTGCCTAATTCATTTTTTATTCTCTCTTGGGGTCTGCTTGCAGATTTGCCTCAACAAAGGAAGCATCATGTTACTTCTTTTAAATAATTGATGGCTCTTGGTCCAAGCCAGCTTGAAGGAAATTCAAAAATAGGTACTGATTGAGTAAATACCCTGCCTCCCCCCTTGCTCCCACCCCCATCCCTTATTTATTTTTGCAGCCTGGGTGACTGGCAGTTGCCGATGATGTCATTGGAGCCTTGGCTACACCCAGCACTTAGCAGCTCTGATTTCATTTACGTATTTATTTATATTTAAGAAAAGGAGAAGCTGTTAATTGTAAATTGTCTGATGGAGCTAAGAGCTCTTAATAAATCATCTGCAGTTTTGTGCTATAACAGCCAGGGATGGACTTTAACGGGCTGCAGTAAGAATAGGTACCAAGAAAGCCATTGGTGAGACCTACATGTACACACTGTCCCCTTTGCTGGGGGCTGTGGTCTCCTCGATCCATCCATGGATCAATGGTTGCCATCGTGTTGGCTGTTTGCAGGCTTGGTCATGCTGCCCCTGACACAGCGTTGTTTCCACGGAGTAAGTCATTTCACTGCACAGTGCAGACTTGCTGAAGCTCCGTGGCATCGTTTTTAAAGACACACCCTTTAGAATTGGCCCTTTGGTGTGTTGGTCTCACAACTCACCAATAGCTTTTTGTCATGTGTCTTCCTTCTTAGCCAGCCTTGGAGAGCAGCGTGCTCTCTCTCTGATGTCTTCACAGCAGCTACTGCCGCATTAACAATGTTTGTGGTGCAAAATGCAGCACAGAAGGAAATAGTGGAGGAGTTTTGTGTTCGTACTCTGATCTGTGGTCTACCCGACTTCATGCCTCCCCAGGTTTGAGAACAGTGAGTTTGAGGTCTGAAGAAAACTTTGTGGAAGGTGGCCTCTGTGTGAAGTTTTTCTCCCACTGAAGTTGTCTGTGTAAGGTACGCTGATGTTTTGTGATGTGTTTCATGGTGGCATTGGGTTGATGGTTGGACTTGATGGTCTTGGAGGTCTCTTCCAGCTTTGCTGATTCTATGGTTTTATGGTTACTTATGCAATCACAGAATCATAAAATCATTAAGATGGGAAAGACTTTCAAGATCATCAAATCCAACCTTTGGCCCTGCAACCCCTAAACACTAGACCATCTCCCGAAACATCACATCTACCCAATTTTTGAACCCCTCCAGGGACAGTGCCTCCACCTCCTCCTTGGCAGCCTGTTCCAATGCCTCACACTCTGTAGTGCTCAACTATAAAAGGGGCTGATGTCTGTGCTCACCTAGTAAATAACATAAGGTCTTCCTGACCTTGCAGCATTACGTGGGCACACATGCCATTCAGCTGAACTACTCTAGTGTCCAATACCTTGGAGAAATTGTCAAGTATTTCCTCTGATGCCATGCTTATGTCACCCACGCTCGCGTAGTGTTCCTCGCTGCCTGCTAGGAGTGCTCAGACCACGGAGCAGTTTGAGTGCCGAGAGCCATAGCAGGATCAGGCAGGGCCTTTCCAGCTGGGAGAGCTGAACACCATCAGGGGCAGGTCCACATGAGTAGGTGCAGATGGACCGGAGCGGACTGAACGTGATTTGACTCTGGTCTGGAAGTCACGGAGCTGTGGAATGGGATGCTGTCATCAGGCTAATACTAATATTGTGTGCTATTAGTAGCATTGGTTCTAGAAGCTTCAGCATGCAGACTGATATGTTAGGAGTCTTTTGCATATTTATTGTCTGCTTTTACCTCCCATAAAGCAAGCATTGTCTCCAGTAAATAAGCATTGGAATGGTGGATAATCTGATTTACAAAGAAAGCTTTCTTTGAGAAATGGAGTGATGGAGCCAGTTGTGTCTGTTCTGGTCCAGAAATGGACCTCTGGGGGTCTGTGTTATGGCAACCATAGCATTTAAGGGGGTAGCACGGAGTTTGTTACTTCTGAGGATAATGCAAGAATAAAACATTAAACAATACCCCAAAATGCCTGTCAAAGCAGGGCATGCAGCTGCTTGTTTGGGTATCTACAAAACATCCTGTTCTTGGGCAGTTCCTGTGACCAACGTGGTGCACTCTGGTGCCCAGTGATGTACGAGGGGCTTTTTTCAAGCATACACCGTTTTGTACAGGTCACTGCAGTGTTTGGAGGCTTTCTGCTGTGTGATGCAAAGTTTGCAAGTGGGACTTACAGGTTGGTCAAGCTGCCTCTTAAAAGCTGCCTGTCAAAACTATAGGTAAGAAAGTGATTTGGTGGTAGGAAAAGCTTAAAAGAAGCACAGTAACTCGCTTCTCGTGTTAATACACCGCTTTGCCACAGAGGGAAATGAAGGCTTGCTGAAGTCAGAACATACTAAAGTGTATCTGTTGGCGTTAACTCCGTGGCTCGGGATTCTTTTGTTAAATGCAACGTGCAGGAAAATTCGCCTCACATTTTGGTGGGGTTTTTTTGTTTGGGGTCAGACCCTGACTCACACTACATACACGTATAAAGCTGGTAATTTACTGATTTGTCAATAAAAAACCCCACGTAGTTGGAAAAAAAGGAGAAAGCCTTGCAATAGCGTCATTTGGCTTTGAAATTTAAGCTGCATCAGAGGATAGGGGTGTGTTATTTGGTGTAGTAGGGACCCTTCTAGCCATGAACATAATGCCGTGTAGCAAATATCAAGAGATAGGGTAAAGCCACTGCTTGACTCTCCGGTTATAAAACGCTATTGCAAGCATTCTGTTTAAGAAGGGAAGCTAAAAGCCTCTCAAGGGTCCATAAAAAATGCTGATCCTGAATGTATAAATGGACACATTTTTAATCCTTAAGTTATTAATTATTACTCATGGTTAATTGTAATTATTTTATTACTACTCTAAACCCTGGGGTCAAATTGCACACTGAAGTCAGTAAGAAATTTGCTGAAGAATCCCTTGATTTGGTGTGTTGTCATTATTATATAGAATACTGGGCGTTATCAGTTGCGCTAAAGAGATCAACTGCTATCGTGCCATCAAATTACAGGATATATTTGGGTTGCAGGCGTAACTCCGTTGCTTTTGGTGTCATCAGATATAACTGTAAATTTAAAGCACAAAGGGAAGGGGAAATAGTCGCTTCACCCACAAAGACATAAATTAAATGCTACCCCACACTAAAAAATGTAACACTAAGTGAACCTGATGTTGAGGAAAGTTCAGTGCAGGCGCTCAGCGCACAGGCTCTGTTCAAGGGGATGGCGAGTACTTTTCAGATTAGTCCATTTTATTCGGGGTTTTCTAGTGGGTAAGCTTGGCACCCCCTCCCACTGGCCAGCCCCACCTTCTGACTGCCCTCTCTCTCCTCAAGTACCCAGAAGAATGTTTTTCTTCTGAACATATAGCTTGCAATATACATAAAAGCAGAGTTTGCTTTGATCCTGACAGCAAAACATTTATTTTTAAACTGGGACTGGGCTGGTGTCCAGCAATGCTTTTTTCTTTGCATCATGCCCTGGGTTTCAGCTCTGCAGCCTGCCTGGGTGCAGCTGGACCTGCTGCAAGACGAACCTGGCTTGATGGGTCCTGCTGAGCTCCCTCCCTCCCTCTCCCCCCATTCTTCCTTCTCCTCTGGTTTTGAAATTCAAATTGAATGCAATTTTCAGCTCATTTGAGCCAGAATATACTCTTGCTCAGCTTCAGTGGCTCTTAAATTCAACCTCGCAGGAGAAAACAGATATCATCTGTCACCGAGGGTGGGAATGGGTGTCCTCCCCACATTTTATTCATGGGAGGCAGGACTGCACTGACTAATTCCAGTCTTTCTGACTAATCACTCACTGGCAAACTAATCAGCTAATCGATGCGACTGGTTTCTTGTAGTTTGGTCTCTTTATTTCTTCAGCCTGTGTAGTATTTCTATTTAATGTCCTCGAAGTGCCCTAGCTGGAACGCCTGTGTTCACATTTGACTGTACCTCTTGTTTCTGGACTCCTTTTCTCCATTGCCCTTTAAGCAGCTACGGATGGAAATGCCCCAAATCGGGTAGTTGGCAGAGGAGCGGTGAAAGGTGCGAGATTTTAGGAGAAGCTTAAAAAATGGAAAGGGGCAAAGGGAGAAAATCTGTTAAAGGCATTAGCTGTTGTGACACCAGCAGGTTTAGGGGCACATACACCTGTGGGGTGTACACACCATAGCTGCTTACTCTGTAAAACGTGTTTCGTGTTAACCCGTGTGCCAGTATTTCATGAGTCACCTCATGCGAGGTGGGAGTTCTGCTTGAAAGCAAGGAAGAAACACAACACCCTGTTTTGCCTTCCTGCTTCTTTTTTTATATTTTTTGAAATAATATTTCAAAGAGTCTGGCAACCAGCTCCCCCTTTTATTGCACTGCTTTACAAGCCTCGCCTTCATCTGGTGAGAACAGCGTTGGTTTGGAGATGGGCAGACTACCTTCAGAAGGAAATCTTGCAAGAAGCAGCGATTTGGTAGGTGTAAGGGCAAAACTAAAGTACAGTCTGTGCTAGTAGAGAAAATAGGTTACTTAATCTAACAGCGTGATAGCATTTTAATGCTGCTCTGAGCAACATCAGCTTGTTACTGGCAAAAGTCCACAACCTGAGTTTTTGTTGTAGCAAAACTCTCCATGCCATAAAGGATGTCGGCAGCAGACGGGATATCTGCGAAGCGTGCGAACATATTAAAGTCAGACTGGAATTAATATCAATCACCATGCTGGTGCCTCAATTGTTTTATGTGTTCTAAAGCCTTATATATTACTAGAGCTGGATTATGGTGGAGCTGGAAATTGCAGTTCTGCAGGTTTTTTGGTACCTGTTCTTTGTTCCTCATGCTGGACAAGCTTCTGCCTACAGTTAAGGCCCAATCGTAGGGAACTCAATCATAGTTCCCTTCCCAGGTTGGAAGGGAACTCAAGGATCATGTGGTCCAACCTTTCTTGGGAACAGCATATGGGAAAACGCCATAAATGCTTTTGTCTTTGATACACTAATGTCTTCCACACTGAAATTAAGCTTGATGACAGTGTTCAGTCATCGCTTTGGCCACCTTAAGTACTTCCAGTTTAGTGTGTTGTAATCCCTAAAAAAATAATCTGGACATGGGCTGAATCGAAGCAACTGTACTGGCCCATGCAGTCAGCTGCTCCATTCGCACCAGCCCCAGACTGATGCCTTGCACAGAAGCCAGAACTTGTGTATTTGATGTTAGAGAGAGGTGAGTAGCTGGGATGGGAAAAGAGGGCACCGTTAGTGCGTGTTAGGAGTAGCGCAACCTCACCTTTGGGACCAGGCGCCTTCATGACGTGAGCACTGTTTAGAGACCTGTATCTGGATCATGTTGGGGTTTAGAGAGGTGACAGCCAGGGAAGCAGAATTGACTTCCCGTGGTCTTTATGGTCATAAATGTTAGCCTTAGTGCCTTTACAGCTTCTGCAGTAGGACATTTTGGAGTTTCCTTTTTAATTAGGCAATTAAATTTGGACTAAGCCTTGTTTTAGGCACCTCGGCGCCTCTCTGTATCTTCCCCTTTGCCTCCAGCAGCTCTGTTAGACACTGACACTGACCTGCAAAGCTGGTGCTACAAGTCCTTATAAAGAAATCTGTTATTCCTGTGGAAGTTATGATGATGTATGTAAATCAGCTGCCACATCCACACTGTCGCCTCTTCAGCTGGAAAAGAAGGGCAAATCATTTCGTTGGTAGCTGCTGAAACCGTTAGCTGCACTGTCATTAATACTCTTCCCTCTTTCCTGGAAACTCAATATGTCAGCTACCTGATGTACCCTTCCTCTTCTAAGAATACCTCTCTCCATTCCTTCAAATTCTTCCTGAGCTGGGACCTCCCATCTGCCAGTTTATTGTTCTTCTTCTGGATCATTAGTTTTTCCTTGCGTTCTTTTTTTCAGAGCTTCATGTGGGTTTTTTATAAAGTGTTATCATGTGCTAGTGACCAGAGCATCTGGACTCCTTCCACGAGCATAGAAAGTACTACGTCCAACTGCTGTTGTGCCTTTTTATTTTCTCTTCTTTCTCTTGGGTAGAACAGTAGGGACTAAAGCATTAGGAACGTTTGATGTTGCTGTGATAGATACACCTACAGCATCGTGCCCCTGGCCACCCTCTGCCTTGAGGCATTCCCTGTGCTACTCTTTCTGGGCTTTGGTGCTGGATCTGTTCCTCAGGGAACTGCCCAGATTTCCTTCACTGCTCTCTGGGAAAAGATTGTCCGTGTGGTGTCACTTGCCTCTGAAGCAGGTCTTCCTGGTCCCTCTCCATAGATGCCGTTGCTGAAGTGTCTTGTTCCACACCCCCTACTTTGTCTTGCTGCTTAACCCTGATGGCCCTGTAGATCTTTCATCATTTGTCTTCACATCTATAATTTATCCTTCAGGGGACAACTGGAAGCTGAAGCACTTGCACACAAAATTCATGCTGGGATTTGTAGAATAAGAAGTATTTTTCTTCACTGTACTGTAAAGAGCCAGAGAAATCCAGTTAAAATGAGAAGGAATTGCCTTCTCGCTTTGGTACATCTTCTGGATGTCACTCCTCCTTTCAGCCCACAGCTGTATTTCTTGCTTTGTGCTTGGCCCTTTTGAAAAGCCTTCTGCTACAGAAGGAAGGCAGCTTCTGATTGATGTTAGTGGACACTGGCATCAGTGGGATTCTGAATTAAAATAGGTCTCTGCAACTTGCTTTTTTGTTGTACCAGGCATCCCGGTACAACTGTAGTTATTTATTAATGCTATAACTGTAATAATACTATAACTATTACTGTATTAATACTATAGCTATAATAACTATAGTTAGTTATTAATGCTATAAGATTGATTAGGCTCTTGTGTGCCTGAGGAATCCTATTAATGATGGAGATTTCCATGTGAGGAAGAAATAACTGAGCTGCAAATCACAAAACTCCTAAAACTGTTGTCCTGTCCTATAGAAAACCCCTGGTGGTGTGTCTGTGTGAAATTTGCATGTGTAGGTGTGTGTCCATAGAGAAAGACAAATGTTTTATGGTATCTCCTAAATGCCAGATTGCTTGCTACTACTGAGAGGTCACCGGGTGACCTGCAATTCCTGCTTGAGCGTAACACGCTCAGGCAAGATCACAGTTTCAAATGAGTAAAGAACTGCCAAAGAAAGTGTGTTTGTGGTTCTGGACCTGTGATCAGGCTTTTGTGTTCTGATTTCTTACCTACTTTCGTTATTGCATACGTTAACAGTTCTGATTGTTGGTTATTCTTCATTTCTGTAGAATTTTTGTTTCTTTCTTTATGGTGCTTCAAGACATGTAGCAGTGCAGGATCAGAAGTGTCCTTTTTGACATTATCTTTTAAAATACTATTGACTTTAACAGGATTAGGGGCCGTGTAAGGGAGCCTGAGAAAGTGGTCTGAGAGCACCCGCAGCATCTGATGCCTGAAGAGCAAACCTCATCAAGCCAACTGTTTCTTCAAGTCGCATTTTCTTCTGTCCTGGCTCTAACCAGGCTGGGATGACAAACTGTATCACCAAAGAGCCATGGCTTTACCTTTGCGTATGTTTTCACTGGCCTTTGTATTGCCATGGCAACAATAATTTTAATTACTGAGAGCCAACTTGTACATCAGATGGGGCTCAGTTTTCCCTCTGGACCAACCTCTGATTAGCCAGTGGAAGAGCTTTGTATCTCGGTTTTCCTCTCAGGCTGGATTTTATTCTCTGTTTTACCAGACTAGTGTGAACATGATGGGGCTGTAGCTGGCTGGACAGCGACCCAGGAAGAGGTGAACTGACCCTCCTATCTCAGGGGCAGCCTGCCACCGTGGTGGTTCATGTTTTTAAGAACAGTTCCCTCCTTCTTGGTGTCTCTTGAAGCAACTGTAGATCCACGTATTTGGAAAAGCCTGGTGTGAAGCAACGTCTAGTAATAGGCTTTGCCAATGTTGAAGATTGTGCTCGGTGGACAGGCAAGGAGCTCCTCTTCAGCAGTAAACAGGGAAATGCACACAGCAGATCCACATCTAGCTGTGATGTAGGAAGAAAGTCTGTCTGTGTGGTCAGATGTGGGTCAGCAGTGGCTTTCTTCACAGTGACGAGGTTGTGAAGTCACTTTTCCAAGATGGAGTGTGTGAGGGCAGTGACCAAAATGTGTGTGTTACTCAGAGAATTCATACTGAGAGAGGAAAAGAATTTGCTTACATAAATCAGTGTCCTTCTTATATATATCCAAAATCAACTCTGTGGACTTCTGATGCATTCATTTCCTATTTTGGGTAAATGGTGGCCCTTGGTGGTTACCGTAAGTCCACTGTTGGGTTTGTGAACTTCCTGCCGGTGTTTGAAGAGCAGAAAGGTCAGTGAGGAGATGTGCTATCATGTAATTTCACCTGGATCCTCTCTGATACACTGAGATTCCTAGCATGCATTTTCATGATTGTGGCTCTGAGGCCGTGTTGGCAGGAGATTATGGCCAGAGATCATGAGATCACTGAGAATAAGGGTTGCGAGATCACATCGTTAACTAGAAATTCAATTATTCAAATGTGGTTTCAGAATGCAGGGGACTCAGCAAGCATGTAGGTTAATATTTAGACTTGCTGAATCTCTAATCTCACTCCTTGCAGCGTTACAACAGCTTTTTTACACCACAAAACCCTGAGCAAGTATTTCCCCGGTAGCTGTGATGTCGGTTCTCTTACACATGTTGAAATTTAAGGAGTTTTGCCTCTCAGGTTGCTATTTTGGAGTTTGTGATGATGAACTAAGCCCTTTTATCTAAGAAACTAAGTTGTTTGCTGGGTCTTTTAATAAGGCTTTATGGTAAGTATGACAAGGGTAAGGCTGTCAGTCCTGGCTTTGCTGCACATGTGTAGCTCTGTGCTTTGAGACCCTTGAAATGTCTGGTTTTAGGACATCAGCAGGGGGCTAATGAAAAGGCTTTGTTGATTTTAACAAATCGCAAGCCACTGTAGCCAAAATAAATATAATCTGCTTTTTGGATTAGTTGTCACACATGATTTTACCTACTAACAGTGATTAAAGAACCCTGGTGGACTAGAAGCATAGCTGCTCTCTGGTGACTCCTGCTAAAATAGCAATAAACAGAAGTAAATAAAGACTTAGGGCATTAGTTATCTTTAATAAACAGTGACACTGCATATAGTGTTGGTGGAAGGCTTCACAAACCTGCAGAGTGTACAGCAGTGTCACTCTTTCCAGCACAGAGCGTGTTGGTCAGGTCAGTTGTCTCAAAGGAAAGGCATCACCGAGTTGCCTTCCTTGTGCTCGCGTCCTGCAGTTCCCCTTCAAGACTGGCCAGCCCAGCTGGACACCTTGTGGAGACCTTCATCGCTCAGTCATTTTCATCCAGCAGCAAACATCAGAAACAAAGCTGAAAATGGCCAAGACTAGAGTGATTACAGCAGGAAAACGAAGGGAGCGCTAGCTGCTTGTGTAATCGCGCGACCTCTGAACCACTGGAATTCTGTCCAGTCAACGAACAGAGGGTCAGTGCTGGGTTTTCTTACCTTAGTCTTTGTAAGATGATAAAAAAGAATCACTTGCCCCTGCTGACATCTTTTATCCCTGATATTTTCCCAGTAATCAAGGGTGGGTGTGTTTCCCGATCCCCTTCGTGTTTGTTGTGAGAGGCAACAATTACAGCTGATGGTATTGTACTACTCCTTTGGACTCACTGCTGCTTTTAATCAGTGGGTAGAAGAGGCAAAACAAACAAAAGCGTGTTCTGCCTTCTGAGAGGGAATTGCTGCTGCAGTACTGAGTGATGGGAACGGTTTTAGGCTCTGCTGTAGGGGAAGAAGCATCCTCCTGAGTTTCCCAACACAAACATGGAAATCAGAGCTTTTGAAATTAAAAATATGAAGGGATAGCAAAACATGAAAAATACTGCTTTAAGGATAAATCCTGCCTAAACAGGGAGAGGGACTGAGCTGTCTGATGAGTCCTCAACTTCTGTTAACGTCCCTAGTTGTGCGCTCCTGGAAGGCACACGGCGCTGCCCTGCAAGGAGTTTTGTCCTGCCGGGTCTTACGAGGAGAGGCTGAGGGAACTGGGGCTGTTCAGCCTGGAGAGGAGGAGGCTGAGGGGAGACCTCGTTGTTCTCTACAGCTACCCGAAGGGAGGTTGTAGTGAGGCAGGTGTTGGCCTCTTCTCTCCAGTGATAGGACAAGAGGAAATGGGGTCACGTTGTGCCAGAGGACATTCAGATTGGATGTTAAGAAAAACTTCTTCCCAGAAAGAGTGGTGAGGCCTTGGAACAGTCTGCCTAGGGAGAGGTGGAGGCACCGTCCTTGGAGGGGTTTAGCAAATGGGTAGATGCGGTGTTTTGGAAGATGGGTTAGTGCTTAGGGGTTGTAGAGTGGATGGTTGGACTTGATCTTGAAGGTGTTTTCCAACCTTAATGATTCTCTGATTCTGTCTTTTACACGGGAGCTAAAAAGCTTCGAATTGACCAAGCAAACATTCTCAATGTTTTTTAGAACTGTAGAACTCTCTTTTGATGTAGGGACTTAGATTCTTGGTTTTGGTGAAGTTGTGTAGAGGTTTCGATCCACTTCTAGCTTTAGAGTCTATGGAAAAGAATACCATGATACCATGTTCAGGAAGGGAGTAAGACCTGCCATGGGCCCATCCTTCTCTTGGCTGGCAGTCATTAGGAGTTTGGAGACCTGCCCGATGGTGTAATACAAGTCTTGGCTGCATATCTTATTGGTTAAAAATAGGAGCCAACTCCAGCTCATCAGTTTTGCTAAGAAACTATTGATTGTGATTAGCAAGCTTAAAAATAATTACCTTGTGTGTTCATTGCTATCTTTGGACATACTCTCATATTCCTACTCTTATAGAAAGTATTGAGCAGCACAACAGGGCGATTTGATGACTAAGGTGTTACACAGGGAACGGGGGGCTGAGGGTATTGAGCACTTCTCTATTGTTCCATCTCCTGGCAATTAAACAAACTCACCACACCTACACAAGGGGAGAAAACCTAGTGGCCTTACTGAAGGGTGCAGCCCATTGCTCCTGTTCCTGGGGGGGAACGTATAGCCAGTCCTTCCCAGTTTCAGTCATCACTTTCACCACTCAGCTTTTCTTGGGCAGGAACCACAAGCCCACCCAGCACCACAGCTGATGCAGCTTGGGGAGGGATGAAACACTGATGAGCTTAGCACCAATGAGAGGGGGATGAGTTTCACCAGGGTTTAACATCCAGTTTAAAAGCATGATGGTGCAGATTCACACCTGGTAGTGAGTTGACCTGGAATGGGTGACTCAGTTAACGATGGCTGAAAGCCTCTCTGTGGAAGTTGTTCCTCTAGCAGGGTTGGTTGTGGCAAGCAGCAGAATTTGTGTTACTTACAGCCCAGTGTGTTCAAGTGAACTTCAGCCTGCTCAAGCCCAGGCTGCCTGCTGAGTGTGTGAGAGGAGCTACCTATTCCTGTCAGGCTCTAATGCAGGTCAGTAACCACTTCAGGGGGGCCACCTTCTCCAGGCTTTAACTCTTGAGCAGCCTTGAAAAAGCTGATTTTTTTGGGTTTTTTTGTCATGCTCCTCTCTGTTGAGAGAGCCTAGCAAGAGCAACTTTTGCACTTGTCTGGTGTCGGGAGCTAGATGGTGAGAATGCCTGCAGGATGTCCTCACCTTGTTCTTTAGGGGTTTTTATCCCCTGGGAGTGTGGTGATCATTTCAAATGATTGTGATCTATTTGGGTTTGCAGTTTTATTTCTCCTAGAGTGTTGCTCTTGCATTGGTTTAGTGTGTACCAGGATTGCCCTCAGCAGGCACCTGACGTGCTGGCAGGGACATGAGGGATAATGTGGGTTAGAATGCAAATTACACCCATATTTCGCAACCATAGAGGCTCGCTGTGGGGTTCTGCATACCATGTCAAACTGAAGTCTCATTGTGCAACCAGATAGTGACGTGTGGGCAGATAAACTTCAGGCCATCTGCAAGTCACATGAAACTGTATGTGCTTGTGTGTCCAGGAAAGGGCTCTGCTGCAGGTTTTGGTTTGTTATTGGTAGTGTTTGAAATCCAAGGTTGGAGGGGAAGTGGTGGGGAGTCGCTTCTTACAGTGTTTGCTGGTACAATGATCTTCATATCAGCACAAGTGAGAGAGGTGAGTGCTGGGTCACACCAGAGTTATTGTGCCTTGTGAGTCTGGGGGTTTGTATTGCCTCAAGAACACAGGATAACATGAAATGCAAGCCTTCAGTCCAGTAGCAAAGGAAACTGGGAGTGTGTTTCTGTACCTGCGCACTCTGGTCTGTGGTGGAGGAGGAGATGCAGATGGGCTGCAGCCATGAGAAAACAGAGCTGGAGCAGGAGCCCTGTGGAGGTGGCCGAGGTGGTGGGAAGTTGCAGCTCTCAGTGCTCTGCAAGGGATGTTCCTTAAAACAGCCCTGAGAAAGGTCTTAGCTGTGGGGAGAGAGAGCAGGTGATGGTGTGGGAAAGACTTTGCTGGCAGGAGTTCCTGTCAGCAGCTTTATGCACTAAAGGTATTGTCATATGCTTTTTAAGACTAGGTGACTTGAACCCTGCATGCTGCAGTAATTTCCTTACATATCTGTGTAACCCCTCGCGTCAGCTGTGTGCTTCCGAACCACTTGCTTCAAAAATGTTTGGGCTGACCAAGAAAAATGCTATTGGAAGAGCAGTTTTCCTCCCTGTATTGCAAGAGGCTTAGCCTTGAGCTCTTAAATGTAGCTTCCTTTATTAGCATCATTCCAGGGCTCTCAAGGATTTATATGGGAGCTTGAAACACTTAAAGTATATGCGTTTTACATTTCAAACCCAACAACAGAACTTGAAAATTTGATCTCTTGAAGTGTGCCAGAGCTAGAGTGAGTGTTGTACTGCTTCCCTGTGGTTTGAGTACCTTGTCCTTCACTCATGAAGCTGCAACGTGTTTTCTTGCGTCTGGTTGCCTCAGTCTCAGACATTTGGGTGACTGCAACTACTGCAGATTCTGGATGTTTCACAACACTTCTGGGAGAATACTATTGCCTTAAACATATCTGTGGCTCATCAATGCTGAGTGCCTTCCACTAGCACAGATAAACTTTTAAAAGGTTTTTGGTACTTTTTGGAAGGAAGGACATGATTTGAAGGAAGTTTTCTAGCGAATCTAACAAAAGAAACTGCCAGTTTTGCATGCCAGCAGGGAGCACAGGGCTGAAATGCATCAGGCCTTGGCCGTGGAGAAGCTGAGCTAGTCAGCAGTCCCTCGATTACTTTTATCTGCCCTCCATACATGACGGTTATCACAGAATCTTAGGGTTGAAAGGGGCCTGCAAAGGTCATCTAATCTGACCACCCTGCAACAAGCAGGGACATCATTCGCTAGACCAGAATGCTCAGACCTCCACCCAGCCTGACCTTGACTGTCTGCAGGGATAGGGACTTAACCACCTCTCTAGGCAGCCTGTTCCGGTGATCCACCACCCTCAGATTAAAGAACTTTCTCCTAATGGCCAGCTGAAATCTACCTTTTTCCAGCTTAAAACCATGACCCCCTCATCCTGTTGTTCCATGCCCTATTGATTAGTTATTCCCCAGCCGCCTTATAGGGTATTGGAAAGTCACTGTATGGCCAGTCACTCTGGGGCCGTGCCCACCGGGCCAGTTCTCTCCCCCTGCCCTAGCACTGCTCTGCTGCCACTGGCCTGGCCGCTGTCCAGACTGAGCTGGGTTGCGTTGTTTCTCTGTACGTTCGCTCTTGCTCCTTTTGTACCCTCTTTCCTCTCATCATTCCTCTTGTTTTTCCCCCTTAAAGTTATAGCTGTTTATTCTAGTTGCCTGATCTCTCTTATTCTAAAATCCTCCTATTGAAAACAGTCTGCCCCGTGGGGGTTCCGCCTTTGGCCCTAAACCCAGGACAGTCCCCCTAGAGCCTTCTCCTTTTCATGCTGAACAAACTGCCTGTTGGCAACGCAGGCAACTTGCATTTATTTATTTATTTTTGGGTAGTTAATGCTTTTCTTGACAGAATAAGTAAGAAATAAGGCAAAATACTTCTGTGTGTATGTAGTCGATGGCTCGGAGTCAGCTGTAGCCACTACCCTGGCAATAATTTGTGGCATTGCAAATGCGTGGGAAATGTATGAAAGATGCAGGACCAAAAAAAAAAATCATCTTCACCAGGGACATTTCTTCAGGATAATTTTATTAAAAGTTCATGTTTGAAGCGATGTCATCCTTTTCATTCTCTGTACTCAATTGCCTTTCTGAAGCTTGGCATAACTATTCTGATGTGCGGCAGAAATGTGACATCAAAGGTGAATGCTTCAATCCTGGCTGAACAGTAAAAAAAGGGTGCTGGGACACAGAGCAGGGGGGAGAGCCCCCAAATGACTAAGAGTTCTTAAAAGCAGGCTATAAAAGAAAATAATCATTCTCTCCCCTGACAAATGGTTCAAAAAGTAGCCAACAGTTTGGATCTGGCGTGTCACGTTGCATACAAATGAAGAAACTGTCACCATCGGTTTCCTTTGAAACTTTTTGATCTTATCTTCTGTGGTAAAGGGCGTGTGACTTGATCAGGGCTTCTCCTCTCTGATACATGGAGTCCTGATCCACTGAAATGTCTATGACAGGTTCCTCCACTCGATTGATACGGTTATTGTTTTCCCTTTCGCTTCCGTGCCTCTGGTGGTGGTGGCTGTGGTTCACCCTTCCCTCTCCATCCAGGAAAACCAGGTTCCTGATTTAGGCATTTACAGCTGCTCCTGTCTATTGTGGCTTAGTCAGTAGTAGTCACACCTGCGTCCTCTCCATCTGCCAGGTCTTTTTCTAATGAGAACAGGAGAGTGAAATGGCAGTATTGCATGAAGACACACTGGACCCACAACTCTTCTAAGAAGTCATGGGATACATATCCTGGTGGTTAATCAAGGACTGCTTTGGTACAGGGTACCGTTAAATGGGTTTTGAATACGGATGGTCAATAGCATCAGGGGACGGTCGTGCAAGGAGAAGATTCTCGCACACCTTTATGCTTCACCTTTGAGAAGCACAGCTCCTGCGAGGTGTTTATATTTTTATTAGTGAGTTATGTTCGTTAAGGTGGTCTAGTTGGTTAATGTTTTGGCCCAGGAATAGTCAGGTTGGGGAAAACTTTCCCCAAAGGCTGAACTCTGCTACTGTGGCAATTGATGGCAAAATTATCGTTGATTTGTTTGCTCTGAGATGGTGCCGTGAGGGACAACTGAAATAGGAATTAAGCCCCAGGAAGTATCGCTGGACTCCTCTTTGCAAAGAAAAGGCCAGAGGATGGTATCCTTGGGTCCTTCTATTGTTGCTGTTGGGCTTTGCCACCAAGCAGGATTCTGGTGGGTGATGCACTTCCTGGTGATCACCCCGCAGTGGGGTTCTGCCCTGCTGAGCATCTAGTTAGCAAAACTTGAGGCTTGCAGCAGAGTCAAGTGAAGTTTATACTGATTTTTTTTTTCTCCTGTTTTGGTTTTTTTTCTCTTCTGAGGAAGGTAATCAGTAATTGAGGTGTCCAGGGCTTGTCTCTACCCAAATTCACTAATTAGAAAAAGTGCTGGAGTGCAAAGCAGCATTTAAATGGGTGAAAGTTAATGGCCAGCATTTGCCCAGGAGGTCAGACTGGGTGATCTTTTAGCCTGCAGTCAATTAACCCCTGAGTGTGTGATGCTGCCTTGCCCTCCAGCCTTGCAGATGGGGAGTTGTCTAAGATGAACTGAAAGATTTCCTGGTCCATAGGAGTGGGCTGCCTGCCTGGGCAGGCTCTGCTCGGGTGGTTTTTCTGCCGCTCTTCAGTTGCAGGCTTTCCTCCAGTCTCTGTCAGCTTGTTACTTGTAATGGGGACTCGAGTGTGGTCACTCATCTGGGTAAAGTGCAGCAGCAAGGCATTCATGGTGCTGGAACCAAAAACTGTTCCACAGAACAATCTTGTTCTTCACTGACTTTAATCCTGCTGGCAATTCACTGTGTTTCCAGGGTAGGTGTGGCTCTGCACGCTCAGGTGTGCACTGCTCTTTAGAGCTGAGAGAAGATGGTTATTGGGCTGCTCATGCCGAAGGGTCTCTTTCAGTGTTTCATCATGTGAAAGTCTTTTGGGATGACCATGGAATATGTGAGGAGTAAGAGCCGGTATTAATGATGCCTGAAAAGCAGGGGATTTGGATGCTGAGTACAGCTGAGGGCCCTAACGATTGGGATCATGGAATGCAAATGGCATCCAAATCAAAATGGATTTGCCTTTCAGCCATTAACACAAGCACAGGTTAGGTGTCTTAACCGTCAGTGTGGGTGAAAAATCAGTCTTCCTAGTGCCCCGCAGCCCAGTGTATTCTGTACGCTCTAGTCCTGGAGCATAAGTAGCCAGCAACAGAAACACCAGGGAGTTGGCTTTTGCACCATCTGGAGATGTCTGCAGTTTCCCTGGCACCATCTCTCTGGGGTAGGCAGCACCTCAGCAGCCAACTGCCAGGTAAGGGGACCTGCTGGTGGTGCTGAGGGCTGGAAGAAAGATGGCTGGAGATAACAGTTTCCGTTGCCATCCACTCTGTGTTGCAGGGGGAAGGTTGCTGAGGATCTGAAGGACTCACCATTTCCCCACTAAGCAGTGAAGATATGGGGGGAATGTGCTTCTTACCACTCAGCAGTAGGGCTTAGGAGCTGCAGAAAACCACCTATTTGCTTTCCAGGCTTACTCTGCAATCAGTGCAATTTCTCACGATGAGGGGATTTTACTGTAGAACAGAAGGTTGGGGAATGGAGTGTTTGCAAAAGGAAAAAACAATTGTATTTATGGACTGGGAGTCCAAGACCTTTATGGACCCGGTCACATATATCTGTCTGCTTTGCATACAGGAGGCAAGTTATTGGATAGTTTAAAATGTTGGCTATTTTAGAATAATAATAATAACAATTTAAAGATTTTCCCAGCTGTTGGAGGATGCAATTTTTCTTTCATAGGCCATTATGTATGCAAGACCAATTGGTAAACTGCAATGTACTGTTCTGTAATTATTCTCCCCTGTAGCTTTAATGAGGAGATCTGCGTGCGGTTTGATGGGAGAATATACTCTGCCGACAGCTACATCGAAAATCAAGACAGGTGTAATCTGCTTACTGTAGTCTGTGAATCCTCACCATGTGGCTATGTTATCTCTAGTGCATGTTTATAGAAATATGCTTGTAAAAGGATTTAATTTAATGGAATAATGGTAACTGATGCTATGAAAATGAAGGGGCTCGAATAATATGGTGAGCGGAGTCGTAGAAATGCTGAAGTAGATGATTAAAAAATTGCTGTTGTACGTCATTCCGTTAATTTGTATTTTCATACACTGTTAAGCCACGCTATGTACTAAAAGAAAACGCTTTCTTTATTACTAACTTAGTCTTAGAACTTAGACTTTGGAGAAAACATACTGGTTTGGAGTATGCACGTAGAGATACGTGCTCAGTCCTGCAGTTGCACTTGGGTAGGCAGATGTGCGTGGCTATCGCTGGAGCACTGCATGGGCGCCCTTCCAGGACTGCAGTCTTAAGAGCAGAGTATCTTTTAGAAGGCAGGTATTCTGCTGAGAGGTAGCCAAAAGCTGCAGCTTGCTCTCGGGTGAAAGAATAGTTGTGCAATGAAAGGACCAGCTGAGACTTTGTTTAGGAATCCACTCTCTGAGCAGGAGGCTGCAAGACCATCACACAGAATGTGCCTCTGTTTCCTTACCTGCACGGTAATGATAACAATAAAATATGAGTAGAAAAGCAGCCCAATTAACGACTATTTTGAAGCCTGTTGGGGAAAAAGGAGCATCTCCCTGCTTGCAGCAGTTATGCAGGATTGTTCATTTGGAAAGATGAAATTCCTTTCAGACGGTGAAAGAAATAATACCCGGTCAGTCTCCATGGATGTGATTTATTAATTATCAGTCATTCTTAATCACCTGATACTGACATATATCTAACACGCTGGAGAGTTTAATATCTGAAAGAATACTTACCATGATTTTTCTCTGCAGTCCATTTTTAAGTGCTGGGGGAGGTGATGTGGTGCCAGCTCTCTGGTATTGTGTTTCTGATCCTGTCCTTGAACGTGGAGTGTGAGTGCACAGAGGATGGCAAAAAGTCACTAGCAAGAGCTATGTGAAGTGTTGCCATTGCTTGAAAGCCTTTGGCTTACAGAATTTGGATATCTTGTCACACTTGGGTTTGCTTTTTCTCAGTCTTTAATCTTTGTAGTGTTAAGGTAAATGGATCTGATTTATTATCTGGACCAAGGACAGTGGAAGTGCCTGGTTGGACTTACCATGTCACTGCATCAGGAAAACTGTGCTTAAAAAAGTGATACTGAAAAGCGTTTCTGTTGGGGAAAGGTGGGTCTGGATGGGAGCTGGGCTTTGCTGTTAATTGTTCTTATTATGCTGATCTCGCTCAGATTTCGAGTCTGGTGACTGCACTAGCAGAGGGGCAGCTCTGATTTCGGCACGTATGTTACAGTTCCTTGTAAAACTGGGCTCACAGATTGCTCTGAAGCTTTTACTGCTCCTGCAGAACATTTCCATAGTTCCAGCAGTTTGATCACAAATGCTCACTTCTCTCTCCTTATGCTGTGCAGGTTGATAAAACAGTTGCCGAGCCGGAGTCCCTATAGAAATTATTAATTATCTGGTTAATGTGCATCAGGCTGTGGGAGTGTGAGATTAATCACCAGTGCTGGGATGAGTTGCTGAAGTGGATTTTGGTTTTTCGTCTCCTGTCACTCGGTAATGGCTTTTCCTTCCTTCACCATCAGGTGAACAGGTGCGGAGATGCTGTATTTTCATTTTCCTGTAGTCGGTAACAGCCGGTGACCAGGAGATGCCTTTTTCTCAGTCCTGCTGCATGAGCAGTTTACAACATGGAGCACTACCTGCTTTGGATGTTCCAGCTGTGGGAGATGCTCTTACAGCACAGGACTGACCTGAGCCTTCCCAGATAAACATATCTGAACACATGCGCTCAGGGAGGGGTGCCAGGGGGGACTGTTGGGCTGAGCTGGGGCTGGCTCTTCTGTATTCCCCAGGTGTCAAAGGGTTGACTTATATTTGGATATGGAATCGCAATTTGACTCCTATCTTGAACGTATTTATAGCGCTGTGAATTTTTCAGTGAGTGAGTAGTCAGCGTGCCTCTTTTGTTTTGTGTAACAAAGGAATATTGTTCTTCCTTATTGGAGTGATATAAGAGGTTTTTCTAGCTCAGTCTTTAGTGGCACTATCCTTAAAGCCAATGGGCTGCATAAATACTCAGCCATGGGAGCATGAGTCAGACTCCTTTCTGGTGGTGGTGGGTCTGTCAGGACATCCATGTCCAGAGCTGCAGCACTTCTCCTGTCCTGTTAGCTGCCCTTAGCAGCAGCTGCATCAGAAACTGTTCACAGAAGCCTAGATGGGCTTCCAGAGGTCTCTGCTGGGTTTTGCACACTTGCACCACACAGTGCACTGATGAAAAAACTGAGGAGTAATCTGTCTTTTAAATTTTACAGTTTTGTTGCTACACAAATCTTGTACAAGAAGCCATAACAGCTCTGCCTCAGGGTCAGGGCCATTGGCTGGAAGAGTCTTTTGTTTTAGTGACTAGTAGAGGGGAGAAGAATATGAGATGGAAGGAGCTGTGTTGTATGCATCGAAAGCAGACACTTTGCCTGAGGCCAAGGGAGCATCCTCTGTTTGAGAAGGAAGATCCTGTAGACAACAGCACAACAGTTTTTCCACTAATGTGTGCTGAGGGACAGAAGTAGAATTTAAATCTCTCTATTTATAAAGTCTAGTCATTTAGGTTATTTTATCACTTCTAATATGAATGTTGTTTCTCTCTGAGGGAGTTCTGTAAATGACCACAGCTATCGAACCTTTGAGGTGCATGACACTTGAGACCTGCAGACCTGTGTTTAACCTTCTGCTTGACTATGTTGCATCAAGCTTGCTTTTCTGACGTGAGCTTGTAGGTATTGGCCTTTATCAACTTATGGGTTTTGTTTCTTCTTGGCTGTGGGGTTTTTTGTCCCTGGTGAACTGAAAATTTTTTTATTACCCTGCCACTTTGAGCAGGCAGAGACATACTTGTGTTTGAGATTGCATTGCACTACTCCATTATTGAGCCTTTGCTGTGCTATCCCAAATCCCTCTTCAGCTAAAGATGTTACCTTGGGAGGGAAGGAGAGAGGTGTGCAGTTTTCAGAGAATTTGCTTTTATAATAGCTGTGTGCTCCAGTCTGGAATCCCTGAACAGCGCCATGATAGCATAAACATCCATTTGTTTGGCAGGATAACTTCACATTAAATGTAGATGACCCATTTGTGTTTGAAAGCCCCTAACCAGCCAGTCAGCATGGCAGCAGCAGGGTTTTAAACATTAAGCAGTCTTCAGGGCTTCAGGTTGGGTATTTGCATCAGAGCTGTTTGGGTTTCTGCTCCTTGTAGAGCTTCCTGAGCCTGTTGTGATAAGTAAAATCAAGTTTACTTTGTTAAGCTCAGCAGTTCCCAGCACTGAAGAGATAATGAGGAAGGAAATAAGACCTTTAGGAGGCAAGAAGTAAATTTCTGTCTGCATGGGGATGCAGGTCGCTCTGTTTGTATGACTTTATTTGGTGGTACTGGGCTGGTTTCTTTCTGCGGGGGTTTGTGTCCCTGCATGTGGGGGTGTTTGCCCACAGTAGTGTGTGAAAGTGATGCTGAAAGGTTGTAAAACTTGGTAAACGTATCAGCTGTAACAGCTCGCCAGACTCTTCCATAGCTCTTGATCTCTGGTGCTTAAAAAACAAGTAGAGCAGCCGATTTTCAGATGAGTAGATTGTGCAAATCCGTGCCTAATTTTCATGTACGATCACCTTGACTGCTTGTACAAATCAGGTAATTGCGCATGCAAATAGATAATTAACGCAATTAGCCGATCTGCTGATGCAGTCTCAGGATCTGGAAGGGCACACTAGCCACGCAGTTACCATATATCTGCAGACCACTTGTATGAAAAAAATCTTAGTCCTTGTAACCGTTAGCAGGTGTGAGGAGTTGATTGTTTTTTAATATCACCGGGTTTTGGCTTTAGGGTGAAGTGTCTAATGGGGAACACAACTGTTACTGCAGTTGGCATCCAAAGTCACTTAGGTTTGTTAGAAAAATCTCACTCTGAAGTAGCTGAAGAACTCTTCCAGTGCTGCCACTCGTGGCAGGCTGACTGGTCTGGTGGTGCCATGGCTGCAGTCATGCCCATCCCATCTACGTTGTGCCATGTGAGCACAGGAGCATGCTGGCTTTGCACTATGGCTTCATGAAGGTACCTGTGAACAATCCTGGTTAAGTACCTGCTTATTACTATTTTTAGATAAGCAAAATAATTTGGTTTTTAAAGCTGCCTGTCTCCTTCCACCTCGGTAGCAAAGAATTCACACCAAAAAAGATTGAAAAGGAGAGTCTCCTAGTTTTATCTATTTGTTGGATTTCAAGATCTCCTCCTTAGCATCTGACTGTGAAGCAAAAATAGCCAGGCAAGTTTCAACGTGCAAATTATCTAAGTTTTGCAACTGCATCTATTGACACTAAATGTGAGCCTAGGGATTTCAGAAATGCGCTTCTCCCTTCTTTGTTTCTATTAATGTTGTAGCTGTTATAGTGTGGCTGGACACCCTTCATTGTAGTAGTTACTTGTACTTTCAAGGCAAGTGTGATGTGGACTTGCAACTGCTTTAACATCAGCATTTGTGGCTTCAAGTTGAGTATGCACAGAAGTAGCAGTGTAGTCTTCTGAAGGCAGGTATCTCTTGAGTTACCTTTAAAAAATGCTTCCTAGGTATAAGATACACAACAGCACAGTGTATTAGATCTGTGACCCACCTGATGTCCCAGTTCTCCCTGAATTCCCTTTCTTACAGGTGTAGCTGTAGTTTGAAACAAAGATCAAATATGCTGATACCACAGAACTGGCCTGGATTCAAATCTTGGCAGAAGATTTGTGTCCAAGACCACACCACTGTATTCCCTTTCATATTTCTCACGTAGATGTTTGGAAAGCAGTGAGATAGCTGCTGACTCCGGGGGTACTATGTTGGCAAAAGGAGCGTCTCGCGACGGGCTTCACAGTGACATTCTCGTGGCCTTAAAATCCCTTCTGTGTGGGGAATTACATGTGTCCTGGAAAGCTGGGATGTGTCTAGAGGGAAAAAAACTGCTGAGAAATGTTTTACTGTCACCTAGGTGGCCACCAGATGAAGACACAAGGGATTTCCGTGTAAGATGTCTTGTTGAAAAAATCGGTGTTCTGGTAGAGCCGTTTCCATCTAGTGGCGGCTGGATGCAGAGTCGGGAGAGTGAAGTGTCAGCCCTGCTGTGGTCTCCAAGGCTTTCCACCGAGGGTCGGGGTGTTTCTGAGCCAGTACAGAGGGAGCCCCTTTGACAGAAAAGCTACCCAAAGCTCCCTTTTTAGGAAAGCGGCGGATGAGGAGGAGTGGAGACTCCTGCACTTGTCTGTAAAAACACACTGTGAAGAAGCATGAAACCCACAGGGAGCCCCCAGCTGTGCAGTAGCACTATTCAGGGTGGGAGTTAACACATCCCTACAGAAAAGCCCACCCAAAACCCCTAAGCGAGTTAAAAAACCCCCACACCAACCGACCAAGCGAGAGAAGCCAGGGCTTGGATGCTCATTAGTTGCTGATACTTGAGAGCACATGCAGCCCAAGCTCTTATCAGCTGCTGTGTCTGAGCTCTGGGAGCAGGAGGGAGGGGGTTCTAGGGGCCTTGCTAGTGCCTGCACAGGCTCTTCCAGCATGGCCTTTGCAATTTAAAGATGCACAAATTCATGGAGTGACAAATGATAACTAGTGAGGAGCTGAGGACTGTCTGCTCCAGAAGGGAGCTGGGGAGGAAGCCTCTATTCCTGGCCGTGTCAGGCTTTCACCTCTGTCTTTAAAGGAGCAGCAGCAGCTGTTTGTTGAACATTTTATTTCAAGTATTATTTTGTCAAGGCATCAGCTTTTGTGATATTTTTTGTTATAACTCATCATTTCTCAATGAACTTTAAATTTAAAAAAATAATTGGCTGTTAAAACCTTCTATCATCAATCAGCCACATTTCACCATCAACTGCAGTGGTGACTTGGAATGGAAAACTAATGGAAAAGGAGAGGCAAGCAACAAGAATCGCAACCAGTCTGTTTTCAGAAGCCAAACTGAATGAAACTGGGAGAGAAGCTAAACTGAAATGAACTGAAAGTAAGACAAGCAAAGCTTCTGTACCTCTTTATGTTGGGACAGCTTAAAGTCCTACTTTTACCAGGTCATGGAACAGCTTGCAGAATTGGGGCCAAAGGCTACAACATGCTCGAGTGTCGTACAGGCATGTGTTATTTTTTCCTTCTGACCCGATACTGGCTGTGGGCTGTGCAGTGCCAGTCAGAAACAGAAAAAGCTGCTTATTGAGCTATTCCACAGTGGGAAGGGCAGAGATCTTGCTTCACGATAGGGATGATGGTTACGCTTTTGTTTAGTGGGAACGCTGTTAATATCCACGAATACAGGCTTAACACCTCCTCTGAAACTTTAGGAATTACCTGTCTGTTATTTTAAGAGGCATCTCTTCTTTCAGATGATCCGTGACAGTGGGAGAACTTCTACCTGTGATGGGATCAAGTTCCCCACTTCCTGCTGCCTTTCATTAAGGGCTAGAGGAAAAGGCAGGTTCTATTGTGCTGTGGGGACTTTCTTTCAGGAAGGATGCACCTGCCAAGCAGTGAAGCAGCACCTCCTGTTCGTAAGCTCTTACTTGGAAGGCCCTAAAATTGGTATTGTGTTTTCTCCAGTTACTCACAGATATTAAATAAACTGGAGATGCAATGCTGGTGCAAGTGCCAAACGGAGATGATTTCTCTCCTCGCCGTTTCCTGTCGAGGGCTGTGGTGCCGGCCAGAGAGATGGCTGATTGCCTTTTCCTCATCAAGGGATGTTTGAGGAGCAGCTGATGGCTGAAATACTAAAAAAAAAAACATAGTTGATGATTGTGAAGAGGAGGAACCTGTACTAAGAGGTTGCAACCACGGTTTGACTGAAAATACATGTCTGCACTCACTCCCTCTAGTCAGAACTTTGGGACCTTGCTTGAAATCTGTTCCACTGGAGTGTCGACAAAGCATGCCTTTGGAGTGGTATTCCCTTCTGGCAGAAGATGGCCTCTTCCTGGATACCCTTTGTCTTGCAGCCCACAATAGTTTGGTGTCCCTGAAGCTGAAGGCAGTAGTGTGCAGGCTAATCTGTTTTGTATAGCATGTAGGAGACCATGGCCTCGCCAGCACAAGACCCCATGAGCATCCCAGTGCCAGCTTCCAGGCACTTTTAAATCCTGTCTGAGATCCTGGGTGTTTATCTTTCAGTTTCTTTGTGGCTACACCTTGCTTGGGCATTTTTATTAAAGTCGTGTGGCAGGAGCTCTTGTGCCTCTAGAACAATGGAGCGCTTTGCCCTGACAGCAGTCACCCCCCCGCCCCCCAACATCTTCTAGTGGAGTCACGGACTGTGATGCAGTGTGTTTAAATGCTATGTTGTCCATATCTGTCATTTCAGGTTTATTTGGGTTGTATCTGTTAAAACCTGTCAAAATCCAGTGCAGGGTTAGTGTGCTTCTGCTAACCACAGTGAAGTGCTGCCCAGGCAGGACTTTCTTGTGAGATGATCTGAAATGGTTACGTGGACTTCCCACAACTTTCCAGTCACATGCCTGGTCTCCTGCACTGAGTGCACGACTGACTTCATTCTTGCCTTCCCTGTCAGAACCACAGGGTCTCTGTTTACAGTGCAAACAGAAAGCTCCTCGAGTTGTTTCCCTTGTGAAGGGGATGAGAGAAGCAGCAACATGTGAGACCTAGTGACAGCTCCTCAGTGTGATGGTAGTGGGGACTGTGGTGACAACCCCAGCACTTCTTGTTCCCTATTTCTATGAAATACAGCCTGTTGCACCCCTCAGAAAGCAAAAGAAATGTGCCTTGGAACAAAGGGAAAAATGCTGCTTAGTCCCACGGTGACTTTATTTGCAGAGTTTACCCTGGGAGCCCCAAAGCATTGCTAACTGTAAGAGAAACTTGGTACACAATGACTTGCTTTTCCCAGTGAATCAACAAGCATACTGTATTGACATTTCCGTTTTGAGGTCTTTGTGTATCTCTGGTGCGGGAAGGAAGCTCCTAGATCAGCTGCTGCTGACGGGGAGATGTAGGTGCATTATTAGGGATAGTAGGGTTTATCTCCTTTGACACTTTTCTGATATCTCTTGATCATTAAGGTCTGGATTAAGTGAGAGAAAACATTACTTGCATGGATGTTATGTAGCTGATGCCTCAGATCTTTTATGGGAGAGTTTGGGTACTTAATGTCTTTTAATTCAAAAGGAAAAAAATCGAAGCCTTGTGTACAGCTTCCTTCTGTCAGGTGCTGAGATGAGGCTGAGGTGAGCACGTAGCAGAAACCCCGATCTTTGAAAGGCACATTTCCAGCTGCATTTAATATGGTTGCAGTTAATACACCTCAGCAGAGGGGTTGTCTTGCATTTACACCATGTGTTTAATGAAGTTAAGGTATACTTTTCTGTGTTGCTCTTGGGAGAGCTGTCACCTGGATTCTCTCTCAGACTCTCATTGTGATGTTTTTGTGCAGCAGTCCTGTGTCAGGAGCTCACTGCACCTTCATCCCTGGAATCACAAAGATGTGGCTCTCCGGCAGTGGGGCTAGTGATGCTGCACTGATGAGACAAGGTGCTTGGCAGCCAGTGGGTGTGGAAGAGAGTAGGAAAAGTAGGTCTGTATGTGTCTGTCTGCCCAAAGCCCCATACTGATCTTCAGAGGAATGTATTGGCTTTCCATATTTTGTTCCAAATCCTGCTCCACTGAAAACATACTTATTATTTAGAATTAATAAATCAATGGTTTTCACTGTGAACCTGTAACAGAATGCACAAATCAAATGTTTTGGTCTTTGAATCTGATCTGAAGTGCTGAATTGTGCTTCACAGGAACTCAACGAGCATTTCTGGCACTCCTGAGCTGGGAAAGATCAGGGAAACTATCACACTGCTTCACTGTGATAGCAGAAACACCACAGTAATATCGAAAGATCTGTCCTAGGGACTGATGTATTTAGTAGCCCAGGGCACCCTAACTGGGGCAGTCCTTTATTTATCCTAGTTTGTTCCTCTTCAGCAGTTTTCCTCCGAGGATTACGAAAAGTGGACTTCACCCTGTGAAGCCGTTGCCATAACCGTTTATGGAGAACCGGGGCTCAGATAAATTGCTATTTTTTTTTTTTTCCCAAAGGTTACCTGACATGCCAGTAGCACAAACAAGGGGCTGAGTTTTGTGTCGTGGACTGCTGCTTTTTCCACACTTTCTTTAGCCACGTGGGAAGAAGTTCATCCCTACACAGGGTCTAGCACAACATAGGTAAGCGAGGATCAGTTAAATTATCAAGTGAGACCCGTCAAGTGCTGGTCCTGCACAGAGGGATACATTAGTCGAGAATTTTGTGGGCTGCTTTACAAAAGACAGGAGACCTCATGAAACTTGATTTGCAGAGAAAATGGAACCTCAGCAGGAGTAGATCTGCAAACTAATGACGTAAAAATAGCTTGGAGAGTAAAAAGCTGGTAAACAGAGGTATGGTAGCAATCGGTGCGTATGCACGAGACAAGCGAAGCTGACCTGAGTTTGAAGGAATTTATTAATCTTCCAGAGTTCCTCTGGCTGAACTCAGTCAGTGCTAGGTCACTTCTAGTCTAAGCAGAAGAATATTTCTTTCCAGAGGCTTAAAAGTCATCTTCCTGTAAAACGAGGCAAAACAGCGTGCCCAACTCCAAGCTCAGAATAACCAAAATGTGTTTCGAAGGACTTTGGGGATGCATTTCTTTCTGAAGATTCCTATTCTTCTTCTTCTGTATTTTCTTTGCCAAGTGAGTAATTAGTTACTACTTGATTATTGCTTATCACTTCATACTTTTTCATGGAGACAGCAAGGGAGTGTGAGGTTGTGAATAGCTTGGCTCAGACTGCCTTTCTGTTTCAAACTTGCTTCTGTTAGTTTAAAAACAACAATGGGACTGACGCGTTTTTAAGCTACTAGAGGGTTTTGTGCTTTTTCTTTCTTTACTGGGAACCCTGTCTGCTGTCCAGAACATCCTCAGTGAATGCCGGAGGTGTGTAGTCTCACTTTTCTTGCCCTGAATTGCTGTACCAGCTCCGGCCATGAAAGCTTGACTTAAGTGTTCTCAGTCTCCTTTTCATCCCGTACTTGAACATTTTCTTTCATCTTTTCAGATGCTCCTAAACGTGGCAACAAGCATGGCTCGGCAACAGCTGCCGTTCTTTCCGGGTCTCTAGGTAACATTTTAACCTGTGTAATGTTCAGAGCGCAGCGTCGTGAGTAATATTCCAGGAAATACGCTGCCGCTTGTTAAAAAGGATGGGACCCCAGAGATGCCTTTAAATATGCCTGTAAAGTGAGAGGTGCCAAGAGAAAGATAATATGGCTGATTATAGTTATTTACCTTACATTTTCATTCGCCCTTAACTGGGTGTAATTTAGGGGCATGAAATCTCTTATTGGAAGTGTATTTGCATTAAACAGCTCTAAGCAACCATGAAAGTGCAGAAGCTGAAAAATTGACAGACTGGGTTCCTAGAATCCCAAAGTAGCATTTTTGTAATAGGCATACAAACAAATCAAATAAACATGTTTTGCTTCAACGATTTAAAGAATATGGTCTTTGGGGTAATTTGTCTCCTTTTTTTTCTCTCTTTTTTTTTTTTTAAACTATCATTTCTAACCTTTTCATTGCCTATCTCTAGTTTGCAGCTCCTCCTAACAATCTGCAGCAATTTCCAACCCAGCTGTTGTGGTTGCAGAGCATTGTGCCTTTGTTTAGCTTTCCCTGAGCTATCAAATCGGCCTATAAAGGGGATTACCTGGCTGGTGATGTTGTTTTTCAGGTCTGCACTTTTTAACAAATAATTGTTTCAGAGTGGCTTTTCAAAAAGGGGGAAAAAAAGCCCCTGAAAATCAAACTTTCCCATTGGATGGAATCAAGTCTGTTAAGTAGGTACCTTTGGTTGGCTTTGGTTACAGCCCCTCATCTCCTTTGCCGGTGATCACTTTGATTCCAACTGCAAGACTAGAGGATCTTTTTAATCAATCAGGTCATGTTTGTGTAGTAAGACTTAAATTTTCATGTGTGCTTTATCTTAAAAAATCCTGGGTTGTTTTTTTCTCTCCTGCCTTGGAGTAAGCTGAGCCTGAGAAATTTGTAGTGCAGCTGTGTACTATTAAACAGTTATGATCTCCCACCTCTACATCCTAGTAGTCAGTCAGTTCTTCTATAAACATTGCCTCTCCCACAAGGCACTTTAGCTGAAGTTTGTGAAATGTTATGAACTTTGTATGAATGGAGTTATTGAGGTGAAAAGCATTAGCAATATTTACTCCAGCAGGCAGTGGAATTAATGACTAGAGAAAAACTGGTACAACTTGCTTTTTATATCTACAACACAGATACTTCCTTCCACTTAAGAATGCAGCGGTGTCTGTGTGGATTTGCATTACGACGTCTATGCTCCCTGCATCGTGCCGTGTTGAAATTTTTTTAAGCAATAAATGCTGTTTAAATGTAGTATTTACTTATTTTTAGCATTTTCTTACATTGTGTTAAACGGAAGCTGGCGTCTGTCTCGCTCTGCTCAGAGCAAAAGATATATTTACTCTACTCGAGCGTCTTCAATTCTGGTTCTCGTTTTGCAAACACAGTGCATTTTAATTAAGGCTTGTCACTCGAGACCTAATGAACACATTTACTGTAATGTCTCCATCTTCAGGAGGTGAATTTGAGTTAGAAGTTGTCTCTGTCACAGAGGGGCTAATAATACCAGTTTGAAGATCCCTTTTTTTCCTTGGGAAGAGCAGGTCATGTCATTTGTGCTGTCCTTGCTGGGTGGGAGGCAGCAGCACTCACCCAAAGGATCACAGAATGGTGCTTCATTGCAGTAGGGACAGACAAGAAAAATCCCTAATGTGCATTTAGCTTGGAGCAGGTACCTCGATGAGACTCTTTTTTTCCCTTTGACATAGTGGTTTATTGATTGTATTTGGAAAGATTAAGAAACTCCTCTCCCCAAATCATGCTTCTGTTGGCATACGAGAGGACTTTGATCAAACAAACAATGAATTGTCTAATACACACAGTAAAAAAAAAAATCCCATAAAAGCAGGATTCCACTGACCTTCTACCTGCGGCTGTTCTTACTCTGCCGGGTGGGGACTGCGCACGAGGAGGGTTGCCATGCTGCTCCTTCTCCAACTCATGTTGCTTTTGGGGCTAAGCTCCCTACTTTTAATGCCAGGTCAAAACCATAACGAACTTTACTGCCATTTAATTGCCATTTTGTGTGCTGCTGTTGCGTAGGAAAGCACCAAAAAGCAAACTTGGAGTCTTCAAGAGAAAGAAGCTGCCTCTGTGTTTTTTGCTTTTCAGTGTTGCAATATTCTACGTGTAGATGATTTTCAGGTAGTTATTTTATGGAGTTGTATTGTGGTCTAGGGTATTGGGGGAGAGGATATTTAGCCTCCAAGCTGCTTCCTCAGCCTCTTTTACCAGCAGCTTCTGCCGACACCATGTTCAAGCTGTGTTATGCCAGAGGGAAGTTGGGGTTTGCATGAAGAAAGGGCCCACTGCAAGGTCAAGATAAAAAGGAGCTGCTGGAAGGACTTCAATGGGTACAGAAAGGTGTCATCACCTGCAGTCTTTGGTGGGGAGGCTGCCCACTTGGGGCTCTCAGCCTTTGTCCAAGAGTCTGAGCAGGGCTTTGCGTGAAGCAAAAGAGCAGCTTGGGGTCAGATGGTCCTTGGGGCACAGAGGAGCTGAGAATGGAAGATGCAGTAAGAGGGAGGCTCGTTGGAATCCCCGAGAGCATCCCACGCAGTGTGCACCATGAGGATGCCCCAAAGAGAAGCCAGTGGGATGGCTCTTGATGGCTCAGAGGTCCTAATGAGTGACTTATTTGGCAGGTAGTATCTGATTCCCTTGCAATCGTCCGTTGCAAATGTTCGAGTAGCGCCACCACATCTGTGTTGCACGTGAGGAACTGCTTTGTACCAAAAGCATAGCCCAAATTTTCAAGTGTACTCGGGCACTCCTGCTCTGGTATCTCTATCCAGGGTCCCAGAGGTGCTCTGTGACAGTGAAGGCACCAAGGCTGCCTCACTCAAATCACGTCACAGGTCTCATGTTTCCCTCTGCCACCTAATCCCAACACGGCAGTGGTGGGAGCAGGGTGGGGACCAGGATGTCCTGCTGTCTGCTGGCAGTGAGTTCAGCGCTGCGAAGGGCCCCGGATGGGCTGCCTGCGAGGTGGCAGATTACGGCTGATGACAAACACGTGCCACTGATGGGTACATGCTTTTCTGACCTGCCTTAATTTTTCTAGCAGGGCCTTTAATTTCCGGGGAAAGGTATAGACAATTGCAATTAAAAACCCAAAACAGAAACCCAATGAGTTGGACCTGTAGCAAGGCTCTACGAGGAAATACATTTGAGAGATATTTTCTTTTTTCTTTTTTTAAATTAATCAGGATTTTGTTGTCAGGCTAAAACAGACTAAAAATAAACAGCTGTATAGTACTTCATTAAGCTGCCTGCTTGGAGTGATTTTCCCATTGATTAGTCTCAGGGCTAATGCTGGTTCATTCCTCATTTCATTGCTAATTAACATCAGCTCTGCTCCTGACCACTTGACCGCACTCTCTCTCTGTGAACATGTGCTGGTTTGGCAAGTAATAACTGCTCCTGCCTCTTTAAAAGAGAGAATTAGGGGAGAAAATAGCTATTAAGGATAGACCTCTGGCTGCGCCTGCTGCAGGGAGAGCAAACCGTAAAACCATATCGGCCCATGCGAGTGAGTGGTAATAAACAGAGTTTACAGAGCACAGGAGTTTGATTGAGGAACTATGTAAATACAGATGATGAGCTCAAGCTGCCGTATGAACTGACAGGCTTGGCTCACCTCCTGTCAGCCCAGTTGATTCAGATCCTTCTGGGATGCTCACGGTGCAGATTACCTGACCCAGGAGCTTACAGCTGCTGGCCGCCGGGGAGAGAGGCTGGTTTGGATGGGCAGCACTTAGTTTTCCGAGTGTCTGCAACGTTTTCAGAGTCCAAATAACAAAATACATTGGCAGCAGGTACAGCAGGAGCAGGAAACATAACGCCATGGTGATAGCTTTGTCAGGCCACTTCCATGCAAGCGGAATGTAGATGAAAACAGGGGAATGAAATAGTAGAATTGGCATGGATGCACTCTGAGAAAATATCTAACAACTTTAATGAAATTAGCAGCCTCTGTTCTGGGTGAAAAGGTCGATTTTTCCATAAAGCCCAAGTAAACTGGCATTTTGGAAAACATCTACTAAACCTGGCACAAAATAAATGACATTATCCCAAAGTCTTGGTTCAATTCCAGATCACAGCATTTTCTTTTAATTGAATTGGATATTGCATTTCATTTTCAGAAAGTCTTTTTTTTATTATTATTATTCCTACATTTTGAAGCATTCATATCTCACACCTAATCAGAAACTCTGCCTTACGCAGATCTATCAATCAGGAACAGTCACTGGAGGCAGAGTGTGCCTGAGTGATAATCCTTTTCTACCTACTTTTGAGCGGAATCTTAATTCACTTGTTCATCAATGCTGTATTTTATATATTTCCACCATTAATTTAATGGATTTAGGGCTCAGTCTTGCAAACACTTCTGCATGTGAATAACTTTATTCAAGCAAGTAGGTTGCTCACGTAAGGAAAACTAACCGTGTGAATATTGGTAGGACCGAGCTTTGCAGGAGTTCTGTGAACTCACACACAAAGCCATTGCCTTGCTTCTTTGGTCTGTAGTAACAGGAAGCATCTTTTACTCAAATGGGTTACAAGCAAAACAAATAGATATCTATATCTTTTAGTACTTAGGATAAAGACAGAGAAGTTTAAGAGCGTAACTAGTTGGGGTTGGGATTAAATTAAGGATTGCATGATCGCTTACATCATGTAGTCTTCATCGACGGTTCTGGAGTTTGTCTCACAACAGAGACAGAAGAGCCAGTAACGTGGAATTTTCTGCAACGGCCTTTAGACAAGGCTGAAAACGTACTGTGCTGCAGACTTTGTTCAGTTGGGAAATGGAAATGAGGTTTTGCTGCTTCTTCCCCAGGTATGTCCAGCATCTCCTTTTTGTAAGAAAAAGATGACTGTGATACTTTAACTTTTCTCACGCTACTTCCACTTCCAGTCCCGGTCAGATAGAAAGCAGCAAACAAATATTTTCATTAATAATGAAATAAATAAGCCCAAGAAAAATGTCCTTGGGTAATACTAAACTGTAAGGAGTGCTGTGTGGGAGTGTGTCTTGTTCCGTGTCTTGCTTCTTGGTAGGTTACGGGTTCCGTTCTCTTGCTTGCGTTCAGATAGTTCATGTCTTGCTCGCCTGTGGAGAGCTGTCAGGGAATGGTAAAATGCTGACTATTGTTGGCGTAAAAAATGACCCCCAAGTGGTGGTTGGTTTAATTTTCCTCTTGCTTCTGTTCTGTAGTGAAATAAGCCTGTCTGAGTAGTCTTGTACCAGGAGCAAGTGCAGTCCTTTAGCAAGACAGTGTCCAAGGCTGTGGGCTGTCCTGTGCTCTGGAGACCACGTTGCAGGGTTGGAGGGGACTTGAATGGTAGTGGAGCTAAGACCAAGTGAACCACATGCTATGGGGAGGACAGTGGCTTGGAGGTGTGGTGGATGCCTGGAGTAATACAGAATTTGCTAAAGCAGTGAAGGTGTTTCCTTACCTCTTACCAAAACATTCAATAACAAAGTTGAAATCTGGGTGTTTTCTGCGTTTCTTTTTTGCCTCTTCCTTCAAAGACTGTCAAAGAAAGGAAGACACTAATATGGTTTTAAAACCCCTGAGGAAGACCGCTTGCTTTAAATAAGGCCTTAGGGGAAGCTGGCTTGGGCGACAGCGGCTTTGTTATCCTCAGCACTAGGACTGTTTAAGATATGAGCCTGATGATAATGATACCCGTCCTGGCCTTGTTACCATCACTTCTTAAAAAGAAAATGAATCTTGGGTTCTCAGAGTCGAAAGTTTACTGTGAGTTGTTTGAACTGTAAGTGGGCACAGCGTGCTGAATCAGCTTCCGTAGCTGCTTGTGTCACTACAGGCTACAGTTCGGTGAATGAAGTACCGGTCATAGCTCTTGCAAACCTCTGGATGGACACCCGGAGGAGCGGAATGGTGCAGTTGCAGTGCTCCAAGTCAGCTGCAGATTGAACTTTTTTCCCCTTTAGGAAGGGATTTCCTGCAGAGGTCCTGAAGAAAAATAAGTTTCATTAGTCGAGCGTCGAGCAGAGAGAGAGCAACAGGATTGATTGTAATAAGCCTCTCCTTTTTACCGAAATCCATTACTTTCTAAGCTATTAAGTGATGAAAGGGATTAAGAGAATAAAAAAAAATACATAAGCGGGACTGTATTTGTAAATCTAATAAAGTTGATAACAGTAGAGCATTTTGTGGAATTTGCATGTGAATTTATAACATCCTAATCCATCGGCAGGCAGCGTTGCGCTGTAGAGCAAAAGGGGGTGCACCGCGCACGCAGGATAAAAATGTAAGAGCAGGATTTCTGGCCAAGAAACCTTTTTTTTTCCCTTTTTTTCCCATATGGATATCCATATGTTTTATTGCAGATTCCATACTTTTGGTGCCAGGATCCATATGTTTCGCTTTTGCTCAAATAAAAGACTAAAATAATTCTTCATTATCTCTTTCTTCGTAGCTGGTGTTTTTGTAGACATAACCAAGCGCAGCGCTAGATGTTTGAGGCATGTCCAGATAGGATGCAGTCGGATCTCATCAGAGGTATTTAAAACCAGTACCTGGGGAGTTCAAGGGCTGGATTAGCTTCTGAGCAGAATGCCCCTTGACAGTGCTCGAACAATGCAGGGGGTGCTACCATCTGATTGCGAAGTCCTGGCAAGGCTTTTCCCCTGTGAAAGAGAAGCCCTTTGGGAGCAACAATGGAAATTTTCGGTTTTCTTTGTTTTTTCTAAATTTTATTTATTTCTTGACCTGCACCTCTGTCTGTGTGCTTCTGCTGAGGCTTGTGTGATGCAGGGAGATGACAAGACAGAGCTTCATGTGACTTCTGTCTTTTCTGCTTGCCCAAGGCCTGCCGTTGGTAGAATAGCAGCAGCATTTAGAAGTGCTGATGTAGGGAATTTCGGTTGGCGTAAGGATGGTGGATCACTGTCTCCTTGACATGACCCAGTCTGCTCTGTGCCAGGCAGGTATCACTCACTGAGAACTGTGCCTAAAAATGTTTTAGTCTTCCTTCTCTGTGTTTTCCCTTTGGATGGGTATGCTAACATAATGCTAGTAAAGGTGTGAGATACAATTTGGTATCCCTGGTTAGACCTTGACATGGTACCAAGTAGCCATCAATAGTGAAGTCTGTGTGGTGGCTCTCAGGTCAGATCCCATCTTTGCTTGGACTTCTAGTCCTTAACTTCTTTGGGATGGCATGCAGCACAACGGTTGCTGTGGTGTCTGCACTTACTTCTTACAGGAGCTTGATTGCCTGCCAGCAGGCTGTGGCTGTCGTATAGCATCTTTAACTTGTAGAGTATACCCCGTAGTTTTGAATAGGAGAACATTAGGGTAGCCATAATTACAAGCACTACAGTTTGAAACAAGCAGTTTCAAAATAAAGGCAGCAACGTGAATATTCCCATTTTCTGCCTCTAGTTCATGAAATGTCACTCTGAGGTAGGCTTGGAGTTACGCTTTGTCCTCTGCGTTCCTGACAATAATAGAAGTTATTGTGAGAGGTTAATAACCGTCGTGCATCAGAGCTGCGTTATCTTTCACGTGGAGGAAAGAAAAGGCAACTACCTTCTCTGAATAAACCAAGTGGTAGCATCTTGACTTTAGAGGTTTGACAGTCAGTGCCACAAGAACCGCAGGAAAGCAGCTATGTCTTGGACAGACTCATTATATTAATTTTCAGGCTAACCCCACTCTTTTTACAGCCAAAAGCAAAACTTACAGTGATCTCTTTGAAAGCAGACACAACTCCTGATACTATCTGTACAGAAGCTACAGAGAAACTTAACCTCCCTTCTGAAATTTACTTGTAAAAGTGTCATCCATTTGAGGCTGAATTTAGTTTGCATTTCAGTGGAAACAAGCCACCATTTCTGAGCTTTACCTTCCCAGGATTGTGACTCTGGCAAGGTCAGTGATTTGTAGTGAGTTGCCAGTTGCGAGCTACTTCATGGGTCTCAATTGGTAGCGCAGGGAGCCACTAGTCAAAAGAGACTGCTCGCAAGGCGTGCCCTGTGCATGGTGATGTGCCACAAGTGTGGGGTGGCCTTTTTGGTGTGGTGGTCCCTGGACACACTGATTGGATAGCATAGTTTGACCTTCCCAGCTACCTCATCTGTGAAGCCATTCCTACTAGAGAGGTCTCAGTGTGAGAAGCTGGTACTGGGACCCCCAAGTTGGCAAGAAGTTGGTAGTCACTTACTTGTTATGTTCATATGGGGAGGGCAGGCTCCAAATACTAAATGCAACTCAAGATGATTGTGCAGAGAAAGTGAGTAACACCTTTCCTCTGGTCTGAAATCGTTCTCTTGTGAAAATACAGGGCTTTATTTTTTTCCCTCCCCTCACCCAGCGTTTGAATACCAGATTGAGCTAATTTTAAGATTCTTCAGGGCAGTGGCACCACATTCCTTCCACTCCGCTATTCCTTACCACATTACCTCACCACATCAGCACTTGTATCTCCTGCTGATGGCATCCAGTTTCCATTCCATTCACAGCAGCCAAGGATCATATCTCTGATCCACTTAGAAACACAATGATCTCTACCCCTGAGAATGCAAATGCTTTCTCAGTCAAATCTATTGATCTACAGGGCTCTATTTCTGGCTTTCCATTCACTCACTCGATGTTTAGGATGCTGCATATTCTTTCTGGGGAAAGAGTTAACTTGGCTACTAGGAACTCTGTGAAGAACATTTCTGCAGAATCCAAAGATAGATGTGATCTCTCCTATATCCGTGTCTGTACAAATACTCCAGTTTTTCACTGAGCAAAATGAAAACCTCCCAGCCAGCTCTGGGACAATGATAGACCTGGCTATGCTCTCCCAATCTTACCCCAAGCCAAGCTTACCCCACTTCACTGAGCACGCTCATGGTGAGACAGGCCAGCACATGTTGACTTTGGCAAGGAAGGAGGTAAACCATTTACAGGAGGACTCAAACCTACTCCTCCTTGCAACAGGCAAGGACATTGGATGTGAAGAATTATGTGGCTCGACAAACACACAAAATTAGTGAAGGGACTTTAATGAAAATCAAGATCTTATGTTCTTTTCTGAAAAGCTTTGCTGCTGGGGAACTTGTCTTCTGAGGGCTTGACTCTGGTCTTTCACAGAAATGTAGTTATGAAGAAAGGCAGGAATTTGCGGGGTAACCCAGCCTCCCTCATGCAGGTTATGTGCTGAGACGTTCATCTTCTTTCAAGGCTGGTAGCACAGGCTATAAAGCAAATACACCAATGTGCCAAATTTTGGGCTTCTTGGTGTTCAGAAATGTCCACCATCACCCTCAAATGTAAGAGAACAGACTGACTCTCAACTAACTTCAACCTCCTTTCAGAGAGCCATAGAGAGCAATAAGGTTTCCCCTCACTCTCCTTTTCTTTGGACTAAGCAACCTCTGTTTCCTCAACATCTCCTCATAGGACTTAGGCTCCAGACCCTTCATCACCTTAACTGCCCTTTTCTGGATCTGCTCCAGCACCTCAATGTCCTCCTTGTAGTGAGGCGCCTCAAGCTGCACACAGTATTCAAGAAGCAGCCTCAATAGTGCTGAGTACAGGGAGATAATCACTTCCCTACTCCTGCTGGGTTTCTCACTCTGTCCAGCATGTTTGTTAGCATTTCCAAATTCAAACTGAAGGTGGAGACGGAAATTCCTCTTTCCTAACCAAAACTTACAGGAAGAATAGTATAAAAATACAGATTCATTTCAGTGTTTGTAATTTAATAAAAAGTCCTCATCTGGACACTTAATTACCTTTACAGTAGTAATTTAATGTTCTGGAACTCCAGGGACATACTGGTGCATGGATGATCCTTCCCTGCGTATCGATATGAAACAGGCTGGTACCCACACGTACGCATAGACCAAAGCTTCTCCTCTCTCCTTCTTTCCAGCAGGTACAAAGCATTTATCATCTTAGATTCCTGCAGGATCAGGGCAATGGGCATCATCTTTAGGAAGATCCCAGAGCTGCTTTCTCAAACCTTTGGTAAATCCAGACCACTTGTCTCTAAGTCCTGTGCCATGGTGGCCTTCTCCCACCAACTGACACAAATCTGAATTCCTTGTTGTAAAATACGAAAACCTAATTTCTCTCAAGGTTATTACTTTGGTTTTTTAGTCTCTGCTTCTAGTACAAAACTTGCTAATTCCTTTCCCTCTGGAACAAGCGTGTTGAGCTCTTTCCATCTGCCTCCCTTATCTGTAGTTCCACGTAGCACCCATAGGTCTCACTAAGAGAGAGTCTTCTCTAGCAGGTTAGTGGGACATGCCCACCATCAGAAAGGTTTCTGTACCGGTTTGGGCAGCAACTTTATAAGATTTCAAGCCTCTTTCTTACCACCTCCTTTGTCTCCCAGTTCCCCATAGAGAACTTAGAGGGCGAATGTGCCAGTGCTGGTAGACATGCAGCTACTGTTGTATTATGGGGTTTTGCTTTGGTTTTTTGCCAACTACTTGACATTGTTTTACAGCTGGACTGCGTGGCCATTTCCAAAAGGCTAAGCTAATTCTGTTGTCCTTTTTTATCAAGGAAATTCTTGAGAAACCACAATAAAGCAGCTGTAACCCTGGCAATGCTTACAACTGCGGCCAAAAATAGAAATCGGTGCTTCATGCATTTTCTTAATGAGGGGATGGGGTGGGTTTTTTTTTTTTCAGTGTGGTCCTTGACACCCAGCCAAGTTAGGGCTTGGCGCTCAGTGTTCAGTGCAAGATTTATAAATAGCCCTAGGGAGATGGGGCATTTCTTTTCCCCAGCAGCTGGCCCTTCCTGGGGCTGCTTGGGGCAACTTTGCTCTTAGGACCTGGTGGAGTATCTGCAATGAGTCTTTTAAGCCACAGTTGCTGAACACATCACAGGAGGTTCTGATCACCATGGGTCTTCATTGGCTTGAGCGAGGAGGCTCAGCATCTTGCAGAATTGGGCCTGTAAGCTTTTGTTATTAGTAACTGCCTTTGTTGTCCTTTTGCTTACAGACAGGATTTATCGGCTTTTGATCATCAGTGACGGTGTCCCTATAACTGGGTTTTTGTGCTCCCTCTGTACAAACAGGCAATTGTGGTTTGTTTGCCAACTCAGATAAGAGTTTACAAATGTGGGGTTATTGCTGTGGTACACAACGTGGCCAGTAAATGGGTATGAAATGGCTTGATGCTGGGATTTCACAGTGTTCCCACAGGCAAGAGAGAGACGAAGGGAGATGAATTAAAACTTTGGGAAAGTTCAGTCAACAAGCTAAAGAAGTGCAGACATACTGATTTATAAGGATACTATAACTTTTAAACGTGTACTTTCAATCTGAAGGACTGCAGTAGGGATTTAAAATATGACTCTTTAATTTTTTAAAATTACATAAATTAAGTGAACAGCCCATTAATGGGATGCCATCAGGATCACATGGCCAATTCAGTTCAAGTTATATTATCTTGCTGGCCGGATTTGAATAAGAATTAAGAAATTACTATTCAAAGTAGTATGGGACATTGATCCTCATTCACAATGAAATTCGTCACCATAACTACCTGGAATTCCGCTGCTTTCACAGAGGTGTTCCACTGAATCTTCTTTATGGAGCAACTAGAAGGGAATTGTATTAGTGGAGGAAAAAAGCTCCTAATTAGCTGCTCTGCCTACATGTTAAATGAAGTCTTGTCTTGCAGAGAGTTCACAGATAAGCAGCAAGACATGTCTAATGAATGGTAACCTAGATCCAATACACACTGAGCTTCCTGCGGTTGGTCCATTGCTTGACTAAAGCTTCACCTCAGGGGCTATTTATCTGTCCTAGAGAGAGGAGCTTGCCTCCTATTTAGCAGCTAATACTTCATATTTGAACTTTACAAATCAAAGTGTGTGTTTCAGGGCTAACCAAGCTGAGTGATGCACTTAATGGGTAAGCTGTTCTCAGTGAAATATCTCTGTTAAACTAAATATCAAAAACTTGCCATTATATGCAACTATTTGGGTATTTTTCAGTTTCTGAATCCTGTTTGAGAACACCTAAAACAGCATTGAGCCAGCAACGTGCCCTTGTGGCCAAGAGGGCCAATGGCATCCTGGGGTGGATCAGAAAAGGGGGTGGTTAGCAGATCGAGAGATGTTCTCCCCTCCCTCTACTCTGCTCTGGGCCCCTCAGTTCAAGAAGGACACAGAACTGCTGGAGGAGGTCTAGCACACAGCCACAAAGATGGAACATCTCCATGATGAGGAAAGGCTGAGGGAGCTGGGTCTCTTTAGCTTGGAGAAATGAAGACTGAGGGGTGACCTCATTAACATTTAGCAATATGTGAAGGGTGGGTGTCAGGAGGCTGGAGCCAGGCTCTGCTCAGTGTCATCTAATGATAGGACAAGGAACAGTGGGTGTAAGCTGGAACACAGGAGGTTCCACATCAATATGAGAAGGAACTTCTTCAAGGTGAGGGTGACAGAGCACTGGAACAGGCTGCCCAGAGGGGTTGTGGAGTCTCCTTCTCTGGAGACGTTTAAAACCCACCTAGATACGTTCTTGTGTGACTGGATCTAGGTGATCCTGCTGTGTCTAGATGATCTTTCAATGTCCCTTCCAATCTCTAATGTTCTGTGATTCTGTGAAAACTCATGAACTTAGTTCAGTGCTACACTGTTAAGAAAGTTTGAAGAGTAAACCAAAAGGCTGCTAGTAATGGTCGAGCAACTCTTGATACAGTTTAAAGAATCAAAGTCAATGTTATTAATCTTAACTACAACCAGTATATCCTATGAATGTTAATTTTACCAAGCAACAGCATTTTTCTTGACTTCGCTGCCTGCGTTTCAAGTCTAATTTTTGTGGTAATTGTGAATATCTGAATCTAATTCTGCTTCTGGGCTCCAGTTTAACTCCCTTGACTTGCTGCTAATTGTCACTGGCATGAATGCAAGACTACTGGGCTCAGCAGTTCAGCATGTGGAGATCAAAACCTTTTAAAACCTTTTACTGACAGGGAACACTTGGAATGGCAGATGCTATTTGCATTGTTAATAATTTACCGAATGTGATAGTTGTATATAAATACCAAAATGAACTCCACCAGATAAGTTACACATCCACACGTTGACTGCAATTAGCATTCTGGAGCTTGCAGTCCATAGAAGGAATTGCAGTAGATGGTCTGAAGTATTTGCGTTGCTCGCTGCTACCGGGTGTTTCATAGGCTGGTACCTGTATCTGATGCAACACAGATGTCTTCCCTCGAAAAGAGTGGCAAAACATTTATCAGTGTTATTTTTTTTATGAAGGCTTTTCAGCACCAAGACTCCCCTAGGGTCACAAATTACTATCATAGCCCCTTTTCTCCCCTCTATATTGGTTATAATGAGTAGCTACAGTATTAGTGTGGTGGCAGGGAGTACTGTCAGCATGACTGTCGGTTTCAAGAATCCATTTTAAATAATCACAAACAAAACATTAGGAGTGTCTGTGTAATGAAGTTAAGCAATCTACCACTTGCTGATGGTTTATCTATGAGTAAAACCACGCTTGCTGCTTTTTTCCCCCTAACATTCTCGTACACACCAGCAGTGTAATGAGGAAGGCAGCTCTCACACGTCTCATGGCTATGATCAGAAGCCAAAGAGCCTAAAGCCTCAGAGGAAAGACCAGGCTAGAAAGATCTGCATTTACATTGGCAGTCCGGAATGGATCAGAGACACTTTAGAGAAGCAGCTGGTGATGATCTGAATAACCACTGAATTTGACCAAAATCAAAAATCTTTTTATTTAGTTGCTGTGATGAAATTGATCTTGAACAGTTATTGGTTTTGCACTTAAACACAACATTTAACTTTATTTCAGAAGGTTTCTTGGCTTTGACAATTAAATTTCATGTCAGCAGGAAGGCTGTAGATGATGACAGCGAGGCTGTGCTCTGCTATCTTCAGGTGATGAGAGAAGAAATTTATATCTTGAAAACTCAAGCTTCCTGGTGTAGCATACACTGCAACCGAAGACTTAAAACACACGTTTATGTTACTCATCTCTTTTGTAATCACTTAAGCTGTAAACGTGAGCTTGAATTTTACTTGTGAGCTGCTGCAGTAGAGTGAATTTCTGAGGCCATGCTGGCCCTACACTGGTGTTGCTGTATGATTTATGTGCTGAGAGACTGATTTGGAAAACCAGAACAAAATTCTAGCAAAAGAAGCAAATCAAGAGGGATCATGCAGGACCTGACTGTGAGCACAACATAGAATTATTCTTTTGTGCTTCTGTGGATGTTAACTGGAAGAAATGACATGTCCATGGAGCTGGTCATTCGACAGCAGCCCGAGATTTTTAACTGGTTTTTTTTAAGGATGTTAAAATGTCAGTGTTTGTAATGTGGTCCAGCTAGAGACTGCTGTCCACTTGTTCTAAGCAACAAGCAGGCAGGTATGAAGATCACAGATTCTACCACACAGCAACTCAGCCAAGACTTAGTTTTAAAAGGTGGTTTTCTGAAATTCCTGCTGTCTGTTTTGAGAAGAAAACTCTGCCTACAGAGTTTTGTTCACATGGCCAAGGAAGAGAAACCCTTCAGTGTGCTTTACATGGCTCGTAGCAATTGATCAGCCAAATTTGGAATAGATTTGTTGCAGAGTAAATACAATTTATTTATTAAAAATAAACCCAGCTGAAACTACGGAAGTAAAATTAAACCTTCCCAACCTAAAACCTCCCCTCAAAGGAGTAAAATCCTTTCAGTTGGGGTGTGTTGGGGGATGACCCATCTTAGTTGTTCAGAAGCTGACTGACAAGCCTTTGATCAATGTGTCAGACCCTGCTTTAATGGTTTTCTCCTTGCCTGCCTGTTACTTTAATTTTACCTGTGTAGTGGAAATGTAAAATGAGGTTAAATGACACCAGGATGGGCAACCTGCATAGTTCCCCAATTTATAAGTCTTCTGTTGCACGTGGATCCAGGGCAGTATTTGGCCTCCAGTGCCAGGAAACGAGAAGGGCATGTTCCTATGTCAAAAATGAGCACCTAAGCGAGACGTGGTGCTGGGGTTTTAGGTTGTTCTTTTTTCTTTTTCAAATCCTTTTAGACACACACACACACACCCTTTTGTATGCAAGAGCCACATTCATACAACAATAGTGATTTGATCACAGCTTCTGCTGTAGTGCTCTCCTTTGAAAAATGCTTTCTAAGCACCTCTTTTTGGGGTTTTATTTACTGCCAACCTGTGTTAGATCGCAGAGCTCTGGAGAAGAACAAAAAGCTTTAATGGAAACTGCTTTGCATTTATATCTCTTCTGTTCTGAGTTTCAGTTCGAGCTAGTACTTGGGGTCATCCTTAGGCTGAGCTCGGTGCAGGTGGGTGTGCTCATCTTTAATGCTTCAGAAGCTGAAGCTGAGCTTAAATCCAGAATGCTTCCTTGCACGAGTGTGAGCTGGGAGGGAGGCTGAGGCGTGGAGGCACTTGACCTTCCTTCTCAGCCTACATCCCATTTGCTAGAGGAGTTGTGGAACATTTGCTGCTGAGCCTGCCCAGTAAATCCCGTGGCAGGGCTCCCAGCGCGTCAGTGGTGTCATTGCAGTGGGAGAGAAGGACCTGCAGTGAAAGAGGGACGGAGTCTTCCCTCTGCTGGGACCGCATTAATGCGGCAGTGTCTGTGTGGCAGCAGCTGTCCTTTTTGAACAGCTTTAGTTTTATGTTTTTCCACCCGTGGAGTAAGCCGTGGCCAGATCTGCAGTTTATAAAACTGGGACAGCCTAGCGGGGGACAGGGTTGTCCACGCACCATCTTCAGGGGATAATAACATCTGTTGGAGAATGACTACCAGGACAATTGCAGAGAGGGGTGATTGCCATGTGCGTGTTCCCTTCGCAGTAAACAGGTTCCTTAAGGAGCGGGAGATGGGGAGGGCTCCCGGGCTGGGTCCTGGCTTTCGTTAGAGCTCAAGTAATGAACTTGCCGAGCCAGCGGGCGAACTGCAGACAACGCGCTCCTGTAAACTCTTCACCTCGGTGGTGTTTAGAGAGCAGAGAGGCTGCAAGAATTGCTTTAAATAAATAAACAGAGCTAGCCAGGATCCTTTCAAGCTCCAGGTTTGCAGCTAGAAGTAAAATATTGTGGATAACGAGAGGAAATAGCTCTCCTCTGAGCCGTGTTTTCCTTCTTGCACTGTGGATCTCTCTTTGTACCCGGCACCCAAGTGCGGCTCCTACCATTTCTTCTGTTTCAGCTGGTCCCATGGAGCTGGGGTTAGTTGACGTTGGGGACAAACTCCAGGAGCTGCCTGTTTTCTCTGGCTCGTCCCGAGGGGCTGTACAGTGGGGTGCAGCAAGGGAAGGCAAAGCTGGGTGTTTGAAGGTTTGTTAACGTAGCTGCTGGGCGAACAGCAACTGCTGCACACAGCCTTCTGCTGGTCTGTCCGCTCCCCACAGGTTTTCCCCCTCTGTGTTTTTAACTGATGCATGCGGAATATGAAAAACAATTTGTAATAGTCTTTGTTTCTTCTGTTCTGCTGAGGCTTCGAGGCAAAGAAGAGCAAATAGCCCCCAACGTAGCTGGGGTGTGTGTGAGTGGCAGCTGTGTTCAACAAGCCCTGCTGCTTCAACAAGCCCTGCTGACTTGTTGCTTATGGGACAGCTGAGGCCCCATTCCCCTGCCTGGTTGGTGGTGCTCCTAGGGACACTAAAAGTAAATGTTAGAGACTATAGAAAGGAGGCTTGGGTAGTCTGGCTGTCAGTTCTCCACTTTTCCTCAGCCTGAAGCTTTAGCCAGGTATCTCTTCTCGTGTGAAAGCGGCACGCACGCACGCAGGTACTTGTACGTGCGGCTCTCTGGCAGCACTTTGCAGTCTCTGCTCTAAATCAGAGGTACTCAAGAATATCCTTCTGTTTGATTGCTATTGCTGGTTACCTCCATACGTCCCTGGTGTGGCTACAAACCAAGCCATTTGGATATTTTTTCATCCCAATTAATGTTTTAAGTATTCAAATACAGAGAAGTCTCAGCTGTGTCAAGGCTTGGTGAATGGCACAGGGACGGAGATCACTTAACCGGTCTGTTTTAACCAAGTGTGTAAAAGGAAATGGGAAAGGCACAATGAATTAGACAGGAATGAATTTTTGTTCTTTTAATACGGTGATAGGACCAAATTTAGATGAGGAAAACTGGGGCTGCACGTCATCTGGGGTTTTTTTTCCCCTTAACTTATAGAAGAAAGTGAACTGATAAAAGCAGGAGGAAGATGATGTCTGTTAAAAGCCTCTGATATCTTGAGAAGGATATACATCATTCCATTTCTCAGCTTTCACCCCCCATCTAAACAATTTAAAGACTAAAGCTAGACCATCTATTTTGTGTACACGTGTGGTTATCTCTTTACCTGCATGCACCAGTGTGTGTGTGCATGAGACTTGGTCTAGGTGACCCTGCTGTGGCAGGGGGATTGGGCTAGGTGATCTTTCGTGGTCCCTTCCAAACCCTTATGATTTTGTGTACCCTGTAGGGGTGTGTTCAGTGTGCTCTGTGCTCCTCAGTAACAGGGGTTTTCCCCAACTCCTGGATTTCAGCGCTTTGACCCCCTACTTCAAAAACACCAAGAGATTAAGCCGGGCCATTATTTTGATATCAAATGCAAGCCCTAAGCCGTTGCTAGGATACAGGATGTGGCACTCCACTATTGCCATGGTGTGAGGTTATATTGTCTTAAGTGTGGGGAGCGGGCCATACTATAAATCTAAGTTGACTGGAAGAGGTAACGATTGCTGCTCTTACACTGTAATTAAAAGGAAAGGAATGTGTGTAAAACAATTTGGCCATATACTCTGCCTTTCTTCGGGCAGTCAGTGAAGCACTATCAATAAGCAATTTCATTCCAGTGTGGGGTTTGTCTGCTTCCAGTTTCCACCTACATTTAGAGTAACTCTACCAGTTTGCTCTGGATTGACGCTGGTTTAAGCAGTGCTGAAATTTGGCTCTGGTGTCAGCCTGTTAATTTCCTCTATTTTCCTTTTTTTTGGTCATACCCATTGAAACTTCTGGTTTCGGTGGTGTCAATTCAGACTTTCCTTGCTTGCACTTTCTGTAGGGCTCAAATCTGCTGGGAACTTGTGTTGTGAGAAGAGGAAGAAAAAGTTTGCTTTACGTGTTTTTGTTGTCTGGGGGAGTTGTGTAATTGTCTCTGGTGTCACATCTAAATTGGCTCAGTTGCAGTGTTTAAATGAGCCAAATCCCGTGCACGTATGCCTGTACAAATGAGAAGTGGGTGTTTTCATGACTTTAGTTTGTTTTGTCTTTTCAGGAGGGGTGAAAAAAATGACACAAACATGCCAACAAAAAAAACCCCCCAAAACCAACTAAACAGACAAACCAAAGCATCAGAATGGAGACTTTTTCCTTTTCCTTTTTCTTTTTTGAATTCCAAATCCCAGTGAGTTGTCTTGGGGAATGGCAGTGCTGTATATGCAGCCCTGCATGCAGTTGCCACTCAAAAAACAACTGGCTCACTTGGAAAAGATCACAGAGGAGAAAAGACCTTTGACTACACTGGCAGCAGAAAGGGGTAGGTGCAAGTGGAACATGAATGTAACTGCCTCCCGGATCAAGCTGTCCACTGAGCCTACAGTAGCCTAGATCAGCACAGCAGCCTCGTCACGGGAGAGGATTAACCAGTGATTCTTCTTCACTGTTGATGCCGACAGACCATAGGCTATTTCATGTGTCTTACTAAGATATCCCTGTCCTTGCTCCCACAGCCACCAAGGTGCATCCAGGTTGGGAAGTACCACAGGCTTTACTTTGTAATATAAATGTTATAAACAAATAATATAAATGAACTGTTTTATTGTGTTGCAACAATAAGCAGCTTCCTATTCCTGGAGTGATAGGCGAGGATCCTGCACTTGGTGTTCACACAGTCCAGCCCACTAGTTATGGCATAGAAGGTATTTAATATCTATCAAATATCTAAACCGCTGACTGATAGGAACCAGTTTGGGACAGCTGATTCAGGCTGTGTCGCTGTGTTTCAGCGCATGGGGTTATGTCTGGCAGTTACTGATTTCAAAGACTTCATAGCGTTGCACCAAACACACGAGGTTCCACTTTGTGCTGTTATGTGGCAGGTGGTTTAGGGTCGCTTTAGTTAAGTTATCAAGTTAAGTTTTGTGAAGTCTTCTTTAAGATGCTAGCTTTATCTTCCTAATTTGATGCATTAAGACGTGGAGATTCAGCCCCGAGGCTAACAGACACCTAAAAAGCCAGATTTTTGTGTCGGGTGTCTCCTAGTTCTCTGGTCTCGGGACACTGTGCTTTTAGAAGTGCAGCTGTGAGCAAACAAAGTTGGATGCTCAGAAAGAGAAGTAGAAAAGGGTCTGTGAATTTAGGCTAAAAAGCCTTCCCCAAGGTCAAAAAGAAAACGGTTCCATTCAAGGCTCTGCCACTGGTTATGTCTCTGGCCTTTTCCTTTTGCTTCTGGCCCAAAAGACACTCTGTAAGGTACAGTCTCCATTTGACAAAAGGCACGGTGATGTGATGAGCTGCATTTGCAGTGCACGTTTTATGGCCTCTTTTGGCCACGTCCTTCAAATCAGTCTTTCCTGGGGTATGTTCTTAGCACTCCACGGCTCTCGTTGGCTATTATACAACAACACACAAATGTCCTTCTGCCCCAAATGTAGGATTTGTTGCAACTGCTTTGGCCTGAAGGTCTGCTCAAGCGACCGGTTTAAGGGTCTCTGTCGTTCAGCCTAAGGGGTTGGGAAGTACTTTTTGTGCGGCAAAAAAAAGTTACTCCCGGTTCCTCACCAAAACCATAAATTCCTGCTACCCGCAGAGGTCTTTAAGGGCTGGTCTTTATACAAAATCCTGTGGTTTGGGCTTCTTTCACAGGACTTGTATCCTCTAGGCAACGCTTTGCCTCTCATTGCTTACGTCCAATCTGTGGCAACTACCAAGCTGCCGATTACTTCTAAGCATGGTGTGTACAACGCACACAGACTTGCTGAGCTACCTGTGGCTTGAGTGTGGCAGAACAGAAAAGGGTTGTTTCCTGTGAAAGGGGTTGTTTGCTGTGCTGCTCATTTCTGGAATTCCTTGCAGTTAGTACTTACGTACTGTGGTGTGAGATAAAGAGACTGGATGGGGGCCCAGGTTGCTGGGACATGTATAGACTCAGGCTAAGGAGGTACCTCAGATCAGGGCAGCTGGAGCTGAACTAAGCCAAACAGGACTTGTGGGCGCTCTTGAAGTTAGGGAAGTGAGATCCTGGGTAAGGAAATATCTTAAGTATGTGCTTCAGCTTTACGTTGAGCTGAAGAGCTGTCAAGGTTTCTGAAGCATTTTTGTGGTGATAGTTGGATTTTTGTGGCTGTACTTGTGTTATTAACATTAATACTTCATGAACTCGGGAGCATCACTTGACCCTCTTACATCACTTAGCCTTCCTGTTACCCAGTTTGTATATGTGTAAAACAGACTAAAGAAACTCTGCATCTCGAAGTTCTTGTGAGATTAATGACTTCAGAGGCTCTTGAGACTTGTCAGGTGCAGAGGAGTACGGATGTCTTGCCCGTGTCTCTAGTGCCGTTTCTCTGTATAAATGCGTGCGGTTCAAAAAACACAGTTATTTTACCAAAAAAAAAAAGAGACCCAAACCAACCGACCAACCTCCAGACCTTTACTCTGACTTAACAACGGGAATGCACTTCATTTTCAGCAAACCTTATGACCCCTTCCACTCAGCACCCTTCTCCCGAAAAGACTGGGGGAAATAAAGTTGTAGCCACACCAGCTTTATCCTCCTGCCTTTGTCATTTTATATCATGTTTCGGAAAACATGAACTGTGGAGGGGGAAAAAAAGAGTTTATTTGTAAATACAAAACTACGTGGACAGTGTTATTGTTGCGTTTCTTGAAATGTGTCCCGAATTCGAACCTGGAGGCAACAGACAGTTAATAAATTCTGAGCAGAGACGCATAAATCAGCGAGGGTATTTTTCAAACTTTTTTTTTTCCAAAGGGTGGGCATGGGGGAGGGAAGTGTCTGTGGAGAATTGTTTTCTATCAGTTCAGAAAATAGAGAAAAGAATTCAGCAATACCCAGTGCTGGTTAGCAGATTGTCATTTTTGGGTTTGATGTTCCTGGGTTTAATTGTCTTTCATGTGAACAATGGCAGGAGCTCTCTAGTGTGCCATGCGAGCATGATAAAAGGGGCCCGTTCTTGCATAGCAATGCCTTTTTTTTATTATTAGCGTAAAAAATTAGCAAGCTGGAAGTCGTTAGAAGGAGTTCCATTGGCATTAATTGTAATGCAGCCTGAATTTGTTTGCAGACCAGTGCGGCAAGACAATAGCAGCAGGGAAAAAAAGCAATATTAATAGCCTTTTACTTATTGTATCATCTTAGTGAGCCTTAATAAGGTGTCTGCTGTCAACTGGAATTTATTAAAATAAAAAAAAAAGACATGGTAATTGATGTATTGCAGTAAGTATGGATGAGGGCTCAACTTGATTAATGTATGAGTTGGCTTTTTAAGGCATTTTAAAAAGGCTTCCTAACTGGGTCTTAAGAGACTGGCACAAGCCCACTGTAAACTACCTCATTGCAGTTGGAAAACAGCCTGACAGCTGCTGATGTCTCCTGTGGCTTTGCTTTTTTTTTTTTCCTGATCAGAGAAAACTGAAGTAATATAGTCCTCGTCAATAATTGCAGTGCTTAAAAATCTTATAAAGGGATTTCTGTTCTTCCCTCCGGAGATAACTTTTCAAAGGTTAAATTAGTTTTACTTGTGTGTGCTTCAAATATCTCAGCTCCCAATAAGGATCAAGTTTTGTTTTAAATAAACTGCTAGTTTGTGTGTTGCATTGGATTAGCACCTTGCTGAATACAGTCCCTTCCAGTGTGAGGTGGACACTGCAGAGCGCTCAGCGTGAGTCTAGATGGAGTTCCCCAAAAACCTTCAAGATACTGACTTCACTTGGCTGTTTCAGGTCAGATATGGGTGCTGTCTTTGTGGTGGTGGTGGTGGTGGGTTTCTATAGTGAACGTCACTGAATTTATCGGCTTTGCTGTGCTATCTTGCTCCCAACTTCAGGAAACAGTTGTGGAAAGATTTGCATAGAGTCCTTTGAGAACTGTAGGTCCTGGTATCTTTGGGCTTCAGTGTGCACCTGATTTCAAGGAGGTCTCAGCCTCAAATACTGTCTCTGAGTGGTTCGCACACTGCCAGCACGCTGAAGAATATACAGCAACAGAACGACCCTGACACGTGTGGGGAGGATGTTTCGTGCAGAGTACGATGAAAGACTTTTGCAGGAGTATGAATTATAGAGCAGCTGTGATTCTGTAACTGTAATTTAGGTTTTTGTCTTCGCCCACCTACTCTGTCCTAGGTCAAAACCCTAACAAATGTCGAGGTGTATAGAGAAGTCACTTGTGCTTACTTGGTGTCTCAGCTGCATTTAGCAGGTACCCTGTAAGCACGTGAAGAAATGCCTTGTGAAGAACAGATGGAGGTGTCACCGAAGGAAATTGTTCGGTTAGTCTGAATAAATACATTCTGTATTTTCTGTTGGGGTCACTATGAGCCTAAAGTGTAACGTGAAGCGACAGTGTCTAGTTTTATTAAACGCTTCCCAATTTGTCTCCTAGGATAATGGATGACTTTCTACTGGCTAGACTTATCAAGGTTCTTCTTTCCATAGCATTGTCCCCATCAGTGCTGCAAATGTCATCCAAGTAGATATCAAAGTCAAAGGGAGAGAAACAGACTTTTAATTTGTTACAGTACCATGTTGTCCTTCCTGATAGCTCCAGGCCTTTCCCAGAGGAAGTGCTCACGCTTCATTATGGATGTAAGCTTTATTAGAATAGACGTCATCAGGTTCAAGTGTTAGGAAAAGCCTCAGCTTGCTAACAAAGGCCACGGCCTCTTATAATGTAACTGTTCTCCTTACTGAAGGTTGTAAGTCACTGTGGATGATACTCTGCTCTTCTCCTTGGGTTGGTGGGTTTTTTTTAATGTCCTTATCTCGCTTGGAGATCTTGTGTGATATAATTCTCCCTCTATAAAGGCTAAAAGGGAGAGCCTGAGTGCTCTGTTTTCAAATACATTCGTTTTTGCTTTGGATCCGGTCGCTTACCAGAGGAAAAAACCTAGTTGAAGCCATTTTAGAAATCAGTGTATAATGTATAGTCAATTAATCCACAGACTGCTGTATATGATGCTGCTTCCTTTAGGATTTCTTCTTCAGGTTTCACATACCAGAAGTGCGGCAGCAAAGCATGAGTACTTGTGAGATTATGGGTTGTAGAGGTTTTTTATTTCTCCTGCTGGCAAATTTGCTATTAAATGAAATTATTGCATAGCTCTGAATAGGGGGTTTGGCTTCTTTTTGTTAGAAGTTTGAAGTTTCACTTCTTTGTGTGCAGGCTGCCTTCTGCAGGTAGAGAGATGCAGCCCTGGGGTGACTTTTCTAGGAACTTTTCTTGTAACTTTTATTTCATCCAATAATACTTCTTTCTCCAGAACCTATTAGATAAAACCTGGCTTTCCCCTGTTCCCTGCCAGTGGGCGACAGGAAACTTGAATGAACTGATAGTGATACAGCATTGCATTAATTGCAGCTCCCAATCCTTTTTCAGCCTGTTGGCCACCTGAACTTTCCAGTTGCAAGCAACACTCCAGTGGCTCTGATAAGCCATCAAGGGTAATAGTTACATACAAACATCTTAGGTATTTACTCTTCTAGTTAGGCTGCCATGGCAGATGCTGCAGTAGTCCAGCAGAATGTCTCTGTGATCTGTTTGAAAACCCCCATGCTGTCTCAATGGTTTCTTCACTTACCCTAACTCACAGTTTACATAATAATTCACTTCAAGGTCTGATTCACCTCGAGTCATTTTCTCCTTCTCATTCCCGTCTCTCCTTCATTTTTAGGCATGGGCTCTCTAAAATCTGCTCCTGAGTATACCCAAAGGTTGCAAGCATTTGAAAGCTAAGTGTGGGTTCTGATCAAAATTTTACAAATGGTTTCCATTTTATTAAGGAGTCAGATTGAAGACCATTAATAAAATGGAAACTCTGCAGCTTAATCTAACCTTGATGTATTTCCAGCCTAATGCATCTGCTTATAGCCCTGTCATCGCTGGATCTTGAGCACCGAGAGCATTGTGGAATACATTTTCATACCTTTGCATTTCCACCCCCCCCTTCCTAACAAGTTAGGCCAATTCTCCAGTGTTCCAGGCACCTTTCTTTCCTTGGCATTGGCTAGGAATAGAAAAGCCATGCCAGCCTTTATTTGATACCCTGTTTGCTGCTAAATACATGATTTGTTTGGTGGAAGAGGAGTGATGCACAAGAGGCAGTGAGCTTGCAGCAGACTTTGGAGGTAAATCAGACTGGCTGCTACATCGCTTGATTATCTGTGAGAAGAGTTATGTTGATGAGCAACCCCACAGCAGAACCATCTCCAAGTAACAGATAGTGATGGTGACCAAGCAGAAGTCTGCAGGACTGACCCGTAAGGTTTCATTTCACAGAATTTGTTGCTCATTCTGTTTGGCTACCCTGAAACTTCTGCTCTACTGTGAACTTCGTGTGGAACTTAGTGTGCACCGGTGACTTTTCTTCCTCTTGCCTCAAAAACTCAGTTTCCCCACTGGATGCGTAGAGGTTACCTCACCTGCTTGGGTTGCCGGTCTGTTACAGATCTGACCGAATGGGTTTGTAATCGAATTGTGGATTATCCCTCAATGACTACCACGTGATGATAAAATACTAACGAGTGTGATTTTTAAAGTAGTTTATATAAGAAAGTGGTATCACAATTGCTTCTTTGGGAATTTTAAATGCGTTTCTCCCAACTGTTATGGAGGCTGAACCTGACCACCTAGCAAACAGATTCAACAGTTGGCTTTGCAACGTGCATCAGACATCTAAGGCTGATGGCAGACTCTCCTGACTTGCTGTTCATGAGGTGCACGCTGAAAAAGCCCAGCTTCCTTCTCTGTGTGAGTACCATTACCAAGCCTGGCGCAAAGCCCTTTTGAAAAGAGGTCTCATCTCTCACCACACCAGAGCACGAATCTCAGATTCCCTCTTCTGAAAGTGGCCTCTAGTTATTACATGAGTTAAAGACGATCTCTGCCAGACACACATGGAGACTAGGTGTCTGTGCTGACACATCAGTACAAAGAGCTGTTATCACAGGAAAATTTCTTCTAAACCTGGGCTTAAACTAATATGAACAGACATATAAAGGCCCCGGTGGGTGACCTTTGTTCACACGAGAATATGTCTACTCAGGGGTTTCGTAGTTCATGCTAATTGATGGCCTGATGAGATTGATTAACTAATTGATTTACTGTGGTTTGTGATTTAACGCAAGGAGCAGCCTAGGGTCTACTTCAGAACTTCCTGATGTGGAAGAGAAACTTGGGAGAGGCTGGCACTAGCAGTGATGGTCTTTTTGAGCGCAAGCCTGGTGTCTTGCACTGGATGAGGGCATTAATATTTAGCACCAGTAACACTTCCTAGGCTGGGTTAGAGCAAAGGAAGTAGAGGAGAGGAGTGAATTTCAAGTGTCTTTGCTAACCCATGTTTATTTCATGTAAGTCCATTCTGAGTGCATGTTGGTAATGTCAGTGTGTGACTGTTCTTTGCTGGGCCAAGGGAAAGGGACTCCCCTTGTGCTCAAAATCGTTGTCCCTTCACTCTTGCCATAGGAGTAGGCTCCTAAGACTTTTTTTGTCTGTTTTGTGCCTCTACTCTCCCCTTTACCATGGTGCAGCTCTTGGTCATGGAGGTCCAAAGACATGAAAGCCTCTCAGGACACCAGCCTTGCAGCAAAGCGTACCCGTGATGCTCTGGTGTTCCTGATTCCTGGCAAAAAATGTCACCTAGTGTGAGATGTCAGACTCGAAATTCTGATCTATGCGACAATTTTGAAGGCACCGTCTGGGTGCCTGGTGGATGCGGTTGAAATGGCTTTGCTGTTATTTGTGTGTTTGTTTCAAATGAATTACATCTAAACCTACAGTGAGGGCGCAACAGACTTTCTGTTTGTGCTCTGGGTATTTCTTGGTACTTGGGAGACTCAAAAAAAAAAAAAAGTCCCAAGCCAACTCAGGCCAACCTGTATTTCCTATTAACCTGTTTTGAAAATAGTCTTTCCGTATCAAAGTGTGTTTAAGAAGCAGATTGCGTTCGATATCGGTAACTAAAATGCAGTGAGAAGCGACCTTTTGATCTGTTGCAAATAAACTCTCCTGCAGATAAATACGTTACAAGTGTATTTTTGTTCATTTGCTATCAAATTTAATAACAACCAGTGGAATTGAGTTCAACCAAAATGGTTTCGTATCAGACTTTGAATGCGTACTTTTAAATATTAAAAGATAATGATTTGTGTAGCATTGTTATATAATGCATTTCTTGTCTTCTCTCGTGTGCATGTGACGAATTCCAGCCGATAAGCCCAGGACTCTGGAGTCAGTTGTCTGGCTAGTTATTAAGATTAAGATAAGTACTGAGAAGGGAAAGATACAGCACATTGTACTGACCTGCTGGGACGGGGCCACCTCGGATTCCAAGTGTAAACAACGCATTAGTTCTCCCTGGCTTATTTCAAGCCTGTGGAGCACACTGTAAATATTTGGGAAATATGATGGAAAGAGTGTGGAAAGACTTTTTTTTTTAATTTTTATCCATTAAAAGTTATTACTACAAAGCGAACTTTAGCCCCTCCCTGCTGCTCAGGTCCCAAATCGTTACTCCTCTGTAAAAATCCAAGACCTGTTTCTGTTAATTACTTAGGAAATGTAATTCTTCTTCCCCCCTCCCTGCCTAAGCCATAAAAGAGCAGACAGACATTTGGAGGGCGACATCGTCATTAGGCACTTCATGCTGAAAGTGCCACAACAACAGCGACATAGTTAGTGGTCACACAGCCAAGCTCAATTAGCTTTTGGGGGGAGAAATAGGACTGAAAGGCCTGAACTACCCAGTGCTGAAGCTAATGCAGAGTCTCCTTATGACTCCAGTAGACTTTGGATTGGGTCCAGAGCTGAAGTTAGTGCGGTCAGTGCTTTCTGAGCATGTTGGAGCTGTGAGTGCTGGTGTCTCGGCAGCGGCGTCCTAAGGGCATCACTCTGCTTCTGCAGGGGGGTAGGGGGAGAAAGTTTTCTGTTGTTCTGAAGTAGTACTGACTTAGTAAAGACAGACAAATCTTTCCTGAAGTCTAATTGTCGATTCTCTCTAATGATAATAGATATGAGCTTTGCTATAAATTGGTAGTCAATTTATACCTTCAGCGAAGGCTGACTTGCCTGTAGGATCAGTGGAGGAGTGATGGAAAGCAGTAATTTAGGAAGTGTTTTGAAGCCACGTGCTGCTCAGTGTGGGCCACTGAGTAGCAATTAATTTTTGTTAATGGATTTAAAACTAGATGTATGGAAATGGTTATATATAACATATACGCTGCTAAACAGCTAACTAGTCCTTGGGGTTTGCATTTTCATTGTCTGTGTGTAAATCATTCCAGTGAGCATGATCTAATGAGTCGAAAACTGCTCTGAAATTTTAATTGAGATTTGCAAGACACTTTTTGAAAATCCTTCTGCCCTGCTTCATTGCAGGGCTCTTACAATGAAGCTGGCTGCCCTCTGAGTAACGATAGACTATCTCCTGTGTGAAGACAGTTTGCGGGTTTTATTGTGTTTCAGAAGGGCTGTTGCTAAACTCTGTGAATATCCTGCATTAGTGAGGATGGGAACTAAGGAATCTTCAAAACCTCTGAAGAGAAACAAGGAGCACAGCTGAGTGATCTCCAGTGACCCCTCTCAAATCGGATGTTTCTTGTGTAAATAAAAAAAGATCTAGTTTGCTGTAAGGGGCTATCTGGCCAAACCGTGCAACCTGCTTTTTCCTGACTAGCAGAAAGTTCTGCTACTGAATTAGCAGCTGTGCCTTCCTTCACATGCCACTTAAATCATTGTGCTTCCTTGGCTCCCCTAAGGTGTATGCTGCCGTTTCCCCTTAACCAGCAATGAAGATAAATAGCGACTGTATCTCTGCTCTTTACAGTATCTTAAACAACACGAGAATTAAAGCAGAATCACTGTGGTCTCGCAGTTTCCTATGGAGTCCTCAACATACAACAAAAAAGCTGGAATACCCCAGGAAAGACATACAGATGTATAAATATAAGGGCATGTGTATATACTTGCGGGATTATTTAGAACTTTTAATAGACCTTAATAAACTGAGCAGTTAGTGATATCTGAGCGGGATGTGCTGTAACCAGATAAGTGCAATGCACAGGGTGGACTGGAATATTTGGAATACCATGCCCTGTTTCCCACCCCTTTTTTTTTCCCCAGCCTGAGCATTATATCATGGTTGTGTATGTTCCAGTTAGCTGCAAGTGAGAAATCGCTGCTGAGGTCGCTGAAATGTCAGTGCCACATACGCTGAGGGCAGAAATGGATGGAATTCTTTGTTATAATTCTAATTATCAAAACACATGTGCTATAAAAGGAAAGTGTTCGTGTGCTGCAGTCTAGCAGAGACACAGCCTGGCTGAAGAGCCCTATACACAAATCTGTGCCCTAACCTATTTGAGATATTTCAGATTTTTGACTGTCTTGTGCACCTGGTGAGTAAACTTGGTCTCTAGCATATGTGTACAGCTCTATGCTGCGTGTTCATTGAGTCCTCTTGAAACCAGCTACATGTTTTTTAAGCTCTTTAGCTGAACCCTATATGGTCTGAAATACCCAGGTAGTTATCATTCCTGCCAATTTGATATGATTGAGACCTTTACTTGAACTGACCTCGGAAGGAATAGACGACTAATTGAGGCAGCCCTAGTTTTAGCTCTCTGGAGGTACAAAATGCTGCAAATGGGTATCTGGTGCACGCATAGAAAGTTTTACATAGTGGAAGAGGGATAGGAAGAGAAGTCTTTCTTCTCCTTCCCGTATCTCAGCAGCCTATTTCCCCTTTCCCATGAAGGTTCAAGGAAAAATAATTTTATTCCCATCTTAATGTCATTGTAGGGTAAAATAACAATGTGGGGATGGGGAGAAGGAAATGCACCCAACAATACAGAAGGTAAAATTAGGACAGTACTTGGGTGCTTCAAGGCTGTAATTAAACCTATCTAGATAAAAAGAGATAGTCTGCCTCAGACTTGTGTATTTATGTTATAAGGAGGAAAAAAAAGGGCTGAAAGTGAAACACAGCAAAAGAAGTCCGTAAATCCGATGTATTCCACTTGCCCATCAGAAGAAATGGCATTAATTCAGGTACCCAATTACTGTAATGTGGTTCAGAGCACCTCAATAGGTGTTTCAATCTCAAGCCAGGACTAACATTTGTAATCCTTTAAATGCACTTAAGAAATTGATGTTACAGCCCCACAATCTGTTAGGGGCCTTGCTTCCTGGCTGATTGCAAAGTATCCCACCATTAATTGGATCATCAGAATGTGATCCGCGTTCTGGTCCCCGGATTATGTAAGACTGACTTTGGTCTGATGCGCTGAACCAGAGGCTTCCTTTGCTGGATATTTTGACCCTTAATGTAGATAAGTGGTATTTTTCATCAATCTTAGCTTGCATTAAAAAAGGGAAATGTCAATTCAATGTGGGGCGTTTAACTTAATTCAACATCTTTTAATTTAATACCCTGGAAAAGTTAGTCTGTCTCCGACCTGTTGGAGACTTCTGCTGATGGAATGGTTTGCGGAGCAGGGCTGGAGGCACGTTGTTCCTGCTCCATAACAGAGTCAGGTCCCAAAAGTCTCTTCACGCTTCTCTATATGATAAGGAAAGATGTGGGGGGTGGAAAAAAAACCCCCCACAAAACCCAAATGGCCCCCTGACCATGCTTTGCCATGTTGGTAATGAGTTTCCTCAGCTCCTTTGGACTGCTCCCCAATGACTGCTTGTTGTGCCTGAGGGAAAAGACACAAAAAAAATTAACTCAGTGTTTGTTGTCCTGTTTTCTTCTTGGGCTTTGTGTTTTCTTTAATTGGTTTTTATTTATTTATTTATCTGGTGAATTAGGGTGCTTTGATTAATTCACTCAATATTCTTAACGTGGTTTGATGCTACAGTAACAGCTGGTTTTGAAATCCTCTACGTACGCTAGACCTAAATTCCTGTTGAAAATAGGGGACGTTCTTTCTGACAGAAGGAGGCTTTAATCTCCAGAAAAAAAAAAGTTAAATTACTAGAATAGGAACAGGACGTTTTCTGAGTCTTTCTACTTTTTTTTCCTTCTTGTACTATCTCATAAAAGCCCTCCTAGTGCTTCTTTTCCTGATACTGAATGTGTTTGTCCCAGTGGTACAGGCAGAAGTTCAAAAGCAACTGCAAGAGAAGATTTTTAAAATGAAAACAGTAATCTTTCCAATTATTTGGGTGTTGCAGCAAGCATCAGACTAATTTGAGGCTCCCCATGGCTTTGGGAAAACCACCATGTGGGGTGGTGTCTCTTGGCCTCATGGGTTGTTAAGAGTGAAGATGGTGAGAGCGACAAACTTTCTTCAGGAACTGGTGCTCAGTCATCACGGGTATGGCAGTGGTTTCTGTAAGGTTAATGGCCGCTGTCTGGCTGACTTAGGTCTTGCTTTTGTTTTCTGCCAAAATCTGTCTTATTTTTCCAACTCTCCTTGCTCTTTTGCAAGTCATTCAAAAGTGGTGCTGTACTGTGGGCAGGAGGAGATGCTGAGGCACAACAACAGTAGGGACTGTTGGACTTGATGTTGGACTTAATGTTTCATTGCCACCTCCTAGTCTGTGGAGTCTTTGTGGAGGCTGATCTTCAGAACTTCACAGTTGAGGGAAAATAGCCTTTGAGGCAGTTTCTTTGTTTCGTGAGAAATGTTTGGTCCTAAGAAGAAATGGGACTGAACAGGATGATTCTTCTGTGTCTCCTGCTGGCCAGGACCAATTCAAAGTTTGCCGTGTAGGGGAAAAAAGGATAAAAGTTTGAGGCAAGGAGTTTAAACAGGAGCGTGAGACAGTCTTATTAGGCATCTATTAGGCACTGTGTTTTTGCAGTCAATTGGCATGGCACCTTGTGAGTGTTCTCAGTGTGTCAGAGAGCACAATTGTCCTCATCTCTGGTGCACACTAACTTGGGTTTTGTAGTTTAGCAGAATACCTAGGTCGAGACTGCTTGTTGGGTTTAGAGAGACAGTAAACACGGATGCATAAAAAGGCTGTTGGTGGGAGGTGTTTTGTGATCTTGGACATAGATAGGAAGATAACTGCTCCTGCATTTGGAGTTAATGACTTATTAACTACTAATTGCCCACTGTGCAGGAGGAGGCAGTCTCTGGCATTGGATGGGAGGGTTGGGTCTGTGTGAGCTTGCTGTTGCTCACACAGGTTATAAGCCACATACATAATTGCCTGACCTTGCTCTTTTTTTTTTTTCTCTCCTTTCTCCTGATATGAATGGGCAGGTAGATACAGTTCTGGTCAGCCTCGCTGGCGCTACAGGTGATACAGTGCTACGCTAGGACAGGATAACCTTTGGGGTTAGGCTTCTGGCTGGAGCGCAAGAAACATGTGCATTCAGTTCTCAGTGGTTGGCTGGCTGGGCTCTTTGAAGTCTGAATTGGTCATGGTGGTTTTCTCTCTTTGCATTTGTGCAGCTCCTGGTGCAGGAGGATCTCACCTGGAACACTAGGTGCTGTTAAACTGAAAACAAGAGCCCTGGCTAGAGACTGCTGTAAGCTTTCAAAAATGTAATGCTCTTCTCTGAATTCTCTTCTAGCATGTTTTGTCCATTCTATGTATGCTCTACGTACTCTTCTATGTTACACCAGCTTGAGGCTGCCCCCGTGCAGGGGTTTGTGCTGTAATGCAACACACCTGCTGTGCTAACATGCAAAGAGAATCCAAAGAAGTGAACTTCGATAAAACCCAACTTAAGCTGAAATGTTTTAACAAGCAGTGCTGTGAGAAGCTTGTCTGGCCATGGTATGGTTTGGTCTGGTATAAACAGTCACCTTTCTTGAACTGAGTGAAGCTGTATCTGCTTCTGCCAGACCTAAGTTTAGCTCAGAGACTTCCAGATAAGTGCTAGTCTCACGACTCAGCTCATTCAACACCAACACAAAGCTCTTTTATGGGAACAGCAATATAAAGCAGTACAGGTAAGTCTGTAATTACTTTGGCCACAGAACAAACACACTGTTTCTTCCTGCTCGGAAGGGCCTAACCTCTGCAGGGAGAGAAGGATCTGTGGTATCTCCGGCACTGAAAGCATTCTTACAGCAACTGCATTTTCCAGCGAGCTTTGTACTTTGTACTTGAGATGCTTCCGAGCTGTTGCAGTGTATGGAAGAGAAAGGAAACCTTTTGTAGCTTGTGGCGATACCTTCCTGAGCAATTGATTTGAAACACTGAGAGTGTATCTCAGGGTGTTCTGCTGTATGGGGTTGCACTGAGAGTGCGTCACTTCCAATCTGTTTAATTGGAGTCTTGGGTGACACTTCTCTGCTGCCTTATCCCTGGGTAGAAAGCTGATCTACGTTTCAGCTTTAAGTACACTACAAGGTTGGAAAGTAAAGTTGAGTTTGCAGTGAAGCAGATATATTGGCTTCCCATGCTTTGAAGACAAATAGCGTCTCATCCATCGCTGCTGTACCAGTATGCTGGTGCTGTTTCAGGCAGCTTTGGGTTAGGATTGCAGTTTGCCCTTCCTTCCTAATGGGGTCCCTTGGTGGAGAATGCCATCCATGTGCAGGATGGATGAGGTGCCCTAAGGACCTGTATCAGGCTTGCCTTTTACGCAGCGCCTTGCTGAACTGTGAACCGGGCTTTTCTTGAAGCGCTGCGTGCAGATGTGAATTCAACTTTGAGACACGAAAGAAGGGAACAAATACCACGTCCAGCAGCGTGTTTGAGCCTGGAAGCGCGCGGCATTCGGTGGCAGTATTAATACATACCTAAAATGATTTTTTGGTGGTGGTTTAAGTGTTTCCCAGGAGTTCTGCTCTTTGTCCTCGCTCCCTATGGAAGGGGCAGAGAAAAACAGTTGGTGCGTTCGCTGCGGCCACTATCAGTGACAGGCTCAACAACAGAATTAATTCTTCCCTCATGTTACCTCATTGCCAGGCAAATGGCCCCCTCCATCTCCAGGCTCATAACCACTAAGTTTGGTTTTGTTAACCAGGACAACATGCTTCTCCGGGCAGCCCACAAAGGCTGAACCGTTCCTGCTCGCCTCTGTTGCTGAGCAGCACGGGTTTCTCCCGTAAGTCATGCTTACCTGTCCCAGGGTAGGTAGTGTATCGACAGCTTCGTGTCTGCTGCTTGGCACGTTACTGGTTTTGGCTTGTCTCTGGAAAGTAAACCCTGCGTTTCCTTCACACTGAGAAAGATTTTTAACGTGTGGGAAGGGAGAAACAAGGTGAAACAAACCCACGGGCTGTATCCATTGTGATTGTAACCTCACCTGGGCTTCCCCGTTCCCTGGGCAGATGAGTTTGCAAGCCCAGGTGGGGAGATGGGGGTGTGTGTGTGTCTGTGTGTGTGTATATATATATATATATATATATATATGTGTGTGTGTGTGTATATATATACACACACAGAGAATGTTTTTTGCATTGGGATACAGACTTCCTAGGGGTTGAGCTCCTACCTGAATTCAGCTGCACAGTCTGGGAGTACTTCTCAAGGCAGTATCGAGTAATCAAGCCGATGCGGAGCAGTCTTCACAAAACAAGGGCCCTGGTTCTATTTCCCAAACTTGCACTTTATCTGTGCAATTAGCTGGACCGTTGCTAACAACATAAGACAAAAGTGTCCCGTAAGAGAGTGCGAATCAGCATGTTTGGGTATGCTGTGGGTGAGAGCCCACACGAACTAGGGCGTGAGGCTGAGCAAGTGCCTTTTAAATGGTTAATCTGGGTTTCAGTGCTGAGCCCAGCCGTTCCTTAAAACACTCTGTACAGCGCAGCAATTGAGAGTGTAGTGGTCTTGGGTAAGGAGACCTGTGTGAGTCACAGGATAGCTACTTCTGAATGATAACGATGGTGTGAGCATTCTCCCCATCCTTCACTCTCCCTTCCTGATCTTCTCTTTCTCCTATATTTATTTTTTTAAAATTTGATTTCATCACCTCTTTGCCACACAGGGAGGCACGCAGCAGTGTGACTTTGACAAGCCTGCTGTGTACTGGTTAATCTGGTTCTCGTGTTTGATTTTAATGTCTTTTTTCACCTTGCCAAAGCTAAGAAACCCGTACGGCCTCAAGTAGCTTTGAATGTAGCAGTAGAGTGAGAAGTGAAATGGATCATGTTGTCTTCTCCCAAGATTTGGAAGTGGTAGGAAGTGACCTCTTGCACTTCTTTTGCTTTTTAGATCTTTAAGCCCTAAGCCACCCTAAATCTACGGTCCCTATAAAAAGCTGCATTTTAAAAGGCTTTAGGAGGCTTGCTGACCTTGCAACCTACTTTGTAAGGAGTCTGCACCCACAGCTATTAAACAAAATTAATTTCAGCACTTTTAAATTGTTAATCTTGCAAAAGACAACTTGCGTACTCTCCAGTGATCCCACAGGTCATCATTCTGTGAGCTGCAAGCCATCACCAGGGTTCATGGCTCTGAGCATCATCAGTCTGCTTGTGGTCTCCCCAATGCAAAATTAATTCCTCTGCCCTCCACTTTTCCTCCCAGTAGCTCTTTGAGATCGGGGTGCTCGGTGAGCTCTTTGTGCATGGCAGCCACTACCAGTGAAGCTTTGGCTTCACTGGCAGCCACACCACAGATCGTTCTCATTTTAAGGTTACTCTACCCTAAATCGGTGCCTCCAGTCCTCTACTCACGGAAATGAACTCTGGGCAGCAGGACACGAATTCAGGTAGGAAATGAGTGTTAGTCTTCAGTTGGTAGGGTTTCTATGGAAGGAAGGGGAAAAGTCTCTTGTAGGTTACGTTTCTCCACACCCGTGAGGAAGATTCCTTCCCAGGTACTAACTTGTTTTGAATTTTGTAAGTGTGTTTTTTCAACCTGGCCATGCAACTCAGAAATGTTCCTTTCTTCTCCCTCGAGGTTGCTCGATGTGTGAATGCTCTGGGGGTGAGGCTGTGTCTGGTGTTATCACGCCTGGTTGTCCCTGCTCCTTCCACCTCTTTTGTCTCTGCCACTCAAGCCAGTTTCAGCCATCGGCTGACTCTCATTTGGGATAATAGCCTCTCTTTTTACTGTTGTCTTGTCATGTTTGATTCGGCAGCACAAGGGTTTTAAATTAGCCAAAACGTCTGCATGCTGGGCTTACTCGGCTGCTACTACCAGTTGTAGAGCCACTAAACCACTTGATGCTGAAATTGATGATTGCTCGGAAGGAATAAGAAATTGTTGGTGGCTACCGGGAAGATTCATTCACGCCGAGCCCCTTTTAAGAATCCTGGGGGGGAGGGAGCGAGAGATTTCCTTCATTTTCCTGCTGCCTGGCTGGTGGTTGCATTGTGCTTGTGCCAGGCTCCTGCTGAGTGATTACAGCCTTGCGAGGCTCTGTAGTTCCTGTGATTTCAACATGAGAACAGAAGAAAAATACAGAGGGAAAGTAAGGGGGGGATAAAGCTCTGAGGCTGGCAGTTCGAGTCAGTAGTGGAGAACTGTGGTGTTTTAACTACCTACCTACCTACTCTTTTTTGTTTAATCTGATGCATTCCTCCTGGCTACAAGTTTACTCGTTAGAAGTTTTACCCAGCACAAGTCTCAGTATCAGCCTGCCCGAGATGGTGATGCTAAACCACAGCTGGGCTCTAAACAGCTTTTAACGTGCTCTGGATTAAAAATGACCCGACGTCAACGGGCTCCGCGATCACCATGAAACTACAGAACTGCTGATAATACCCTCACCTTCTCCCCCTTTAAAAATGTTGTGTGTGTTTAAAGGTGTGGAAAGTCAGAATTTGTAATGGAAAAAGAGGTAGCAAGTGTTTGTGAAACTGTACAAAGAAGAAAGCAAATGGAGCCGTAGCATTAAATTCTGAATGGGGAAGGTTAGATGTGAATGGGGAAGAGTTGTAGGGGTGGGGGTGGTTGTATTTCAGAACTGTGTTGAAGCACATAGGCAGAGTCAGAGAGGCATCTTCACTTTGCCCTCAGTGGATTTGATTTCCTTTTGAAGAGAGAGTATATGTTGGGGTTCTGGTGGTGCTGGTATGTTTTCAATGTTCAGGTCCTGAGTTTTGGGTTGTGGTGATGATAGGCAGTCAGATGGTGTGAAAAGGTCAGCAAGAGACCTGTGTACAGTGGTTCAGGATTTCCAAAGACAAACACTTTCACAGAGAATAGTGGCAACTATGATTTAATAGCAAAGCAAACAAGGCCAACCCCTCTATCAGCCGGGTATGCAAGTTTCCAGACAGTTAAAAGCAGGGCTTCAGATACAGAATTCGTTATACAGGGTCACAAATAAGATCCTAAATATAACACATGTGGGAACACAATTGCACAGCATCCAAGCCAAGAAGGGTGTTCTCATTTGATCTAATACTGCTGACATTATTAGTAATATCTGGGCAATTTTTCCTGGTTACTAGCCCACACGTTCTCTTGCACGAGGTGTCCTTTTTCTGTTTAAAAAAAAAATGGTGAATTTGAAGGTGCTGGCATCCAACTTTATTTCTCTCTTGTATACAATAAATCGTGGAGAAATGATGTGAGTGACTAAGGCTCTAAAAATACAAATCTGTCTAAGAGGCCAAATCTCTGGGGCCCGGCAGCAGCGTGCTGTTGTGCAAGTTGAGCTCTACGGGCTTGTGTCTGTGCCAATTAACAGTAGATTGGCAAGCCAGGCGACCATGATGGGTTTAGTCCTGTTACCTGTCTCTAACCGCTGCCCTGTTCAGAATTGCTGATTTCTCTGCAAAATCATGACAGATGTATTCCAGGAAAATGCACTAGTCGATTAGCTAGTGAGAGTCAACGCAAGGGATAATAAGTAGCTGGGGCTGCGTCCTCCAGCAGACTTTGATGCAGGTTGTTCATATATGGGACGGGTCAATCTGCCCTATTAGCAAATGTAGGCAGTTTATGCTCTCCATACAAACTAGAGATTTGATAAAGCACTAAATTAGTTTTCACAAGGTATTAGATGCTAGATACTTAATGGGATCATCATGCTTTTGCTACACTTGGTAAAGATGTGCTCCGCAACAGAAGCATGCGGCAGCGTGACATTTCACCAGGAAAGGAAGCGTGTCTTGTGACTGAGTCACGAGGCTGGGAATTGTAACATCCAGGCATCGCTTGGCTGCTGATTTACCCACCGCCCGATTTACCAAAGGGGTTTCGCTTTTCATATTGGCAGCATGGGGCTGTGTCCTTCTCGTTCCTCTTTGCCTCCTCCTTGTGAAGCTTAAGCCACCAGGGCTTGTAAAGCAATTTTCTTGCTTGTGATTTTGGGTTGTATTTTTTTTTTTTGTGGTGGTGGGTGTTTTTTAATCGTTGGATGCAAAGGTTGCGAATGGTCATAACTCTGTGAAGCTTTGGTTGCGTGAGACTAATGCTTTTTGCTCTACTCGGTAGATGCTGGCAAATTCCCTGAGCTTGACAGAAGAGAATTTACAGGCTCAAGCAAACTTGAATAAGAAAACTTAGTAAGTTGTGAAAGGAGAAGCTCTGGGTCTTGGTGTGGTGCGCTGTGTTCTGCATTCCGTCTGTATCGGTACTCGGCTACTGTTTAAAAGGTGAAGTTAAACCAACAGTTCAGTGAAGTGTCGTAGAGCCAAATTGTCACTGGTAAGAAGATATGGCACGTGGGGTCAATGTTCTTGCCTTTGCACCCTTGCAGCCATGCTACTGATGGGGAGCACGGCAACCCTCCTGGGGCAGGTGGGTCCCTGAAACACTTTGGTTAGCTGGTAACGCTTTTATAAACTTGTTTTTTGACCATCAAAGGAAGGGCTGTAAAATGACTATTTTTTTCAGTAGGTCTGTAGTTTTTGCCTTGACAATAGCAATCTGAACCAGCAGTGTTTACCCCACAGCTTCCTTCAGAAACCTACTTTAAAACCTGTTGTTTTGTAGTTATCACATGAATCTAATTTTTGCCGTGTTTACAGGTACTCGTCTTAGTTACTCCAAACTGCATTGCTTTACTTGCTCTCTAACGTCTTCCCAGTAGCTGGTCCCACACAGCCGCTGCTGGGCTTTGTGCTTTTGCTAGTGCTAGGGAGACATTCCCACCTCTTTGTGAAAGGCAGCAGGAGCGTCCTGTATTAAATGATCCTGTTTGAAAGGATAGAAGCCACATCCCAATATAGATCACAGTGGAAAATGACTCAAAACTACATGACAGCTTCTCCCCCGTTTACCCTCCCTCCTTCCCCTTTTCAGCCTTTTTCCCAGTCAGACCTTGGAACGCACCGTGTATCGTGACGTTTCAGCTTACTGTTGCTCATAGTGCCTTTGCGTCTTTCATTAGCACGTTATTTATAGGATCACAAAAGGGCATCGGCACTACCCAGCCTCTAAGGTGGTGCTGCCGGTGTCCCGAAGGACCGGCGTGTTCTTTAGAAGAGTGGGGTCACACCGCGGGCTGGGCAGCGGGCTCGCGTGGCCCCGGGAGAAGTCCGTGGCGTGCTTTGGGCTCAAATACAGCGTTTCAAAACCCACTGAGGCCAGCACGGACTTAAGACACTTGTACAAACAAGACAACTTTGCCTCGTGACTCCTCCCAAGCCTGCACCCGATGAGCCGCTCGGAGCTGGAGGGCTGCGTTTCCCCTAATAAATTCCTTTTAGTGAACCCACTTGTAAGTCAGGTGTTGTGCACACTAACTACAGCGAGGGCCCTGTGTCTTGGGCATAAATTACTCTCGCGTGGCAGTGTCTCCGAGCAGCCCCCCAGTTATGGATTACTTTGTTCTCAACTTGACAGGAACATAATTAGAACTGTTGATGAAATCTACCAAATTGTTCCTCCGTGGCCTCAATGGTCAGGAAATTTGGCTGAGTCGTATTTGTCACCGACGTAAAGGCTCTAAACACTTCATATTAACTATGTTATTAATGTGCCCTCTAATCTGTCCGTGAATTGGTAACACTTGGAGTGAGCCTGTGCTCTAATAGCACCTTGTGATGAATTCATTCTAATGCTGTTAAAAAAGTTTCTGGAAGGTGGGGACAAAAAAAAACCCCCCAAAGCCAAGCCAACCTTAATAGAAAATGAACGCTTCTAGGTTGTTTCTTTTCTCTGTGTGTGCATTTTTGTGTTGTACAGATCTGTGTTGTTTAATTGGAGACTCATTCGGGCTTTACATTGACAGACCGTTTTCTGTTCTATAGGATTTGCTGACATTTGGGCTGTTTCATTGCCAGAGGAGACTTTGTGTGTCCCAAAGGAAGTGAGTGATCTGGCCATAACAAATCCTGCCAAAATATTTTAACACCGTTACGATTTTCTAATGCAATGCGTAGTGAATGTGACTAGAAAAGGATGGTGAGTCCACGAAGGGGGTTCGCTCCCTCTCCTCTGCGATTTGTCTGGTGGAACGAGCACACAGGAGCTGCCGGGGGTGGTGGGAGTGTGCAGGCAGCAGTGTGGGGGGGTGGGGGTTGGTTGCTGCCTGAAGTGAGTTGCTTCGGGCACAGCAATGGCTCACACTTAACCTGGGAGCACGCCTTCCAAATTCTGCTCCTGCTCTTGAACTTTCTGGGAGTCCAGGGTGGTCAGAGATGGCATTTTAGTTATGTTAAATACATGCATTCTGTCTGTTGTAAGTGTGGGGCGAGTTAAAGCAAGGAAACACCTGAGGGGCACTTTCAGACCAGACAGTGTAGTGACTGAAGGTCCCCGAAGTTGACTCCTGCTTTCCAGACAAAGGGCAATCTCTCACTTCAGTGTTGTTTTGGAGAACACTAAGCTGACTCTGAACCATACAGGCAGCTGTGCTTAGATACGGTTTTAGAGCACAACACGAAGTGCTCATATCCAGCATTCAAGGGATAAAGACCATTCTGGCAACCTAATGCTTAGCACAGAGCTGGAATATGGGCAAACAATAATTTAGATCCCTAAACAGCAGGTAAAGTAGTTGCTGTTTTTCTAATACCTTGGTGAGTTGTTTCTATTAAATTTATCACCACCCACTCGACCCCTGAGAAAACAAACCGTGACTGAAGTTAGTATTTAGTAAACAATTTGAACCCTAAACCAAGCAACCGGTTCAAAACGTGCTGACTGTAGAATATCAGCCATAATCTCTTGTGTCCAACACCCACCGTGTTGGATTGTTCTGACAATTAGCTTCTGCGCAGGGGCAAACTTGGGTTTCCTTGGTCCTTTGACATTCACATACTTGAGAACAAAAAAGTACCTGGCCATGTGTACCAGCGAGTGTTGCTGCAGAGAGGAAAGCTAATGAGCAGCAGAAAAGTTGAGCACGGCTGCAGCTTTGGAAGCTGCTCCACGTGAGCTGAACGGTCCCAGTTTCTGACTGGGTCATTTGCCTCCCCTGGTGTGTCAGGTGCTCACTTGGACATAAAGTCAGGCCTTTCACTTTTAATGGTGTTTCCCACTTGGATTCTCTCTAGCTGTTTGCCCTTGAATACAATCAGAATTGCAGGTTCTTATGCTCATCTCCTAAATCTCTGTCTGGTTTTTACTGGGCCCACAGCAACTGCCTCTTCCCGGTGGCCACTGTGTGTGTTATTGGCCGGGTTCCACAGGCAGTGATGCTGTTACTAACAAGAGGGAAGTGTTAGCCTGGCAGTTAGGACTTTGAGATTTTATTTTTTGATCTTAATATTCATAAATGAAACAGGAATCTAACTCTGCATCTTTCTCATGCAAATCAGTCTGTTTCTACTAATGAGCAATGTAAGTATTTTTTTTTTTAATGTGTAGTTGCCATCTCTAGAAATCAGGATCGGAATTCAGGATGCTCAAATTAGGTGTAGAGTCATCAAGAGAATAGCTGAATGCACTATTATTAGAATAAAGCAGACCAGTACTTTCCCTGGATCTGTTTCTTTTCACTGCTTTTGTCTATTTTTCTCTCTCTCAGTTCATCTTGTCTAAGTTGTTCTTCTATTGTTTAATTTCACCCTTTAATTCATTTCTACCAAAGCCGTGGGATCTTGAAGGGCTTTCCAAATAATTAGGTCTCGTTACTTATTCGCAGTGTTTTCAGAATTATTGAACTACTTTATCTTTTGTCATAGTCTTGTTTTATCACAGTTCTAAAATGAGACATTATTTGGGATGTTCTTACCCCAAAAGCTTGCTTTGTGCTGTCCTGACTGTGCTGCTTTTGTCCTTCTAATATGCATTTGCTACTAAAAAAGCGGACATCTTAATGTGAATAAGTATAGTATTGTCATTAAGAATTATTAATTTGTTTTGGTTTGGTTATTTTACTTTAGTTTCCGGTGGAACTATCAGGATATCCATCATGTACATACAAACCTAAGTGGTGTCATGGAGGGGTGTCTCCAAAAATGTCTCATGTCTGGTGCTTCATCCTGATCTCCCTTTTTGTTTAAGAGTGGGGAGCAAAATTCCTTCTGTAAGAAACCAAGGCACTTGCTCAAAGTAGAGGTGGGAAATGGAGATTTAATTTCACACTTGGGCCTTGGAATATTAATTTGATAAAGCTGTATGAACTTAGTGTCAGCTGTGGAGAGCGTGTTCTAGTAGACGCTTGTGTTTGAAATCTGGATTCATAGTTAAACGTTTCAAGAAACAGACTGTAAGAGAGATTATTTTAATTACTCAGCCATTTCATACACGAAAAAGCAATTATTAACTTACATGGTATTTCAAAGAATTTTCAAAGCTATTCCTTTTAGGAACTGTACATAGACTGGGGCTTTATCACTGAGTAGCTCCTATCTTCAACTGCATCTTTTGGAGGTTTTTACCTGAAAACGTAGGATTTCAAGGATGTTTATTACCAGAGTAGCCAAGCACAAATCCTAGACAGCCAGTACTACTTTCAGAATGTGTGACATGTCTCCTAAAACTAGTGAACTGAAGTCCCAGTGTGACTAATGAGCTCCAGTACATGGCTTAAGAATACTTTATTTCCTGTCTCTAAAATGGTAATGACCAGGTTAAAGCAAAGGTTTATTCTATCATCTCCCTTCCGCCAAACTACACGGACTGCATGCAAAACGCCTTCAGAGACAAATAAAAGTTGGAACTTTTATTTCTTATTGCTGCAGGGCTTTAGAGGTGCGCCTGCTAGTTGGTGGGAAAGCTTGTTTAAGCATCACCCTCTTGATTCTCAGGACCAGCTTAACACTTGAGCCAGGCTGTCAAGCCTCGGTGGCATTCTTCTGAAAGCCGCCTTTCCTCAAAATGCGCCAATCCGTACTGTTTGTGGGCGTACAGCTCTCCTGCTTTGTCACAGTCCAGCCATGGACTGTGTGTTACTTGACCCATATGAAATCATGGTGCTTCCAAATAAAAAAGCCCAAACTGCCCAAAGCTACAGAGCAATCTTTCACATTATTGATTTGGATGCTGATTTGTCAGCAGAAAGGTGGATGTGAAACAAGTCACCCGAATCCAGGTCTGGAAATGGTGGAATTGTACAAAGTATGGTTGCTATTTTCCCCATATAGGAAGAAAATTAAGCAATTAGTTTTAACAAAAAGAAATAGAAGGGAGTTATGCGATTGCTCACCCCTCTCACTCTGTATCTTGAAGTAGAGCAGAAGTTGAGATGAGAACCTCGTGCTTCTCCTCATGAAGAGACTGTATGAATGAAAGGTTGCAGAGCTATTTGGATTTACTAAGTCAAGTCATACTTGTCAATGGCTTCTCTTCCTAGATATTTAAAGTTCAAGTGCTTGTTTGCTTTGGTTAAGTGCTCTCTGAAGTGCTTTAAAAAGCATTGGCCCATTTATATAAACAAATGGAGAAATTCACTGATAGTCTTCCCAGTCAGAGTGTGTTACCCAATATTTGGACATCCTTCCTGGGGTCTGAAAAAGACTTGCACTAGCAACTTCCAAGACGTGTGAGGCTTTGTTAATGGGCTCCTGAAGTATATTAGTTAATGATAATAGATATGGCCTGTGTTGAAATGGTTTCTGTTACGCACAGCCATGAGGAAACGGAGGGGAGTCAGTAGCTCAGACTTACTTATCCGTAGCTTCAGTGTGACTTGAGCGGAAGAATAAGCTGGAGGCCTGATTTCCTTTGGTGAAATATCTGCAGTAGAGAATTAATACATCTCTCTCATATCGTCTTCCTTCTGCTCAGCAGTGCTCACTCAGGAAGGTCTTTTAGTGCTGAGACTAAATTTAAACATTCTCAGACCATGGGAAAATCTTACTCATACACAGCACTCGCAGAAAGGAAGGCAAGCCAGGGTAGGGTTTACCTGCTTGAGTCCCGAAGTGTTCTCTCCCATCCGGTGTTGCAGAGCTTCCCTACCCGAAATCCTCAGGTGACAGCTGCGCCACTACATTGTTGCTCTTGTGGCGAGGTGGCCTTTGTCCTGGGGATAACATTGTCATACTGAAAGCCTACCGACCTCCTAAAATCCTGTGTTGCAAGTTACTCTCTTCCATGTGTGTAAAGAAGGAGGCATTATTTCGGGGAATTACTGGACATAGCTCATCCAGTATGGTCAAGGTAGTCAGCTCCAGAAGAAAAGGCAAAGTGAATACTACCTGCCTCCCCCCACGTCAAAGTGCATTGTAATATGAGCAATGGGGAGGTAGCAGGGTGCTGTCTTAAAACTGTAGTGGCATCCTTCTTTTAAAAAAATAGGTAAAATTGTCCTAATAATTTTGATCTGCATGAGGTTTTCTTTTTAATCTGCCTCATATAGAGTCTGAGAGATTCAGGGGGTGTCATAAGCAAGTGGATTTGGAGCTGTTGCTGATTTAAACGTCATTTAATAAAACACAAGTTTGAGATATCTTACAAATCAGTGAATGTGGCATAGCTGGAAGATTGCTTTTGTCAAGTTTGATTAGCTCAAAGAGAAACCTTTTCTAAATATTGGTTGTGAGATTAATCAGGCAATGTAAGACCTTGAATTATTCCCCATCACAGGAGAACAATATAATGTATTATCTCATTTGGTGAGTGGCAAAACGTAACTTTTGAGACTTTAAAATCCGTGTTTTAATGATTGGACCCAAAGAAAAACTTTCAGACAATTCTTTTTTAAAAAAAACCCCAAACCTGGCTTGTAAGTTTTCCATATTATGTTTCACTTTGTATAAGATCCTCCCGTATTGCAGTCTGGTGGTACCAACTTCATTACATTGAAGGATGTTCTCGTTATTGACTCCATTGTCAATTAATTACAGGTTTGTCTAGTTATAATGAGTAGGATTAAACTTTCATATTCCATACATATGTCTTATGTTGCTCACTTTGAAACTTACTGAAGAAGGTGGTTGAACCACTTCTCTGCATAAGTGCAAGGAAACGCGATATTTCTTGTGGACATTAAAAGGCTCCAGGTACCTGTAGGTGACTAGCACCAATAAGTTTGGACTCTGTAGATGGGCATCACAGTATGGGCAGGTACTGGTGTCACAGCTGCATAAGTCACAGCAGGTTCTTACCAAGAAGACAATCTTTAATTAAATATGTTTTGCATTGCTTGTTTAGTCTGTATTGAATTAAAACAGTAACCTTGCAATTTGAACAGCAATGTCAACCGATATCACAGTTTGGCTAATAACACATGAGTGTGATTTGGAGGGAGTTGGATCAGCATGTCCCTCACCAGGTATAAACCCAAAGTCCTCGTCAGTGTTTGGCAGCAGTCTGTGCCCCAGGCCATTTCTCATGAGGCCTCTTACTACAAATAGCAAGTAACTACGTTTGGGTATTAAGGTTCCAACGGGATGTAGCTGCTCTTTCTCACTTACCAGATGGCTTTCCACGTACCGTCACCTGTCCCAGTGCTCCTTCACCTCACTAACAGAGTTGTGACAAGAGCTGTTGTGATGGTTGTGAAGGCTGCTTTCTGCATGCAGCCATCATAATTATCACATATAGACACCTTTACTTAGCCACTCCACGGGTGTATTAATGCTGCAAATGTCTTATGTTTGGGTCCAGTCATTCTGTATCCTCACTTTTTATCAACTGTCTGTGGCGCCGATGACCTGCAGCCTAATCAGAGTTAAACCTGCCTGACCTCAAGGTTGGCCTTTGTATGTCTGTATGGCAGCGTATGAGTTTCTTCCACAGTCCTGTTTGGAGGAATATCTATAACCAGTTGTGGATTTGCACTGCTCGCACGTAATTCAGTAATCTCCTGCATGGCAATGGAAGCTTTGTGCTGCCTGTTCTCGTGCACATTTTCTACATGCACTGTTGTTATTATTATTATCATCAGCATCTGTCTTTTGACTGATAATTTATTTGTCTCTAGGTCTCTGTCCCTTTATACATCCCACATCTAACATTACATGAGCCTAGAGAGAAAGGCATGATCTCAAATATTTAAGACTGGTTTCAAACTTTTATTACCAGTAACTAAATGTGAAAGTGCTTTGAATTAACCAGTGATTGTTTAGAATGAAGTAGGAAAGAGTTAAAAAAAAAAAATAAAGCAGAAAAATTCCCTTTCCCAGGCAAACTAGATCCACACTCCCCCCACACTATTCCTTCCCACAAAGCTGCTGCAGGAGGTTTCAGTGGTATGAATAAATGTATTTCTTTTAACACTTTTGTTGTTTAAAATGCTATTGTTTCATCTGAGGTGTGAGGAGATGTGCTAACCTTGTCAATGTGGGTGCAGTAGAGCAGAAATGATAACTGTATATACTTTTTTTAACAAAAATACAGAGCGTGAGTGTGTGTGTGTGTGTGTGAGAGAGAGAGAGAGAGACAACTTATTTAAATCCTGAATACAGTCAGACCTCATATGCATTGTTAAAAAAAAAGCCCTAAAGAATTGCATATGGATTAGGGGGATGAATATTCTATTATTTCAGTCTGTTCTGCTGATCTTCTTATTGTGACTTTGCGCTTCAGAAATCTGCCAGGAATTTGGCTTTGCTGTACTAGGCAGTAATTTTAAATGTGTATCAAGCACTTGATAGTGTATGATTTGCGTGCTGTTGCATTCCCATTCCCTAAATTTTCCACCAATTTATTACTTTTTTCATACTGTTTTAATATTTCAGCATGATGAATATATACAGCATCATTAAAGGTAAATAAAAAATGCATGAAATTAAAAAATGGAATATTAGATGTTTCTTTGCTGTAATCCCTAGGTCCAATAGGAATGAAATGTCTCTGTTCTGTCAAGTAATCCCTAAACATGATTAGGGACCTTGTAGTTTCCACATAGCCCTCATAATATTTGTATCGTATAAGCCTATTTATGTAAGGTTTGAGTAAAAGTTGTTATTAGAAGACCTATAAACCTATTTTACAATTCAAAAAGATATGCTTGCCACTTAATCTCTCTACTTTTATTATTTTGCTGGAGATGGCAATAAGTCCTTAATTCATTTTTCAGAATTCTGTTACTTCTTTGGGGTACTTATATCATACATTAATGATCCCAACGAAATGTATTTTTAAGACAAAGGACGGGGTTCAACAGTTCATCTTGCTTGTGCAGCTTCTCCTTAAATTGGTGTTGGAAGGGATGTGTAGCTCTTTCTAGGTCTCTTCTACAATACCTGGGTTTAATCTGAACTGGGGGTCAGGAGATGTAGAGATTGTTTTCTGATTTTAGGGGAGGGGAAGATGGAAAGAGACAGAGGGGATTAATTTTCTCTGTTAAATCGTGTGATAATACACTAGCAGTGATGCAGGTGCTTCTGGCAGCATCACAGAAAGTTTTAGAAATCAGCTTTCGGTTTGACCAGCCGGTAACAAGAGTTTTAGGTAGAAAAAGCTAGAACGAAGGAAAATGGGGAAATGTTTTGAATGACAAAAGAATAAGATGGGACAAACAATAGGTTTTTCCAGCCGTTTCTTGCTGCACAGTTGTGGAGGGATACAACAGCCCAACGCTTCCCATTCTCTGCCTCAGCTTCTTACCTGGGCAGCAGCGATGTTCGAGTGTCTGTCCTGTGTCGTGTTAGGCTGGTTTCATTAATGCTCAGAGGTGTTCAAGTTCCGTGATACCACAAGGAAGATCCATAAATAAACAACAGTAACTTACAAACATACTTCTATGGTTTGAGTAGACGTTGGCTAAGGAAATATTTTCAAATGATCGCGGGGTTCAGCTGTGGCAATTCTGTATTTCCCATAAGGAAATCTGAGATTGTGTTGACCTTGGGCTGGCTACTCAGAAAGCCCTGTGGACATACACCTGTGTTGCTTCCACTCTGCACTAAAATTTCACTTTTATTTCATTTTCAGCAGTTAGGGTGGCATTTGAGCAATAGCTCTGGTCTTGTATTTATGAAGTGAGAGAAGCAAAGCTGCTCACTGCTGAGCCCAGGGATCCTCTTCCAGGAAAACGGAGATCAATAGCTGTTATCGGGTCTTCATTTATAGGGCGTGTTAAATGACCACAAAGTCTTGATGTTCATCAATTAATAGGACGTGCTTAAAACTGGGCTGCCTGCCCCCCTCCCCCCCACCCCTCCTACCATAGTCAGAACTTGTGATCATTGTGTCGTTCTCAAGGGTTACTTTCATTTATTACAACTTCTTTCTAATTGGGGGTTCTGTGTTACGGCAATGCCGGTAAGTTAAAGATGGAAGCAGAGTTCTCTTTCACCAGTCTCTTCCTGGGGGTAGGAATGAGATGATGATGCCGGAGGTTTATTTTCTGATCCGGAGCAGGTATTTACAATTGTTATTGCAGTTATTTATTTGCATTTTGCTGTTCATCAGGAAGGGGGAAATGCCCATCCCAGCCAGAGCAGAGCAAAGCAAACCCTGAACATTGAAGCCAAGAGCCGCGTGCGCAGTTGCGTTTTCAGATGCCTCTGTTCCCTCAGTTTAAGTGTAAAAGAGGGATTTGGAAAAGAGAGAGCTTAATTTAACAAAAAATACTATTCTTACAATCCTTAAAATGAAAGAATCATTTGGATACTTAGCAGCATAATGTCTTTGAATAATGCTGGTACTTAAGATAGAAAGTGATGATACTGTGAGTGTGCTGCGTTTGCCTCTTGTGATGTTTTTACCAATTTGGCATTTATGGGAAGCAATATCATTGTTACAAAGTTTTTCAAATTGCTTTTTACACAAATCCGCAGAAATTAAATCTCCTCCTTGTTATGAAAATGAAGTGGTGTCTTGAGACGCTGGTATATTAGCAGGAGTCTGTGGAGACAATAAGCCCGGTTCTGCTTGTGGTTATTGTCTGTCCACTTTTAATAGCTCCACAAAGCTATGTTAGGTCTAGGCTATCGCATGACAAAGTAAATAAGCATATGCTTAAGCGTAGCATGTGAGCAGTAAGCAGAGAAGTCTCACAGGACCTCTTGTGCTTTAAGTTAAGCCCACGCCTGGCTGCTTCCGTGGTGAAGAATTTAGCCCGAGACGTGGAGTGGTGCGTGATGCAGGAATAATGGCAAATTATGTAAATTGGGAGCCTTCAGAGAGAACATCACAAATCAATTTCGAGCTCAAAGGAAATAACACGAATACCAATTGGTGTGGGCCACATGAAGATCTGGGGCGATGGTACACCATGTGAGGCAGCAGAGGTGGGGCCAGTTGTGGGCATCCTGCTGGCATTGTTCTGGTTTCTGTTCAAAACAGCTTCAGGAAAGGCACAATTTTTGTCTGAGAAGTGGGAAAATATCCCCCCCAAAAAGAACGTTTAGTAGAAATGTATTTTGAACAGCAGTCGTGTGGGGCTCTGAATAGCTCAGCTAGGTGAGAGCTGTGTCTGGCCAGTGGGTGTTTTGTTGCGACCTCCTCAAAAGCCTGCTTGGCCGTGACTGCCAACCAGGTGACTCTGGAATCAGTGCATGTGTGTCTGGGTGACCTCTGCCTCATTAAAAGAGGCAGTCAGACCCTTTCCTCGGCCCCTTGGACCACATGGAAGGGAAGGGAACAGACACAATATGGGTTGGAAGAAACCAGTTAATGGCATTCCAGGTGACTGGCAGCGCTTCCAGGCCGGCCACCATTTAGCGAGGTGTGACACAGAATTATTTTAACTTGGAATCATAATGGATCTTCATAACTGAATTTAAACTACATAAAAGTGCTGATTGTGATGCTTTCAAATTCATTGACAGAATTAAGGCAGGACTAAGGCAAGTGCAGGATTGATTTTTACAAATACAAATGAATCTAATAGACGGAGGAAAGCAAGATGGATCAAATTTTAAGACCCAGGAGCTGATTTACCTACATCAGATGTTTAATGGGATGCTTAATTTGATTGCTTCTCCAAAAACTACTCGCAATAGTCAAGCCACTGACTAAATGTCTGTGTAATCAAGGCCTCTGCCTTCATCTACATCTTGATTTCCATGTACAGATAACCAGCAATTAATGCTGCTGATTGACTGCAGGGAACGGTTTGAGGTTCACAATGGCAGAGTTTTGGGGGTCTTAGCATCATTCACTATGAAGTGAGTATGGACAGAGTTTAAAGGAGAGATTTTCAACTCAAGCTGCAGAAGGTTCTTTGTGGCTATGGCCAGGAAACGTTTCTATCCAGCGAGATCAGATGCTTTTAATAGTGAGAGTTAGGTTCTTTATGTTCGAACCAACGTATCTGCACACTTTTGTGTAGCCTCAGGGTGCCATTAGGTGGGTTTATATTTCCATGTTCAAAAATCCAAAAAACCAGGAGCAGTGTTTGCGTGGCAGGAGGGGAGCAGCTGTATGTGGTTTGTAGCAATCACAAGCACTGTCCATTTTCTTCTTTCTAAGGGCAGAGCTCAGCTCAGAGTGGCAAGTCAGCAGTCACTATTGCCACTCTTCTACTTTTAATGTATGGTTTTTAACCCTGCCTCGTTGCAGTGTGTATGAGGGACATTAGAACACGGTACCAAAGTTCTTGACAACTCTGGTGTTGCCTCGGTGTTTTTACAGGGGAGCTTCTACAGTAATGGCTTATCAGTTACATTAAGTCTCTTTATTTCACATGGCACGGCTACAACGACTAAGATTAAGGGCGTTTGGCTCACGGTCCTTTGCAGCGCTTACTCTGCTATGAGCAGACTTCTGTGCTTTTCTCACAGTAACCTTTATAATGCAACCAATAAACATTAGTCCTGTTTTAATGATTCCCAAATAATGTCATATTTAAATGAAATGCAATTTGCCTCAGCAGGGTTCTTTTGAATTTATGAGCATTTTTGTGCCATATCCTACAATAATGTGTCAAATATTATTTGCATTTTTACTGTTTTCTTGAATACTTTTAAACACCCATTTTTAGGAGACTTCAGATTGCTTTTGAACGTATTTGAACGCATTTTTAGCTATCACCAAGCTTAAAATAGGAGTGCTTTTTTCAGCTTATCTTTACTAAACACCTGCAAAAATCAGTGGTATTTCTTTTTTCTTACAAAGCTTTCTTCCTTTAGCAAATGGCAGAAATGCTGCACGCTTTATTCTACCGTGGGCTTCTTTCCTTGGCGGCAGTGGGCAGTGCATGGGTGGTGATGTCTGTGCCATACGCGCAGGCGTTTACCGACCTTAACATCATAAATAGAAGCTTGGAATTGTAACGTAACGCGTCTAGTCTTCAACTATAATCAGTTAATGTTAGAACTTTTAGGCAACTTTGTGAAATTATTCTCCAGAGTAAAGGCTTAGAAGCTGACCATTTCGATCACGCTTGCAATGAAACTGTCATCAAAAGAGGAGATGGCCAGGCATGACCAATTAATTACCTTTTTCTTATTATCTATTCACTTGGCAGCTTTTAAAGCAGCAGATTTATTTTTGTTGGGGCTTTTTGAGATGGTTGGTGTGTGTTTGTGGGGTTTTCTCAGGTGGGTATTTTAGAATAAATTTAATTATTCAGCACCTTTATAACCAGCTTCATCTGGCTGTTCCCGGAGGCAGTTCCAGTGATTGTGATTTCCTTGGCAGGGTTAAGTTTCCATTTTCCTTTGGTCTTTTTTGGTGGGTTTTTTAAAATGAAAATCGCCTGGTCAATTTTAAGGAGATGCTTCACATATTGAATAAAAAAAATCCAGTAACTCTTGTGTCTCTATACAATCACACTAAGACCTCTCTAGCAGTCACTGAAGTCAGTGGGAAGGGGGTTTTTTTGTTGTTGTTGTTGCAGAAAGTACTTCTATGTCTGTTTTTTGTGGTGAAAAAACCCAGCCAGACGCCCTATACAGACCTTTGCAAGCAAAGCCATGCTCTGAAATAAGGCTGCGGTCATTCACCTGTCTCCATTAGTGCACTGTGCTAGACGCTGGTTAAAGTTAGACCTTCTTAATGGATTAATGAGCGAGGGAAGGTAGGAGTAGAAACAAGAGAAAATATGACAACAATAAATGTGCTCGTAAGGCAGGAAATCAGATATTTGCTTTTGTGGCCTTTGATCAAGCACAGGAGTTTATTTTCAAAGGGTGATGTGGGATGCCTGGGAAAGGAACAGCCACCCAGCATAATTGGAAAGAGGGAAGGTCTGTAGCACCTGGCTGCGGCTGCTGCTCCTGCCTCTCTGATAAGATTGTAAGAGTTGCCAGTATCAGTATTCAGACTTGTAGCACGTCAGGGCGCCTTCATGTGAACTGAACTGAACTGTCTGTGTGCTCTCCCTCCCGCTCTCCTTCCTGGCACTCGTCATTGCATTGAAGTCAGGGGAGAGGAAAAAAAGATTTGAGGATTGCCCAATTTGTTCTGACATAAAGAGATGTTTAGCTCTGTGAAAGGTGGTGGAGGCAGAGTGCCTGACTGACATTTCAACAGGCTGTCTGCTGGGATTGCTCACTTCATGTCCCTTCATATTCTCGCTGTGTCCTGCGTGAGTGCTCTTGTCTAATCTCTGCAGCGAGAGCACCAAGAGTCCCCTGGGCTTTGGTGCTCAGCGCCTTGTTACACTGGGCGTGCAATGCCATAGCTCCTGCTTTTGTAGTCACTCTGGCTCTAGTGTTTCAGGCTTGTTTTAAGTCTAAATAATTTTATTTTAGTTCAGGGGTTGGCTAAAATGAGTGTGTGTCCCCTAAGTCACCCTAGTCGTCAATTAGCAAAGCTAGATTTGGGTGATACCACGGAGAAACACATGAAGGGAAAGAAAATAAAAGAGCCCAGCATTCTGTGTGGTTTTGTTTTTAAAAGAAGATACTGCTTTGGCTCATTTAGAAAACAGACAAGAGAAAACACTCACTGAACAACCAACGGGAGGCGTCACCCATTGATAATAAAGGGAAGACAGTGTCTGATCAGGAATGCTGGACTCCATAGCAGGTGCTGCAGGGAAGTTTAGTCACTGAGGGCTTGTTTGCTTTTATGATTCCAAACACGTTGTGATGCATTCTGGCATGCCACATCCTGTTACATCACGTCAGGTCAGCCTATGATGCCAAACAGCACTAAGAACGTGAATTACTGTGAGCTAATGCTCCCCTTGTATTGCAGGAGTGTTATCTTGTTAGCCACAGTTCCTATCTGGATTCAGTCGTCCTGAAAGCAGGCCTGACAGTGAATGTACACATGTGGATAGATTCACGTACAGGTGTGTTTTACACAGATGTATAGGTATGTCTTAACAGAGAGATGTGTTACTTTCCATTCGCCCTCTCAAAGTACATTAATCGATGGATGTGGCTTAGTCCTTGATAAGCCGTTAAAAATAGTCCATCTATTGATCTTACAGCTCTCCTTTACATCTTTCTAAGACGCTTCTTTTCCACAAGTGCACTGTTGCTGCACCAATGAATGGTATCGTCTTCTGCTTTCTGCAGATCAAGGCTCCTTGCACTGTGATCCCAGAAATAAATGGCATTGATTCCATGACATAAGGTTGCTCGTGAGTGGTTGCCACTATTCAAATTTTGCCTCAATTTCAAGTTTTGAATGACTGTCTCTTAATACACATTTCAGCCTGAGGTTAGGTGCCTCACCGGGTTCTAATATAAGCTTGTGCTCTCCAACTTGGGCAACCAAAACTGAACCCACCAGCCAGCCAAAACACAGACAACTGCACAAAAACACCTTCTATGAAAAGCAGGGTGTTTTATTTCAGCCAGTGGCATATCTAGCCACACATCCAGTTTGCTAGGGATCAGCAAGGTCTTACTTTCCTGCAATAGGCTGAACAGTTGGATCTTTAACCAAAATTTTCCTCATTTCTGTAGCATCTGTGTCTCTTAGTGCACTGTCACAACTAGCGGATGCTATAGAGGTGCCATAGACGTCTCGGGCTCCAGGCTATTCAGAAGACCAAATTCCAGTTATTGGGAATTAGAATAGTCAGGGAATTTACTAGCAAGCTTTTTGCTGTAGGTAAGAGCCAGACAACATCAGAAAGTTTTAGAAATTGGTTTGGTGAATCTCAGGACACTCAAGAAAAGACTCACACATGAATGCAAGGATCAGATCTCTACCTATCATCCAGTGTTACTAATACCTGGACCCATGCTGTAGCAGATAGAATTGATGCCTGGATCATATTTATGTAAGAGCTGCTGTCATGCTTCATTCCTGTTTCAATGTGTCTGTCTTGATTTTGCCTATGAGTTGGAGTCAGCACAAGCAATCATTAGCATCCCTTAAAATACATAGAAAGGAATCGTGATGTCTGACATTTTCACTGGGCAAGCATCATGGGTGTGCTCTGGCACGCATAGCCTGATTCTGTCAGCTGCTGAGATGATAGTTGGTGCACATTTGTAGGAGAGAAAGCTTCTTTGGAGAAGACCTGTGCAGGTGAAAGGGGGCGTTTGGAAAAGGGAGTGCCGCTGTGCATCCATGGAGATGGTGCAGTTGTGCCCCTCTGAGTTGCTCAGGTATCCCAGGCTCTTCCAAAAGCTTCACAAGAAAGAAGCACACGTTGCCAAATGTCTCCAGACTTCAGGCTCTGGTCTGGCAGTCTGTGATATATGTCTAATTTAAACGTGAATAATCGGGGACAAGTCATACTTATTGATTTACTGGCTTAAATCAAAAGCTGTTTTCTTCCCAGCAAGTAGGTAGCCGGTGCATGTGAGATGTTCAGAGGCAGACACAGGCAAATGTGTGTTTCGTGTGTGTCCTACAGGCTTTCTCTCTTGCTATTTGCTTTTGTTACATGTTTTCATGTAACATTTCATGTATGTCAGTAATGTAATTGTTTCATAAAACTTGGGTTTGCCTGTACAAGCGTAGCAGTACAAGCCCACCCAGGTTGGTGGCTTCCAAACAGCTGCTTACAGAAGTTACCAGTAATTTAGAAGAACCTGCACTTGTTTCAAAATCGACTTAAAAGACAGCTGATGAATCAATGACTTATCAGGCCAATTAAAAACTTGGCTTAGAAGTACAGTAAGTGACTCCATAAAGTGTAGAAAGGCACCGTGTAAAAACACTTTAAAACCCCCGAAGTTGTAGCTTAGTATCATAATTCATTTTTGTGCAGAATTAAACGATCTAATCACCAAAAGTAGATGCAAGGACATCTACCTGAGTATGGGGGAATACTTGTGTACCAAAAGGGGCTGAGTGTCACTGACGTGTTTCCCTGATTTTTCTTTTTTTTAAAATTTATATCAATGAAGTTTATGATACAGCTGTAGCTGGGAGACAGTTAGTTGCATACCTGGCTACTATTAATTTACTAATATTGAGTAACTGTTCTGTATGTCCCTAGGTTTTTTTGAACATAATGTCTATATGTTAAACAGTTTTCTATGGTATTTAAAAATTGACATTTCAAAGAGTGTAATGGCATAATGAAATGTAAACTGAAAACAGGAATGAGTTAATTAGACTAATGATCCCTTGACTCCTTTATTAGCCAGCTCTTTAGAAATTGGGATTAGCTTTGTTTTCTCTGCTGAATAAAGACAGGAAGGATGATGTTGATTCTAGTAAATGACAGCACCAAAAGAAATGAGTGTTTCCCTGTTTGTAATAGGTTTCATCATTTAAGATAAAAATGTAGCCTTCCTCACGCATACCTAATTTTATTGCGCTTTATGTTCAGCTCACACTAGAAGAGAGAAACCGGGAAAAAAGCTTAAGAATGCCTCCTGATTTCATACTGTGATTTTTAAAAGTGGTCGTTAAAACTTTTAAAAATTTTTAAAATTTAAAAATTTAAATTTTGTGTGTGGTGTCTGGACTTAAAACTTTACAATTCCTTGTGCGAATATGGAGTAGGCTGGGTTTGAATTGGAATGAAGTCTTCAGGCGAGGCCAGCTTGACAACTTTTTGATCTAGATTTTGAACACTTAATTTCTCCTGTCTGTAAGGGACCGATTCACACATATATCTCGCTTTTTAAGGGCTTTTCAAGAAGCGCGAGAATTAGCTCTGTAGTGGTTCAGACCAAACATGCCCAGAGAATCAAAATCATTTTCACGACAAATAGGAGGATTCGTAAGTCAGCAGCTTTAGTGAAACAACATCGTTAAAACTTCCAGTGATTCTAGACCTTGCTCTTGTGAGTTGCTCAGGGGAAGTGAAACAGTGGATAAAGTGCTGAATTATAGGCGGGAAACAGAAAACTAGAATTTAAGTTGGTAGGAGACAGTGAAGATTCACTAGGCTAACTTCTGTCCTCCGTTACCCTCGTGTGACAGCGTGAAGGCACATGAACCAGTGGTGGGATGAGAGGGCAGAGCAGGAGCTACTAGCAACAGGCTTTTAAGTTTGGGCTCTTTCTAGTAGACACCCGCCTGAACATGAGCCAGCAGTGTGCCCAGGTGGCCAAGAGGGCCAATGGCATCCTGGCCTGCATCAGGAATGGTGTGGCCAGCAGGAGCAGGGA
>JAOXOE010000256.1:16203932-16222649 GCA_028565055.1 Phoeniculus purpureus
AAATTAAACGCTGCAAGTCCCTGCCTCTCTCTGTCAGCTTTAAAGATACACTAGATGAGCAACGTCAGTGGCATCGCGCCCATCCAGTCAGAAGAAACCCACCTGTTGTGACTTCAAAGGGGATTTGGACACCCACGTTTTTCACTTGGTTAGACATCACTGGCTGTACGTGGGGGACGCTGAGGTCCTTGCAAATTGCCAGGGCGTTTTCACTTCAAGGTGGCAAACAGCACTGTGGGGGTTTTGCTTAGAGCTGGGATTTTTCCAATGAAGGAGAGCCATACTGGGATAATACTGAAGGTGCTTTTGGGTGCTTTTGCTTTTGGTGTTGTGATTGTCCTTTTCAGGGTATGTTCCTCAGCCAAGGTTGGCTGGGCAGGGATAGAATAAAATCAAGGTAAAAATCTCCTGTGGGTTGGAGTGGTCTAGTCTGTTGAGAGTTGCCATTACCTATGGTGGGAGGGTTGGTGGCACAATGGCTTGAGTCACCGGACTGGCCTCCCCGGGGGAGCGAGTATGTTTCAGTGCCTGGTGTTTCCGTGCAGCCCTTGCGGGTCAAGTGACTGCATGGAGCTTGATGTTGGTCTTCCTGACATGGTGGTCACCTGGGCACTGAAGAGCTGTGATTAGTGCTGAAAACAGCTGCTTTGGCCAAGGACGCATCTCTCTGGAGGGATGTCCATGCCAGCGTACCTTTGACTGCTTGCAGTTCTTACACTGACAGCATGGACTGCTAGTTTTTGAGACAAGGGAGCCTTCTTTTTGAGTCGGTGGAGGCTGACTTAAAGGAGCAGTTGCTGCAGTTGCTGTGCATTCCTGGAAGCAGAGCAGAGGAACCTTTCATGTCCATGGAAGGATTTGATGTGTGAGTGGGAAAAAGGAAACCAGAGCTGTGAGAGGGGCATAACAAGACCAACAGAGGGGCAGTAGGAGGAAAGCAGGAGCGAAGTTAAGCTGGCAAACGATGACAGAAAGAGTATTTAAATTGTCTACAGCTCCTTGGAACTTAAGAGACTGAGGGTTGTTCTGCGTGTTTACGTACGTGTTTCCGGATTCATGTACTCGCTGCTGTCGTCTTGTCATTGTGACCTGTGAACAGAGTCAGTGGCACGATGGCTGATGTGTTGTCCCTCGGAGAAGGCATGCTTCACTTTTCGTCTGCTTTTACAGTCACTCTTCATGCTCTTGGTTTTGGTGGAATCCAGAAGAAACCTTGCCAACTCTTTCTTGGAACAGACAAGACAGTAACATGTCTTACAAGGGAAAAAATCCAACACAAAAGACTTGGTGAAAATTACCGGTTCATGTGTTACATGTGCTTGCAAGGGGGTAATATAATACACATAATAATACACTGTGCTAAACTATCCTTACTTTTCTCAAGTTCACATAATTGATACCCTCACACCCTTTTGGAGGGTACTTAACTGTAAAATATTTCAGCTATATTGAAACCTAAAAATGTGATTACCTGGTCTATACAAAGTGCCTTAGGATTTTTTTCAAGATTAATTGTATCTAAATCGCTATGTTATCAATAACCTCTGTGATACCTTTGCATCCCTTCAGTTCCGGCAGTCTTCCTCTGTCTCCCATCCATTCCTTCTCTCTCCCAGTAAAAATACCTACTTGTGTTTTTACTTCAGTAGTGCTACTTAGTGATTTCTTCCCTGTAGCACATCTGTATTAACAGGTATCCTAATATCTTCCAGGTGTTAGAATGATATTAGATAGTATTATAATGTGTGCATTAACACATCTGTACCCACCTGGTCTAATGGCAAGTGAAGATGAGGGCATGCTTTCCCTTCAGATCAGTGTTTTCTGGTTATGACCCTCAACCGATGGTTATCAAATGTGAGGACTCATGCCTGAATAAAGGGGGCTCTGTGTTTATGTATTCTTGTGTAATGTTTTCTTTAGCCTCAGGGGTAGCAGTCAATACAGAAAGTGAGATGAACACTGAATTTTTGCAGAGATTTCACTTTAACTAAGTGTTTCCCCACCACCCCCCCCTTTATTCTTCTCCTTTCCGTTTGAAAAAAATGTGAAACACGTCGAGTCAGAGAGACATTCCCGTGCTGCATTAGAATAGCCATCAATGTCAGCCGAGACCATTTGGATCATGTCACTTGTCCTGAAGTGTGTAGCTGTTCTTAAAGAAAGAACATGTCATGTTCTGAACAGGGATCTTTAATGCATGAAACTTGTTTGAAGCAATAATAAATCAAGTCCTTGCTGCTAAAACCAGTGTCTGATTTTCCCTTGTGACAATCTCTATCTTTCCATGTGTAAAAACCGAGACAATAGCAAGAACAATTCTGCACCCAGAAGTATTACAAATAGTTTTGATCACAGCTAACTAAATGCAAACAGTTAGCAAAATCAAGAACTGAGAGATGTGCTATGCATTTGCCACAGTGTTTAATAATGTGCTCTTTTCCTACAGCCGTCGTTCTAGGAGGTTGCAAGCTGCGTAGAGATGCTTTCATTATTCATGCTCTATTGAGTAGGCAGTTCTGCACACATTTTTCTCACCTCTCCTAAAAAAAGTGGAATAATTAAGACTAAGCAGAGTGTTTGAGACTTATTTGCTTACCGTTTTCCACTCTTTTACACAAGTATTAGTTCAATTAGATTCAAAGCAGTTACTGGTGATGTAAAGAAAAATTAGGCTTTTACATTTTTACTCTTTTATTCATTACTCCTTTTGACTGTGTGTAGTCGTAACTAACATAAGTAAAGGCAATGTAAGTGCAAATCCATTTAAATTAATCTGGAGTAGTTTAGACGTGCAGAATGACTTAGGTTTCAAAAGTCCTGTGAGAAGATGACAGAAATCTCAGTCCTGGCAAATGTTCGTACTGTCTACAATGTGTGCCAGTGTAATCATAGTTACGAATGGATGACGCTGAGACCCCCATTTGGGCTTTAGCTGGGGTTGAAGTTTAATCAGACAAAAGATTCAAGGGTCTGATTCTTTGTCACCTTGCAAAATGTCTTGCTCTTTGCTCTGCTTCACGGTCACTGGCCTTGGGTCTGGACAATCGAAGTCAAATTGATGAGGAATACCAAAGTGGCTGCACTGAAGTTTGGGGCTGCTGTGTCCATAAACAGAGCCTGGCCAGGACTTCTCCAGAACCAGCCAGACTGTCCAAGGGGTGCCCAGGGAGCACCAGTCTAGTGCCTACTCAGTCCTCTGCTATCGGGTGCCAAGTGGTGCAAATTTTGTAGGTGTCTATGGAGTCCAGTCCAGAGGAGGTTGTACTGACTTTGAGTCACATCAAGAACAAACTTTACTTCAGCCAGTGACCTTGAGCTGAAAAGCGTTAGCCCGTTATCAGCACCCTGAGCTGCGAAGTTGCTTTGTGTGCTTTCGGGTGTTTTTGCTTATGTAGATTGGTTTATTTAATTTTTTAATCTGGTGCAGCACAGTAGAGAAGTAATCACCAGTTTGTTAGAAAACCAAGTGCTCCGTTGACCTTTCTTCTTCCAGTCCGAGTGCAGGAGAAACCCGAGGTAGCCATCGCTTGTTTGTTGTTCCACTCACTGGGCTGCTTGAGAACTTCCCGTTTCCAACAGCTCAGCTCTGAGGCGCAAACTTAAGCGTGGAGGCACAGCCTGTGAAGTGTTGCGGTTTGTTGCTATGATGACAGTGTCAACTTAACTACAGCTGACAAACAGTTTTTAAATAGAACATTTCAATTCATTATAGTATTCTCCATCTGTTTTTTTTCACTGTCTGCATACATGCAAAACATCTGAGAAATGCTACCACAATGGTTTAGTTTACTCATCTTGACATTAATTAGTTGTTGAGAGTGGTAGTTTAGGGAGCAAGTAAAATGATGGAATTCCCCCTTCAGTAAAGGAAACTGGTTTAGTTATTCAACAAAAGATGCCCAATAGACCTGCTTCCACATTTAGAGAGAGTTTTTCACGTTGACTTTTTTAAGCAGAGGTTCTGTGTTGTTGGGACGGGTTTTTACTACTTTGCTGTCTCTCGCCACGTTTTGTTTCCTTCCCAAAAGCAACTGCCACTGCTATTTCCAGTGTGGAACTGCCAAGAGAAGGGGAGCATCGTTTTGTAACTAAATCAGGTTGCTGGGGTCAAGTGTAGAGCGCTTTATTCGTGGCTTTGCCACTGGCCCACTCTATGACCTTGAGCAAGTTGAGCATTGCTGTATCTCACTTTACCTATAGGTAAACTAATATTGACTTCCCTTGAGGGGATATCAAGAGGCTTAATTAAGCGTCTGCAGAGATCTTTGCGATAAAGCACTGAAAGCTGCCATGGACATACAAATGGTGATGATGGTGATGGTGATGATTTGTGCCCCAATCGCACTGCTTCCTACAGAACTGCCACTGTAGCTGCAGTGTGGATTAGTTGTCAGGTGAACTATGGATCTATCAATTCATCCATCATTCTCCCCCTTGAAGATTGAGCCCAGCTGGCTGGCTTTGCTTATTAGTAGCTTTCAATAAATCAAATCGTATTTGCTGTTTTAATTGTATCTTAAAGGGTAGCATGGCTCTTTGCTTTTAGATTAAATCCAGCGTGACTCTGTAGATGTTAGAAGCTGTGCTGTTGCTCCTATACTCCGCTGCTCTCAAATTGTTGCTATAAAATCAGATTAAAACTATATGCTTAGTGAACCTCATAATTTTAAAACATGCAGCTGCTTAATCCTGTCAGAGGACTTTCTCTGGGTGCCGCTTTTGCAAAGTTTGGGCACCCTTGTTCGTGAATTCACGCAGAGCACTGTCCCTATAACAGTGTCTTGAAAATTTGTGATCTACTCATCCACCGGAATCCGAGGTGAAAGTAGTTGAAGATTGCTGTTGGTTGACAGGTACTTCCAAGTCCCTATGGAGGGGGTGGGGGGGAGCCATAATGAGGTAAAATCAGATTAATGAATTATTCAAAATACTCTTTATTGTAATTTTTATTTTTAAATAATAATGGGCCAAAAAAGCACTAGGAATAACAAACTAACATGTTTTATTTTTAACCAAAGGCCAATACTGTATCCTGCAAATCTCATTAAAGTGGAGTATATCCTCTAAAATATTAATAATATAATTTCCTTTAATTTTTGTTCTCAGTCATACAAAAAGCAAAAGGCCTACATGGAAATGGATGCTCTTAGAGGAGACCTACTCATGGAAATCAATGGAAGTAGCCCAACTGGCTACTCTTGCCCATTACTAATTTATAGGAGATCAAGCAGTGCTTTCTTTTCTGAGATAACCTGAGTGCCGAGCCATGTAGGATTTCCTCAGCCAATGCAGAAAAGGGTTAGGGATGAAAAGAGCAGGAGTTTCCCATGGATTTCACTTAAGTTTTTGTCCAATGATTTGTTGTCCTTTAGGTCATGAGCTTTGAAGTTTTGCTAAATTTACCTTTCCATTGTGCGCAACATTAGAGTCAAGGGTGCCGAGGAGGTAAAAGTGAAAAGGGGCCGTTGGGCTCTTTAGTCGTCCAGACAAACTTCACCCTCTAGCTTGGCTGTTTCTAGAGGAGTTGCGTAATGATGATAATTCATTCAAATGGCAGGCAGGAAAATCAACACAGCGTGTGCGGTCAATAATTTCCAACTCCTGAGAGGAGATCAAAGAGGAAGGCAGCAGGGAGGAGGAGTAGCCTTATATAAATGTAAAGGGAAAACTCAGTAACTGAGATAGTGCTATGAGGAGATAACAGAATTCAAAAAGATTTATTTTAAAAAAGCAAACAAAGTAGTTAAAGTGGAGAATTCAACTACTGGTACGTGAACTGAGCATGTGAACCGGAGCGGTAAGCTGAGGTAACACTTCTTTTGAGTGTGCTGGTCCTGTGTATGACCCAAAGCCCCTTTCACACTGTAGAAGGGTGTGAAAAGCACAGAAGGATTGGAAACCTTTGCCACCAGACACTACCAATAGGAGGAAGGATCTCTGCTCCTTCAGTGGGAGGACACTTGGAACGTGTGCCAAACCTGGGCTTCCCCACAGGAAACTGTATGGAGTGCTGGGGCTCCTTCTATCCCAGCTTTGTCTTCCTAGCTCACGACTGCCCAATACTGGGAGTATTTTGTGTTTAAGTAGCTCGACTTTTCCACTTACAGGAAATTTTCCTCTTGCTCCCTCCCTGACCTCTTTATTTTATTTATTTAATTTTTCTGAGCCTGAACAGTTCTCTGAAGTGGCTTCACTCCAGGATCCCACAGTTGGATAACAAGAACAAAATAGAGAAAGATAAGTTCTTAAAATCACTCTGGGCTTTCTTTAATGGTAATCATTAGCCCTGTTCTGAACTCTATCGACAAAATGCTGGAGTACTCTTGAAAGCCGAGCGAGTGCTCTTTTAGAGGAAGAACTGGTTAATTAGACGATCTAATGCAAGTGACCTAATTCTGCAGCTCAGTGCTAACTTTTCTAACACAGAATAGCGCAAAGATTGGAAATGATATAGATATTGATTCATGTAAGTCAACAAGTTGAAGTCTCGATTGGAAAGTTAATTTCTCTGCAGCTATTTAAAATCATAACCTTCTTTCCAGACAGTACCAGGTTGTGGGGGGGGTTTTGTCTGCAATCTGGTAACCAGCAGGGAGGGCATGTGCTGATACATACAGGAGATGGAGAGAAGGTGCTTAATGGTCAAAGAATGTGGCAACTGTGCCATTACTCATAAACGGCACAGCTGAGTCACCAAGTCGTCTCGTAGCAAGTGAAAATACTCATATTTCCTAAAAAATAAACAGCCATTTACTTCTAATCACTTACACAGCTATTGTTGAGGATTGAAAGCTGTTGCTAAGCATATGCGAAGGTAAATCAGAGCTCGTGAAATGTCGGTTCGGTTTGGTATCCAAATACACACCTTGTAGAGGCAATGCTGTTTTCCATCCCCTCCCCTCAGCTTTAACCAGCACAGATATGTAAAGTAATTTTGCTGTCTGCAGATGGATAGTTTAGATGTAAGAGTATAAATTATTCCTCGCTAGGCTGGGCGAGATTAGTGTGTAATCTGCTAGCATTGTTCTGCCTTCCTTTTGCTGTAGACAGGATGCTGGTACATTGTGATTCCATACGACAGCTTGCTGTAGTATCTCACCTGAACTTCAGGAAGAGTTGAGCAAGATGTACAATTGTACAATGTTTGTCTATAAAGAGGAGGTATTTCAGCCATGTGGGGTGTGCTGGTAGCGTCTTTGGCCAGGGGATTCTTAGGGTGGCAAAGGCACCCAGAATGCTGAGGGGGTTTGCGGATCTGGTAGCAGTAAGAAGAATTCTAACTATTTTTGTACCCCAAATGTGCTGCTTCAGAATAATCCATCCAAAGTTCTAGGACCAGTGAAGGCCTTAAAAAGTATTTATGAACAAAGATAGAAGGTTCTCTCGATCTTGGTGTTTTATATTCAAATTTAGTTGTGCTGGGGAGTGTGTACATGCTGTCCTCTGGTACCTGGAAGATTTGTGCCCTTAACTTCATCTGATTGCCTGGAAGAAGCTTTTGGGGCACTAGGTCAAAGCAACTTGTTAGTCTCTTGTGACAAGAATGAAGAATTTTGGGTCTTTTCATGAGTAGTATTGGGAATATGGCTGTAGACTAGACTAGTTCTTCTTTCAGTCTGACTTAACAGTTCCACAGTGCAAAGGCTGAACTGTGGAGACCGTGAGTAATGCAGGGAAAACTGATCATCCTACAAAGCAGGAAACTCTTAACTCTTTTTAACTCCTTTTTTTTTCCCCAGTCAGAGACTTTGAAGCCGTTAAATAAATTAAGTGAGCCTGTTTCAAAGAGATAATTTGTGGGGATCACACGTATCAAAGAGAAGAGCTAGCTGAGAAAAGAAACACTGCAAAAAGAACCTCAAAGTATACGGCAAAAATTATTTGATTCAGGTTTTTAGTCATAAGAAATGACTGTTATACGAACACGGGGTAACTAATGTGCATTATGGCTGTTTCAGACACCAGTGCAGCACAGAAGGATGATGCTTTTCTGTGGCATACACTGATGGTGTGTCTTGGGTTAAGTCATTCTATCTACCTGATCCCTGGATTGCTGGTTATAGTTTATTCTTGTTCTCTAACGTAGCTCTTAAGAGAGTAACATCTTTACTGAAGTGGGAATAACCTGGGGAGCAAGTGGTGCACTGGTCTGGGATGAGATGGGACTAAATTCATACACATGGGTAGTCCTTCACCAGGACAGATTCAGACTGCTTTCATTTTTAAAAATGTCTATGTTTCAAGTTATTATAATGAAAGCAATTGAAGGAAGAAAAACCCCTGCATGCTGATTTCAGTAGAGTGTAGTGTCTTGCACAATATGGCAGCATTCATGTCTAATCAGTTTTAATTCAGCTCCAGTTTCCAGTAACTTGATATGATTTCCAGCTGATAGAGGCTTAGATGAATACTTACATGAAGGGATCCGTTATACACAGATAGTTTTTTCCTGTGCAATAGATTTTTCACACCTACGCGGTGGTTTCACAAAAGCCAACTGGCGTGAGCATTCCTGTAGCTTCTCACTTCTGTAAGTCCGTATTTCTAGACAAACGAAACTGTGTTGATAATGTAAGGGAGCTGTTGCATGTGTGGGTTTTCTATTTGGTTGGGGTTTTTTAACTGTGAGAATCAGCTCTGAGAAAGTTGACACATGTAAAATTCTTTAGTCAAACCTGGATGAGAGACCGTAAGGAACTTCTGAAGGACTTAACTGACTGTGTAATGATGATAAACACAAAGCAGTGACCATTGGGATAGAAAAATTTACTCATTGTCTTTGTAAAAATTTTGCTGTTTGTCTAACTGGACTATGGAATAACTACATCACCTCAGGAAAGAAACCCATCCATCAGAACTGGCAGTTACCTGAAGACATCTGCTCAGTGCGCAGCTTGAGTCAAAAGACAGGTTTAGGTACGTGAGGAAAGAATAAAGAATAATATGGAAAATACAGTAATGCCGTTATGCAAATGGTGCTGGTTCATCAAGTGGATGACACCATCTCAAATAGGGATTTACCAGGAGTTGAGACTGAGGCAAGAAGAATGATCAGGTGCAGGGAAAAACTCTCATACGAGGAGAGATTGAAAAGTCTGGGATTGCTACCTTGGAGAGAAGATGAATAAAAAAGAACAAGATAAGGCTCTAACAGTCATTATTTTGCATAGAGAAGGTGGTTTGGGAAGAGCTTGTCTCTTTGTCTCCTGATACGAGAACAAGTGGGTTCTACAGAAAGGTGGCTGATAAATAATAATTTTTCACCTGATGTGCAATTAGGGAGTGGACTCCTTTGCTCTGGGAAGTTGCTAAGGAATTTACTGTAGTTTAGAAAAAGCTCTGTGATTTATACGAATGAGAATATTTAGTGTTGTTGTCTATAAAAAAAAAAGGATGACTAAATGAGATCTGAAATGATATGCTCTAGGTTTGCTCTCTAATTGCTAGGAGACATTGCAAGGATGCTTTCTTGGGGGATGGGTTATCCCAGAGCTGCCTAGTGCAGGGGTTTTTTTTTGCATTTTCCGCTGACACATCAGGTTCTGCTTATAGTTCTAGATGAAACTAGATTTGAGCCCATGTGGCAATTTCTGTGTTCCTGGTTCCTGGCTCTTTCAATGGATGTTGATGCCAGCTCAAATTTACAGCCATATTACGCTATGCAAGCTACTTGTGGCACCATCTCGCCTTTTGTTTGGAAATTCTTTGGCATTTACAGGAGAGGGGGTCATGGTCTGTGAGCACGGTTATAGGCACAGTGGTAATACAAACAACAAACAGTAATTGTCCATGTGAACATTTAGAAAACATCCTCAACTACAAAAATAAATTACCACTGGTGGTAGTAGTTATCCATCATACATGGGAATTGCTTGTTATTGCAGTTGTTACACTTTCTTCTCCCTATGTAGAGAAGAGCTTATAGCGGGAGAGAGGACATTAATGAGGAAAACATTTCCCCTTCGAAGCCAGTGTCCTCCACCTTGAGGTCCTCACTAAAATAATGTTTGTTATTTTTACCTAAACCCCAGCTGGCAGGACTTGACGTAGTGAAAGCATCACAAGACCCACTTTACAAGCTCAGCTCCGTGTTTGAGTTAGTCGAGGAAGATGAACTACCTTTGGCCTTCAGAGACTCATAGGGCTGTATCCTTCCCAGTATCCATGTGTAGCCGATAACAGCACTACTGCTGTAGTGTGCCTGAGAGAGGAGAGTATGGTCCTTACAATATTTGTCCCTTCACTGTCCTTCTAGCGATGCTCAGTTATAGAAAAGCAGCCTGTAGACCACATGCATACACATCCGTATGTACGTACAAGTTCGTGTGGATGTGCGCACATATATATGCACCCTAACGCAAAGAGAACATCCCTATGCATTTGAACACTTTTCAAAGGAGATGACTGCCTCCTGCTGTCGAAAATCCTTCGAGGGAACTCTGTGCACCGGTGTGCTCTCCCAAAATAAAGCACTGAACATCTCGGCAATGCTACGAGGTTAATAAAGTTCACTGTTGCTTAAATTAGATCAGTGTAATTCACTGCATCTCTAGTGAAAATTAAATTTGTGTTTAAAACTAAAGAGCAAGCTAGCCAGGTTCAGGAGCTCATTTGGGATGCAAAATATGTTAGACCTGTTGCAACTGGGTCGCTGTGTTTGGCGCTTCGAACTCCTCGGGTGAAAGTACCGTGTGCAAAGTTACCTGTGGCAGTATATACACCATTTATTACCTAAAGTCTCCCCTTTTTTTTTATTGTACCTGCTTGTTTTCAACTCTTCCAAGAAAAAAGGTGAAAAATTGGAGAATGCTCAGTCTTACTTATGGCAAACCAATGAGGTGCTAAGCATCAAGCTCTCTCCTTCACGCAGACAGTTATCTGCATGACAAGCACTGCTTTGCTTCCTACGGATATGCGAGAATCAAATGGGGTTGTTAACACAGCCGGGTAAAAGCCATCAAACTTTCTTTCTGTCCGACATAAACCTGTGTTTCTGCTGTTTTCTGCAAACCGTGTAAGGTGTTTTTGCTGTGTTCTGGAAATAGATGCACAGCATGGCCAAAGGACTTACGGAGTTTTTTTACCCCTCCTTTGAAAATTAACGTGTGGAGCTTTCCATAGGTATTTGGCATGGGAAAGAAGCTGTGGTTTGTCATCAGATGTCATTATGAAAAATATAATAGCATTATGGTTTCTAAGTACTGGCAGATTTTCTTTGTTACAGTACTACTCCGTAGTCGATTGGGCTAGGAAGTTGGAGATGAAACTACTGTGTGCAGACAAATCCATATTGTTGCTGTCTGCATGCTCGCTGTGAAACTGCTCTGCAGCTATACAGTTTGAAAGCAGAATCTCATGAAAGTAAAATCAGCATAAAAGTCAGGTTTAGACTTCTATATTCATATTTATGAATTTGAAAAACCTCCACCATGATCTTATCTGGAACAGTGGTAGCAGTTGACAACAAATGTGCCCTTGAGAAAGCTGTGTATGGTAATGCAATGGAATCGTGGATATTCCTTCCTAGTAGCATTTGCTTGCATTGGTGGTGTTATTAATAACAGCAGAGAGAATTACAATTAGAAGCTTGGGTGTCACGGAAGGCTTCTACTGGCCTGCAACTATTGCTTAGCCAACTGGCTTTGGGTTTGTAAGAGCAACTGTGCAATGGATTTCCCTTTGTATGCTGGTCACGATGTGGGGTGACTCTGCTCTCCCAGGCTGTTGCATTGATGGGCTGCTGAAAATTAAGGGGAATTAAGTTTGTTCTTCTGAAGTGCTCAGTTTATTGCAGTACTGATCTTCAAGCCACACTAGTCTGCATTCATTTCCAAAACAGGGTCCCATTTCTACCCCGCCACGTTTTTCTGTGGATCCATGACCATGCTAAATAAAACTTGATCTTTCGTAACACATTGCAAATGAAAGTTCCTCTTCATTATTGGGATAAAAAAGCTCTGGTTTTCTGCAATTACTCTGGGTCTTCTGAGGTGGTCAGGTGGAGGTGCCTTGGCGCGTGCTGTATGGTGTTTGGCAACATCAAGGAAAAAAATGTTAGCTTTCTGTCAGTTACCAGTCTGTTGTGTTCCCTGAAACATGTCTTGATGTAAAACTTGGTACAGAAGGCTAAATGAGGATTGATGGGCAGAATGTGCCGCAAAAGATGTTCCATAGCAAGGGTAAATATAGCAGCGTAAAAGCAAGAGATGATGATCAGTCTCATTCTGAGGTAACCTATGTGTGTTTACACAGTTTATTAGGATTGGAAGGGGCTTTCAAAGGCCATCCTGCTCTCTATATATAAATAGCCATTTAAAAGACACTGAATTGTGGTTTATGTGGTGAGTTCTCCAGTCTTTGGAGAGAAGCTCATTAAAATCAGAGCCTGGACACTGTACAGTTTAAAACGTGCCACAACTAAGCAAAGACAGTTTTGAGGGGTAATGGGAGGGTTAGAGTGATAAGGGCAGTACTCAGGAAGGAGGAGCATTTCTCGCCATACTTAAAACTGGGTAACTTATTACAATAATAATTGGAACTCCTAGTGAGCAGACTATGAAACCTTCTTTCCTACGGGAATTTCATTCATGGAAGGTACTCAACTGATCAAGTAAACTGCCCAGAGTACCAAATAAAAGGGTAGACTTTACTTAAATTTTCCGTATTTACAGTACCCTGAAATCAAAGCCAGGCTGATCTGTGTGGCAACCTCTGTTACAAAGTCCAAGCGTCTGCGCTCTTTAAAGAGCTTGTATCTCGTTGTTTAAATACCCTATTGATAAGTAATAGTATAATAGTCTTGGTGATTGCCTTCAGATTAGCCTATCGGGATGGCCTTTTAGGCTGTAGTTCTGAGTATTTCTTTTTGCTTTGTACTCATATTACTAAAAAACAAGGCACACAGGTCTTTGAACTTCCAACCAGCACAAATGCCTGAGTGTTTGTGTGTGGCACCGCGTGTTCGGGTCTGCGTGTGGCACTTTGGTTTGGCGTTCTGTGTCTTTTTAAATGGAAGAAGTGGCTCCATAGAGTATCTGGTCAAGGGATTTTTAACTTAGATTTCTGTAATTCAGATGCAATTGAAATTACTGGTCAGGTAAAAAAAGAAACCTTAAAGGCAGAGAGGAAAAAGTATCAAGAGAAATTGATAGAGCAAAGTAGGGAAAATTTGTATGTGAATAAGATGAGAAAATAAACCGAAAGGAGGAAGAGCAAGAACTGAAAAAAGGAAGATGAGAGAAATTGGGAGGTGATTATTTGCAGAGATTATTGTATTTGCGGAGATACTAATCCTAGTGCTCTGAGTTGTTACTTGCTTGGCAGCACAGTGGCGTTTTTGTTGAGAAGGAAGAGCATGGCATACGTTTTTTCCAGGATGGATGCAAGGATTTGTTTCGTTATCCAAATACAAATAAATCCGAAGCTCGTGCTTCATGTGTTATTTCTGCTGGGAATTGTCCTTTGGTTCCTTGTTCTCACCTGAACAAGGTCTTCATGGACGTCTTTGTGTTGCTGAGATAGGGGAATAACAGCATCGCCCTGCTGTAGTCTGCTCAAGTTTTGCTACCAGCTTCAGTAGCTACCTGCTGCCCTCCACTTACACCTGCTGGGAAAGGTGAATCCAGGTCTGTGGTGGGAGGGTTGACAGGTGTGTGAGGTTATTCTGTATGTGACAGCATGTGGCATAAATAAAAAGAAAGTATAGACCTTGTTTCTGATTGATTCTAAATAAGCTTTGAGTTTGACAGTGGGTATACGGGATCTATAGAGTTGTTAGTTCACCTTATTCTTACTAGAATCTATTTCCTCAGCCTGCATTGGGCACTGAAAGTGGGAAGTGTGCACTTGATAATGATTGCTTTACTTTTACTGGCTCTTTCAATAATTGAGCTGTAAAACTGTGTACAAGTTCTTGATTATAAAGTAGAAAATATTAACCTAATATGTTGGCACATTAGGAGACACACCTTCCAGCACTGACCTACTTCTAATCCGTGTGGTAGAGGGCACATCTATAGCATGGTGAGCATTAAATACCGCTACAGCAGTACTCACCCCACTCATTTTGTTCACTTAGGAGACTATATAGGGCAGGCACCACAGTACATTCCTGTGAAAATATCATTATATGACTCATATAATCAGGAAATACTGAGCATTATGGAGCATTTTGTATTTGAATCTCTCTCATGCTCAGAAAAAATTATAATGAAGAAGAAAAATGCTAGGATCAACATTGGTGGCTGGTACTAAGAGTAAATAGAAATGCAAGCATTTATTAAGTGTTCTATATAATCTAAAGATACACTATTAGCCATTTAGTTATGAACTTGCATCTTTCTCTTTGATAAAAGTACCTTTTCTTAAAGGATCGGTTAATTGTCCCTTAAAATGCATTAGGGATTGTGCCCATATGGAGTTTTAAGCCTCTCTGTCCCAGAATTTGGTGCAGAAAGTCATTAGGAGTTATTTTCTTCTTAGTAGTGCTTTGCAATTGATCTTCACAAAAAATTTACACAGAAATGAAGATTATTTTTGAACACACGAGGGGATGTATACCTGCCAACGTTTCTCGTTTCTGAAATAAGATGTATAGATGTTGCATAAATACACCACTTCTGCCTCGCACTGGAGAGCTTTCTGGAAGGGCGACAGTCCGGAAACACGGCAGTTAAGTCCACTCCGAAGAAAAGGAGGTTTTGAATCTTACTGGCTTCCATGTGGTGTTGCTTTGTTTTGCTTTTTTTCTTTTCTCCCCCAACAAGAGATTGTTCTGTGGAATAATACGCCTGACCGGTTTGGGATCTGAACACAATCTCACTCTCGTGTTGTTTGGCACTTGAACAGGAGTGACAGGCTTTGGTTCCTTTATCAAATAACTCAGTGTATCTATTTTTGTAAGCCGTGTCATTGGCTGAAAAATGCAGGTCCCTCTACAATTATGGGGCATGACCGGGAGGAACAGAGGCAGCCGGGCTTCTCTTGGACTCCTACCAGTTAATTGAAATTCTACTCCAGCCAGTTGAGATGGGAAGTGATATGAAGATGTGGAAAAACCTGAGCTGAATTGATTTTTTTCCTTCTCTTCCTCTCCCTAACCACCACCCCCCCTTTTTTTTTTTCATTTAAAGAAAAAAAGGAAAATACAATTTTTTGTGTTTATTAGGGGAGTTTAATAACCATGCTGAGGAACAGACCACAAAAGAGTGGGGGTTTACAGGTATCACTGGTTTTGTTTTCTTTTGCATTGTTTGAATGAGAAGAGAAAATGTTTTGCATACTTCCACCGTATTGACATGTATGTGTAGCTGTTTGCTAAATATAACAAGGCAGTGCATACATAAACTACATCAGCATCAGTATTGCTGCCTTTTAGAAGCCGGTTTTGATATACCTGCCCACCAGTGTTTGCCTGCCACAACTTTTCCTTACCTCTAAGAATTTTCAAAGCAGTGATTGTTAATCCTACTTGACTTGTTTTATTCTTTTTTCTTGGTGAACAAATGCTCAGGATTCTTCTACCATCAAGGTTTTCCTTCGTAGTGCCTAGGGGAGGATACTTGGCTAACAGTGAGGCCAAAACAATAGTTCAGGCATTCCTTTAGCAGCAAAACTTTTCTTCCACCCCTACCTGACTACTTGCCATCAGAGGTGTCTGTCCTGTTACTCAGACCAAATAAATATTGGGCACTTGAGAAAAGCTATTGTGATATTTTCTTCAGCGGAGGATTTGGTTGTTGGTAGATGTGTGTAGTATGTAGATTTTCGTGGTAGGCTTTTTTTGTTAGTGATGGCTGCTGCTGGGTATTTGATTCCATGAAGTGATGGGCAACCTTTGCATCCGTAAACATTAATGAAAGTTTACCCCTTTGGACAGGGCTTTTGTATAAAAATCAGCAATTCTTATAAACACACGTGCCACTTCAGCTTCATCAAGACTGGATGACTTTTGAGCACAACTAGGTGAATCTGCAAGTGACCACTTCACTTAGCTGGTTACACTCATCAAAATGCCCTTGTGCACTAATTGCCAAATACTTTGCAAATATTGAAAAATAAGCATGGAATAGTATATAAACAGTAAATAAATATGCCTTAAGTTTGGCCACAATTTAAGGTAGAAAAATCTTGGGGAAAAAAGCTGGAAGCATGATATTAACTGGGTTTGGTTTGATATTTGGACAAAGAAATCTCTGCTCTGAGCTGAGCAGAGAGATAAGCACCTTGACTTGCAATAGATTAAGAGCCCTGCATTGGTTAGAACAAACCATGTTTGAGACTCTCCCCAAGTGCCGCCACGTTTAGATTTAAGATTAACTGCAGCAGAATGGCAGAGCGGCTGTTTGTTTTATGAAACAATCACTAATGACATTAAACAGACGGTGCCCCTTCCAACACGATTGTTCATTTGCGATAAACTGAGAGAAGCCCACAAGAGATTGGAAAAGAAAACTCATAAGTGCTTCATTTTCAGGCTCTTACAATGTCCTGTTGGAGGTGACAATTAGTGAAAGAGAAGAAGAATCTAAACTCATAGCACATTTAGATCTTTTTTTTTTTTTGGCAAATAATGTGTAAATATTAGCTTTACTCTATCTTTATACCGAGGAGCTGACTGGTGGTAATATAATTACAAGTTTTTCTGTGGGGTTTTTTTTTCACCTCCTCTTGCTCCTGTCTGTGTGAAGCCCACACTAACCATTAACAGCATTAAAAGAGAGTGATACCTATTAGTTCAATTAGACATCAGACATTTACTTTTCAATGTATTTGAAGACTGATTTGATTTGGGTGCAGTCATTTAAAAATAAGAGAGCAGAGCTGTGTACAGATATCTGTAGCTCTGAAGTCTTAATTGCAAATTCAGATAAGGATTAGAAGGGGCTGTATCTCTGTAGACCAAAGGTATTTGCTAATACCTGAGATATAAAAGTGGTTAAATTCAATATTTACTAATTTAGGATTTCCACTTTGGATTTTGATTAAGCTTTTTGGTTGAAAACCCCATGTTATTAAGCTGCGATGAGGGGGGGAAAAAATCCCAACCCTTTCATAAGCCTCACTTTAACGCTTTGTTTCAAGTAATTTATTTTGGACCTTCCTAAAGCTGCTGCAGTTCTTGATTTAGAGCAAGAAAACTCAACAAGCCAAACAAAATCATTGTCAAAGTCCCGTTGTAGCACTAAGCCTTTGTTTTGTACACAAAGAGATATATTAATAAAAAAGTGTTTTTAAGTGCTTATTACAGAGATGGTTTGTTTTGAAACACCGGCTTTTTCACAGCAGTTTTTACACTTCATTGTGTGCTATGAAAGACACACTAAGTAGAGGTTGTCAGGTTCCCATCTGAAGTAGACTACTGCTGGGGAATGGAGCCATTTATGATGCCACTCAAGCAGGACTAATCTAGAGTAGATCTCTTATAAATAACCAGCCAACAAAAACACTAAATAATTCCCTGCTTCTGATGGCAACCGGCTGAATTGGTGTTTTAAAGAGCAGGAGATGCTCCTTATGAAGACGTACTGACAGAATTAGTGAATCCCCTGAACGCGGTTGCGTGTCAATCCTCAGACTTTCTGGAGGAATTGAAGCGCTGGCTTCATTTCATCGGTTCTGCTCAGGGGTTTGGGTATTGCTTGATAGATAGGTGCTCTCTGGTTTTGTTCCTGTGTTATTGACTCTGGCTGTTGTAAATCTGTTGTAAAACTTCACACGGTATGTTCTAACATGCTGGAAGTGGTCTCCCCACGTGGTGTAGATGTTGATTTACAGACTGTCTTCTCTAGCCAGGGTTCCTGAGATTGCACCCGCCAAGCAAGGGTAGTCTAAAATTGTCTTTTGTGCCTTAAGATGTTTTTTGGTAACATGGTGCTCAGTCTTCCGGACCTTATTTACATGACTAGTCCCTCTTATGAATAATTGAACTTCTGTATATTGCTTATGGAAAAGAAAAGAAAATGAAAAAAACCACTTCAAAGTCATGTCCTCCCATTAGGAGACAGGTTCCTGCTTAAAAAGAAGGGTATTCATAATTTTTGAGGCTGGCCTTTCCATGTTGATGCTTAGGCATCAGGAGGACATAATTACTTTAAAAATAATAATTCTGCTTTGTTGACGTGAAGGACCGGGAGAGTGACTAGAATACTTTTGTCTGTAAGACTATATCCTTCCAAACCTTAATGATTCTATGATCCTGCAATTTATTGATTAACCTACCTCTTGTTTTGAAAACTAACTATTGTTTTAGGGATTTATGGAATGTGAAATGCACCTACCAGTTTAGCCATGTCAGTTGTACTGTCACAGGGAGCAGCCTGTACAGGTGAAGGTGTTAGTAATGGTGCACCTTTGTGATGCAAGCATCCACCAGTTTTGGCTTCCTTTGGAGGAAAGGTCTTTGGCAAGATTTGATCTTGGGGTGAGTAACTGTGCCTCACACCACAAGGAGTAAGAGAGGTCCGGTGTTCATCTACTGTTACAGCTAGAGAAGTTTTGAGTTTATTTCTGTAATTTATTTTTTTTATTACCTTTTTTTCAATAACTTGAATGTGCTATTGACAGAGACCCAGGACAGAAATAAAACAATTAGTTGTGGAAAAATTTGAAGGGTCAACGTAAAGAAAGGGCAAGAAATGGCATCAGAGTATTTTCTGCAAATAACAGCCACTATATTTGTCTGTGGCTGTACTTGATTAAGTATCTAAATTCATT
>JAOXOE010000256.1:16223956-16241634 GCA_028565055.1 Phoeniculus purpureus
AGTATCTAAATTCAGTCCACAAAGTTTTCCAAAATAGTTATATTTTATATATATATATATATTTTATATATATATATATATATATATAAAAAATATGCTTTTTAGAACATTGGATGTTTTCTGGAAGTGGCCAGTTGTCCACAACTGAAGTTTGCTTATTTCCTCGTGTGTTTCTAAGCCATGTTGATTATTGTTCCAGGCAGGTCAATAATAAATGGAAAAGAAGAAAAATGATCTTTCTGTAATAATTATTTGATAAAGGTCCTCTGTTATTTCATTAGTCTCCAGATTAGTTCTGTGCTGGTCTGAGTTCATTCTAATTCTATTGAAACAAACCCTTGCAAGTCCAGATTTAGTGATGCAATTAGTAATAAAACTCAGCCCAGTGTAAGTCTCCGCCAAATAAAAATTGTAAATTAGAGACCAGTAAATTCTAGTATATGTATTGGGATGGCATTGGGATCACTTTGCATACCGGATTATCTAATGTGACAGAAGAATCGTGTTGAGACAGTGACTGAGATGATGAGGCAATCAGTATTTTGAAATGGGGCACGACATTGAGACAAATGTAGAGATACAAGGTTGCCCAGACAAGTCAAAGCGTGTGTCCTTCAAAATTACACCCCCCCCCCCCCCGAATATTAGTACTTGTTACGCTTACTCTGAATTAATCAAAGTGCATTTACCAGTTTTTCACCGTGTTCGCAGCAATCCGTTAGTTGATGTTTAGTGTTTGTCGTCTTGCCAAAGCTTCAATCTCAGAGCCTGAGAAATACATCTGTTTCTTTGAATAGCAAGAAGAGAGACTGGCGAGCATTTAAAAAAGGTTGATGGTGTTCAACTACTAGCAGTTTTAATAAAGTCTTAAGATTAATAGTCTTGAGTTTTAATAGTCTTGAGATTTATTTTGGGGGGGGGGGAGGAACTGCCTTCTAAATGGGCATTTTTAATTGTAGCTCAAGGGGCAGAACTTTTCTAAGATACTTACTCTGCACCTCTTACTGAAAGTACCACTTTCAGTACTGCATCTTTTCAGAAGTGAAACCACTTCAGAATGCTTCCGAGGTGTCAGATGCCCTGATAAACCCTTCTAAGAGCTTTCGCGTAATAGCCCAGTGTCTCTCAATCGCTGATGTTCGCAGCTGATGTCTCTGCATTAGCTTGCTAGGAACACAGGTAAGGCACATGTTAAGCATCCTTTGACTTCTGCATTTATCGGTGGAATTGCTTTACCTTGAACTACTGTACAGAGCTATAGGTAAACAGACAGGAATGTGGTGAGACAGTACACAGAAGAGGGATTTGTGTGAGGAAAAGTTGTGTCTGCTTTGTTCAACGCACAAAAGAAAATAACACTTTGAAAGGCTGCAAGTATTAGCGTGTTATTATCACATCCTGCTTTCTGCAGGCAAAAAAAAATAAAAAGAAGTTTAAAGGACAATGAGAACTTTTCTGAGAGACAGAAATCCTCTCTCTACTATCTACGTATTTAGCATAGAAGATGCGGCTCGTGTGCTACAAGTTATTTTGTCTGTGTGGTGCGTGATGCGTTTGCCAGATTAGAGGCATTAGTGCCCTCTATTGTTCATCGAAGAACTGCAAATATTTTTGCAGATTATGGTCCTTACACTCTTGGTATCGAACAGATCTTGACAAAACACATGCACATGATGAAAGCGTATTTCTATAAGCTAAACTGCTTCATCAAGAGCAGCACGTATGTTTTGCTGTATTGAAACTGCTGCAACTTTTTTGCATTATGAAATGCAGTAGTATAAATTATAACCTCCATTAGGACAAAATACCTTGAAGTACATCTAGAAATAGATTCTTTTAATTTTTTTTTTTGCTTATGACAAGTTCACTACTTCTTGTATGCTTTTTTTTAGTAGCAAAGATATTTTTAATCAAGGCATTCCCGAGTTTCCAAAAGGGAAAATGTTTTGAAATAAATATTTGATCCTTTGCCTCTTTTTTTTCTCACCCTCAAATTCATGGTTTCATTTAAAAAACAAAAAATCAGACTTTTCTTATTTTTAGAAGCTAGTGGAAATGTAAGAGAGTACAACTTTTCAGAAGAACAATAGAAACATAACATGGCCAAGCTGTGGGGTGGTTGGTGGTTTTTTTGCTACATTAAAGTGAACTGCAAGAATGACAACTTCATTCAAGCAGATCATTTGGAATTACATTAAACAGCTGCTATTAAACAGCTGACAACAAAGGAGACCATTTTGATCTCCACAGCAGAGAGATTCGAGCAGCATGCTCCCTCAGTGATGTTATGAAGAACACATTGTGCTCTTGTATACCAACACACAGTGTACTCCCCACTGTGCTTGTTGCCAAACACCGGTTTTTTTCAAACCACTTTGTATTCAGTCAGGGATCCGGGAAGTCCAAATCCAGCCAGACAAATGCAGAACAGCTTAGTTGAAGCAGCTTTAACAGGTGCCATCAGCACAGACTTGTCGAACCAGAGAGACAACGCAAACAACTCTGGAGTGGTGGTCAACAGGGTGTGGATTTGCCCCGTTGCACATGATGGCACCGGGTACTAAGGAGCTTTATTGCCACAGAGGCTGGTTAATGGCACTTTGGTAAAGGAGAGGGGATGTGACAAGGAAGGCTCACCGTAGCTTCATAGAGATGGTCTGCTAGACTTATAGTCATGTTAATTGGGTCTTCTCAGTCATGCCAGATGCCAACTGGACCAGAATAAAATGTGCATACCTGTGAAGGGCTGAATGGAATGAATATAGGATTGATTTAAGAGGGTGCTTCCCATGGTTGAAATAGTTGACTGAAGGATGGGGAACAAAATAAGAGTAAAGATAATTGGATGGGTCACTGTCTTGTACTGTCCTTGTTTTTCAGTGTGCAAGAGGCATCCCTTCTTCATATTGCTGTGTTCTGATGTTGCTCACAAAATGCCACGTGTTGCCCGCTCACTTGTGTCACTCATTCCCAGTGTGTGACTTCCTGAACTTTTTCTGCCTTTTTAGCCACAACCTTGGTATACTCCATGCTGTTGACCCTCTTCTGTAGGCATGGATTCTTTTCAAGTGGTATAATAGTCATAGAAAACTGTTTAAAGCAATTATTTAGTCTATGCTACCCTGGTCACTTAAGTCAGTAGTAGTCTCTAAATAATGTGAAGGGATACAGTTGATGAGAGGAGTAGAATATAATTTAGTTCTTTCTAACAAGAGAGTGAAATTGCAGCAAATGGCTTGTCCAAATGTTCTGATTTGAATTTCAAATTGCAGCATAATATTTACTGTGTTGGAGAAACATGAAACGGAGAAATTTTGCAAGGCGATAAACTAAATGTTTCAGTTTTAATTTTGTATTTGTATTTACATGAATAGTTTTTCCTCGTTTCTACAGAAATTACTGAAACAAGATGTGAAAAGTTGTTGGATAGGGCTCTGTTGCTCACAGAATGCTTTTGCACAATTGTTTTAAATAAGGCGTAGTATTGGTAAGGAAAATAGTTTAAACTATGCATTAGATGATGCTTATCTAGGACAGAAATTGGAGACTGTTTTTCTGTAAGAAAAATTCTACCTGTATTATTATTGTTATGCTAATGACGGCAAAAAACAGGACGGTAGTTGGACAGAAGTGTTAATAATTAATTATTATAAGGGGTGTCTAGCCTCTGAACTTTGCCATATAAAATAAAATGTAGTAAATTGTATTTCTATTGGATGTACATGCTTCCAGCATAGAACTTTGTCAATTTTGAGCTTAAGTTGGAATGAAGTGAATTGAGTTGACTGTATATCATGAGTAAAAAAAGTCTTAACGTGGAAACTTTTGTTCTTGGCTTTATGCAGAATAATTCAAGCTTTCAGAAAGCACTAGTGCAACAAAAGAAAGATTAAGTGATCCAGAAAATGTTAGAACCCACTGATACATCAATGGTCAGTTCATTCCCTTGTTTCATCATATCTCTAAACTGAACTTGTTTAAAGAACTGTCTGGCATGAAAATCTTCTTAGGTGCATTTTGTGAATTCTCATCAAGCCTCCTCCCTATCTTTGCTAAGTTAGGTCCTTATGATAGTGAAGTTGTTCCTAGTACTCTGATGTACGGTGAAGTGACATTTCATTGTACCCGAAATGCCAGAATAAAAAGTATTTTCAAAACACAACAAAAAACCCCTTCAAGCCCCCTCTATCTCTGATTCTAAAGCAATAGCTGCAACCGGGCTTAAGCACTTAATGCTGCGTTTGCTTTTAATTGCCAGACCTGTCTTGAAGACAGACTTGTACATATGGGGAAGTTTCTCTCTGGTACAATAGTTTTCCAGGATGTGAATGTGGCTTGCCTTCATTGTGTGTTTGTGGAATTGAGTGTTGTCCTTAAAAACAGTGGATCCTGGCTGGCAGTGGGTAGGCAGGTCTCGTGTGCAGCCCTAGGGGAAACTGTACCTCCTCCTGCCCCAGGCAGCAGAAGCAATGAGTGGAGTTTTGCTCTCAGTCTCCGCTGAAAGACAGCCAAGTATTTCTGGTTTAGTTTTGACTTCTGTCCTGCTGAGTCCAAGATGTGTGTTTCTCTGAGCTAGATTACATTTAGTGAAACACAAGTCTGCATTGATGTGCAAAGGAACGACTCACTCAAGGCAAGCACTAGGCATTTGTGTTTTCAGAGGTCTGTGTGCAGGTTGGGTCCACCCTTACATTTTAATCTGTAAGTAAAAGTTCTGTAGACATGACATAAAAATTCATATAATCAACAAAAAAAAGAGTAAAAATAATCTAGAAGGAGATCAGAATAAGGATGAAAAAGTCCAACTTTAAAGCAGCATCATTTCTTCATGTGCCCTTGTATTAGCTTCCAGTAATTTGTCTTTAACTGATCCACATTCTTCTCAACATACAGCTTAGTATTAAGGAGCTGACACTCAATGGCAAGCCATGAGAAGGCTGAAAAGGCAGTATCATGAACAGTGAACTCTCTCTTGGTTTTCTTGACACCTGCATAGTGCATACTGCCAACTATGATAAATGGAGCAGAAACATAGACACTTACTAAAAAGATGGAGCAGAAGTTAAAGGCTGGAGTGAGAGACATAGAAAGATGTATGCTTGATCTCACTTGGAAAGAGAAACAAATGGGTAGGGGAGCAAGTGAAGTTGAATGACATCTTGAAGACAGGAAAGGACTGAGGCTGAAGTGGCAGGAGGCCAGCAAGAAGAGCAGATGGGAGGTGGGACATGTTTATTACCAAAGAGGCCATTGGATAGTAACAGTGCACATATTGCTAGAGAAACAGATGAGGTGAGCTGATAATTTTTTCTGAATTCTATCTGAACGTGTCTCCTATTCAGATTCCCCATTTCTTGAAGTTGGTATTCTTTTTGGGAAACTTCCCTGGCAGATGGAAGAAAACTGTGCCATGTGATGCTCAGAAAAGCGATCATCAAACAGACAGCAAAGCAGATCGGGGAAACAGGAGCTGCATTCCGGAGTATTTGAAGTTGTGTTCCAGATTATTGTATTAAATGGGAAATAATTGTTTGAATAATTCTAAACTGTTGCCCACGGAGAAGCGAGGTAATATGAGAGAAGCAAATTTAGGTAAAACTGAATTGGCTGGAGCAGTTCTTCCTTTACCGTGGGAATCAGACAAAATATACCACATTGTTTGGCTTGATAGTGAGGACAAGGATATTTTACATGGCCACTGTTGTCTTACAAACCCCTGGATATGTTGACAGACAAGTGAATCTGGAGAAAAACTAAACCAACCATCCCAAAACAGCTGACCTTGTAAATGCCCTAAAGAGCAGAAGAAATGATGTTTTGCCTGCAGGGCTCATTAATCAGTTGAATTTCTCATCTAATCCTTCTAGGTCAGCTGTGTTGCTTACTCTACTCCAGAAGGGTCAGGCCATCACGATAGGTATTTCTGAGATGCAATACACAGTATAAACTCTGTATGCACTCACCACTGTGTATTCTGCAACTTCTGTCCTCGCGTGTTTGTGAGGGGGGTAGAGGTAAGGGGTTATTTTCATTTGGCTAGCTGCATAAGCCTATTAGATGACCTGACTTGAGATTAAAGCAGACCTTGGACCAATCTGTGGAAAATGTTTTCCTTGGCTACTTTTTCTTCTTAACCATCCAGCTACCATGTCTTTCTTCCATCTGTACTGGCTTGTTTTTTTTAATGAATCAACAGACCCAAGGGGTTCCAGCAGTGTGTGATACCTCATAATGTCTCTGTAACACTACAGTCTAGAAAAATATTTAAAAATATTGGCATATTAGTAGCAATTACGTAACTCCATTCTAGGTTTTATTTCTATCACAACAATTTAATGACCAAATTTTGCTCTTCACTGTGTATGAAGTTTGCTCATGTGTGTGCACAAGTATGTGTAACAGCTGTCTGTCACTTTGGCAGCATCTGAGGGATCTGCAGGGCTTTGGGAAGTCTGATACCAATTGGGACAATTGGGAGCTTCAGACTTCCTGGGCAATAAAGCCATTTTCAGCGTATAATAGAGGCTGGTTGTTCTCTTACTAGAAGGTGAATAGGCAGAATGCTTTCTAACCTCTTGCTTTAACTCATGCAAAAGCAGAAACCACAGAGAACAGCTTTTGAATCATCAGTATTAGCAAAATTAAAAACAAGAAGCTGCTTTAAGGATCTATGTGTTTCCTTTGAATCCAAGTAACCGTTCTGCATTCCTCACTGTCTGAGTGCTTAACTGCTTTGTTTTGGGGCAATAATAATATCATTTTTGTTAACGTGATGATATTCATGCCTGTAAATCTTCAAAACTATGTGAATGAGAAAAAGAGAGCGAATCACTCCTCATTTCAACCACCTCTGGGGAGAAATGCAACATTACTTCAGCAGCAAAGAATAACCTCACCTGGAAGTTCAGGACAATTAAAGTATCAGCTAGCAATGTGAAATTCAATATGCCATGTAAAATATATATTGTGCTTTAGGATATAGTGAGTAGTACAAAATGACAGACACCCTAGCAACCCCCTCTCTATGCTTGCTACCTACTTATCCATATAGAAATAAATGTGTGGGGTTTAACCCTCTCCACGATGAAGAAGTTTCATGAACTCCAGATTGTGTGCACAACGCCTATTTTGTTACCCTGAGTGCATGAGAGCAAGGGAAAGGGCCAAGAAGACAGACACCGCTTGTACGTACACACGTATATCACGAAAAGCCAGACTAAAGCCAAAGTGTCTGTGGAACTGTGTCACTGTAATTTTTTTCTTGCTGTTTAAAGCCCTAGACTGTATTATAACTGGCTTAAGTCCTGTCATAACACACGTTTGATCTGGAGCTTTCAGTTTGTGCAGGTTTTGTCGTGTCACTTTTAACTTTTAAATGAGCCGATATTAATTTCGAAGGAATTAGCCAGACATTTCCTCGCGCTGCAATGAAGTGGAATGAGTTAGCCAGCCTAGCAGCTAAAGGTTTTCTAATGAAAACTGGGGTGATATGAAACTTCCCTGATAAAAGGATCTCCAGATTTCATCTGCTATATTAAATACCAGCCTAAAAGGGACAGCGAGAGTCACAAACGGTTGACTAGGTATTACCTACTTTTACATTCCAGGGACACTCCTTTACTCCTCTGTTAGGGTCCAAACAAAGCCTGCAAATCTGGAGGGTTGGGACTAGCTTCTTCGTCTAGGCTGGCAAGCTTCTTAAAAGTCTCAATAGCTTTTTAGTTTGATCTGTTTTCATTATTTCTGCCGTGTGAGGGGTGCAGGTTTTGGTGTGGACAGGTGTGGGTGTGACTGCTTTCCCCCCAGGGCTTGGGGAGGGGACCGGGAGGTGTTGAGCGCTGAATGTTAAGCTCGTTCCTTTGTATGGCTTAGAAATCTCTGTTGTCCAGAATTGTACAGATAAGGCAGCCCCATTTGCTTCATTGTCAGGCAATGTAGCTGAATAGAAATGCAAATGTGACATAAGGGGACTGCGCTGGGGAGGCGTTTGCTGTTACCTGCTGTAACACTGCTCCTGGCTGTTGGAAAATTCCTGCAGAATCCAAGGAGATGGCGGGTGTACTTATTTATGTCATTTTTATAATTAGCTACAGGTTACAGGGAAGATTCTCCAAAAGAAAACGTATCTCTCGTGCAGATGCTTTTTATTTTGATGCGGTGGAACGGCTTGGTCTTAACTCCCTTATCAAGAGCTGCATGTGCTGCCCAGACTAAATTGGGAGCATCTCTACACTGTTTGACAAATAGATCTTTTGTAAACTGATTTAGCCCTTTCATTGTTTGCATTTCATTATATAGCAGACTTCGTGTCACAAAATCGGTATTCATTCAAAATAGAGAATTTAGAGATAGGACTGTAGCCAGATAAAAAAATATTGCACAGGTCAGGTCTATTAACCATAGAATAATAGCAAGTCAGTGATCCAAGGGGTAGTTCTTCTGCAGGGAAGGGCTAACATAACTGAGGTCAGGAGTCAGACCTCAGGACTTCAAATGTGGCTGTCACCAGATTTACAAGTAAATCTACTGGGAAAACAGGGAAAATGAAGGTCCCTTGCAGGATAAGGAAAGAGAAAGGCAGCCCAGCTCTTTCATCTTAAATCTCAGGCTTCTCAGTGGATGAAGAATAAAAGTATGATTTGCCTAAGTGCTTCACTTTATTCAGAAACTCTGAGTTATGTCTTCCAAAGCATGATTCAAGGATCTAACTCAATCAGGTTTAGGGAATTTATTTAGGAAAATAACATTAAAAGAGAACTGATTCTTGTTTTTCTGCCAAATTCATTATTGAATAAAGACCGTTAGCGTTCTGGAAAGATGCGTACCAAATGCAAACAGTGCTAAAGAATACAGATATGGCCTTTAATAAGACTGGAGCAGTTTATGTTAATACTGTGGGAGCAGATAATCTGAAGTTGGAGTAAACAGGTCGCTAGGAAGACTGAGTTGCAACTTTTCCTTTTCATATTTTATTTCTAAAAGCCTTTCCAATTTTTTAAGCCTATTGTTTCCCTGACAATATCAGAGAAATTCTCGCCTTTCTCTTAACAGTGACATTGTAATGGCTGCATGCAGGAATTGCTTTAGATTTTCTTACTATAACAGCTCCCTGCCATCATCCTACTGCTTACAAACTTCAGCTGGTTTGAACATAGTCCTGGGACGGGTTCAAGGCAGGTAACAGCGAGGGTGTTCCCTAGGAAATAAGGATTTCATTGGGTAGTACTGTTTGAACTTGTGCTCAGATAAGCTGTAACTGTATTTTTCTGGGTTATCTGGTCAGTAAAGATAAGGTGTTACGGCACTAGTACTAGATCCATTTTCTAGATGTACAGACATGGAAGTGCTTTCAGGAAGCAGGTAATCAGGAATCTGTTCTAAGGTGCTTTATTGAGGGGGGCGGGGGAAGTGCTACTGCATTTGTCTGAGAAAGGAATTTAAAATCTGGCTCTGGTGTAAGAAGTAAGTCTCCTCCCAGACTGGAGCTTGGTGAGCCTTCACATCGTTTCACCTGGAACCTCCTTAAGCAGAGAAGCTGGGACTTTGGAGAGACAAAATTAATGAGGTTGTCTCTAATTACAATGAAGAATGGAGCCATTCTCGTCTGCAAATGTGTATTCCTTTGGCTCACTTTTTACTCCTTGTGTTGATGTGTAAATGTACGTAGATAACCAAGAGCCTATAACAGATGTTTAAGTGTGTGTCCGTGGGTAGAGGCACCCACCCCCACGCATCTACAGTAATTGAACCAAATTGTTTGTGATACAAGTGTCAGAAGTGCAGCAAGTCTAAAGGCTGCACTTTCTGGATCAATTCACACCTTGAGTGAGTGCTTTAGCAGGAAAATATTGACTGGATCTGCTTAAAAGTCATACTGCTATTTTATTGCTTTATTCAGCATACTTGAATCAAATAATTACAATTCTCACGTTTCCTTTTTTATCTGTGAAAGACAGAAATTTCTGTCATAGGCAAGTTAAGCTGTTTCTAGAAATGAAATACCTGAAACAGAGGCAGAACTGTGGAGGGAGAGGGGAAGGAGGGAAGAAACCCCCTGATATGAAAACTTATACATGCTTCTAGAAAAGGAGATTAGAATATAAATCCAAGTTTGCAAGTACATGAATGAAGCTGAGTGTGTGCCTGATGTGTACATCTTAACCATTATATACAAGGAGCTAAATCTATTGATTTGAGATTGAATAATTGAATAGGGCTAACTGTCTGGTCAATGGGAGTGAAGCTGCTATAGGACAGAAACGTAGGTGATAACACAAAGCTTCAACTACAGGAGGACGTTGTTATATTGTCTTATTTAACAGCATTTTCTAATACAGCCAGAAAAAAATGTTTTACTTGTTTATTGTACTGAAGAAGTTAATATGATCGTGTAAAATGTTACTGAACAAGTCTACTAGCACTGTTGCGCTCGGATTGGCATATACTGACATATATTTGACTGGATTCTAGACCTTAAACCCGTGTAGTGAACATAGGAGAGGCGATAGCATCTTGGTGCATCCTGGTGTGTTCTGTAGGGGCTTCCTTTAAGATTGTCAGGTCTTTCAGTGTGGTGAATTCCACAGTTTTGGAACTTCTGGAACCACACATTTACCTGCTATGAGCTGTATATCCACACAAGCCTGTATTTAAAATATCTTCATGTTCATATAATTATTATTATCTTCATACTGGGGAAAAGTACACAGTGTGCTTAACATCTTCCTGTGCTAGGTTTAGATGCATACTTGTGCTTCCAAGATATCATTTGGCCTGGAGTCTAGTACGTCTCTATACAAATGGTACTATGTTAAGGGCTCAGTGAGCTGACGTGTACATTTGAAAGGTGGCAACCCTGTACCCATAAAATAAAATTACAATTCTGTTACCACAGGGACAGCTTTCAGTGGCCTTCATTTTGGAACTTCACCTGCTTTAGATCTGGGGTGTCTAGAGATGAATTAAGGGTAGCTACTACCTTATGGAGAGGAAGGATTTGTGTGCTCTTGAGCATGTGAACTTGACCTTTGTTACTGGTTTCTTCTGACTGTTACAGAGCTGTGAATTTTCCATGGTGAAAGCTCTGATTCACCAGCTGAAGACATTTCACTGGTCTCATTTGTCTCTGGTATCAATTCTGCACCAAATTCTTTCTTTCCAGATCAGTGAAACGTTAGAAGATAGAGAATCTCACCTCGATTGTGGAAAGAACAGTTACATACTTCTGTATTACACTGAATTCTTCCTTAGTAGCTGTGGATAGCAGAAGCAGGACATCCATGTGGAAAGACCCTACTTGACAAGCAGATAATTTTTTTTTGTTTTCAGTACTTGGATAGATGTTTCCCTGCTTGTTGGTTTTTGTTGTAGCTAAACTGTGTTTAGTGTTCCTTGCATCTTTTAAAAGTGCCACCCCTTTAATCTATTGTTTCAAAAAGCATGCACTAGATGTCAGACAACAAAGATTGTGTGTAGAGATAACCCTGATGTAAGTGATGGTTCCAGTCATCTAAGGTATGGATAAAAGATTTCTGAGGCTATGTCACTTGGCAGTTCAACATGAGGCTATGTCACATGGCAGTTGGTTGTTAATCAGAGAACACAAGAACAAAGGAGGGAGAACAGAAGTGTTGAGAAAAGTGTGGTGGAGCTCGAAGATGTACACTGGGATGTCAAGCAGTGGTAGGATTGTATAAAGCAGAGTCATTGAAATGACGAGCCATGAGAGGGCAAAATTTGTTTCACTTTGTTTCATGTGACTTGAGTTTGTTGGTAAAGGGGATAATGTTTTGTATTCAGCCAGAGAGCATGTTCTGTAAATGTCTTCAGTTACCCGTTCCCTGGGTGTCGCAATAGATTAAGTCGCTGTGTGATGATATGACACCGCCATCACTCGTCTTCCTGGGATATTGCTGGAGGCAACAACAAACCTGTGTCTTTGGCACATGTGAAGGAATTTAGTGCTTGAGGGGTTAAATTACACAGGCTCCCCTGTGGATCAGCTTATGCTTGGACAGTAATAATAGCAATAACATTAATAATAAAAATGCCAGAGCAAAGGAAGGGGAGGGGGGAGAAGGGGGAGAAAAAGGAAGAAGAGTGATGGAAGATGGGCTGGGACAGTCGGGGGTTGGAAGAAGGCAAGGTAGGGAGGATGCCTCTTTGTACAGCAGGTGTACCAGCTCCACATCAGATGTCGTAGGAGCCTCTGTGACATGCACACATGGATGTTGCAGAAGCTTTGAGGATGGTTGGTGGCTCTGTGTGCGCGTGTGTGCGCTCTCACTTCAAACCATGATATCCTAGGGCAGTGTAACAAGCAATTTATGTCAGCTCATAGTAAAGATTATTGGTGTTTTCACTGGGGAAATATTTACGCTCCATCTTCTATTGTTAGCACTTGGAGCTTGCAGTGAGGTAGAAGGGCTAGTGGGGACTGGGAAAAGACCTATTGAGGGACGCATCTCATCCATCATGGAGCTGAACCCCTCATCTTGCTTGGGAATTGCTGCTGTTGCTAAGTTTACATCTTTGCCTTCTGGTTTAGTGGGTTATTCCATTTATAGGTGATAGAATGGGATGTCAACTGGAGCGTTTTGGTCCTAACAGAATGCACAAGTGCTTTTTAAGGAAGGTATTTTTACACAGGTGAGGCCTCCAGAAAACCCAAAAAATAATGTCAGTGCAGAATAATGTGGATTTTGTTTTCAGTTTCTGGATAGAAAAGCCATTGCAGTTAAGGGGCAACAATTGCTTGCGTTGTGCAGGGGGAGAAGAAAAAGCTCAACCTTTTCTCTTCTGGGTTTGTTGTTTATGATAATAATAATCCTTCTCGTGAAAAGGGCTAATTTACTCTTTCTATAGGAATATTTTAAGTGTGATTATCATAATATCACAGCTGCTGAAAAGGTCTAAAATAGGACATTGACCTTGAACATGTTCCTGCGTTTAGTATGTGGTGCTTAACATTCAAGAAACAATATAACTGCAACTCATTTATTAATGTATAATCTCAAAATGTTAACTCTTGCTCTGTAAATACATGCCACAAGGATTGCAGGAAGCTTGCAGTATCCCATGAAGTACATGTGGTATTTTATCAGTGTAAATATGTATAAGATTTTCAAGATTTCTGCTGGGAATACTCCATAACTAAAGTAAGTTTTCCCTTTGGTACTGCACTAGTTTATGATTTAATTTTTACTGACATTCCACCAGTCATATTATTAGCTTCACAAAATGAAAGTGAAATAATCCTGTATTAATTAAACAGAGCAACTGAATTCCCTCAGTCATCTTATCCTTGGCTGTCTGAGACAGTAATGCACTTCAGCTTCTCTGAAGAAACTCACACTAAAAGAAGAGCTCGGGGTAATAGTGAGATTCTGTGCTGAAGCGTGTGCCTGAATTATCTTTAGGGAGAAGACCTTTTTTGGTGGGTGACAGGCAATGTGCGTGTGGCTCCTTTCATATATTTTTTTTTTGTTTCCTTTTTTCTTTTTGTCAGAGGCTTTGGAAGAGGTGTTTCGGCAGGAGAATAATTTTCATTTATAGCAAAGCGAACAGTTTCTATTCTGTACCAGTGAAGGCAGTCATTTAAATACCCGTGCCCATGCCCTTGAAAATAAACCGAGGAGAAAATATGGAGTATTTATTTGAGACCAGATGAATTGAATGTAGTTGGGTAACATGGTAAGGCAATTGCAGAGACATTTTTTATATGCCGGAACTGAGCATGGCAGCAAAAGCTGAAAGCCTTGCTCTGTGTATTTGTGAAGGCACTGAGGAAGAGTTCAGAGGAGCACTCAAAGATTATGTTTATGTGAGCTTTTCTCCCTGAGATCAAAACAAGAAGTAATTAATGCTAAACACAAACTGAAGTAGCAGATGGCTTTAGAGTAATAACCTGCTACAGTTTGTCCAACTATGTACAAACAGGTGAGCAGAATTTGGAACTTCAGTAGTGTTATTTTCCTAACTCATTAAGCGGAATGTCCAGGGATGCACCAACTGCCTTCCAGTGAAAAGCACAAAAGGCAAAACCATCAGCAGACAGAGACAGTATTGTTCCAGTGTTGATCTCACTGTAGCACAGCACATCTGAGTTGTGTGTCCTTAATTAGTGGCTGTGAATAAGATTAAACCACATTATTTGATGATACCTTGATATTTATTACAAACTGATGACACTTATATCTGTGTTTGAAATAGATCTTTATTTTGAGGGTATTTTTCAGCTAGGCTTTGAGTAAGGTGCCATGGTGTCAGGCAAGTTTCTATCTAAAGTAACAGTATGGTTGTCTAAAAAATAAATTCCTGGCAGCTAATAGACTCTTTGATATTCTCACTCCTTCCCAGACGGCTTGAGTTAGTTGCTCCTTTTGGCAAATACACATTTGACACAATGCGCTGTGTGGCTTCTGCAAAGTGCCACCCAATCTTACTTCTTCAGCTGCCTTGAGGTAGTTGTGTTTTAAGATCTGGCTGTTTGAATGCTTTGAAACGTCTGTAGTATTTAAAAGTGAAGATGCTTAAAGATGTACTGCTCGGCACACAAGAAAAAAAACTATACGCAGGTGCTGCTCAGTAATGCCCTTTGACTGGTACAGCACTCGTGACCAATTTTTTTCCTTCCCCTCTCTGATTCCATTACCACTGTTTTGTATAGACTCCTTGTGGTAAGATTTTGCACTGTACGTTTTCGTACGTTAGCACAGACATGTGCTTGCATGCATGTAGTTATTCTCTACTCCCTGATAAAAGTCAGTAAACCAATACCTGGTTTGCTTCTTTTCTTCCCCCTACTAATGTTTTTATTTATTTCCGCATAAGAGCTTGAGAAAATGAAGCTAGTTCTGTGGCTTAGCTACAGTTTATTTGCTGCTGTAATCTTTTCCCCTTCCCCAAATGGATTGGTATCTGTGAAACCCAAGTTCAAGATTGTAGTTGGAATTCCAGGCCCCAGTCTGGTGGAGGTGACACTTTTCATCCCTGCGGTGAAGAAGCCAACTGCTTTGTTTATCAAAATGCAAAGTACAGTTCTCCAAGCAGCAGCACTAGCAGGGAAGAGAGCCTCCTTGCTCGGATGAAAGATGGCTGTGATGGTTCATAGGGGAGAGGAAAGATGTATAATTTGGGAGTGTAGAGGAGGGTGGGGGATAAGCCAACAAAATAGCAGAAACTGTGTGTACCTGAAAAGGAGGGGTTACAGGAAGACAAACAGTGACAGAAGGGAAGAGACCATTGTGTTTCAGCACCTGAACAGAAGTACGTAATTTTAGGAGATAACAAACAAAAGTAGAAATCGAGCTACCCAGTGCTTTGGCAAGTTTCAAAATGGATCAGCTGTCATATTTTAATGAGGGTGCATTGCAAGGAACTGAATATGAAAAAGCTACCTTACCAAATTACTCATGTATAGGGATTCATTGTTTTTAAATGAGAAAACAAAAGACTTGAAGACTTTTCAGCACAAAAATATTGGAAAATAGCAATTTGGGGTGTAAATCTATAAACAGACATTCAGAGAGACCTTCAGTACAATGTTTGAGTTTTCATGTTTTGCCAGTGTGCACATGCGCAGCAGTTTGTAGGAACAGATACCTGTACATAAGGACATCACATTCATGTTCTGATTCCAAAATTCCACGTTTATCAAATTGTCACTTAAAGATGACATTCTTATACAGTAACATTATTAAATGCCCCTCATTTTAAAATTGGGTAAGAAGTGATTTTTGACTCTGTCTCTACACAGTACTTGGATTTTACTCTACATTTCAGAGCTTTTTAATTCACTGCTCACAAGTGAATTTACATCTTAATTACAGAGTTCACGTTTAACAATATAGACGGCATAATGCTACTGGTAATTAAGCTATAACTACCTGCTTCTGCACGTTAGTCTGAGCTGTAGTTTTGCTGTGCCAGTTCCAGTTCCTAATCTTGTATGTATTTGTACCAGGTTTGCAGGAAGCAGGCCCAGTCTTCACATAAGGTTAAATATGTAACACTGAAACCTCTCTGCTGTAAACATAAACAAACACATCTACTCAACTCCGATATTTTAGAATCGGGTTCTGTAACTGTATTTATTTGGTAAAATGCTGTGAAACAGACCTGAAGAGGGCATTTACAAAGGGTATTGATGCATTCTGAATGTGTGATTTGTTTTGATCTAAAAGACTGCGATTTGCATCATGTTAGGGCTCCAGTCACAAAAGATTTTGTAACAGTTGAACTGAATTATAAAAAAATTGCAGTCTTTCCAGTGGGTTGTTTGGAGGTTTTTTTTCTTGCCAAGAATAGCATGCATCTGTTTTCTCTGGTAGGGGCAGAAACACTTTGAACCTGGAAAATGTGAATGGAGTCTTAGTTATTAAGTAGAAAATGCAGCTTTTGAGAGAAGGGAATGCACCCCCGATTCCATTGCGAATGGGGGTGTGTGTGTTTCAGTGCAAACAGTGTCTATAAATATGAGCATGGTCATTTTTTGGTAACAAGATGTGCAACTCTCAGCTGGCCCTAAGCAGTGGTTTGCTGGAATGGAGCTTGGTGGTACCAGTTCATGCAGGCGCACCCACAAGGCTATGTGGGGGGTTTTTTCTGTTTAATTCGGTAAAATTTACTTTTTCCAAAACCCAAACACTCTGGAGATCTGAGCACACTCCCAGATTTACTAATGCCAGACCTTCTACAGCACAGCCCCTATCTTGTTAAAATGAGTCAGGTTGAGTTAGTGCGCTGTAATCCCTCCACAGTCACAGAAGAAATTGATCAGTTCTGGAGCTTTTATTTCTCTTTGCCATATCTAAATATATACAACTCAACATCTAAATATTTGCATTGGTGCTTACACCTTAAATAACCCCCCCCCGTAAAGATTCAGCTGACCTGTATATGAACTCGTAGGTTGGACTCCATAATCTTGAAGGTCTTTTCCTACCAAAAGGATTCTATGATTCAGTGATTCTATATACCTGTACATGAACAGATGTACCTGGCATATGAACACATATATAGTTATATGAACACACATACCTGTATATGCTCTGGTTGCACCCATGCTGTAACGGAATGGGTTTGAGTGCTTGTTTTGTTAGAAATGTCCTTTTTTTAAAAAAAAAAAAAATTAAAAAATTTTTAGTTGTATATTTAGACGTTAAATATGTATATATAGAAATATGTAAAATCTCAGCCCAACCCCCGGTCAGCAACACAATTCAATATTTAGGTATATATTGTATAAAAATATTTTAAAAAATTATACATAAGCAAATTCTAGTCTGGCCCTAACCACCTCCCCACAGGCCAGAAACTCTCATGACAAGGAAAAGTTGAGTTACCCTGGCGCTTCAGTAAAAGCTGCATTTGAGGTTGTTATTGTTATTATCAATAATTTTTTCCTCCGGCGCAGAGCAGTTCCAGGGACTGTGAAGGGGTGGGGGGAGGTTCGCGCAGGAGGAGGCGATGAGGAGAGGCCGCAGCGAGCTGCCCCAATCCGGTGCAAACTTCATGCTGTACCTTTCAACGCGCGGATCCTTCACCGGGAACCTGACGGAGGTAGCTGGTGGAAGTTGCCGGAGGGAGCCCGAGGGGAGCGGCGGGGACCGTCCCCACACTCTGCCCCAGCGGCCGCCTCAAGCCGCTCCCCCCCGGCCCCACCCCTCTACCTGCCG
>JAOXOE010000256.1:16241734-16286798 GCA_028565055.1 Phoeniculus purpureus
CGCCTGATTGGCCGCCGCCCCACCAATGGGCCGCCGCCCCGGGGCCGTGGGGGGGACCCGCCTTATGTAAAGCGTCGCTGCATATTCATGAGCGCCGAGCGGGGTTTAAGTCCTGGGTTGGGCGCGCGCGGGCCGAGCCTCCGCTCCCGACGCTGCCGCCGCCGGTGCAGCTGCCGCCACCGCCACCTCCGCGCCCGGGGGAGGAGGGAGATCGCGCGAGTCCGGCCCGAGCGCGTGGGGAAACTTCAGTGCTGGAGCGGCGCGGGCGGAGGATGCGGTCCGGGTGCCCATGGATTCGGTAGAACTTTGCCTGCCGGAGCCGCTCTCCCTGCACTACGAGGAAGAGTAGGTACCGCTCCACGGCCCCACCGCACCGGTCCGCTATCCCGGGGCACTGCGCGGCAGGGTTGGGGGCGTGGGGTGAGGGCAGTGCCCCGAGCGGAGCCGTCTGCAGTCGGAGAGCGCCCGGTCCTGCCGCCGGCCCCGGCGCTCACAGGATGACAGGTGCGGCGGGAATCTGGCAGCGCCGGGCGGGAGGGACGGAGGGAGCCCCGATGGGTCGGCGGGAGGCAGCGGCCCCGAGGGAACGACCGGCCGAGTACCCCCGAGGAGCGGCCGCTCTGCCGAGCACCGTGAGCGACCGAGCGGGTTGTGTGTGCGGGGTGTTCTGTACTTTTTCAGGGTTCTGTCGCTCTCCACTTCTGTTTTTTTCCCCCCTACAAAACACTTGTGAACGACCCGCAGTTCCTAGTCCACACTTCTCAGCTGCCTGGAGGGGTGTCCCCGGCGAGAAGCAACCCCGGGCGGTCTGGTGCTAGCGAGTGACTCCTCAACTTGATTCCAGCCCCGGGCCGGGATTAAATATTAGTCCATCACGGGAGCTGTCGCCGGTTCATTTTTCTTTATGTCGAGCCACTTAACGTGGTTGCGCCTTCGCCTTGCTCGGGCAGGGACAGTAGCAGCGAAGGAAACAGCCGAGCAGGGCGCTAGTATCGCCCCGACAAGCCTGTCAAGGGCTGGCTGCGAGGTGACAGTGTACTGGAGGTAGATGCCCACTAGCTGTCCTTACTGTCTGCATATTGCATTGCTATTTGTAATTAAGCCAGGGATGAAAAGTGAATTTGCGGTGGGTCGCTTATTGGTGTCACAATATGGGAAGTAACAGATAGGCTGGCTCCGCAGGCACGCGGTTTGGGAAGGGGAGGGCAGGCAAGCCCACTGTAACGTTGCGGGATAAATAAAATAAACAGAGGTAGGATGCTTTCTCTGATGTGGTTTATAGGTCAGTGCCCTATGAGCTGCTCTACAGCGTAAGGTGGCTTCGTAAACGTAAGAAACGCAGTTTCCACAGCTTCTGATAACGTTTTCTGGCACGTTTTTTAAATAAAAGACAGTAAGTAGGTTTTTTATTTTTTGGTGGATTCTTTTCCCCGCCACCCCAAAGGAGCTTTCTTGAATTTACCTTCTTACAGCTAATTTGAATGATTAGTTTAGATAAGCCTCTTAGAGTAGATGCATTTAAATGAAATCGGGGCACATGTCTTTTTGGCTCTGGTGCAAGATTCAAACATTTTTTTTTTTTTAACTCTTTGGCTCAATTAAAAGTCATCTTAAAACATTCCCAACATATTGCTCGAGCATAGGGTTTGAGGTATGTGTGCTTGACTGGACACAGAGAAATAACTAAGATTCAGAAATAATTCTGCTTCTCTGTCTCAGTTAATAAATCCCTGAGTTTTACACATTATTAATATTCATAGTAATTGTGTTTTGACTATATATTGTAACGTGTATGCACGTGTGAGCATAAAGACACACAAAATTAATAGTTTCTGCAGCTCTTGTGTTATGGATGAGGGCAGAGAGTATTGGAGCTAAAAATTGTAGGAACATTTTCAGAGTGCACAGACATCTGCCTGGCTGTCACTAAGTGTGCTTTGGTTTTAAGGCAGAGCATGTTAAAGAATGCAATAACTTAAAGCCAGCTGCAACCTTGGCTTTCTGCTTTTTCAGCAATAACAACAACACTAATAATTACTAATAGTTAATAAGCCAGCAGATGCAATAAATATGTCTTACTCATTTTGACATACGAAAATGAATTGGTGCGTTCATAGCAAGAAATCTCCTTCAACCTCTGATTAAAATGTAACGTTGACTAAAGGATTATAGAGCGGACTTAATTTTACTGACTGTTTTAACAGTTGTCACAGCTGTTGGAAGAAGGAAAGGCAATTGAAACACTCCAAAAAAATACGGGGAGGGGGGGCGAAGAGTAGAACTGGACAAGTTTAGTAAATTTAAATGTGATCGCTGGGTGCCAAACGTAGAAAAGTGAGAAGATTTCTAACTCCAGAAAGCTGCTGTGTACGGCGTACATTTGCCCTTTGTGGCTCCCTGTGTTTCATTAATTTGAACCCTTAGCAGTTTTCCCACTTTTTCAGTTTTAAAACATGCAACAGTGTTTAGACTTTAAAAAATTAAGTTGTTACTGTGTGCGCTAAGATTTTTGTCTTTCAGTGCAGGTGATAAAATACACTGATGATGAGAAATACAGATAGTACAGAATGGCTCTAATGTTTAAAAAGTGGGCATAGGTGTCAGATCGTGTGAATACTTCAGTGCAGGGATGGTCACTATATGTATTTTGTATGTTCCTAACCATCCTCACGTTGTGATGTAGGAATGGGCTGAGGAGCGACCCTGCAAGTCTGCCTAGGTTATGTTTGTATAGGATGAATACGTGTGTGCGCTTGCAGGCATCAGCATGTAAATATCTATACTTGTGTGTGAGTGCACGAGGTGATTACGTGCCAAACCTAGGAGTTTATGCCAGTTTCATTCTTCTTCAAAATATTTTGGTGTAGCTTCTAATTCCTGTGGAATTTTTTGAAGTGACTTCCACTTGCAAAAGGAGGAAAGGGATGGACTGAAGAAGGCTTCTTTGTGAAATGGGAAGCAGCACTTCATTCCACACCACTGGAGGTCTTTAACCTCACATGTTTGTCTTATGAGTTAGCTATTTACAGTTATTAAGAAATAAATTCTGAAGCTTTGCTGTTAAAGTCAGGAGCCTGCAGGCCTCTGCACACGTACCCCCTGTGCAAGGTGGCACGCGGGCAGCCCCAGCATGGGCGAGCGAACACCCGAGCCCTGGCAGCAGGCCTGGGGCTGGACTTTCCTTTTCCCCCATCCTAGGTCTTTGCTTTTTTAGGTTTTGACAGCTTGCCGGCAAGTTTTTAAATTGTGCAGGAAAGTATAAAGGGTTTGTGCTGAAACTGCTGCCTGACAGCTTTTCATTTACTGGGGCTTGCCCCTTTTTTAGTGATGGTTGCTCATTTTAATGTGTTTATGGTTGTGCTCTTTTATTTACTGAGCCTGGTGCGTTGCAGCGGTAATTAACCCGTGTTATTAGCAAAGCCCTTGTGAATATCCATTAATTCTCTTGAATGGCTGATCATTTTTTCTATACTTCTCCCCACCCCCCCATCTTTTCCTAAGGCATGCTTTTCTTTTTCTGTAACAGTCCTTAAGCTTCGACGTTTCCTACACGGGCCTCTTTAAACCTAGAAGGGTATCATCCCCACAGTTCCATAATAAAGAATAACTATTGTCTTAACAAACTGTTTTCAAAAATGCTAATGGGAAGCAAAACAACTGGGAGAATCTGTAGGGAACCATTTATTTAATTATTATTTTTCAAAACACGTGCTTAGTGATAAGAAAAGAGATAAGACTTTCCTTAGTCTTCCCCCCCCCTCCTTTTTGTGTAGCTGTATTAGCTGTTGTGAATATTTTAGTGCTCATATTTTAATCAGATTTCAACTTAGTTAATAGCACTTTGGGCATTTAAAAAATATTGAGCCAGCAGAAAAATACTTGTGCTTGCACTGCTGAGAAAAGATAAGGGCCGCCTCATTAGCCAACCCTACTTTTGCAATTAATTTCAAATACATGGTGCTATTCATCAAACACAGAAGGTAACTTGTCTATGATAATATTTAACAATACTTGAAGCCTACTTTGCTTAGAGTGGCTAAAAAGTATGGGATGTCTTTTCTCGCAGATATGTCAGTCCATATGCTGTGCTGCTATTTCTGTACGTTACTGAGTGAAATTCTGATAGGAAAATTATGGTATAAAAATATGAATTATTTATAAAGTGATGCGATTGTGCTTTATACGGAATGTTTTTTTAAATGATTGATCCTCAGCGTACGGGGAGGTAGCTTGCACCCCTGTGGAAGTGTAAGCGGGAATAAAAATAGCACTCGGACCTTTGAAGGAAAATTATTTTTTGCTTAGTGGAAGTAAAAAAGATAGGATAAATAGGAAGAATAATGGGAAGAACTCATGCCTCTGTTGAAGCTTGAAGTAGCCTCTGTCTGCAAGGTAAGCTTGGTGGTGATTTCTTCTTTGTAGCAAATTCATGGAGGGAAGAAACAATAAAATGTTGATCTGTTGCAAGTGCATATGAGCCTCATGCTACCGAGCTCTCTAGAGGAAATCTGTGATTATGTCAGGCCAGTTTGTTCAGTTTTTATCTTTTTTACATCCACTGGCCTTGTATTAAATTGTCATTGTCCTAAAGCACATGAGAGAGAAATGAATTGCGTTTCTCGACATGCTCTGACAGTGAAATATTTAGCCTCTCTGTCTCCAATCATAGTCATATGTATGTTTGATAGTGCAGGGATGACACCAACAGTCGCTGCAGCTTGACATTCCACTTATTACACGTTCTTTTACATTTCGTTTGGCCTCTTTTACTTTTAGACTCAAGTTGGGCAATCGATCATACGTGCATGCAGTCATATCTGTAGAAACATTTGTGTGGCTTTGGTTTGTGGATTTGCATTTTACATGGAAAATCCCCTGTCTATGCACAGCAAGTTCTGAGTTCAAATACATGTACGTGTGTGTTGTGTGTCAGGTACTGAGTGTATTCCTTGTGCAGATCGTGCAATGTGCATCTGTTGTTGTGTGTATGCACACAGGCGTGTAGACAGTGAGTATATGCAGAGCTATTTAGCTTCCCTCTATGCAGCTGCTTGTCAAAAACCTGCTGCTTCTCTCTGTGTATTTTTTCTTATCCGTGAGAAGAGAGCTGGCCAGCAATGTAGATAAGGTATTTGCACCTGATTTTATATCAGATTCTCCATGTAATAAAGTGTTTTCTGCATTTGTACTCACAGTTTTGCTTTTAAAAGATGCTGTGTTTTTTCAGAAAAATGTCCTTTTCCAAGCAATGTGTGTGACTGATTCATATTCCTGTAAGTTTTGGCTGCCACTCTGTTTTTTTCAGCTGCATGTGTCCTTGGGCATACAGTTATGTTTACACCTAAAGAATATAATTTTTTTTTTTGGGAGGGGGAGCCTCCTACGTGTGGTTGTTAATATAAATCATGATGTCCTCACACAAAAATAAAAGGCACAGCGTTCTGCTTTAATGGTCCTTAGTTTTCATGAAAAATCCTATAGGTTTGTAGTGTGGTTTTTGTTATTGTTACGGTTTGCTTGTCCAGAAGTAAAAATACTGTGAAACATTAAATAAAAATACTGAATGGAATTATGTACTGCTGTTTCAGATGGTACTACTGAGTTATTTTAAAGGGATTTCATTTTGCCTTTTCAGTAGCACTTTGGTGAGTAACTTCCAATGGGTATGGTAGAATATCGCTTTTTGACACAGGCGTCTTGTGAAACCATTTATGTATTTGCTATGTTACAGAAGCTTTAAATCTGTTGGATTTGTTTACATGATGCTTGTAATGTTTTTTAATTAATTTGCACTTCCTTCTATGATTCTAGGGGGGCTTTTTGCTTTTTCCTTAATACAGCAGGTTTGCATTAAAGGGAATCTTGCCTAACTTGCAATTATTTTCCTCTTCTAAGAAGCACAGCTTTTTAATCAGAGCATCATTGCTCACTTCTTTTTTTATATTTATTTATGTTTATTTTGCTTCCTCTTCCTAGACTTGCTAGATAGTCTGTTTGCATCCTAACGAAAGTTAGAGCGATATAGGTACTTTTGCGGAGTGTCAGGCAAGCATGTGTTGCTGTTCTTCACTGCTCAATGTCTTAATTCTTACCGTGGGGCACCATTCTGAGTTTATACGAAATGTAGAAGGAATTTTCTGATTTAGATCAAAGTAACTTGCAAGGCAAAACAAAAAATCCTGTTAAAAATATAAATCTATGTGACATTAGCACAGCGTGAAATTGGAGAAGGTTCTCCATATACTGCTGAAAGTTCTTGGGGTGCATAAAATAGAGGTTCCTCGTCCTCAGTCTAATCAAGCCATTTGTAATAATATCCTTATACACAATTGTGCACATTTATTTATATGATAACCTACTTAAATAATGATGTTACTGCTATGCATGTGAGAATAGCCTAAATATATCCTTTTATCATATAGTGAAAATTATATCTCCTTTCCCTGAGTAAAACATCTGCAGATTTGAGCTGCAGGCTTTATATGAGAGGAAGATTCTCGTAAATGGTTGTGTTCTGAAACCAAAGTTAAAGTGATTTGAGGTTTTTTTAGATTATTACTCTGTAGATTATTGTGGAAGTATCTCACTCTTCTGTGTCTTGTTGCTGTAAGCGGAAAAAGAACCCCTCACATCTCCTTTTCATCATTTTGATTGGAACGCCATACCATATGTAATGTGTTTTGGCAGCACTTACCTAGCCAAAGAAAACAAATTAATATTAGCCATGCTGAGGGGTGTCAGAACTATCACAGATGTGTCGATTTAGCTTTGCTCCATCACTCGCTTTTCCTTTAAACAACTGGTCAAGCTGTCGCAAAATGTAGCATTAACTACAGCGAGATTCTAATAGGTGTGATCAGAGATTGATGGCTTTGGCAAGTCAGAATGAGACGATGATGTTGGAGTTGCTGTTGCTTGTTTTGAATGGCCTCAGAAAAAAAACCCTACCAAACAAAAGCCGAAAAAGAAGAGCTATTTGTTTCTCTAAGTACAAATGCATAAAAACAATTAAGCCCCGATGCCAGCTACATTGACATTAAACAATTTAAAGTCCTGCTGATGTAGTGATACTGGCAAGTGCAATGATGAAGTCTCTCTGAAATGTAGTGTGAACTTGTTCTTGAGCATTTCTGAAATTCCTTCCATGTAGAGGTGCCAGGATGAGTGGAGAGAGCAGGAGGTGACATGTTTTATTCAGTCCATCCCTATCCATTATATTGTTCTTCTTTTCCCCTTTGCCCCTATTTCTGGGTTTGTTTCTAGGGCTATTTTTGAAAGAAAAGCATTTTTTTTATCTCACACATGAATATATTTTAGTCAGGAAAATCTAATACAGAACAATAGTTAACAAAATGATGAGATCATACTCCTTTATGTACTGTTGGCTGCACTTTTAATTGCTGGCCGTTTGTATAATTCTCCATATATTAAAAATGCAACAAAGACATATCATCAAGCAATTTTCTATGTGATCTTTATTTACCTTGTATTTTTCTGTCTTTAAATAGGACACAGGGTTTAATTCCTGTCTTTTCAGGGGATGAAACCTGGTGTACTTTTTAAAGTTGGTATTTTCTTGTCCAGGTGGACTGTGATGTGCTGGGTTGACAAGTACTAATGATCAAATAGTATTTGGAATAATTAATTTCAGGAAGTCTGTGAGGTTTTCTTTACCTAGTTGTTTTACCCTTTAAAAAAAAAAGGGAGAAAAAATCCATCAAAAATAATAGCTAAAAGCCGTGTGCCATCTTAAAACCAAACAGATTTAGAGTGTGTGACTGAAAGCAAGCGCACGTGGATTGCCAGCAAAATTACCTTTGGAGAGTGGTAAAATTCGTACAGCAAAAAGTAGTTGGTTTTTGTTTGGTTTTTACTCTTTGCACTGTGGTAGCCTAATGTTCCATGAATGCAAGATTTCCTCTACTAAATTTTATTCATTTTCCCAGCAGTTGAAGAATTCCCTGGCAATGTTCTCATGACAGCCGTTACCATAGTGGGGCAGATGAGATGGTCTGAAGTGGCATGAAATGCCACGTCTTCAACCAACTGTTCCCGTGAGCGTTACTGGGGTGCAACTGGCATTGCCAGTAACTGCGCGGGGCTTGCGGGCACCCCGTTGCTCTTCTCCAGGAGCTGCTTGGGCCCAGTTGGTGCTGGGTGATATTTAAAGAGCCGCGCAGTCACTGCTAGTGGCAGACATTAGTATGAATGACACCTGTCCCATCAATCACTGGCCCATGGTGTCACAGATGGAGAAACAACAATCGGCTGAATTACCCGGCGCTGCACACTTGGCTTAATTCAGCTCATTGTTCTCCTACAAATCTCGAGGATGGCTTGGTGTGCACCGGGGATCCAGACACAAGCATAAGATGGGCTCAGGTGGTGGCACGTGCCTGCCCTTTGCTGCTCCATCAGAGGTGTTCAGCAGCGGCTGTCGGTGTGGGGGTGGTGGTAAGCAAGGAACGCTTAATGTTCACACTGAAGCTTCAGCCTCTGAGCAAGGGCTGGAATTAATCAAGTGCTGAAACTCAGGATTTCTCCCTGCGTTCCAGAACTTCTCATTAGCCAGCCCATAGCGCCCAGCCAGGTTAACGTTTAACTCTTCAGATACTGCGTTGTTGCTGTCATTCTAAAAGGAATGAGGAGGGACTCTTCACGGATCTCCCATGGCTTTGCAGTAAGCAAAATCTTCTGAGCCGTGGTACTTCTGAAGTAGTAGCTCTTTTATTGTTTCTCAGTAGTTTGTACTGAAAACTCAGTATCTGAGACACTGAATGAAAAGGAGAGTTGCAAAGAGGGTTATCTGGGGGGAAATGTTTTTTTGTTTAATCCAGATGAAGGTCAGATCATGAGAAATCAGGGTCTTGTTCCAGGCAGTAAAGGTGTTTAAATACCTTGAGATGCTGTAACCATTTTCCTTTTTTCTTTTTTTTTTTTTTTTTTTGCTCACCCCTTGCAAATCAGACACAGTTTCTAGAGGACAGCAGAATAAAATAGACAAAAAGAAAACATACCTCTTAAATCAGGTATGTTTTGAAACCTACAGATCCCATGCTCTTTTCCAAGTAGCACCAGGTAAATAAAAACCTGTGAAATACCGAGATGGAACTGGATCATGGTTAATGCACAACATTTTTTCTTTTTTCATTTTTTTGTCTTACGTCCTCCCTTTCCTTTTGTGTGACATGCCACTAAACGGCTGTATTTTTGCTGTAAGCTAACTCACTGCTGTTGTTTTTGCTACAGCCGATGTCAAGCAGAAAACCTGTAGCATGCCAGAAACAGGCACCGATATGCAAGACACAGCTTATGTTTGATTGTGTGTAAATACAGTTAGTTAGTTGGGTTTATCTGATAGCCTGGCAGACAGAGAGGAGCAGCACAAACTGTGTTCAGTAACTAGGCTGTTCATACACCTGATAAGATTGAGAGTGCTTTCAAACTACTGATATGCTTTGAATAAGAAAAGAATAATCACATCCATTGGCACCAGCTTATCAGGAATGAAGTAAAATGCCAGCACTTTTACATTAGCAAAAGTAAATGTTTTAGACACTTTGGGCCTTTTTTCCATTTAAATTAAATAGCAGGGTGCTTTTGAGTGTGCTGTAATGAATGGAAGGATTTATTACCTTGACTAAATTACAGGTGAATACGTTGAGAGAGGAGTCCTCGGCAACAATAACAGCTCTTTGGATAAGTGGCTACTGCTATTCATGCTTTTGGTACAGAAATTCAGTCATTTTATCCTCTCTGCAAAGTGCAGTGGCTAACTTAAAGCATGCAGTTGTACACAGGGCAACATCCTGGCGTGGTTCTATTTGAAATTCAGCACGTAACATGGCTGTTCATAAAATAATGCTTAATCACTTACTAGTATGTCCTCTGCCTTCAGTCACTCTATTTTTGCATTCGAAAAAGAATGTATCTCAGAGTCTGCGCTTGGGAAGGCAACATATGATTCATCATTAACTTCACTAGCAGGCATGAAGCACACTCAGGTGCAACATTATCTTCTCAAAGTTTGCTGGTTTTTATTTTTGTGTGCTGTTGTTGGTTTGTTTGGTTGTTTAATTATTTATTTCCAGGTTATTTTCCTTTCACATGCCTACAATTAATTTTGGGATATCCAGATTTGATGAATGATAGTGCAAGAGCACATTGGATTGATTTTGGATTATTATTGATTACTGTCAATGAGATCACTGTGACACTCTGAAATCAATGCTATGTGATTAAACCAAGGCACCACTGTTCTGTACATTAGGCAGCAGTTGGGAATTTAGGAACTGAGTGTTCACAGGCTGTACATTGAGAAAATGTTCAGCTTTAAATAGCCCTTTGTTTGGCATTTAGTCACCAAAATACATTTCTTGGGAAAGTTAGTTTTCCCAAGTGCAGACTTTCAGTAAAAGAAAGGTCATTGATTTAAGGTTTATTAAATTTTAGCTAAAAACAACTGGCTCCATTTGGGTGTAAAATAATTTAAGTACATACTGCAGGCAACCTTCATGCTTTAGAGCTGTTGCTCAAAGGTTTCATTCTTCTATGAAGATGTCAACTGTAAATATAAAAATGCATCACTGGAAATGTAATGGTTTAAAGATTCAAACGGAAATAAAAATTCCTGCCTGGGGAAAGCACTATAATCAAAATAAAGTAGTCTTAACTTTTTTTTCCTGTGGAGGCCATACTTGAAAAGAGCGCTGGAAGGCAGCAGGTAGTGAGGTTGGTAGGGAATGGCAATTTTTGTTCACTTATTTATTTATTATTCTCCTCCCAGACGATGATAGTCTACTGTTGGGATCAGCAATACACTTCAGCCACTAATACCAGGCAATATATAAGCTGCTCCCGCTTCCCTAACTCGGCAGGCTGGCATTTAAGTCAGCTTTATAATCTGGCAAAACCCCCACCTGGCAATATTAAAATCCACCTTCTGAAGCGCTTTTATTTCTGAAAGCTTTTTATGTCTTTTTATATCTTTTTAGAATTTATGAAATTTCTTTAGGAGCAGTGGCCTGGCAGTACACTTGATGGATGACTGGGGTGGAGCTTCTCCCCACCGTCCTCCCCCTCCTTTTTTTTTTCCTCTAATTTTTTGAAAATGTGTGATACTTGTGCATTAGGTAATGCTGGAACAGGAATACTGCAGATGCAGCTGTTTGGCAGAAGTACTGGGGAGTTTTCGTACCATTGTTACATGAATTAGAGTTTTTCCAAGGTGTGAAGGGCAGCCTGGTGCCAAGCTCTTGCATCTGTCTTAAGAAACCTTCCACTTTTACTGGTAGTGGCCTGATTCAAAACTAATGCCATTCATTTTAGTGGATTTTGAATCAGTCCCTGTAATTGGCTTAAAAAAAAGATGAATGATTTGGTAGTATTTAAAAATAAATCAATGAAGACATGGAGCCTGTATCCAAGGATTCGCTGCCAGGATGTGACATTTTGCACCAGTATAGAGTTGCCTAAGGGAGCATGACCAGGAAATAGTAAGATTACCCCATAATATTTTCTCTGTGAGCTTAAAAGCAATGTTGGCATCATGCCAATATCTCCAGTCTTGTGTTGGCTAGAGAGGAGGTAGAAATTCTTCAGATGGAGAGGAGACTGACCCTTTTTTTTCCCCTTGGTTTTACAACTGAATTTCAACAGAGATTGAAACACTGAATTTATGTAAAGATTGATCGTTCTTGTTTTGTTTCTGCTAAGTCATTTTGGATGAAAAGCCGTAATGTGGAAGATGTGTGTTGGTGTAATATTCTTCCTGTGTAGGCAGAAAAACCTTGGTGTTCCTAATGCAGAATTAAAAAGCCACAGAAGGATGGTCACGGTCATTCAGCATGAGATGCAAAATATATTTTAGTAGGTGGAGATTTCCTTGACTGGCCTCCGACCAACATTTTAATTCTGAAAAGGTTCCTGTATTGTTTAAGAGATAACAAGACTTTTGGACTGAAAACATTTTTGTACTTTCTCTTTTATAGAAAGAAATTGGCCAAGGTGGTGTGTGGGGATAGAGGAGACAGAGTTAGTTCTCCAGTACTTGGATGCTTCTTGATGTTACTCTAGTCATATAAGGAGTAGTTGTGGAAGTAGTCTATCCTGCCCTCCATTTTAGAGACTTTTCTTAGTGCAAAACTTTGTTTCCTGTGATTTCTAGTCCTGATCTCGGCACACAGTTTACGTCATGTTCACCAAGCAAACTGTTTCTACTGTTTTCTTTCCCTTGATTTCCTTAGACTCTCTGGATATGAGCGCTATTTCATACCTGTTCCTTTAATCACAGGTCACCTTTTTGTCTCTGGTAAAGCAGGCTTACACATGAACATCAGCATTGTGACTAGAGAAAAAAGCCACCCTGTTTTCTAGAGCAGTAACACTTGAATTCTGTGTGAAAATATGTTATAGGAAGATTCTTGGAGAATCTGCAAAAGCCTGTTTCTGTTAAAGGTTCACAAAAGAATGCTTTACCAGCATTCAGAGCAAAGCCTTTTATTTTCTTAGGCACAAAGGAAAAGGTGAGTTCCACGGCATATATTTATAAAGTGTCCCTGACACTTGTCTCTAAGATTTGCTATCTGGAGAAAGATTCCTAGAAAAGCTAGGCACAAGCACTAAATATAAACACGGGCACTGAAACCCCATTTTACATTTTGGACACTTGTGAGGGAGAAGCAGAGTTGGGAAAGAAAGGCACCCATGGCAGTTCTTCCCTTTACACGCAGCTTTTGCATGGCAGTTGGGGTTTTGTTTCCACTTTTGGGGATTTAGTTTTTCATTGAAGCTGGTGAGGTTTGTCTCAGAGCAGCACAAACCACAACCCATCAGCAGGCTGCTAGTCTGAAGCAGGTGTGAACAACATAGAACAGGATTAACGCTGAACCAGAGTGTGTAGTAAAAACAGAACCCCTGCCTTGCTTTTACAAGGGCGGTAAGATAGAAGCACGCTGTCGTGTTTACTAAACAGTGTTCATTGGACTATGTAAATGGTTCTGCTTAGCTGCTGAGAGATAAGAGCAAGAATTATGTATTTGAGATTTTTAAAGATGCTTTTTGCTCCTTTCAGAGTAGATCTCTGCCTCATGTTAAACCAGAGGCACAGTCAGTGTATTCCCTGACCGGATAAATTGTCATGCTTTAGGTAAAGATGTGTTTAAGGTGACGACATTGTTCATAAATATTATGTATAATTTTACTAATGTGAGGGTTTATTTTGTTGTGTTATTGCTGTGTTTTTATCCTTCCCATTATTCCTCTGTCAGACTTTGAAAAGAGGCTGATATTTTTCAGGTTGCATTTACATATTATATGTAGTTTGATTTAGAAAAATAAAACACAAACTCAAACAAACAGCAGAAACCCATTAAACAAAATAACAATTGAAATACCCAGCCTTAACACCACCACCATGCACACCCATCCCAGATAAAAACCACAACTCATTTTTCCTGAAGTGGTTAGCATTTTCAGAAGTCCTACAACCTCAGCCCTAAAAGAACTCATCAGGTCTTCTGTTTGCAGAGCTCTAATGAAAATTTAATCTTTTTGAAAACCAACCATAAGGTATTTATATCAAGTCCACTTGTTTTCTGTCCTAAGATACGCTCATGGGTTTAGGACTGACAATTACTTGCCTCATAGAATGGAACAAAGTGTTTTGATCCTAGTGTTCTCTCATCAGCAGTAACTCCTTGCAGATACATGTTTTTATTCACATGAGTTTTTACTGAAATGCCTTTATGAACAATAGATGCTCTTGTAAGATCCAAATCCTGTCTTAGCCACTCATGCAGCTCAAATCCTTTAGATGTCAAGGTATCTCTGTATACCTCTTTAGAGGTAAAAATATATCCAAGCCAGGAAGAGCTTGGTGTCAGTCATGTGGCCTTACAGTATTAATTAAATACTTCGTTCTCTTTCCCCAGTTAATGCTAAGGATATACATGACCAGTGTCAACTATGAGTTTTGCTGATGAAAACAGAAGGGTGGGGAAATCCTGATTTTTCACTGAATTAACTTTTTAACAAGCTTACCAATATAAAACTCTTCTGGAATCCAAGTTAGGTTCTCTGATTGCTGCTCTAGCAGAGTGAGTGTGTGCGTGTGTTCCTCTTGTGACAATCTGGCAGTGACTCAGAGGATTATTTTTAAAGAGGGTGTTCCTTCGTGGTCAGAGTTCTGTTCAGGTATTGTTGAGAAAACAGCTTATTTCATCATAGTGAAATGATGACTTGTGTGACAGCATGTGTAAACTGCCAGTAAGGTGCACTGCTTTTACTGTCTCCCTGTGATGTTGTAAACTAGTTGCTATAAATTGAAATGCTTTTCTGAAGCTGATAGGCACAGTCTGACATTTATAGAAGTTGCTTTTTCCCAAATGGGTTGAGTAATTTTGTCAGGTTGCATGTAGATCCCGGGATTCTTTCTTCCAGTCCCGATTTGAGTTCAGGGTTTTCAGTCAGGGCACGTGAGCATACAGAAGTTATGCCGCTTATCCAAAGTTTAGCTGAAGTGCTTAACCTGTTTGGCCTCAAAATTCTGTCTGGGCATTCCCTGAAAGCATCCTGTCCCTTGAGGTTTTCTTAAGTTCTAGCCTCTGCCGGGTCAGAAATGAACAAGAATAAACTTTATGGACAATATTGCCGTGTCTCCTCCCTGGGCCAGATGAAACTAGATGTTATATGACTATGTTTATTATTATTTGAGCTCCTACTGAGGGTGTTTAAATCTCTGAAGAGATAAGTTCCTGTTTGTTTCAGGCTTTACTTGCCAGTTTGGACCTGTCCTCGTTTACCCATACAGGTTTATTTACAGTCAGTTTCTTTTTCCAGTTATACCAGTATGCTCAGAGGGAGTAGAATCTAACACAGAATATGTCTCGATTTATGCTTTTTCTTTTCCCTTCAGTGCTGTGTAATTGCAGATTCTGATTGAAAAAAACCAACAGGTATTTTGACTCAGTAGTTGAGTGTAATTGCAAATCAATTCCATGTGATTTACCCTGTTATTATTTAGTATTTCTGTTAGGATCATGCCACTGTGGTGTACCGTGTGCAAATATATTGTAGGCTCTATCCAAGAGCTTTGACTACAAGTACAACCAATTCATGAAAGCTGCAGAAAAGGCGTAACGTACATTTTCTGTTCAGTTTGCAAGTGCAACCAGTGCTCTGTATGTGTGCATATGTAGTTGTGGAACATTTGAGTGTGGTTTTGTGCTTTCTATTTAAAACAAAAGGATTAACTTCAGGCTAAGATGGAAATACGGGGCAATTTTGTTGTAGCTCAGCAGAATTCTACCTCGCATTTGAGGGAGAGGTGGGTAGTTTCCTCTGTGTCAGTTCAGAGAAGGTGCATTTAATGAGAGAAAGCTCTGTGGAAGGGGAGGAGACAGACTGAGGAGCAGGACAGGCTGCTGGGGCTGACACGGAGCATGGGGTGGGAGGAGAGGTTGGGGACACAAACCTGAGTAGTATGGGATTGCATAAAGCATCTAACTCATCACTTAGATTTAATACTTTTTTTCATATGATTTTTAAAAACTGCCCTTGAAACAGTGATTTCAGTTAATACTCAGCAGTTGCCTGCTGATTTGGAGCGTACGAAGTTAATCACTTCTGCTCTTGTGGACAGCAATACCTTCTGTATGAAAAGAGTAACTTCGGTGGTGCAAGGATAGTGAAGCCTGTCACACTCTTCCCTGTGTGTCACCACATTTATTTTTTCTTTCAGTTTCATGTGTTCTTCCTCAAAACGTGTGTTACAGATTTTTCTTACTGTCATCTTTGCTGTGCTTTGCCCAGTGTTCCAGGGAAGAAAGCAACAAATTAACATGTTAGTTTTTGCAGTCAAAGGAAGACTTCCTTATCTTTTGTTTGCATTTTCTCTAGAACTGTCAAACCTTTTGTAATAAACGATTAGGTTTATGTATCTCCTGAAATGAGAAGCAGAAGAAATTCAGTCATGGAACGTACTCCCCAGATGGGGGCTGAGGCTGTTTACTGTATGTGTAGTAGCTGTGAAGACTTCATTTAAAAGCTGTGACCATGTACCAGAAGATACCAGAAAATCAGACCAGTTGCCTGTGAAAAGATAGGGGCATTCGGAAATGGAAGTTGTATCGAAATTTTTGTTGAAGTCAATATCTTTACCAGATTTCAGGCATATTTGGTGCTCACCTCTCAGGGGAGGCTTGCTGGAGAGCAGGGTTGGACTTAGCTCCTTTAAGGGAAGAGGGGAAGTGGTTCTTCCACTCTCTAAGTAAATTGCATTTTGGTTTCAAAAGCAAATAAACATCTGGTCATTCATTTAATTCATTCATACGGTATTGTACGTAAAGGGGTTTTTTTTCCCCCGCTCTGCACTGCTTTCTGCTACAGTGATGATAATGTACCTGGAAGGAAAAGGCAGTCCAGGCTGAGACAGGCAGCGTCAGACAGGGCGGTCTGCCATCTGTCCCACCTGCTGCATTCATGTGTCCATCTGGTTACTGCAATAGCTCATTGCAGGCTTCAACAGAAGAACATTCAGGCTGAAAAGAAGGCAGTGTGAATTATTTAGGTAGCTAGTGTAAATAAAGACAGGGGGGCAGGAGCAAAGGAAAGGGGGGTTGTGAGAGGGGAGAAAGCACTCTCTTACTCCTAGATGCTTTGGAATGTGTTAATGCATGAGAGCATTTGATTTGCATATAGATTTAGATGTATAGATCATTGTGAAGATTACAAGCCAATGAGTTTTATCTAGATTTAGATAGCTCTCAGCCTGGTTTGCACATAAAATATAGCCAGTTTCAGGAGGAGAATCTTTGGGGACTTTAAACCTAAGTGAACCTGATGAAATGTAATGCTTTTAGGTATTAATTTAGCAGAAATAAAATACTTCCTTTAAGGGCTTTCTGTGTCCTTTGTTAACCAAGAATTTATAACTACTTTGCATAGTTTGCTTTATATGCACTGTGTGGTTTTGATTTGCTTAGAGTTAGTTACTTTTGTAGTCATCTGTACTTTATTCTAAGAGGAAAAGCAGCTGACAAATGCTTTTCCTTTTCCTCTCGTGTTTATCAGGTGAAGATTAAATCCAGTCATCAAACAAATAATTTTCCAGCTGTCATTGGTTGTGCAGACAAATACACATATGCTTTTCTGCCTACATAAATGTACTTAGAACAAGTTCATCTTTTTAGATATTTTAATAAGGGTTAGCAAAGAGTATTTCATGTTGTTAGAGTAGCCTTGAAAAATTATATAGGTTTATTTTAAAAATGCTCACTTGAGTTTCAAAAAGACTACTAGGAGGTTTAGGCTGTGGTGGATTATTTGTTGCTAAAATAAAACTACTTTTAGAAAAGATAGAAATAATTAATGCTAGATTTGAGCATGGGAAATTCATTCACATCGTTCTATTCTAAACATTTTAGTAATAGTGGTATCATGTCAGATTTTTTTAAAATGTGTGAAACATTACTCCAATGCTGTATTTAAAAAACCCAACACAACAAGGTTTGTTTTATATTTTGATCTGTCTCCTGAGGTCAGATTCTTCTTGCTTTCAACTTCTAAATGTCAGACTTCCCTGGGCCAAAGAATAAAACCAAGATCATCTTATGAAAAATCCCTGAAATTGTAGGAGGGTTTGTGTCATTGTTTTGCCTGGTTTTAGATCTGCAGAAGAAAGGGGCACAGCAACTTGAAATCCCAACAGCCTGGCTACTTCTCTAAGATTTGCATGAAATTCAGCTGCAGCCTTCAAAGGGATTTGAGTGGATTGGATTCTTTAAGGTTAGTCCATGTCAAACCTATTAAGTTCAATTCACATGCAAAACCCTTTTTACGTTTTTTTTTAAGCCAATAAGGCTCTAGCTACTATTAAGGCTACGTTGTGTACTTGCAGTAGAAAGTCCATGGTAATGGATCACCCTACAGGCACGTGTAACTAACCAATAATCCACTTTGTCATTTTTCAAATTAAAATGTTCTGTGTCCTGTGTCTTCCTCAGATTGAAGAGGTTTTGTTTGTCTAAATCGAGATCCTGGAGACTATCCTAAAGTATGAGAGTTAGTTTGAATATTCATCTTCCATCTAAAATGCAGTTGCCAAAGTTGCATGATCTCCCCATTACATGAAGATTAATTTAACCTTTGAAACTAACTTAAGCGCTGAGTTCTTAACTTTCCAAGTCTTTATGTTCTCTTTCTTTAGATGGACTCTACTGTTAAATGATTTTGGGAGTACAGAATATATTCTGTGTTGAATCAAGGAAACAATTGCAGGGGGAAAAGAAAGATAAAAATATTTTATGGTGTGTAAAGGGATTAGTGGCTACTTCAGAACTGCAAGGACATGAATTTCAAAAGAACAGTTTAATTTTTTAATTTAAAAGCCAATTGAAGCAACTCTATGTATCTCAAACATCTAGACCAGAGCATCTAAATGCCATGTGCAGAATTTTTGAAGTTCACCAGTAGGCTGTGCAAGGAGTGCCAGAATAAGACAGGTTGCCTCAATAAAGTATTGTCAGAGTAAATGGTTATTAGTAGGAATCTGAGTTACATAAGGAACTCCCAATATTCACAGAGGTTGCTTCTCATTCTGGAGCTTTCTGCCCAAGACTTCCCCTTCGTTTTGTGAATGGCTTATGTATTGTGCTATGGTGCAAATGTTTCCGTTTCAAAGATTTAAGTCACAACGAAGTAGTACCTTCTGTCTCCCTGCACTTTTTCTCACTGTGGTGTTTGAATAGAAAAAAACAAGGTGGAAAAGTACTGTAATGAAATGTCTTGGGTTTGGCTTTGGGTTTGTTTCTCTTTTTAAGTTTTGCGCATCTATTTAAAGAATTGAAGTTGCTCTGACCTATGGTCAGAATTCTGTGTTGTGTTTCAGGAACTTATGAGAGTAGATTTAAAAAAAAAAACAAACCTAAATCAGGAGTGTTTTTGCAGATAGCAAGATATGTGTAGAAAATGGAATTTTGTATTTCTATGTAAATTCTTAATTGTTCATCTACATACACTTTATTGATAACACTTAAGCCATTCAGAGTTGTGCAGAGCTTGCAGCCTTTAGTACTGATGCCTTGTAGTATTAATACAGCTATTTACATCATTATTAATTATATGGGCCAAATAGCAAATAGTAGCATTTATGGTGCTGTTTGATAGCGTTCCATAAAGCACACTTTTCTTCTTTGTAGTTTTGTGAATTGTGCTGTTCTATACATTTTCTTGTGTTAGTATTTGGGGAGGTATTGTTAGTATTTTGCTCAGGGAGTAAAGGGGATGAAAAGATGTGTGAATTCTTTTTTTTTCCTTGGCACTCACAGCTTTGTAGTTGAGAATATTATAAATATGTTGTAGAAGAGTAGAGCCATGTTCCAATGATGATGTGTCTGTATTTTGTGGTGGGGTAGTTCTTCTGGTAAAAAGTTGACTTGCTAGGTGTTTCTGTTGGAATAAATACAAAAAGCCTGTATCAGTCCTACTTCCTCCAGGTAAAATGTAACAATCTGACTAAGATTTTTGGCTTTAACACTTTAGATTCTAGTAACATAAACAGAGCTCTAGTCCCTCTTGTTCTTGTTTATACTTCCTGTTGGCAATCCCTGAATGGAAAGTAGAATAGTGGGGAGCAGGGCAGAGGGAGAGAGGTTAAATTGCTTCAGTGACAGATTCTTTCCAGAAAGGCAATGAGTTGTTTTAAGGATTAGTTTGGGAAAACTTAAATTGAACTCGCTTCTCTAGTGCTCATATACTGCATCACTAATGTTGACAGATTCTTACTTTTTATGAAAACAAAGTTTACTTCCCAGGATGAGTAGAGAGCACTGGGGAAATGTTAAAAAGCCAAGCAAAACCACGTAGGTTTTAACAGCTGCAAAAGTGGTTGGAATTTTACCTGTGTTGTTTTATTGTGAGAATCTTAAAACATTAGAGCAGTTTATTAAGAACAATATCTATTTTACTCTTATATGTTGTAAAACACCAGAGAAGTGTTGCAGAATTAGCTATCAGTGATCAAAGGGGAAATTTCTCAGTTAAAACCCGTACCAACTTCTACATGAGTCTCTCTGTGGTCCTGATGGAAATCTGTCGCTGCAGCAATGTATTTCTTACAGTAAGAATCTTGCATCCTATCAGCTAGTCTTAAACATTTTGTTTTGGAAAAACATCACCATATGAGCTGGGATTCCAGGAGGATAAGTGTGCAGTCCCTCTTCAGAAAAAATGTGCTCAATCTGTTTCAGACGAGTTCCCTGAAAGATGGGTTAAATCAACTGATTGAGCTGATTTTCTCTCTTGAGGTGATATTTTATTTATATGATAAAATGCTTGGAAAGTGATTAATTTGTCAGGGGAACATCTTGTTACTGTAAATTTGCCGAATGTGTAATAAAATTGCCATAACACAGATGGGAAAATGAAGATCTTTTAAACGGAAATAACTGAGCAGTCTGCCTACATTTTCAGCACTTAAAATTAACTTGTTTAAATTTCTTTGTCGTTTTTGCCCCTGGAAGAATGCAGGCTGGGGAAGATTTGTGGGAAATGTGTGATGTGGGTGTGTATGTTTGGCGAGTGGAGGGGACGGGAATGGACTGTGTAGCTTTCCTCTGCATCAGTAGGGAATGATTTATTAAATTTCTGCCAAGGTTCCTTGATTGAGTGAATTTTTAGAAATGAAAATACACAGGTTGAATACTTGCCCCAGTAGCAGAGAATTAAGAATAAGTGACCTTTGTGGGTAAGCGGTTCAATTCCCTAGGTTGTACATGAAGCTTTTGTGCTTTTTTTGTGGAGGATTGCTTTCAGATGAGAGCTAAATAATGTAACACACTATCCTTTATTGTATGGAATAGCTGTAAAACTTAGATTAAATAGGGGTGTACTTGAAAAGTCAAAGGAAGGAACACCTTCCTTGACTTGGAGTTGTGGTGTGTAACAAGTGAAAATAGCATTAGTGAGGGAACACCGCTTTTTATTCCTACATTTTACAACTGCCTGTCCATCTGTCCACTGGAATGAGCCACTTATCATGCTTCTGTGTTTTTCCCTTTCAACTTAAAGAATTATGAAAGGAAAATTCAATTTTTTGTGTCCTTTTATGGCAGGTAGACTGGAGACTGTGGTCATTTGGATTAAAAACATACCCGTCATCATAAGCTGACAGGTTATTATTATGTGTTCTTTGAATATATGAATCTTAGCCCTACATGTTGGAAGTGTAGGAATGGGAACTTTTAGCATAAATAATTATCCTAGCAGTGATGTACTGCATACTGTTGCCATATTTTTTCACTTTTACAGCATACTTGGCCTTGTCACCCATAACATAAATCTTGGGCTCTCATATTTTTAATACAATCTGTAGGATAACCATGCCCAAATAATGTACAGGCAGCCAATCCCACATCATCATTTGACTATCAGTATTTGTTGTCCTGTGACAGATGTTTCTATTGATGCCCCATTTTGTATTTGACAGTATGTTTGATGCAGCCATCAAGGAGGTCATGAGAGTGGCCCTCTTTAGGTGTTCATACTGATCTTCACAAACATCCTCAGTTTATTAAGCTTCCAACCATAGGCAGTTAAAGCTTTGAATGTGTTGGTGCTATCTCAGTTGCTCATAATTTATTTTCTAGAACTCCAGCAAAGCAAAGGTAACACAAAGACTCAGTTGCTGTCAGACCCTCTGCTGTGTGGAGCCAGTGAAGTTGTGGAGCAGATCTGGTGTACATTCGAGACAGATGCTTAGTGAAGTGCAAGTGGATTTTTCTTCCTGACTATAGTCCTAATATGATGAAAAATGTAAAGCCCACACAGTAGACTTTTGATGCAAACCCCTCCCATTAACTTATCAGGACTGATTTGCACTTTGCTGAGCAGCCTAGAACTCAAAGCACAAAACTTCTCAGGATCAAATGTGTCTGTTAGTTTAGTTTAAAGGTGGTTCAGACCAGTCTTTGTTTTATTACTTACCCAAAAGGAGTTGACTTAAGCAAAAATTCTAGATCTACAAGAAAAAATACTGAAATATCTGCAACCAGTCTGTCATTAGAACACAGAGAAAACTTGCAGGGTCCAGTATGGATTAACTGATGCTGATCAGTTCATATAAAGCTTTTTTTGTACAAGTTTCTCTTAAAGAAGAGAGCATGTGATATTTGCAGAGCATTGATACAGTTACTTTATGATTTGCATCCTTGTTTTGAACATAATATCAGGCTGGTACAGATTTGGTACTTTCAGTAATTTTTCTGGAATAGACTGAATTTCCTTCTTTCTTCTCTGTGACTTCCCAGCAAAAGAGTGGGTGAAAAATGAAAGAGTAGAAACCATGCCAGGACTTTTTGAAAAAACTCTTGCTGCAAACTTGCTGGAGTCATGCAAGCATTTTAAAAATGAACGCCATTGCTTCCTGACCTTTGCTGCTTGTAACCAGAGGCAAATCTTTGACATGTAAACCCAGTGGCATAAATAGGTTTGAATTACACGTAGCAATATGTGAAGAACAAGGAACTGTGAAAACCCACAGTTTGTTTATTTATTTATTTGTAAAAATCTGTAATCACACTTTAAAATCCCAGACAGACTAGAAGAGACTTAGGCTGCCTAGGTTTTGCTTCTATAAATGAACTGATTTGTCTCAGCATGTGATTAATTCGGTTATCATACTGTACCCTACCCAAATAACATATGCAGCTATTTGTTTTGCCTATTTTTAATTTCCAGTGACTCCAGAAACAAGATAGATAAACAAAAGAGTTCAAAAGAAGGGGTTCTTTTTTCTTACAGTTGTCATTTGCAAATATTAAAAGACTTACAGTGTAGAAATAGAAATGTGTGTTAACAGCTAGGGCTGATATCACTGAAATGCTTTAATGGGAAAAACTAAAAATAAAAAAAGAGACTTATGCTGTCTGTGTCCTTAGATGTCAGTGTGGTTTTCTTTGGCGGTAGCTGGTTATGGCAATCCACTCACATCTAGCACATCAGACTATCAGGACCTTAGACCCTCTGAAATCACAGGCTGGGTTGGGGAATACCAACCATTATACAACTCCCATTAGCTAGTAGACAGTTACAGAGCTTCAGAGTTGCTGGGTCTATTCCCCTGTACCCAAGGTTTTGACCCACAGTAAATGACAGATGTGCTGTATTTGCAACAAATTTGATTTCTTTTTTATCTACATTTTTCATTAAAATAACAAACCCAACACTGCTTATAATATTACCCAGATGATATAGACAATTTGTCAATCAAGCAGTGATAGTGGAAGAGGAGTCTTCAGAATTCATATTTAGAGCTGTCATCTCTGTTCATGGATGTTTTACAGCAGTTAGAAGTTTCCAATCTTTTCTTTTGCCTGGAATTTGTTTATGCATTGGTCTTTCATACAGGAAAAATTAGCACACATTTTTGCAAACCTTAAGATACTACTATTCTATCAAAGTGTTGGGTTTCTTTCCTGGTCTAGTCTGTCTCTTCAGTTTTGAGTCCTTATAAAAACCCAACAAAACTATAAAAACCCAGGGCTATTCACAGCCACACATTGCTCACACATTACCCTATGTGCTGGCTGAAGTTGCTCTTGCCATAGGCTTTATTTTTGGGATGGCTACACACAAATAAATCGGGAGTACTTTAACAGAAAAATAAGCAGTTTAATGTAGGAATAAGAAGCGATTTAATTAGCCTTAAAATAAGTTCCCCGTTCAGAAAAAAAATACTTATTTTTTAAAAAAAGGTCCCATTTCAGGATGGTCAAGGCAATTTCCCTCCTTAGAAGTAAATATTCTGGCATCCAAGGCATGTTTTAATCAAAGCCATGACAAAGAACAAAAACCACAGTATACTGGATGGGGTTTTCTGGTCTGAATTGGGATCTTGATTCTGTTCCATGCCATGTCATTGTCCTGCCGAGCAGCGTTAGGCAGCTTTTCTGTCTTGTTTTACCCGCCTGGAGGAGGGAGCTGGTGGTAGATGCCAGGAATGCAGTTTCAGATTTGTGTTAATATCAGTGGGTTAAAGGTGAGCATTATTGATGAAGCGTACTATACTGTCATTATTAGTAATACTTGTCTAGGTCCTTTTTGTTCCTTCTTATGTTGATGTCCAGAGGCCCTGGTCAAGGTGTGTGGCAAGTGAGAAGGAAGCGGAGTCACTCCAGATCCTGCAGATGAGGGTGGGACTGCCTGTCTGAGAACACTTAACCACAGCAAAGGCCTGGTCCTTAGCTTTCTTTCCAATCCCACAAAAGTGATTGGGATTTTTGTCATCATCACACAGCTAAGAGTAAGACCATGGCGCTCTGGAGACTGTTTTGAACTACTTTCAGTTTTTGTCCTTACCTTTTTGGCTTCTGATGGACATTTGCATCTCATAATTTGAAAGAAGTGTTTTCTTTCTTGTGGAATCTTACATTCGCTTCTTTCAGTTTCCTGAGCAAAAATACAGTTTCAAGCTTTCAATATGAGACCGTGACAAAGTGATTTTATAGTCAGTACTCAGAGTGACTAAACTTGACAACTATTGTATTTTATGACAACCTCTGCTTTCATGTCCACAGCCTACTTTCCTATCATCAGCTGCAATTTTTATTGTTTCCCCCCTTTTTCTCTCCTTCTTTTCCTCTCCCCTCCTCCCCTCATGACTTTTTTTCAAACTGAGCAATTGCATATCTCTGCACTGACTGGAAACAAATCCTGTTACCAGGAGTGCATTTTAATGGGCAGCATGCTTCGCTTAAGTCACCAGAACCTTAACTGTATAATACTCAATTTTTTACCAACCCAGAACCAAAGCTTTTCTTGAGAGCGATGTTCGGAAGAGTAGTGGAAGAATTAGTATTACAGAACTAAACCAGATTAGGAGGGAATGTGAATTAGATTTGGTAACAGATGGTGCTGTGGAAATTAAAGGTGCTTTGCGAATGGAAGCGACAGCAGCTTGCCTCTTTTCCTCTCCTGTCTCTCTCTTTCATGCGCTTGATAGACGGGTATAAATCACAACAATCCCGTCTTGACAGCCAATTTCGAGAATTTGATCTGGTTAAAGACATGGCTTTCCTGCTCCACTCACTGAAACTGGCTGCTATTTTATTTTTATACAGCACCTTGTCATATTTAGGGAAGTGAAATCACCTGCCTCCTTTTAATGAAATTTTCTTTAATTACAGTTTTAGCTCTTTAGTGTTAATTACTTTTCCATTCAGCCCGAGTTCTCAGGCTGTCTCACAGGAATGTATTTCTCTCCCCCACCCCACCTCCTTGCGCCATTCACGCATATGCTTTCATTTTTCTAAAGATGCTTTTCATTATTGGAAGTTGTTGTCAGATCCATTGTAATTAGTTCCTAATTATCAAAATCATCATTATTGTGTAGGAAGTGGAATCATTGTAAACAACTTTTAAAGTTATAGGATCTTGTTTGACAGGGAAGAAACCTTTCAGCATATACATCAGAAATAAACAGGCAAACCAAAAGCCCTGCTGAAAACTGTGTCTGGGAAGCATATAAAGATCTGGATAGCAAACACTCTTTGGAAGGAAAATCCACCCAGGTTATCTCTCTCTACCTATTCCTCCAGTCTCTAATCCCACATTTACTTTTTTTTTTAAACATCAGTTTGCTTATGTAAATATTCATACTTGCACCTCTTATTCTGGTGTCCAGATACAGAAGTCACTTTGCTGATGTGTGTCAGGATTGGCTTTTAGCTGCCTTAATACAATTCCTGTTTTGTGTTTAAGGTAGCAGGTGAAGAGGCTACTGTGATGCAAGGAGATGCGGAGATGCTTCTGCTGTGCCCTGTAACAGTGCTCCAAGTGACAGAGGGAAAATAATGGACTGTGTCTAGAAAATAAATAAATAAAACCCTCTCAAAGTAAGAGAAGATCCTTAGAGCTGGCAACTAACAGTTGGTAGAAATAAAGCTTCCTACTGGCAGTCAAATCAAATGTAGTAACAACTCAACGACTCCCTGCTGCTAGCTGCCAGCATGGTGTAACACACTGGGACAAACATTCACTTAAACGCTGATTGCAGGAAAACGTCATTTTCCAACTCGCCAAGTAGCTCTCTGGTTGCTCGTGTGCACGTGTCTGTGTCAAGGAGAGTTAAAACCAGTAGCGTGTGGCTGGGAGGACAGGACGCACTAGGGAGCCAGCTGAGTGAGGAGGTGGGAGAAGGATCACTTGCTTTATAAGTTTTAGTCCTGAGTCTTTTAAGGCGCTCGCTCTCTGACACTATTTTTGGTATGTTCTCTCTAATCACCTCTCCAATTTAACAGAGCTTGGCTGGCAAATTATAACTCCTCTGTTATAAATCTTGAGAAAATCAGTGTGGAAGCTGGGTGGGGAGACAGGTACACGATGTACACACACCTACACTGCCTCTCAGCAATGGAAAATGTGAAAGATCTGGTGCTGCAGACTTTGTCTCTGTCTTGAGACTAAAGGCAGTTTTTAGTCTTATTTCCCTTTTGGAATGTGAAGAGTGACAGCTCTGTCTCTCTGATCTGTAATACTGGCTTTCCAACTGGTGCAAGTAACTGCTTTTGATGCTGTAATAATTTCAAAATAATCCCTCTTTAGAAAGCCTGTTATGTTCTTGAATAAATCTTTACTTATTTTTGTAGTTCTGTATTTGTCTCCCTTGAAGTAGCTGAATGTAGCATTTTGTTTTCTTTTGCTTCTCCAGTTGATTTTATTAATACAAAGAATCCTCCCAATTAATAATTAGATGACTCCTTGACACTGTACCATATCCTCTGGGGGCTGTAGACATCAAGTGGACTCCCCCTGATATCACTGGAGTATAACTGCAAGGAAGATGATGTTCCACCCAGCTTCTTAACCAGGCTTTCTGCTGTCTTCCAACAAATGAATTAAAAGTGTAGTCTGCAGTGTGAAAATACAGTAATAAAATCCTACTCTTCCTGATCAATATAAGGGTTTTCATACAATGAGGCTTGGTCATCATTCTGGTAGTCACGTTGCAGTCTTTTGGTTGAAACCGTTCGATCATGTGGAGTCTCTTCGTGCGAATTTGTGCAGCTCCCAACTCTTCTCTCACTGCAGAGCTGAGTTGAGGTGTAAGTGCTGCAGTAACAAAGAAAATACGTAACATTAAGCTAGAAGCCAGTAAATAAGTCTAAGGTTTTGTAATGATATGTCTGTGACTTCAAACAACAGCCATGTTCTAACTGTACAAAAATGTTAGAAGCACAGGTGGAAAAAAGAAACCTAAAAGTTCCAGTAGGTATATGAAATAGGTGTTGAGGTTGAAGTCGTCGTGCCTAAACCATAGTACATGTGCAAAATACAAAACCATACTTGTCTTCTTTGTATAAGTTTTAAGGTATTCCAGAATAGTTAGTATCTCTCCTTTACTGCGTATTTCTACTGCAAAATCTGTAGAAGTAGGCAAGTTTCTGCAGCAAACTGTTGGGATGGCTGGCTAGTAGTGGTGCACATGACAGACCTAATAGCATCTTTGTTGCTTTCACAAATACAAAAGTAAAGGTCAGTTTGGGGTTTTTTTTTTTCTTTATTTTTGCCTTTCAGTCAGAAGTTTTTTGTTTGATTTTTAAGTGTGTTGCAGTGACATACATTGGATACCTTTTACAATGGTGTTACTGAGAGCTGGCACTTCCTCATGTCTGGTGTTTGGGATCAAAGGTGCAAGGCCTTTGAGTGTTCTTCCCTGTTTACCTTTTGTTCCCCAAAGAGTACCTGATGTAAAGGATAATAATTCTGCAGTCTGAAAAGATTTAATTTCTGTTGGCAATAAGTGCTTCAGCTTTTAGATTCAGAAGAGTAATGTTAGTCTGTCAAAGTGTAGGAGCTGTACCCTGCAGAGCCTGTGCATGGCTAAGGGTACATTTAATTAAACCAGCATCAGTGCATCTATACAGACTTATTAAAACACTTAGTTTGTCTCAATAATATTGATTAAATAGCAGTAGTTTGTTTAATCTAAGTGTATTTTTGCTATTACTACATTACTTCCAAGTAATCAGGATAATAGTCATCATCAGTGAAATATCACGTTAGTTATGAAGTAATGCCATAAGAATTGATTCAGACTTGGCAGGGAAGGAAGTCTTTCTGTCATGTAGTGCCAAAGCCTGATTTGGATTATTAGAATGAGAGTTTTAACCATAATTTCTGTTCGTATAAACAGGGTGTGTTTTATAGGCTTATAGGTTATTCCATACTCTGAGTATCCATTATATCGAGGAACGCCTCAGACAGTTAATTATGCAAAACACCATGTAAGTAATTACACAGTATTATTATGCATTTAACACTTTTATTGATTTGCCAGTTGCTCACTTACAGTATTTAGAGCTATAAACAAGAGATGCACACCCTCAGTTGAAATAGGTCCAAGGAAATGAGCTAAAGATTAATGACACTCGTATGCATTGTTGCATCAGATGTAATTCTGAAATGCAGAAGCTGTCAACAGTGATAATTTGCAACACTTTGGGGTATCTTGGGATCATTTCCTTCTTGTTAACAAAGTTTATCAGCCAGGAAGCATGGGAAATCAACTTGAAACAGAAAAGGAAGCGATAAGGCATATTTATATATTAGGGGTGTAGGGAAAGTTAAAATAATTCCCTCTCATTTTGAAGGGTCTGCAGTAGTTGCAGGTCAGCTGCTTGAAATGAAAATTTTGCTTTTTAAAAGCAGCACTGAAAGCAAACCCAAGTTCAGCCTCTCAGATTACGTGCAAACATGAAGGGCCTCAGGTAGTGTCTTGTTCCGTTAAACTAAAAATGACCACGCAGTAGTGTAGGAAGGGTCTAGCAGAGCTTGGTAGATTGCACACAGTGCAATAATAACTGTTTGGGAAGCTGGATCCTCTGTCAGCAGTCATCAGCTAACTCAGGCCACTGCTGGTAACAACATGATGGCTTCGAGCACTGCTTCTTCTGTTCCGGCTGCTGGTGGCTGTGACAGCTGCTCTGGATGAAGCCATTGGCTTGCTTTGCTTTCTCTTCTACCAAGGTGAAGTGGTGAAGGTTTCAAGGAAATGTAAACGAAAGAAGAAATTACAAAAAACAAACATTCAACATTTGTTTATAAAAAACCAACCCACCGCAGCCATTCTCTTTTGCAGTTTCTCCATACGGCATGGCAGTACATGTGTGCTCATTAATGAGAACCTGATGCATAGTAGCAGTGTTGTTTGTGCATGCATGGAACAAGAATAGCAATACTTCACAATTAATGATCTCATCCACTGGGTTAACCAAGCAGGCTGTACAGGATTTCTTATTAAAAGAAGAAATCCTTTCTTTTTCTTCTCCCAACTAAGCCAGTGCACCTTAATGCAATGATGATATGTTAGACCCAGCAGTTGTCAAAGCATCGTATTACTGTGATGCCATAATGACACCCTGTCTCTGTAAAGTAGTCATGTTTTCTCAAATCACACGTTGCACCGTTGATTTCTGACATGACACTTCATTCAGTCACTTTCCTTTTCTTCGGCGTCTCTATTCTCTGACAATAGCAGCTGGTGCCCATTTTCCTACTAAGTGATTCACATTTTGCCACTTTACTAGAGTGCAATTAACTGAAGCAGAAAAAAAAATGCTCAATGTGAAGCGGCTCGGCTGAAATTGTTACTCAGCTCTTTAACAAGACCCAGTGAAAGACTCAAGGTGTTGTCGTGGGCGTCAGTGCAAGAAGCAATGTTTTCATTTCTTTCCATGCAAGCATGCTTTTCCCCTCTTGCATGTAGAGAAGCGGAGTATGGGAAATTATTGGAACATGCTGCACTGTTCTTACTGATTTGGGTATAGACCTGTGACATTGTACTTAAAGTAAATGTGGTATTTGAGAGAAAGAGTGGCCCTGGTTAAAGCCAGGGGCTGGCTTCAATTTCTGAGTGCTGCAGACCTCCTGTCACCTAGACCAAGACTTCTGTGCATTGATTTTCATAGTTAAAGCACAGGGATAACAAGTCAAGACCTTTTTGGTCAACTTCCGTGTGAGGTGTAGGAATGCATTGGAGGAAAATCAGATGGATTGCACTGTTAGCGTAAAAAGTACCTCGGTGTGCATAATAACACCTGCCTTGCTGATGCTTCATGTAGTAGCTGTCATTAAAAATGTCAACTGCTAACAGCCTATTCTGACATTTATGGAAATAGGGTAGTTCTCTCTTCAGGAAAGAAAAACTTCATGCCCAGGTAAAAGTGGACTTTTGCATTGGTCTGTGTTAAAGATGCTCACTCAGATTACTGTGTCTAATTATTGCTGTCATTGAAACCACCAGTGCCATTCTCAAGTAGTGACTGATGCTGTAAGCAGAGCTTTTCCCACTGGAAAAATGAGCATGAAATGTTTGCAATTTTGAAGCGTTGGCATGTTGTTTTGACCTCCCTTAGGTATTGGTGATTGTGGAGGTGAGGCAAAAGTAACTTTCTGAACTGGTTGCATGCATGGATGGAATGTAGAGAGCTCCCAGTGGCCGAATGGGAACACTTCCTTTTTTTAAGGCCATATGCTGTGATCAGATGCAGTTAATTTTTGCACTCATATATTGATACTGATTTAGCCAGTGTCAGCACTGTCAATATCATTAGTAATGTGGCAGGTAGATGGAAATACGAATGTGATTGCATTAATAAATTCTTAATGTATTCAACCTTTCATAAGCACATAGCATTACAATTTATTCACTATTGTTTAAGACCATTTTAAAGCAGGAGTTGCATAGTGACATGCCCTGTCATTGTACCTTTCTGCCAGCAGCGACTGCCTTTGGGTCTTAACTAAGGAAAGAAGTTGTCAAGTAAATTTAGTAAAGATGCAAAGAGTTACCCTCAATATTGCCTATTACTTGAGGATTGCAACACTCCATGTATTTTTTTCTTGTGTACAGGCATGGAAATGCTTCAAAAGCAAATTAGTTTCTTTCCCTGAAGTTATGGAAAGAAAGTTTACCTGAGAGCTACCAGTTTGTTGGAATACTTACCTGAGAACAGCCCACCACAAATGGAATTGCCATTTATTTGACTTAAAATCTAGTAAAGAAAAAAAACAACCCCACCAAGGCTTTAAAATAAATACAGTACGTTTTTATATGACACATGTTATTTCTATTCATAAACCTTAACTAAATTTAGATTTTTATTAATCCAATGTGACCTAAAAATTTTGCATTAACAGCACAATGTGGAATTGGGCTTATTCTCTTTGAATGCAGATAAAGCCATCATCTTCAAAATAGCTCTTTCTGACAAAAAGGTGTTCTTTTGAAATAAAGTCTTATTCACTACATTCCTCTTAGAGTTAATGTGAATTTTAGTGCCTCTAATTTTAGATTGAAGTGCGGTCTAGAATAAAACCCACCAGCTGACAATTGAATTTATAGATAGTTGTGAATATTTCAGGCTTGAATAATAGAGCTGTAGAATTTCAGACACAGAGAGGAAGAGAGAATTAAGCTCCAACTGTAGTTTTAGACTATAATGCAATGGTGTCTAGGAATTCTTCAGTGTAGCGAGCTAAGTAGTAATTAGGAGGAAACTGAGGGAGGGATTTTACAGAGATCTAGCTTAGGCATTATTCCAAACGTTCAGTGTGATAATTTGATGGTGGTCCCACCTGCCATCTAGATAAGATGACTCTTGAGTTACGTTTGTTGTGATGTGGTACTGTACGGAACAAGCAACAGCAGCAGTTGGTGTGTGCTGCCCACCCAGAGCCAGTACCCAGCCGTGTCTCTAGTTCACCCTTGGGGCACTGAAGGTTTTTTGTTCTTGGGGTCAGGCGCTGTTGTTTTTGCTTTTCCTTGGACTGGTTAATGTTTTAGCTGTGTTTGTGCTTTGCCAGCACGCGCCAATCCGGTCTGTACTGTTTAAGCTGTAGCCAAAAGCAGCTCTGTCTTGGTTAGTACTAGCAACTGCTACTTCAGAAGCATCAGGAGACTGGCTTTAGCATAAGCAGCACCAGTGATCAGGTTTTAATGCTTGGTAGAACTGAGATCATGTTTTGGTTCAGACTGCTTGGAGTGAGAGGCAGCCACTTTTGCTCTGGCTAGAACGGCATGCGTTTGGCCAACTAATTAATTGCAAATGTTTTTTATGGGAAGGGAACGGTGGCTTTCAAGCTTGTTATTGCACAAATTAGAAAAAAATCGTCAGTAGGAGTCTAGGGGACAAGAGCATGCCATCAGGCTGGTTATGACAGACTGCAGGCAGTGACTCCTGTTGCTGTGGTTTGAGACTGTACATGTGGAGTCTCAGCAGAAGGGAGATGAAAATGAGACCAGTAAAATGACCGGTAGTCAATAAAAGGATCTTATGTTAGTGTATAGAAAAATAGTGTAAAAAATAAGTTGGTAGAACGTGAAAGTTAATTGATATTTTTAATTGCGGCTGTATAAAATTCAGTGTCAAAGAAAGAGGAGAGACAGAGAGACACTGTGTTTTAGTACCCTAATAACTTCTAACGCTGGTCTAAGATTGTAATGTATGTGAGAGCGGTCCGGTAATTATAAGGTAATAAGTGGAATGGTGGTGTAAGTGCTCTAAATTAAAAGGAATTCGCAGAGCTGCTGTAAGTCAGTGCCGACCTGCTTTCTTTCAAACGTTGACTTGAGAAAAGTGCTTAGCCCAGAGTGCAAGTAGAGAGACAAGAGAGAGCTATCTATTAATTACAGCACTCATTAACAGTGACGGCTACAAGGCAGCAGATGCAGAAGAAAAGGCACATGCTACTGCAGGCTGGCAAGGGGATTTCCCCCCCTCCAGTTCTTGAGGAAAGGACAACACAAGCAGGTGGTCCAATGTAATAAGATATTTTCACGGCTTTAACCTTCCCATTTCCTTGGTTTATTTGCTGACACCAGATAGCTTGTTCCTTCCATAAGTACTGATTTTAAATTTGGAGGGTAACATTTCTGGATGTCAATCTGGCTCTTCTCCAGATTCATGTGTCATTTGTTTTCAGTAGAATTTTACAGTAAAAGTCACAGTCTAGGTAAGATCCATGGACACTGACTTTAGGGTAAATCTCATCTTAAGCAGATACCTTTATTGAAGGGTCAAGTTTTGATCTTGGTTGCCCTTGTTGAAATGGAAGCCAGCTCTCGGGGTTTATGTCTGTTTTCCACTGGTGAATTTGATTCCAGATCTTGAAGTAGAAATTGATTTTGTTATTTTTAAACACAAAAAGGTGAGAAAGTGAAGACAGGGTCTCAAAAATGACTTTAGAAAGTTAAGTCAGTGGAATTGTTTACATTTATACATGTGCTCTGAAAACATGAAACTATAGCTGCAGGTGGGTGGCCTTATGGGGTGGTTGCATTTCTGCTGATAACATTTCTAGAGAAATGCTCATAACTGTCATGTGTATTTTGGCAGCTTCTGAGAGTACTGTCAGGAAAAATGCTGGGTAGGCCGTTTGCTACTGTGTTCTCATCATCACCGCCGTAGAAAATGAAGATATTATCTGATTTAGAGCTTTCTAATTATTATTTTTGTCCCTTTTTCTCCCTAAAATACGTTTAAAAATACTTGGAGTGGAGCAGAAAAAGAAGATCTTTTTCTCCCCTGTAGAAAGCACTAATTTGTCAAATCAAATGTTATATGATTTTATTTCCGAGATGCTTAATTCTGAAAATGTGAGAGCTGAGAAGTAAGACAGAATCTCATTTTCTGAAAGACCAAAATTTTATCTTAAGATTTCCTCTAATATATTTTTTAATCCAGGAATGGATCATGTAAAATGTCAGATCATATAGAGCTGCAGATATATGGGATAGTGGCACAGTTATTACTGGTTAGTCTGCGGATAATGGCTAGAAAGTAATTGCAGCCAGAACTGATGAATCATTTCACTTAGATTTTGTGAAAATGGAGTCCAACCTTAATTATTTGTTAGAGTTCCTATTTGATGTGCTACTCCGTTACTAAATAGCTGTATCTATAATAAAGCAATATTAATAAAGAAAAAAAAAAGACTGTGGGGGACTTGCTCTTCGATTCCAGCATCAGATCGATAGATGATGGATATGTGTTTTAGTCAAGTGTCTTGACAAATATTAATTACAGAGCGTAAAATGTGTGTGATGAAACTTGGAAATATTTGTTCCTGGTAATGATGTGATTTACAGAAAGAAAGTGCCAGGGAAGAAAGAAGACATTTACTAGCCAAGTCATCTAATAGGATTTTTCAAATTTTTTGACTCACTAGATGACAAGTTCAGAATTTAGAATTGATGTGAAGTTGACACGTAGCCAGAGGGCAGGTAGAGGGGACAACAGACAGATTTGGTCTCTTTAAAGTTTTTGTTTACTGCCTGTCTGGAGCTTTGACAAAGCTCTGTCATGCCCTTATGCCGATTACCTTCATGTAGAACAAGAGGTATTGACTAATGAATGAATGATGTGCAGTCCCTAACCCTTCCAGAGCAGCCTCAAAGAGCACTGTCTTTAATACACAGATTCTTCTTTCTCTCTTCCCTCACTACAGGCTTCTCTGCAGAATGTCAAGCAAAGATCGACACATTGATTCTAGCTGTTCGTCGTACATCAAGACGGAACCGTCGAGCCCTGCCTCTCTGACGGACAGCATCAACCACCACAGCCCCGGTGGCTCCTCAGACGCCAGCGGGAGCTACAGTTCCACCATGAATGGACATCAGAACGGGCTGGACTCACCTCCCCTCTACCCTTCGGCCACAGGCCTTGGGGGCAACGGGCCAGTCAGGAAACGGTATGATGACTGCTCCAGTACCATTGCTGAAGATTCACAGACCAAGTGTGAATATATGCTGAACTCGATGCCCAAAAGACTGTGTTTGGTGTGTGGTGACATTGCATCAGGGTACCACTATGGAGTGGCTTCCTGCGAGGCCTGCAAGGCTTTCTTCAAGAGGACAATTCAAGGTTGGTTGCCCCTTAAACTTTCTTTCTTTCTTATGCTGAAGTACTACAGTTCTTAACTAAACCCTGTTAGGACTTCAGACTGTACCATTTCATTCTTCATAGCGTTTGGTCCTACAGATGTTACTCAGGAAAAAGCCCCTTTGGGCTACTTTGGGAGTTCCATCTGTCACGTTAAGCCCACTGTTTTGTTTATTTTGGTTATGAAAAAGAGCAAAACACGGGATCCATCCAGTGCACATTCAGATTCGTTTTCTATATGAGTTCTTAATGGAGTGTTGATAAACTATCAACAATCTATAAACTATTGTGAAAAAAATGGAATGTTTTCTGGAGGTTTTTCACGGATGGCTTTTGTGGCTTTGTGCTTGGATTTTGCTCCTAGTTGCGCCACTACAGTACTTAAGCTTTTTGTTTTTCTTAAAGCACCAGAGCATTTAAAATTGGATTAAAATGCAGTGGTGTAGTGCTTTGAACATGTCACTGTATCAGTAACTGGTCTTGTGATGTACAGTGATGAAGCTTAAACAGGTTCAACAAATACCTGTAAGATCACATTCTAAGGAGAGTAAGTTGGCAGCTGTTGGTGTCTGCTCAGTACTTTGTACTAATCTGCTCTTGATGCCTGTTACAAATATACCACATATTTTGGCATAAATTAGTACGAATGGGATAATTTGCATGACCACTTGTTCTAGCTTCAGAACCGATAAAATAACCTTCTACTTTGATTTAGATATCATCCTTTCAAGTAAAATTGAAGGTGTTTTATTTAAAGAACATGAGGCCAGGCTTGGCCTGTACAGAAATACAATGTCACATTAAATTAAATTCAAACTTCAGATACTAAAATTAGGTTGCTAAGTCCAAATTTAAGCTCCTCAATAAAACCAGCTTGATTTTCATAGATGTTGAACACCTGAAATTCTCAGGAAAGACAGAGCAATCTGGTATATTTTGCTTTTAAAAAACAAGTTATGATAAGGAATATAAAGTTAGCTTAATTCTGTAATTTCACATATCCCAAAATTAGAAACATTTGATCAAAAATTTCTAAAATACAGTGCTTCCGTATTTAATGTAAAATTAACAAGGAAAAATAATGGCTGTTATTTCAGTTAATCCGTTGTTTTATTCTCCTCTCATCCAATTTACTACTGGGACTTTCTACTAGGGTGTAGTACCCATTTTATCTTGGCCCTGTAGACAATAAACAGACACTTTACTCTTCAGTTGTTCTAATGCAGATGAGGTTTATGTTTGCAATCAGTAAAATATAGCTGTGAAGATTCTTAGTGGTCTGGACTTATATCTAAAATGAGTTCACATGCAGGAACAATATGCTTTTTTAAAGTCTTCATTTTGGAAAAAAAAAACCCAAACCAGGTAAGTGATTTGACTTGACCTTCAGAAGCATTTTCAGAAAAGTTTGAAAAATGCTTCCACTGAAGCAATTTGTGTTTAGTGGTTGCTAAACTTGAAGCATGAACTTTAACCATCAACTCTGTTTATATAAATACTATTTAATTGCCATGTAATAGCTATCCTACAGAACTGAATTGATGGATGATTTCTTTGATTGTATTTTGAACATGAAACAACGCGGCTGAAATGTTAACTGATTCCAACTTCTGGCAGTAATAGGTAGCTTGCAATTTTACACCACACCACAGACAGCAAGTTTCTGGGCATGGAAGCACAAGACAGAGACGTCATTCTCCAGATTAGCAACCTGGTCTTGGCTACGCAGCTCAAGTTAGAACTGGCAGCTGTGCAAGAAGTCTCAGTACGGTGGTGAGGGCACTAGCTGCATCAGCAGGTGACAGTGCTGTGAAGTCAAAAAAAATGCAGTAAGGCAAAACCAAGCATTGAATGGAAAAGCAATAATAAACTAAGAATAGGAAGTATGTTCCCATCATAATGTCATGGCAGCATCTTCAGTAATGGTGCTGACTGAACTAACACAGCTAATTATTAGGAGCTTTCAGATACCATCCAAAATAATGGAAACCTTGGTGAATCAAACCATGTATTGTAGAAGATGACTAGAAGTACATAAAGAAAAAATACTCTTTGGTTTTTGAATTCTGCCTGCAGAATTCTTACTCCATGAAGAATAATTGCTCTGAGGTTTGTTTTTTTTTTTTGCTTTAAATGAAAGAATTTGGTCCCAATCCTCCTAGAGATTGTTCTTCTCTCTATCTTTTCACTTCCCGGTTCATGTCATGTCCTTTCTCAGCTTGCTTTTAAAGTGAGTTGGTTACTGTATGACTGCAAATAAGAAAACAGGAAAATAGGGAAAAAACCCAACAAACTATAAATGCAGAATAGTAAGCCAGACCACCTGAAGAGCCCAATATTGTAACTGTGCATATGCAAGAATAGTGTATCTAGGCTCAAAGAATTGCTTGTTTTAAATCCTAATTATTTGTGATAGGTACTTACTGATTCAGTGAAAAAGAATGTCTGCTTTATCAAAGCTTTTTGCTTATCACTCATCAGTTATGAGTTGGCTCATACCTGTAGGATCTTAAGTGCTGCTTCTGTTGAAATCTTGGGCAAAACTACCCTGACTTCAGCAAGAGTAAGGGTGAGCTGGTTAAGTTAGGTAGTGATGCACATCTTGTGTTCAAGTGGGGCCTGATGTCCTTTCCACTAAGCCAATGGGAGTCTTTCCATTCTTTCCATTTAAAGGTGAAAGCCCGCAGGCAGCTGTTCAGAGTTCAGAGCCAGCACAGCATCTGTAGACCATCAATGTCTTAGGTAAAACAGAAGTACATGACAGGGTATATAGTAGCCCTGTAGACAAGGGGCATTGTGCTCTAGTGTAGAGTATACACCGGTGCTTAAGGGTAGTTGAGGTTATTGCCTTTGAGATGACAGCAATTTAGTCTAAAAAGCCTAAACTGTCCATTTCCGGCTGATGGGTTTCTCCTTTTCTTCTTCCTGCCTCTTGCAATCCTTGCTCATTTTCGAAAAACTATAGACATGAAATGAAGCCTATAATGTAGTATAAGAATATGTATTTTCAACATAGCACTGAGGTACTTTTGGGGCATAGATTATGATAAAAATCAATAATATTAGAACAAATTAGAAACAAGAAATATGAGAAAACCAGTTAAAAAAAGCAAAACAGAACTCATCAAAAAACCAACAGCTCAATATATAAAATTGGTGTCATCTTAGGTCATGGTAGAATCTAATGACATTCTGCCCCCTTTTGTGACATATAAGGGATGGGAGAACTGGATGTTCTCTGTGCTCAGTCTAGTACTCACTCAGCTGCAGCTCTCAGTTTGCTTCTGGGATAATTTACATGGTGGCTGATTGCGAATGTCTCACAGAAACACACACAGAGCCAAATCTCCCCAAAATTGGCTTAACATCGGGGTAGTAGAAAATAGCAACATCTAAAAATAGTTACAGTTCCATTGATTTTTAGGGTCTCTCCACAATTTTTGCTGTGCTCTGTGTTATCTTGAAAAGTCCAAGCTTTCATTAAAAGAAAGCAAGGGGAAAAAGAGAGTTTTCATTTGTCAGCTGGGTGCAAAGTCGTGTGTTCAGCACAGAGGTCTTGTACTTAGGAGATATTTTGTAGTGAATGTTTAGTGTGAATACATTTCTCGTCATTTTTATTTGCTCGGTTATCATAAAGTATACATTTTGCATTAATAGTATGTAATTGCTCAGTGCCTGCAACTTAAACATAGTTCTGCAAGCGCATTGACATGGTATCCTGGCTTGTAGCAGAGGGGAGATAGGGTTAGACCTTCAAAGACATTTTGCTATTTTGGTTTGTTTTAGCCTTCATCTCTCTAAAACTATGGCCTGCATCTAGATGATTTTCTGTCTCCCTCCTTCCAAATCATTGGGACTGTTGTCTTTGTAAAAAAACTATCATGGAAAGGCAGGGTGAAAAACCTTGCTACTGGTCTCTTGCCTTTGTGGTAAGGCTTAGTGCAGACCTGTCAGAGTTTGCTTAATATTTCCTTGGACAGTGTTTGAATTTTCCCCACAAAGCCTAAAATGCTTTGCATTCAATAACCTTTGTAGTTCTTGGATTATTTATATTTATATTTTAAGGAAACACTGTTGGGTAAGCTATATTGAGACAGCACTCTTCCATTTATCTGCAGAGTGAGTAAAGGAAGCCTTGCAATTATACTCTCATTGTGTGATTGAAGAGCTTTATCCCTGAGAGCTGTTGCCAGTCCATGTCTCCTAACAGAAGGAAGAAGTATTCCATCCTGGGAATGTTGTATTCTTGCTCATTTGGTGAACCAGATCTCGTTTTATGCTGGTCACCTAAGAGCCTTCACCTCTACAGTTCTGCAGTAGTGTAGTGCCTGTGGTCTTCAAAACCAGCTAGATTAAACAGCTTTGTAATTTGTTCACCTTCCTGGTTACTCAGACTTGTTTCTAGTCACTTTAGTGTTCAGTTTTTTCAACCCTCTTTAGACTGTTTACTCCTTACGGAACCAATTATATCTGTAAATGTGCAAACAGTTTTTACAGGAAATATATATCATTTAAATATTTTTTTTAATCAGGAAAGTTAGAACTAGCTATGTAAATTCAGATAAAGTGACAGGTAAAATAGACAGCATAAGGTTTGAAGTTGCCCATGACCAAAGTGGCTTCCAAAGGTTAATTTGTGTCACTCCAAGCTGACTTCTGCAATATTGCACATCATTTTTGTGGAGGAAATGAAAGCAAATTAAGTAAGATTTTCTGGCTTTTCAGCATCTTTACTGGTAGCTAAGATTATAATTTTTTTATAGCAAGATAGGGTAGAGACTTGCATAGTGGTGCAATAGTCTGTGGACCTTGACTGCGGTGCAAATATGGCAGCCCTCCAGTGAACCTAACACTAAATGTCACCTGAATCCATCATTACCTGATTAAATCATTCACCTTCCTTATATAAGTAAAAGTTGGTGCATCAGCATTTCTTCCAAAGAATATTTTAAGCAAGCAGTGATAAATATCTTCCCTTCTTCCCTGAGTTCTTTGTTCCTATGGGCCAACCAAACTAGTGAGCAAGTATTTTTAATTCTTTCCAACACATTTTTAATCCTGTCATAATGTCATTGTGCATGACTGTGGTGGCCAAACAAGATGTGACAATAAAATACAAACATGCTGAAATTTGAGAACTAGAGAGAGGTTTTGAAGTATACAGATGGTTCTATCTTTTTTACTATTTCTGCTTTCCTTACAGCCTTGTCAATTATATGCTGCTTTTAGATTATGAGGGAATAAGAATGAGCTTCCTAGTTTGTGCATGGCTAGTCTAAGCCCATTGGAAATCTCAGAAAGAGGTGTACTGGTGCCATTATAATTAGGTCTGGATCTCTGTTATGAACATCTCTGAAAGCTTGCAGACCACTTACGAAACTTGTCTAGTTTGAAACTAGAGGCATGAAGTCTCAGGTAGCAACTAACGTATTTTAATGCTTCTGTAACCTTTTTAATGACTTGTTTTTTACTGCTGTGAAAGTAATTTGGTTTGCAGCTTTACATACTGAGATATTCTGTGTGCTCATAAACAATTAAAATTGTCAATGCTGCCTTCATAGGGTGTATCAAAGTCAACCTAGATAAAAAACCAGTAGGAATGAAATAAGAGGTGGTTCAGTCCTTCTGACTTGGGCAACTCTTCAGTGACTCCTAGGCAACAGGGTACCAGTTCCTTTTGTGTCTTCAAAGTGTTGATTCTCTCTTAAGATGACATAAATGCCCGTATTTTCTGTTGAAGATCAAGAAGTTGACTACAGTGGAAATCAAAGGTGGTTGAGCCCTTACATGTGTCATTCAACACCTCACAGTATCAGCTTCATGTTGAAAATCATGGTGGTTTTTACAGGAAAATTGGAGAGAGACATTTTGTGAGGGACTCCAGTGATAGGACAAGGGGGAATGGTTTCAAACTAAGAGGACAGATTTAGATTAGATGTTAGAAAGAAATGCTTCACTGTGAGGGTGGTGAGGCACTGAAACAGGTTGCCCAAGGAAGTTATGGATGCTTTATCACTGGAAGTGTTCAAGGCCAGGTCGGATGGGGTTCTGGACATTTCAGATGTTTAGGAAACAAGTGTTTAAACATCCTGTAACTGTATGTGCAGTATTGTTTCTGAAGTAATCTGTGTGAAAAATGGTCAATACAGTCAACTTTAGGCTTGATTGGCTCCAGATGATGTGCAGCAGAATTCATAGGTTAAATTCATAGAGCTATCTACAGTGTCAGGTGAATCCATCCAAGGATTTGTCAGCCCAAAATGGATTCAGTTACGTTCAAATCCAACCTCATTCCAACCTGACCTTGTTTCTGAAGCCTTATTGATACTTTTGCTTGTGAAAATATTTACTTATACTTACATTCAGTTGAGTTATGTCTGCAACCTAGGGATTAGGGTGTGCAAGAACTGAAACTTTAACCTGAGAGAAAATATTTTTACTTTCCACAGTTCAGATTTGCTAAGACCTATTAACATCCAATACATTTTGAAGTCCATCTGGGACTTCTTTTTTCTGTCCTTTTCCTAAGTTAGCCAGTTACTCCAACAGCACCTACTTCACTCAGTTTCTCAGGACCTATTATTTTCTGTTCTGTTTGGATTGCATGTCAAGGTGTGACCTAGCATACCAAGCCATAATTCACTCTCTTTATTGGCCTGAATTCCCCTATCTCTCTTTCTATGACTCTGTTTTATTAATTCCCAGGAGACCTATGACTGCAATCTTGGCTACATTTCATTTCCCAGAATTTTCATACATGCCACTCCACAGCAAGCAGGTGCCTTCGTTTGGGTCTGATGCTCAGGAAAACAGAGCCTGGAGGTGGGACATGGGGTAAACCTTACTGCAGAAAGATGTAAATCCAGTGCTGCAGTAGCCCCTATTACAAACGATGAGAACACTTGCTTTTTAAACAAAAGTTTTTGAAAAAAGGTATTAGGTTATAGGAGTTCAAAGAGAAATTTTGGGAGAAAAATGGGGCATTGAACATAAATACTGAAATAGGGTTTTGGTGAGTCGATTATAACATAATTATTTCTTCAGTGTTATAATTTTAATTCCCCATTGCTGTTTCTCTTTTTTGTTTCTCTTTTTTAAAAATCCTTACACAGTAGAAGCTTTAATACTGGTATTTTCAGCATTCCCCCTGCATTTGTAAGTGGCTTATAGCTACCCTTTCCAAACACATCTTCACTCTGTATCTCAGTCTTCCTCACCCTCTTTTTACTTGTCCAAAGATTTTCCGAGCATTTTCGAATAGCTCATAGCAATCCTTTTACACTTTTAGTGTTATAATATCAAATGTCACAGCACAGAAAAGAAAGTACAACTGCTGCTAAGAACAAGGGGCAATAGTCATAAACTGGAACACAGGAGGTTCCATCTGAACTTGAGGAAAAACCTCTTTACTTTGAGAGTGGCAGAGCACTGGAACAGGCTGCCCAGAGAAGTTGTGAAGTCTCTTTCTCTGGAGTCATTCAGAACTTGCCTGGACACAATGCTGTGCGATCTGCTCTAGGTGAACCTGCTTTAGTAGAGAGGTTGGTCTAGGTGATTACCAGAGGTCCTTTCCAACATCTAACGTTCCATGATTCTGCAATTTCTGTTCTTGTCAGTATTTCTGGAAGAGACACCTCTGTTTTAACCTGTCCTGCAAATTTGAGCCAATTTTTGAGCCACATTCACACTTGAGATCCTTGAGATTCTGAAGTTGTAATTTCATTTGGGATAAGATGCCAAGGCATAAGGCCTAGTGCTTTCAGTAGCCTCTTCCTTGTCATGGTTCTCACTCCTCCTCTTCTGTTACCTAGAGTGTCACGGTCAAGTCAATACAAGAAATGGCCAAAATGGTCATGAGACTCTAGTCTAAATTCAGTTGATTGCCTCTCTTGTAAAGCCATCAAAATGGTACCGCAACTCCACCTCTCATTCAGATAACTTGCAAACCTCATCTGTGAGATGAAAAAAAAAAGTCTCTTGGCCCACTTGTTCTTGAGCTGTGTGTAAGGATCTGACTGAAGCATCTCAGACCAGAGAGCTGGTTATGCAGAATAAGCTTTAGCAGTTCACCAGCTTTCTTATTATCAACAGCATCACATTTTTTGTCCTTTGCTTGTGATAGGCACTGTGTGTTAGAAGTATTGTATCATCTTTTGGCCGAGGTAATAACATTTAACAAATATTGGAGAAAAGAAACTTTAAACATTCCTCAGTGCATGAAGACATTAAAGGGACTCAGGCAGGCATAAACCTTGTTTTATTATTATAGCACAGGGCATTGTGTTTGGGAAGTGAAGATTTGACATATATTTTTATTTTCAAACGTCATGCTAATTTACATTACTCAGCCCTTTAACTCCCAAACTGTAGAAGTCCATTACAGTACTGAAAGGAATATACAAATTATCCCCTGGCACTTCAGGCAGGAGTTGTACAGAGACACTGTTATTCTATCAGCCAGCTAGCTGCACGATTCTATTAAGGAGTAAGTGAGAAAATTATATTGCCTGCAAACTAATTGTACAGAAGACTCTGAAATAAGTAATCAGAGCCCAGTCCTTTCTGAAAACCAGCCAGGAGATATTACAGATTGCTCGATCGCTCTTGTCAGCCCAGTTTAAAGACTAGGAGCTGCCATGTTGATTTTCTTCACTGTGTAACACAGATACCTCTCCAGTTGTTGACAGCACTGGCCAAACTCAACTTAGACTCTTACTAGCTGCTCAGTTCCAGCCTCTAGCATCATGCAGGAGACAAGTGAACAATAGAGCTTCCTTCTGAATCTTCTTTATTGAAGTAAGATACAGATCTGAGCATCTTGGATGGATGTAGTGTACCTCACTACATCTGGTACAGATTCCTAATTGCTTAAAATAACTTCTGTCTGTTTCTATATTTTTACCAAAAGCATACCCACTGATGAATGCTAGGTGAAATGCATCGTGAGTATGATACATATATCCAGGTTCTTATCCATTGCATAATTCCATGAGTGGGGTATTTTTTTTTTTTTGGGGGTGTGTGTGTTTGTTTTAAAGGAAATCTCACTCACAGAAATGAAGTTGATCTGTGTAGGTATTTGATAAAATACTGCTTTCAAATGTCAAGCAGTGACAACACATTAGTCTCCTTGAACTGTTATTGAGTTCTAGACATACTCTAAAACGTTGAAAGACTTTAGGGAAAGCAGCTATGACCATTGGAAAGATGTGAATCTTTGCTGCAACAATAAATCCAGTTACTGTGATTCTGCTGAGTTCATTGAAAGAACTGTGTCCAGTATCTCCCAAGTTTATTTTTTCACATAAAAAATGAAGATTCAACAACTTCTGTAAAAACAATTTATTAATGTTGAGCAGCCTAAATTGATAAAAGATTCCCCCTCAAAGTGAAAGTACTGGAATCTACATTACTAGACTATTAGCTCATTTTACAGATCTTTAGGTAGGAAGAATTTGCAGGAAAAATGTTGTCTACGCGTAACGTACTGCACACTACAGACTCTGCTTGTGTTTGACCAGGTTTTGCACAAAACTGAGATGTCAAGGTATGGATTAGAAGTGTCTGCTTAGGGAAATAAGCAGTCTTGTTGTATTTGTCTGGTTTTTGAATGCTGCTTTTTGGTAGTGACAACAGCACCTTTGTCAGCTGTGCCTTTGCAGAAGGGCACTGGCTGTAGTGGGAGTATTCCTCTTGCCTTGGTACAGAGCTTTACTGCTTGAGGTTCAGTGTTGTAATCTCAATCTTAGTTTTGATCAAGATTGTTTCTGACCTTGTGCAAAGGTGTCTTTGATCTTGTGTAAAGCATTTCTGATTCCCTGTTGTGTTTTTTTTAATAGAGATGGTAATACATGTATTACTATAAGGTGATGAAGTTAATTAGATACAATTTCTGAAAGGCTTTGAAGGTCTCCCTGTGTAGTGGTTGTGCCTCACAAACAATGCCTCATTAGAGCATGTGAATATTTTTTTAAGCTTACCTTTGCCATCATTTCCCTAAGTATCTTTTCAGGAATAGAGGAATGAGGATGATGAAGGAAGTGGAGCACTTCCCTTATGAGGAGAGGCTGAGGGAGCTGGGTCTCTTGAGCTTGGAGAAGAGGAGACTGAGGGGTGACCTCATTAAT
>JAOXOE010000256.1:16286898-16324815 GCA_028565055.1 Phoeniculus purpureus
TAAGAATCATAGAATTATGAGGGATTGGAAGGGACCTCAAAAGATCATCTAGTCCCATCCCCCTGCCAGAGCAGGACCACCTAGAATCTGCATGTTCAAAGATCTAATTCCTTATTCTTCTAAGACTAGAGTCTCCTTCTCTGGAGACATTTAAAACCCGCCTGGATGTATTCCTGTGTGACTTGGTCTAGATGATCCTTCTGTGTCAAGGGGATTGGACTGGATGATCTTTCAAGGTCCCTTCCAATCCCTAATGATTCTATGATCCTACAACTTGACATGATGTACAGTGACCTGATCATTTGTTGCTACAAACACTAAAAAGAATGCAGGAACTAGAAGAATTCAGGAACTGGTAAAAGTCACTTCTAAGTAGTTGTGTAGATGGGAGAACTTTATCAGTCACACAATAGACTGCAGTTCCAAAACCCCTCTGAATGCGAGAAGTGTGACTGTTCACCCAATTTATTCCTGTCCTTGCTAATCACTCCACTTCAATCGTTTCCAACATTGTGACATTACTTCAGGATTATCTGGAGGCAGTAAGTTCACTTTTCTCTCAAAACCGAGTAGTTTAACACACACTTTTACTCCAGCAACACTGAGCTGCAATTTACCAGCCCTGTGTTTGTTTGGTGAATTATATGGAATTTCCATGCCAAGGTCATAGGGGAGACCGTCGACACCTGAAAGCACTTAGATGAAATTGATAGCTATGGGTAGTGCTGTATTAAGATCCAATTTTCTACCATGTCTAAAGATCATAACTTACCCAATACAGAACAGGACTGGCTACCTGCCCTCTAAACCCTCTCCCAGAAACAATAAAGGCTTTTGGGGTTTTCACTCACACTAGTGTTATGGATGGATCTTACGGCTCCTACCTCTGGTAGAGCTACGGCCCCGTTATTGATGCTACTAGGAAAACATCTTTCATAAGAGTATTGCTGTAGCATTTTCTAGTTGGTGCCCCCGCAGAAGTTCTCATCATCCCATTTAACACGTGGAGCCTAGAATTACTGAATTCTGTGCTTTATTTTAATTTCTTCCCCTCTTTGCCACATCTCAATTCGTCTTTTTGAGGTAAAGCACCTGGCTGGCTCAGCTGGTGGAGAATGGGACTCTGAATCCCAGGGTTGTGGGTTTGAGCCCCGTGTGGGACAGCATAGCTTGAGACAGTCTGGGTACACCAGTTGCTGTAGGCTTATCCCGCTCCAGCAATGGGGGGTTGGACTTAGATGATCCTTAAAGGTCCCTTCCAACCTGTAAGATTCTGTGATCTAAAGCTGTACGGTTTTTCTCCAGATACCTTGGCTCACACGCCTGGTGAGGGTACCCCGACTTAAATCCTGTTCTAGCAATTCACAGGGTTGAACCATATGGCCACATGATTTCCTTTATTGCCTGATTTGTACCTCTCCTGAAGCCAAGAGCTGGCTTTGGTGCAAACTGAGTGGGAAGTGTGCTAAGATCCTGGGAAAAGTCTTTGCATCAGACAAGAACATTTCTGCTGTGTATTTCCTCCTGCACAACCCATGAAGTGCGTTAAGGACTGGGTAGCACAAACACTATTTCTGTTAGCAGGGGACAAAAAAGCCCCCTAAAAATTAACCTGTTGTTGCTGCTGCCAACATTTTACCCCATCCTCCTGTCTAGCTGGACTTTTTAAAGGCCTTTCCCCCTTCAGGTATGCATCCGGTGGTGTGTACTGCAGCACAGGAAGCAAGAACTCACTGCTGAAGTATTAATACCATTAACTGTTAAGTGGAGGACTAATTAAATTATTGCTTGAAGCAAAGTCTTAATTTCCAGGAACTGGGTCTTGAAGGGATGATGGTAGATGACGACTGGATCCCTCAATCTGCATTTTCCATGCAACTGGACTATGCTCCTGTGCAACTTGGTCTAGGTGGCAGGGGGACAGGACTAGAGGATCTTTCAAGGTCCCTTCCAACCCCTAACGATTCTGTGATTTTCCAAGGTACCCAGAAGTGATGTCTTTGACATCCCTAAAGAAGAACAACTTTCATTTCTAAGAAACTCTGGCTACGAAAAGTCAAGTCACCTATCGAAGCGGAGGACACAGCTATCAGCACAGCATGGCAGGTGCTGAAATATTAAAGCCATTTTCACATTCGGGAACACTTGCAGGACTACTTCTTCCAGTTTTGCCCCTGAGTGCTACTTAATGACACGTTCAGGACAACTGGAAAAAGAGACTGAGATTCCACAGAAGCTAAAAACTGCATTTTGTTTTCCTTGCAGAAATGTTTGCACTGACTCCTTGCACCGGAGAGCGTTTGCAACGGTTCATTACCAGGTACTTAATGATAAACTGTGCTGTCAAAAATAAACTGCAAACACTAGAAACAGTCATGGGGCAGCCCAGATGTTTTCAATGATTCCAGCACAATCCAGTAACATGCTGCCACCCGGAACATCACTGAGGAAAAGGAAACACGGACACAAACTTTACTGATGTTATTATCAGGAGAGGTTCTTCTCCCCCCTCTACTCTGCCCTAGTGAGACTACAGCTGCAGTAGTGTGTCCAGTTCTGGGCCCCTCAATTCCAGAAGGACACAGAACTGCTGGAGACAGTCCAAGGCAGAGCCACAGAGATGATGGAGTGGAATTTGTCCATAATGAGGAGAGGCTGAGGGAGCTGGGTCTCTTGAGCTTGGAGAAGAGGAGACTGAGGGGTGACCTCATTAATGTGTATAAATATGTGAAGGGTGGGTGTCAGGAGGATGGAGCCAGGCTCTTCTCAATGTCATCTAGAGATGGGACAAGGGGCACTGGGTGTACTGGAACATGGAGGTTCCACATAAATATGAGAAGGAACTTCTTAATAGTGAGGGTGACAGAGCGCTGGAACAGGCTGTGCCAGGGAGTTGTGTAGTCTCCTTCACAGGAGATATTTAAGACCCACCTGGATATGTTCCTGTGCGACTTGGTCTTAGGTGATCCTGCTATGGCAGGGGGATTGGACTAGATGATCTTTCACGGCCCCTTCCAATCCCTAATGATTCTGTGATTATGATAGTGTTTTCAGACTTAACAGTGTTTGAGAGTTGTTTAGGCTGGAAAAGACTTCCAAGTTCATTGAGCCTGGCTATTGACCTAACTCTACCAAGCCCACTGCTAAACCATATCCTTAAGCTACTTATCTATGTGACTTTTAAACACATCCAGGGATGGCAATTCAACACCCTCCCTGAGAAACTGGTTCCAAGGCCTGATGACACTTTCAGTTTTCCCTTGGTACAACTTGAGGCCATTTCTTCTTGATCTCACACTTACTACTTGTGAGAAGAGACCAGCCCCCACCTCTCCACAACCTCCTTTAAAGTAGTTGTAGATAGAAATAAGAGCTCCCTTCAGCCTTCTTTTAGACATACCAATATCTGTTTTACTCTCCAGCACTGCTCAGTCAGTCATGCAGCTGTGTTCAGGGTCAAGAAAAACTGCAGAGGCCGGAAGAGATTGTGTATAGTGTGCTGGTTGTATTGTCTGTACATACATTGCCCCATGCAGACCTCCTTTATCATAAATACTTAACCAATTTTCAATAGATGTAAGTGGTTTAAGTATTACTTCCTGTTGAATTAGCAATTGCTGAGCATTTGAATCTTTGTGCGATCCTGCAATCCACTAATGTGATATTTAATGAGGAGACATCAGTCTGGAGAAAGGTAGTCAATATAAATCAGTGTTTACAAAGTGTGATTAACTCTGAAATATTTCATCAATGCTGTGGTCCCAGGCAGACTCTATGCTAATTATTAGAACCTGCACATGTTTCAGGGGACTTTGACGGACCCTGAGTGCAGCAAACATGGAGCAGCAAAATTGCAATTATGCTCGGACTGTCTCTGATGACAATTTATGCATTTGGTGTGATGACCTCTTGCTTCCCAAGAGGGCAATAAACAGAATGCATTTTCATTAAGATACTAATGCACTTAACCACAGGGGGAAAGGGTTAGAAAATAAAGAAATACCTTTAAAGCAAGATGTGACAGGCTGATGGGGAAGATGCTTTATTTAAAAGTCAGTTCCTAGTGAAACTTGGCTGTTGCAAAGTCTGTCACACTGAATGTAGTTGTGGGCAATAGGATGCATGGCTGGGCAGATGAATAAGCTGAGCTAAGCTGTTTTATGAGAAATGCGGTGGTACCAGGGCACAGGAGAAGAGATGTTCTCCCATTTGGACTTGGATACCCAAAGATGTGGTTTTCAAAAATATAAAGAAAATTACAGTTATGTATTTTATGCGTTCATTCTCAGGTTTATTGGTTTTTTGCATTATTTGTGAGGATAAGGATGTACTAATCAGTAGCAAAAAATAAAATAAATTGGTGACACTGCTTTGCCCAGGAGAGCTGACACTCAAGGTTCTAGTTTGTTCTGGGTCTTAAGAGACTTGGGAGGGGCAGAGGCAAGCATCTCCCCAAGTTTTTCTTATTCTGAGAATTGGTAGGCATCACCTTTTTCTAATGCCTCTCAATACAATAACTGTCTAAGAGGAGAGGATATGTCGTGGCTCAGAGATGTGACCTAGAAGCTGTAGAACGTGCTGATGGTGGTGCTGGTAGCAATGCACATGCCTGCTGTTGTGGAAGGAAAAGGGGGAAACTCTGTAGTACCTGTTACAGTTAATTGTGCAATAAAGCACAACAGTTGTCTTTTTGTATTCTAGACAAAGAAAGACTGATTAAATATGTGAAAAAAGGAAAATGGAGAGTGCTCAGGTTACAAGCCAAATCATATGACTTGGTACAGTTAATAAATGGCAAATTCTTTTCCTCCTACCAGCAGGAATAAACTATGGGAAGGATCTTGCTGGGGACCGTGTATGGAGCTAGATACAGATTTGCAGTAATTGTGGTTGTATATATATATACATATTTATTTACTTTTTATATAACTGTCTAGATTTAAAAAAAACAGCTCATCCTTTAACTCTGCTTTTCGTTTGTACTTGAAATGTATTAACTTTCTTCAGTATAAGTTTACTCTTGTATTCCAAAAGTGAACGTAACAGCAATTGTGTGAGCAGTGCATACACCCATTGTGTTGGTTAGTCAGCAATTCTGAAGATCTGTCTCCTCCTCTATTTTCTGTTACAGGTAACATAGAATACAGCTGCCCAGCAACGAATGAATGTGAAATCACAAAGCGCAGACGCAAGTCCTGCCAAGCCTGCCGCTTCATGAAGTGTCTAAAAGTTGGCATGCTGAAGGAAGGTAAGGCTGATCTGGACAGTATGTGTCTGCAAACACACAATTAATTGTAGGGCAATCGGGTAAAAAACAGACTGGTGAGTGTTCTGAGCAGTTACTGTAAAGATAGTTTTTCATGTACACTTGCTCTTCCTGACAGTGTATTTCTAAGCAATGGATTCATGGTGTATTGATGTACAGTTCAACTTCTCTGGAATATTCTTATCTAGGTGTAGCACAGCAAAATGTACCCCCAGCATTCAGCCTCCCTCAGTTAGTAACTAAGCAAATAATCATCAGAGTATATCGTCTTTTTATTTTTCTTAATGATTTTAATCTCAGTTAAACAAGCATAAATATATTGAGGATATTTACTGAAGTTACTATAACTGCTCTGTAGTCAGTAATGGCATACAGAAGAGGAGAATTCACCATGGGTTTGGGTTTTTAAAAAAACCCTCAATGTAAGTATATGTTGAGTGTTTTTATTCATCAGTTACATTTTGATGATATTGAATAACAGGTAAATACAAGAAAATGTCTCCAAGAAACAGGACTATCTCATCTGGGTACTGATTCATCTATATTATAGAAAGAGGAAGTTCTTTAAACTTTGGTCTCCTGCTATGCTCTTCTATTGCTGTTAATGTATATGCAAGAATGCTCTTTGTGTGCACGTACTGTAAACATTACTATTGCAGTGCACTGTTCTTGCCGAGAAAGAATAACAGAAGATGTCATGGACTTCTGAGATAGATAACCTTTTAAAATAAAATCAATGTAATGTTTTCTAAATACTGTCTCCAGTGGAGAGTACTTTGTGTTAAGCAACCACTTGAAAACAGTCTCGTGCCATTTTGCTTTGTCAATGCTTAAAAAGTCAGCTTTAATAGATGGCTGACTTTTGCAAATTGTTTGATGGTAATTTGAAGCAGGTTTAAGGATACAGCTATCAGGGTAAAATCCAAGAACGACGTAGACTGGTGGAGAGATGATGGACAAATTAGGCCTATCACGCACCTACAGACATATTCTTATTGGATTATACTTACTAAGAATAAACCGTGTTCTGTGCAACTGCTTTGGCAGATGCTATGATCCTGTGAGCCAAATCCTGCTGTCCTTAGTCTTACTTGAGCAAAACTCCTGTCAGATTCAATGGGATTTTGCCTCGGTAAGAATGGCAGGATTTGACCCTCTTTTCCAGTGGTGACAGTAGTGTTCTTTACTTGCCAAAATCCTTGTACAACTGACCACCAGGAGCAGCTACTTGTGATGATTACATAGGCAAATTAGAAAGAAGGGAATGTCCGAGAATGGCATTTTTTGAAAGGGGCTATGTTTCCTAACCTTTGTTTTTGTTAAGACCGTGCTAGTGACTTATTTTGTAGGTATACTGAGCAATATGTTTGGAAACAAAACAGGGCTACCAAGAGTACATACAGGTGAATTGATTTAGATCTTTTTTTTTTAAATATTGAGAGCATCATTGCACATGCACTGATATATATTTAAAAATCTGTGTGCAGCTTCTGAGACTGCATGAGGAAGTTCGGTGACTCTTACAAGTGAGTAATCACAATGAGCAATTACCTCAGTTACCAAGATTGTGCACAGATTTACTGTGTTTCTGCTTTTGATATCTGGAATAACTTAGTTCAGACAGTTCAGATGCACATTTTGAACCTGATTTTTGGCATGAATAGTCATTGTCTATGGGTGCAGATCGATCCTACTAGTGTTCTTAATCAGAATTTCATAGTCTGCCCTAAGTATGTGCCTTTTTCTGGAGGTTCTACAATTCCTTTGAAAAGAAGTTTCCTTTGTTAGCCCCACTCTTACAGTTCTTCCAGCCTTACTGCGTCAAAACACAGTAAGATTTCTCCATATTTGTTAATAACTGAGTCTTTCCATCTAGGGGAGAATTAGGTTGTCTTCTTTTCATGTACTGCTTGTCTATAACCTAAAAAAACCTCCAAAGTTTTTTAGTGTTTCCCACTTTAGTGGCCACATTTACTTTTGAAGCCATACTGGTACATAGTACATTTTTAGGACCCTTTTGTCCTTGTTGGAAGGTACTTTTGGAGACAGCTGTTATTGTTGGTACCTATGGGAAAGTCTGGAGATGAATGTTTTGCTCTGACCACATCCTTTATGCACAGAATGAAGAAAGATGATAGACTTCACTTCTTCCATGTATAAAGTGGTGTAAATGTATTGATTAGCATAGAGTTACACTGAGCTGAAATAATTCCTGCTATATCGTAAATGTTTCTTTATGCACAGACAAGGATTTTCAGTCCCATGCAGCATGTCAGAGATCATGCTGCAGTAAATCTATTCAAATGTAAACCTGTTCAATTCAATTACCAGTTTATAATAAAATTTGCTGCTGCAGCCTCCACGTTTGTCACAGCAGTCTCTACACACTGATGGCACAGCATGCCTGGAAAATTGACAGCCTAAATCTATTTACCAAAAAAATTTAGTTGCAGACCTGAAATAAAATCGAGTTTAAGCAGCTTTGAGAGGAGCATCATATTCCTTACAAGAACTTGTGCGCATCTGCTGGTGTGTATCTTCTCCTGAAACTGTATCCTGTTAGTGGGGAGTTTTCTTCTAGAGATTTTCCTTGACAAACAGTTTTTATATGTAACCTTAACTCAAGCAATTATCAGACGTTGCACTTCACATTTGGAAGGACTTCATTACGTTGTCATTTTGTGAATTGGTGTATAAAATTCATGATGGGAATTCAGTGTCTGGAAAAAGATCCTGAGGTTTATTTTAGCTTTTAGGACAGGTCTGCAAACCACTTACAGCAAATATATGTAAAGGACCTTCTCTTCTGACAGCCCCATGCTAAATCATTTAACATAGGAAGAAAACGATGTTTTTCATTCAGCATCCAATCCTACTGCAAGTGACCTAGTGGTAGGATTTGGAGCTGTGTCTTTGGGGAGGAAATTTGATTTCTGGTTACAGGTAATACAGGGTGGAGTCGGGGGGTGTCTGTTCTCAAGGATGTCGATGGGCCATGACCAGCAAGACCTAGGTCAAGATTCTTAATGGTTTATAGGTCATAGGCCAGAAGCTAGAGAAGGAAGGGTAAAAGTAATGTCGAATTGTTCTGAGCTGGTGTGGAACTGAAGTTCTGGCTCCTGTCTCTTGTGTTGCTCAGCAGGAGACACAAAGTTACTACAGGCTGATCCAGAGAAAGAGTTTTGTTTAGCCAATGGACTGTTCTTTAAAAACAGAAGTCTAGAGTAAGGATTTGTTTGTGTGTTGTGCTTTATTCTGAGGCATACAGCAGATGCTGATGGGCTTTTAAGCACATTATGAAGGTGTAATGTTTTTATTTACTTGGTTCCTAATGGTTGTTTGTCCACACAACAGAAAACAGTTAAAGAAGAAATTTTACTTTTTTCTGTTTTTATTTTTTATCAGTATTATGAAATACCAGATGTTCAAGGATCATGACTTATTCTGCTCCTGAAACAGTTTCTTAGGCTGCACTTTGGTTTTGGTAGATTCTTTCAGATACGCAAGAATTGATGAAACAACTTCATCATTCATGTATTCATGTATAGTCTACAGAAGCTTTTCAAGTGTATCCCAAGTGATTGCTTAAAATAATATTGCAATTGCTTAAAGGGGGCAGAGTGGGGAAAGAAACATTTGACCTTTTAAAAAATTCTTTAGTTTACAGTTCTGTTGGTCGTTTAAGTTTGGCTTTTTAAACATTTTGGGATCCGATTAGTTTGCTTCAGGTGGTAGAATTAATGTGGTTGCTATTTTCCTTTTACACAGTTGAAATGAGAAAAAAGAGTTGATTTTTTTTTTTTCTTTTCTAAGTGGAAAATTACACCAGCTATTAAAAATGGCAGCCTTCATCCTCACCTGGTATTAATGGACTCTGGTGGAGCTATGGTAGATTGCTCTTCATTTGGCAGGTTTACAGTCTATGCTATGGGGAAATCAGACCTTTTAGTGTCTGTGAATCTTTACTGTTGGTAGCATGTTAGCCATCATTCTGGCTTAGAAAATGAATAGAAACACTCCAAGCTCATCATCTCGCAATGCTGTAATTCAGTGTAACCGTTCCTATCACAGCAGTGCAGTTAGTGTCCTATACTTATCCTCCTCGCTGAGTGGCCCTTAATGCTTCTCATTAGTTAGTTTGCTTGGGTTTTTTAACAAAGTGTTTCATATAGTCCCTCAAATTGTCTTCAACATCCCTAGGGCAGTTAAGTGCCTCGTGTTAAGGCAAGAGTCAGAATCTGCCTTCTGTATTAAAAAGTTCTTTATTTTAAGTTTCTTCCTTCAGCACTGATCTGAATAAAGGCAGTTACAGTAAGTCTTTGAAATTCTTTAACATTTTACATAGTCACAGTACTGTAATGAGTCAGAAGATTTTTACATATTAGTTAAATTTTTTCTTAATGTGCTAAATTTGGGCTTCTCTAAAGGATTTATTTGTTACATGCTTTAAAAAATGTCATTAATTCAAATATAAGAAAACAAATTTTTTGAAGTTGTAGGTGTTTATTAAAGCATGAATTCCTGAATTTGTTATGCAAAGATTATAGTGTGAACATCTTTGGCTTGTGTTAAGCACTAGATCAGATTAAATTATCATATTGATCCTTTCTGGCTTTGACAATCTATGAAAATGAATCTGATACAGGCAGCTTGGGTTTACTCTTATGTAAATAGAGGCACAGTATGAACAGGAGCAGATTAATGGATTCGCTCTCAAAATAATAAATAAAACTAAGCAATCCTCTTTGTAATTTATAGTATGTTATCACCTATGTTTTGAGGCAAGCAGAACAGCCTGATTAGGTAGGATTCGTCCTAACAACATTTCCCTTGAAAAGACCTGTGCATAAGACATTGCCAAGGTAAATTTCTCTCACTAGTCTAATACCATTAGTCTGCCAAGAAGAAAGCAGAAATTATTGTGGAGGAAGTTTTAGTTTCTTCTGCCTTCAGAAATTAGAGCAAAGGGAAGGATAAAGCATTAATGGTATTCAAAGAAAATATTTCTGTACAGGATGACTGTTAATAGAGCAGCGCTGACCTCAGTGATATTTCTTATATTCTCTATTGTAATATTACACTTAAGGAGCGCCTTCATTAATGCAGGATATTAAACAAAGCTCTTGTGTTATAACATCAAGAGATAACACGGCGTGTCTTCTGTTGAAGTCTCCTCTGAATATCAACCCTTTCCTCTGTTTTGGTGTATTATGGGGGATTTTGGTTTCTAGCTCAGGTATGTTTCGGAAGTGTTTCTTTTCCTTCCTTTCGCTCACTCTCCTTTTCTTTACCCTTTTCTTTAACCCTTTGATTCCCTTCCTTCTTTTCTCACCATGTCTTCTTTTCTTTCTCCTTTCAGTTTCTCATTTCCCCTCCTTTTATTTCTTCCTTCTGCCCTCTTTCTTTCCTTCCCCCTTCCGACTTGCTCTACTTTTCTTTCTTTCATTCAACCTGTGCTTGGTTTAATATATACTGTAACCTGTTAAATCTCCTTGGAAACAATAGAAACTAATCTCTAAGTGTTGTTGGTGTTTATAAGTAGACCTCTTACCTCCTAACCGAAATGTGGTCTGGTAGCCCAGTTCACACATTAGAACTGACAGCCCAATTTGTCTGCCCTAAAACGTAGCTCATGACTGTCCACTCGCCGTAACTGATGAGGAAGGACAAACTGCAGGATAGTGTTTGTAGTGAGCTCACAGCATTTCTATTCATCCATTAAAAATACTCGGGAAAAAACACAAATACTGGAGATGTGGATATTCTTTCTGGAATCACGTGAAAGTACCTACAGCTAAGACCAGCTGGTGGCCTACTGGAGAGTTCTCACGGTGCTTGAGTTGCAGGGCTGTGCCAGTCTGGTTTTTGCTCTGCCTTGGAGCACTTCTGGACCACGTAATCTCATTGGGAATGAAACAGAGAAGTCCCAGCAACATGATGGACTCAGTCTTTATGCAAAACTTCTCTCTTTCTAGTTACAGTTTCATTTTGCAGTTGTCCTTTTATACAAAGACTCTGTTTTCATAAAAGAGGTGGTTTGAATTGAGCATAGAGAGGACAGTATCAGTTGTACATCTATGGTGAGAAATACTTAGACTTTTTTGGTTTTTCCAGATTTGTGAATGTACATTTTTTGACATTAGCATTTGCAGATGCAAGGTCACAGCTGCTTGCTGGCACACTCAACTGTACCTTCCTTGAGATGAGATGAGAAGCTTGATTCTGCTCCCACAGTTGTCACTGGTGAGAATCCCAGTGACTGCAGTTGTTTGCAGAGTCAGGCAAAGAATGCATTCAGTGTATAGTTCCTTTGTAGTTTTGTTTTTAAAAATACTGAATTGAATGGGATTAAAATACACAGTATTTTCCCTTGTGCACATAACCTTACTTATTACTTTGTCAGAATTAGGAGTAAGTTCTGCAGATTCACAGGTGTCTCCTTAAATTTGAATATTATTAAAAATTAATCACTTTATTATGAGAAAATGTAGTACAGTTTGAGGCTGCTAACTGGACATTCTCATTTGTCATATTTCTTTTGATCCTAAAATGAGGAAGCTGTATTTTTGTAATTTTCTGGAAATTAATATTCCATTTAGAAAAAAAAAGAGTTATTCCATGGATTTAGTCCTTGTGATCATTTGCTTAGGCACTGAAAGCACAGTGACAGCAGTGTAAGTGATAAGGGAAGGTAGAGACATGTCTGAAGGATGTAGGACTGTGTATGATACGGCACCTCTTCCCATGAGCTCACAAATAGCTGCCTTTCCTTCTTGGACTCTGCCACCCATAAACACGTACATCAACACGACACTGCCAATTCACTGCAGCATACTTGAATTCTTATACATGGGTCTTGCCCCATATTAAATAGGGGTCATTTTGTAAATGGTATCATTAATGCTGTTTGTATTCTTCACTTCTCTCTCTGCTGTGCAGATATTTGCACATCCCCTGCTTGAGCAGAATAGTTTGGCAGCTCAGGTAAAAGATGCATTTAGCAGTGGTGCACACAGAAACAGCAGTATGTGAGGTAGAATTATTTGGAGTAAAGTGGTTAAATTATGTAGTTGATGCTGAACAGAAGACATGGCAGATGTGCAGGCAGACTTTTGCTGCTTGGGGTGGGTTGGCACCAGAAAGCTTGGAGGTTGAGGAACTCTCTTGACCTGTTCACTAAGCCAAAGCAATGAACGTGTTGAGAAGCACAGAATTACTGTGTGCAGTTGTTACCTCTGACCTCATACAGTGCTGTCCCTCAAATATTTCACAGTTCTATATCTCTGCGGTCCTTCAAAATAAAAGTTTATATCACCATGGTTTATTGGGATGTTAATGTAAGCCTCAGTCTTTGCTCTGCTCAGTCATGTTCTGTTTTTTTTAAACTGGAGGTGTTTTTAGCAGTGGAGAGTCTCACTATTTGGGGTTGGAATATTACTTCATTTGCAGTTTGTAATGTGGCTTTTGTGGGTGAAAGTCAACAGCCTTGAAATCTGAAATAATTGTCATCTTCAGCGTGAATTGTCATTATGTCAAATTTTGCCATGGTCACTAACTTTTCTAATAATAGCTCCATCTAACCAGACCTTTGGTTTTTAGTTTTTTTGCTTTTTTCTTTTTTTCTTTTTTTGTATTCTTTGGATATTTATATGACAGAAAATAGAAGCTATGAGAGGAGTCTGTTTCCCTCATAATACTGACTTAATGTAGATATTCATCTCTATAAGTGGAAAACAGCTTTATTTTAAGCCTCAATAGTCTTTTGTTAGATTAATGATTCTGGAGAAAGGCAAACTTAACAAGCTATGTTAAAGATACTCACTTACTGAATAATATCAATATTTTCTTGTTTGCTCTTTGTTGTCCCAACAAAATTAATAAGTTTATCTGGTTTTTTCTTCCTAAGCATCTGATTTTAGTCCTCGAGGTCTACTGATGTAAGATCAGATGTCAATTTGGATTTACAGTTTTAGTGCAGCAGATCCGAAATCAGCACGGTGCAACTTGCTTGCATAGGATCTGATTGCAGTCCGCATTATAGCAGTTAGTGTTAAAAACAGTTAATATGATACCATTCTGTAATCAGCTGAACTTCTTCCTGTTCCCTCAGTGGCAGAATTGTTGGTGTGTAGTAAATACTTTGCAGTAAAACTGCCTGACAAACAAGAGAGACTGTTGATAGCTTGCTGCCTGCTGAGCACATGAGCTAGGAACCAACATGTAATACAAGACCATCAGCCTCATCTTTTGTCTTATTCTTTCTTTTTTCTAGCAAGAGTCATTCCAGACAGCAGTGCTGTTCTTGTCATTTTTAGTCAGCCATATCAAAATTATTTATTACATCACCACTGCCCTTTGTTTCTTTGTAATACAGCTTTTCAGTGCTGTGGGTGGCTGATTGAAGAAAGGCTTTCCAGATGGGCCGTGTCTTTCTTTCTGGTCTGAATCAGCGAACAGATCAGTTTTACACCATTTGTTAAACAGTTGTACAGCCACATGTTGCTTTTCATGACAGCGTGCCAGACTGGGTTTGCAGTGGTGTCCAGTGTCTGCATTTCCTAAGTTCTATCTCTTTCTCACATTCTCTGTAATTCAAAGACAGTTTAAGAAATAGGCACTGTAGATTTCAGTGTGTGGTCAATCTCAAGGGTTATCCACTGAAATGTGAAGAACAGATTTGTTTTAAGTCACTAAAGCTACTGCATTTCTGGATGTAGTTTGTGGGATCAGTTAAGGTAAGATGGCATAAATATACTTTGGATCCAGACTAAGGGTACCTGCCCATGATTACTGAAAGTTAGGAGAGGTCTTGCTCTGAACTGATTTTTAAGTTCACAGGCCACTCTCTGATTTCCCTGTCAAAGTTTAATGAAAGCTCTTAAGCTTCCAATTTTGAGACAGATGAGACTGCTAAATATCGATATAGGAAAATGAATGTTTAAAATGTGTTTTAAAATACCAGTTTAAATGTATTGCTTTTTTAAATCCTTGCTCGAAGATTTAGTAGAAGAGTTTCTGCTGATTTACACCTCAAGTAAAGGATCATGTTGAGAAGGGAAGCTCCTAGTATAATGAACTTACAACAAAGGGACTGAATAGGCTCCTTCTTTTCAGCAGCCCTCAAGAGCACAACGCCAAAATAAAAATCTCTGCCTGTATTGCAGACAAAAAGAGCAGTTGGAACACCTTTCAGTCTAATGTGTTTAGGCATAGCCTTTGCTGGTGCTTTTTGTCTGACAGAGTGTGCCACATGCCCTGATGCTTGGTCTTGTGTGAGATGCAAAGGAATGCAGTAATCAGAGAACAAAGCCACAGACTAGCTAAGATGACATAAGATTCTTCTTTCTTCCTCTTTTTTATCATCTCTCATTTTCATGATTTTCTATTCATTTTCCTCTTCATACCACAATTGGATCAGAAGAATGCTGATGAGAAAATAGTTGCTGCAAGCACACATCCTCCAGGCAGTCTTTTTCTGGCCAGGTGGGAGAGAGAATCATTAATTTCTTGAGGTTCTTGTAACCTGACCTGCACCATTTTGTAGGGAGTAGTCAGGCTGAATGACTGTATTTCCTCCTGGGCATCCTGGTATTGCTGGAGATACCCATACTCGCAAGATACCTCAGCTCATCTCTAATTAAAATACTTGTTATGAAGTATTCTTAAACACGGCTGCTTAATGAAGTTAGAAGAAGCATTTGGATGCAGAGTGTGAAGGCTTGAAATGTTGGAGCTCATCTCTAGGGAGATGCGTGCAATCAGAAGGCATTCTGAATGCTAGCAATCCATCCCATTTTGTTCCCATTTGTCTTCTCTAATTTCCTGCTTTTTTTTAATATCAGTTAGCTGAAATAAGTCCTCTTTACTTCTTCTCCATAGTACCCTCCCCCTTTATGGAGTAGCCCGTGACACGTGCTTGTAAAGTGGCTTCTTTGGAATTTGCAAGTCTTTGAATGTGTTATCTGATTAAAGGGATGTATGTGTCTTTAATTCTCATCTGCAGTTCCACCTTTGACCCCATCTGTTAAAGTGGAAAGGAGCTGAGAGTCAGCAAAGTCCCAGATTCAACCCAGATAACCTGCAGTGTGCTCATTTGAATGCTTTAACTCTTTGGTTTCCCTAGAAGGCGACATACGTAATTAAGTGACAGGGTTGATAGGAAAATGTGTCAGGTCTGATATGAGGCAGGAGAATTGTTTATTCAGTTGCTATGATTAAGGTAAGATAATTTAGTTCTGGCTTTGCCTTTTATATTAAAGGATGAATGAGCATGTAGCTGCATGGCATGTTTGTGTGTGATTATTTTTTATTCCATAGACCAGTGTCTTGCTTACAGAACAGGAGGGAGAGTTCAAACCCCACACCAATCATATACTTCCTTTTTGAGTAGGAAGCTGACTTACGTGGTTGGAATTGCAATTTTGGATGTGGTACCTAAATTAAAGAACTTGTTCCACTGGAAAGAATAAAAAAACCTAGACTACAATGGGTGTAATTTCCATTATATTTTGCTAATAGTATGCATTTTCTGCAGAACAGTTGATTGTAACATTTGCTGTGCTTTACAGGCTCATAAGTGACTAGAATCCCATATTTGGACCTATGGATATTTTCATCTTTCCTCAGGTCATTTTCTTTCCAAGCTTTCAGACACTCTCCCAATACTGAAAGGATTTTCAGTATCCCAGATCTATCCCTGTTTGCTGAAACCTACAGCCAAATTCTTCCCCCACTTACATCTGTTCAACTCTGGTGGTTTCACTTACACTGAGCGGCTGTAATAATGCAGGATTTGTCCTAATCTGCCCTTTCTTTTTCAGTGGAGAACGTGCACATGCAAAGTGAACATGAGCAGTGAGTTGAACTGCAAATAGGAAAAAGAAATAAATATATATTTTATGTTTGTGTACACAAATAAAGGAAGATAAATATCACACAGATAGGTTTGATAGTATATCTACTGTACATAATATTGTAAATGGTATCTTGCTGTGCTGGAATCTAGGCAATATGAGTTCAGTACTAAAGTGTTCAAGTTGCACCTGAGCTAGCTGGAGCCTGCCAGCCTCTGCAAGCCCACTGAGAGCATCTGTCTCGCCACCACCTTGCTCATGCTGTGTCCTCTGCAGGCTCTCCGATTCTTCCGACTATGAGCATAAATCATCCACCTGTCAGGAGCTCGAGCTGCCTGGATTATGCAATGCCTGCCTTCATTTGGAGATAGTGTGAGCAGAAGATTGCGGCAAATGGTTTGCATTCATTTTAATGCCCTTCCAGCATCTCTTCGGCGTTAATGAGGGTTCAGGGTGGTGGCAACTCCCTGAGACAATGAAAGTCCCAGAGACCCAAGCTTGCTTTGTACGTTTCTATGGCCTAGTTTAGATTTTTTCTTTATTTCCCTCGCCTCATTTTTTTTCCTTCAAAGAAATGAATGGCTTGAAAATTGAGGCAGAGAACTCGTACTGCACAAAGCCAGCTGTCCACAGCTCTGTTTCTTGGCCTTGTAATACTTCACTCCAGCTGAGCGCGGAAGAATTTAAAAATCAGTCATGTTTAGTGTTGATTGTTCGTTTGTGCTGTTTGAAGCTGGATAATGCTTACTTGCCTTCACTTAAATGTTTAAAAATCCTACCTCTGCAATTTATTCAATTACAGGTAGATAGGATTATATTGTCAAGTGTGGAATGCCATGTTATATATCCCAAATTTAAAACACAGCTTCTCTAGTTAAAGTTCTCCTCTTACTAAAGAAAAAAAAAATTGAGTATCAGTAAAGTAGTATCATTTTGGCTTGTCAGACCTGAATTAATCAAATTTTTTATTCATAATTTTAATACTGAAAGATAGTCAGAATGGGTATTTATTTGTTCACATATGTAAAGGGAAGAAAAAAATCAGTGGTTGTGAGACAAAATGAGTGGAGCTCCTTTCAAAATCAAATGTCAAAGGTGATGAAGGTAAGTTGCACTGTCACACCTGTAGTATCTCTCTGTAATCTTAAAGATTCCATCAGATTCTTGCAGGTACAGCTTTAACACTGTAGCCTTGTATGACCATTAACCTCATGTGCTTACTTGCCTGAAAAACACTGGGTATTGCTAATAGTAAAATATTTATCTTTAATAATAGTGAGTAATTTGCAAGGGGAATTAACATTTAGTATCTTACAGGCTCATTGCTTTTTGCAAATGTTTAAGGAAACACACTTGTTGAATAAATTGGAAGAACATTGGGTTTGTGCCACGTGATTTTTCTGTAATCAGTATGTCATGAGCTTGTTAACAATTTTTTCACAGATATTTGTTTTAAGTTTTAGAGCTCTCCTGTGATGTAGGCAGCAACCCCCATTTTACGGTATTTAACCTAAGACAAAAGAGATCAAGAGTTGCTTTGTAAAAATAATGTGGTGGTACGGGCACAGCTTGAAGTCGGTCTTCTGCTCCATAGTTAGTTCAGCCTGAGACTTCAAAGTCCAGTCATTGCCACCCCTTTCTCACACAAGGACTGTAAGAGAGAAAGCTTTATTGCTTGTTGGGTTTGGGGAGTATATATGTCTTTATAACACCTGCCCTTTATATGTGAATTCCTTAATCAGCTGCTGTTTAAAAGAATCCTAAAAGGTGAAGTCAAATTAAGGCCAGCTCTTGTCTACAGGGAAGGTAAAGCATTCTCTTTCAGTGCACCCATATATGCCCTGTTGACATTCATGAAAGATGCTTGCACACAGGCACAGGAATGCATGTTGCCTAAATATTTTACATTTCCTGCTTGGTGAAGATTTCTCCAACTGAGGAGTATCACGGGCGGCAGCTGAGCCACAGTCTGTACGACAGCCTCAAATCTTAACAGTACTTGAGAGTTCTGCCTGTGTCTGGGTTCTTCCCCCTTGGTTTGAGAGCCAGAGAATTTCACGCAACCTGGTCATACTTAACTAGGACCACACAGAGCAAGGGAGAGTTTTTAATAGGCTGTTTGGGAAAGAGTGAAGGCCCTAACGAATGAAGTGTGTAGACTTTGAGATCTTTACTGTGAGCCTTATTTGCTTCTGGTAGCAAGCTAACCTTCCATGCCATTCCCTCCCCCTTCAGTTTTAATTTGATGGAAAGCCAGCAGTGCTGCAGTGGTATGCAAAGCCTCCAGCAAACTCAAAAAAAGATTATTATTTCTCACTTTGTCTTTACCGATAACTTTAAAATTTTATGCATCAGAACGCAGGATTAGCCGAAGATACAAATGCGACACAACACTGACAAAATCAGATGAAAAATCTCCCTCTTTTAGCAATGAAGAAACGAAATTTATCATCAGAAAAGCATTCTCTTTTCATTTTCTGAAAGGTGCTTTTTGACAGACCCTTTGCAGTGGACGTCATGCTCACAAAACATGCTGTCACAGGGCTATTTGAATATGGTGACAGGCTCATTATCATGTTGAAGACAACTGACAACACTGCAGACTAGAAATGGACAGGCTTGCCAATCAGCTGTTGAAAGGATTGCAGTTGAAATAGAGGTTTTTTTTGTTCTGAGAACAGTAGTACAAATTGACTACATTAATTCTTTTTATTACAGTTGCATACACTGTAGTTACGGGTCCGTCACTGTTTCCATTATAAATCCCTGTTTTCAAGGGCTTATTAGTGGACCATAAAAAACAGTTCCTGGTAAAATTTTGCATTAAAAATATATGTTGCCTGATCAACAAAATTTCTGTGGTAACTGGGGGGTGGGATGGGGAGAGGTGGGCTGAGAAGAGGGATTGACCGATTTGTAGCTGAAAACTGCATAAAGCTGAACGCATTATTATTTTTATAGCACCTTAGATGTCCAAGAGTTTTATAGACAGGTTTGTGCCTCAGGAGTTTACAATTTCAAGATGCAGTACTGCCAAGACTTAATGTGGGATGGGATTTTCCTGATAGTTTCAATGGAATTAGTGAAACACCAAATGTTATCTGCAGTAGGAGGTCTTTGCAGATTCAGGCTGAGTAGTCTAAACCATCATGAGCAGTCTTCTTTCTTTTCTTGTAATTTTTCATTAAATTGGCTGGAATTTGGGGGTTTTTGTTTCAAAATACTAATCTGGGATGTTAATTGGTAACTTGAGATTAAAGGACTTTTGCATATGTAAGCAGGGAGTCAACAGGAATTTTGCTTAAATAATAATAATAATCCAATTTGAAGCAATGCTTCCACCAAGACTCTCTAATTGTGTGAAGTGGGAAATTAAGTGGAATTTGTTTTAAGCCAAAATGGCAGTCCCGGTGAATTCCCACTAATCTTCTAACCATGGAATTTCCTGAAGGACCCAAGTGCTGCAGTTTGTGCACTGAAGTTCCTGTAATGCCCTTAAAATTTCAGTTGCCATCTACGGTGGCAAACTTGTATGCAAACATAGAAATGTGTGTTCTGAGAGCTCTGAACAGCTTACCAGTTTCCTTGTGTTTAGCTCTACAACCAAAGATATTCCTCTGAGTCCCCCAAGAGCTGATCTGGCAGGTGTTCTCAGAACACATGTTTACACCTCAACAGACTAATACAAAATACATTGGCTTGCTTTCTTCTGTAAGATACTGATGATATACCACTGCTCTGTCACCAGAATGTGGGATATGTGGTTTCTGCACCAAAGATTATTTGTCTCTTTTGTCTAACATCCTCACCATGAGAATATGAGCTTTTTTCCCAGGAGCTGGAACTGGAACACTTTTTCATTCCTCCAGACAGAGGAGAGTGTCAACTCTGCGTAAGCGCTCTAAACTTGATGGAACTGATATTTCTGTATCTTATAGCAAAGAAATCCAAGTTTGCTGGAGAAAAGGCACAGTGACTTTCCTGCAGGAAGAGGGATAGGAAACTATGAATCCTGAATAGAGCAAGGCATTTCCAGAAAGCCAGGAGATAGGAAAGTTCCATTTAAACTGACCATATAGACTAGATGCAGTCTATATGCATTGACTCACCTACATTCTACCCTTGGATGCCGAACTTCGCCCATGTTCTGTACAAGGAGCCAAGATCTCTGCTTGGATTCCAGCTCCATTTAGTGGTCAGATGGAAGAAGCTAGGTGTTGTGAAGGTACACAGGAGGTATATATACATGCACTCTGACTGGATTTGGATTTAAGTATAATGTGAAGAATTAAAATAGAAAAAGACCACATGTAGATCCTCAGCTACTAAATTAATTTATCTCACAGTCTGAATCTTTACTATATTCACTCAATATTTGGTGTGAGGTTGATCCAGAAGGAGAACACAGCTAGTGTGTTTTGCTAAGAACTTTGTGTTTTGGTTTGAAAATTACCCAAATTTTCAAATAACTGGAATTGGCTTTCCTAAAGAAAAAGGTGTGTTTTGCTTTAAGGAAAATTTCCCCAGTGCCCTGTCCTGGGGTCCTGGGGCGGGCAAAAGGTTAGACTATAAGAGAAGATTGACTGATCAGCCCACTCCTTTTTTTTTCTGGGTGCTTTCTCCCAGCCCATCCACACGGGAGCTGTGTCCCATGTGTCCCCCCCCGCCGCCCCCAACCCAGAAGTGGGGAATGCTTTGGGACCACCACAGCTCCCTGCCCTGCCTTCTGAAGCAGGTGAGTGTACCAAGAACCATCAAGTGCTGATTCCTCTGAAGCAAGAGGAGGGGGAGCAAGCAAGCAAGCCTCAGGAGGGGAATGAAACTCTAGGCCACGTTTGCGGCAAGGCAAGGCCCCTGCTGCTGTGGCTTGCAGTTGCAGCCATATGGGAGCCACTAGAAGAGAAAGTATGTGTCATTTCTGCCACTAAGAAAAGCTGAGAATGCTCAAGTATTGGGGACAGAAGAAGCCTCGGGAGAGGCATCTGAGAACTCCTTCATGCTTAGCTGAACTGTCTGTTCTGAAAGAAACAGAAGGACTTGAGAATCCTTAAACCTTTAGTGAGAAAAGATACTATGTTCTTTTTAAAAGGCATGTTTCTTGCATTGAGGTTGCAGTTCAGGCTCTGAGGAATCAGGCCTGTCTGATCAGTGTGTTGCCTGACAGGCCAAGCTGAAGAATTGCAGAGTTCACCAGTCTGGAATGGCTGAGGGTTTGATGACTGCAGACCTGAAAAGTCTCTCAGAATGAAAGAAAAGAGGGTGGTTGTACCCCTCTCTGTTTGACCAAAATGCTTTTACCTAGGTCTCTAATGTAAAAAACCCAGAGACCAATACAGTAGTAACCTCCCATTGTATTCTCAGAATAGGTGATAGCATTGTGATGGAGATTCTTGTTTGTATACACTAACTTGATTAACCTTTTTCTTCTTTCTGTATATAGTTACATTTTCATTCATTTTCTTAAGCTACCCATTGTCTGGCAAATTGTCTCTTAGACCTCATCAAGACCTAGCTACTTTTCTTTCTGTTTACTTGTGGGTTGAACCCACCACAAAATGGTGCCGAAACCCGGGAAAAAAAGTTATCTTTGTTTTAGCCCACTTCACTTTGCAAGAAAAAATATTTTAACTTGTAGTTCTGTGGCTTCAAACATTTGCAGTCTTAATTGGTGCTCATTTGATTACTTGATTTCAAAGCACAATCAATTACCTTAATGCATATCACTGTTCTCACAGCTATGGTGATTGCAAAATAGTGAATGTAAAAATGGAAGTCACTTCTGAAAATTAAGTCTCAGTCCTATATGCAAAGTCAGAACTGTGACTCTCATGAATTACAGCACCATGGAGCAGAGGACAAGTATTGTCATATTGCCAGAGCTAATATAATATATCAGGTTAATTGTATGCATACTTAAAATCTTTAAAAAATTTAGTGCTCCTCTGATGAAGTTAGTAATCTCTTTCTAGGAGGAAACTTACTGAAAATGTGTCAAATAATGCAGAATATTGAACCTAAAAAGCAGTATTGAGCTGCAAATTATTAGGGAAGAATTTTTTGGCTTTTCATGAAATCATAGCTCCATTGAAAAAGAGCAATTCTAGTAGTTAAACAGAGGACTGGAATCATAGCACATTTCTATTCCAGAACAAGTCTCTTCTACTTTGTGTGCCTCCAGCAAAAATATGATAGATAAATAATATGGAGCTATCTCACCAGCATGTTATGAGGCTTATTGAATTACTATTTATGGAACACTTCAAGATTCCTTGATAGAAAGTGCTATACAGCTGCATAACTGTTACAATAAAATCCTGAAATGCAAATCAATCTGGAGTTAGCCTTATCTTATCCAGTTATAATGAACTACTGGAGCTGCCTATCATGATACAGGAAAAAAATCAATACTAGAAACAAATTATAAGTATTTTAAATTCCTGCAATTATTTGGAAAACTCTAGGCTTAATATTTAATTGACTTGTGGTTCTTATAGTCATAGGCCTTTTTTTGTAATTTCCCATCTAGATTCATAATTGAAACCAAACATAATATAGTAACTTTTTGTGGTTTTTGAGAGTAAATGAATATTCTCTTCATACGCTCTAAATTGCTTTAAGGACATATATCCTACACCTTGCCAACTAGACAAGTAAATAGCTTTGTCTTTGAATCGCTGGTTCTGATGATTCCTTGTATGAACAAGTGTTATTGATTCATTGATGTGGGGTTTTTTGTTGGCTCAGTGTTTTTATATTTGCTTTTGAAAAGAAAACAAATATTGTTACCATTAAAAGCTGCATTGATTTGAAATGAGCTACACAGGAGAATGGACTAATTACCCAATTTTTCCTCTCATCAGTCAAGCTCTCATTACCTTAAACATTTTTCTGAAAAGTTAGCAGAGGTTCTGTATGGCAGTCTTTAAAGAGAGAATTGTATATGATGCCACACAGAAAAATACCCACCCAAAAATATATGTGTACTGAAGAAACACAGTGAAGTTATGCATATCGTGCAAACAAAGTAGCTTATCAAGTGTGTAACTTTATTTTGCCTATCACCAAATGCAGAAAAAAACCTCAGAAATCTAGGCTATGAAGCCTGGAGGGAGGATATCGATGTTTTAGCAAAACAGCACAAGCATGGAATATTCTTTTTCCCCAGGACTGACCTAGTAAATTGTGCAAGCACCAGGAGAAATTTTGCCACCTGTCCCTTATAATCAAGGCTTGTCCCTTACTTAGTCTCATTTCAGTGATATAATTAAATGACACCATTTCCCCATTTGTGTTGCATGAACATGCTGCCAGAATCCTATCCAGGTACCCAGGAATGTGACTTAATTTGTTTCATCTAAAGCCAAAAGAATAATCATTTGAACATGGTCCCTTGCCCTAATAGCGAACCCAGCATGGTATATTAGAATACTATTGTTGCAGCATTCATTGCAAAAATCAATAATCCACTAGATGGAGCAGAATAGAAGTATAAAAACTGAGTTAAGTCTGGTATTTTACAAACAAGAATTGAGTATCAAAGTGGCAGGACTTGAGTAAAAGAGCAGAAAAATGCAAGAGCAGTGTTTTTGCAGTGTGTAGGTATAGCAAATCCACTAGTTTTGCTGTCACGCATACAGTAACATTATAGCCCTCCTTTTGTGGTTTCTTTTTCTGTAAGCAACGAACTGAGGAGTAATTTCTGCTCTAGAAAAGATGATGATAAGACAATTTGAGGGAACAATTGTGCACTATATGCCAACTCCAAACACTGCATGGGTATTTATTTCCCTATAATTAAGATGTTAATTCAGGTGTTTGGTCAGCTGAGATTCCCTTAAGTTTTAAGCTGGTTTTGCTGTCTGCAAACATCTGTTTACAGTGGTTATTTTCTGGTAGTTGTTACTTGTTATTGCATGCTGAATTATCGTGAACATGGAGATTTTGGGTGTCAGATCACAACCGTTTTTCATGTAAGTAATCCTTAACATCAGTACCCACATAAAAGATGTCCAGGTGACCTGAGGTTGATGGTAGTCGTATTGGCAGGTAGATCGATGAAGATGTCAGCAAAGGCTTCAATAGCACAGTTTAGCTGGTTTCTACTGGCAGCGTACCTTAGGTGTGACCTAAATTCTGCTTATTCTGTCCTAGGTATCCTAGGAGAACTGGTAGCCAGTTATGCCAATATGAAGTGGTGGTTTGATGGAAACACATGCAGGAAAGATTGCTTGGTGCTAGAGTTATGTATTCTACAAACACAAGGAAAGATATAGTCAGTATTTCAGGGAAACTACTATCAAATTTGGTTTGCTGACATCTATCAGTGTGCTGCTTTGTTGTCTAAGCAAGGCTTTGAACCCAAGTCCCCAGAGATTAAAGCCTCAGGCATTAACCAATTGCAGTATCTCACTCTTAGCCTTCTATTTAATAAAATGCTTTAGATAGATGCAGGTGAACTTTATTTGCTTAATATTGATTGCTTTGCCATCTTTGAACAAAGAATTGGAGGAACTTCGATAAACTAATTTAGAAGTTGTCCAGTTCCATAGTATTTTCAGCGTATTTCTCTGTATGTGAAGCTGCATTCCTCAAATTACAGCAGATAGGGTTCCCACAGATTAATTTATTCTCTGATTTGTGTGGGGTTTTTTTAATAGAAATTTAAAACAATTAAAAGTTTCCTGTTCTCATCTCTAACCACCCCTCCAATGATTTTGGTGCATTGTGACAGTACAGCTGAAGTTTTTTTCTCTTTCTGGAGAGGATTGCTATATGAAATTCTAATGTTGAGAAAATAATATCCTGAACTTCTACCATTTCAAGATGTTTCTTCTCTCCTCTCTCCTGTCCTTCTCCCTTTTATCTCCCTTTTATTTTTTGCCATCCACAGATGGTTTTTTTCCTTATTTCTGCCCAGTGTTCCCATACACATTTAAATCTGTACATTATATTGTTTCTAAAATACCAATTTTAGTCAAAATGGCTGATTATCATCATTTTTTTGTAAAATTGTGAAGTTGTTCTGCTTCAGTTTTTTGGACCAATGTCCATGGATTCTAGTCCATAAAGGTGTTCATGTCATACAGTTTTTGGTTAGTGCTCCTCGCTTTTTACTCCTGTTGACCAGATACAAAGAAGTGTCTTAGGTTGTGTTTGGACAGGATCTCCAAATGAACCAAAAGCTGTGTAGGAGAGTTGTCTCATAGTCTATAAGTAATTTATCTCTACTCAACTAACAATTTACCTTATTCTTCATGTTACAGAAATTAGTATGTGAGCCTGAACACTCTTCTTTATAGTATCGCTTCTTCCCTTAACTCTTTTCCCAAGGACATCTGTGTTAGGACACTGTTTTGCCTATGGAACTGGTCTCATGTTGTTGAAATATAGAAGGTGTCCATGCCAAAGAAAAATAATTTTTATCTCAGATTTATCCTTTCTCTGTCGGCAGTTTCAGTGCACACAGATCTCAGCCCTCTGACATCCATGAGCAGAAATTTCTGCTGGGTGTCACTGGGGCCCAGTTGAAGATAATTCAATTGGCTGCAGCAAGAGTGGGGCCCTAAGTAAACCCCTGGTTTTGTGAAGGGGGTATAGTCATCTCTCTTTTTTTTTCCCCTCTGTGTTGGGCTGGAAGAAAAGATTTTGTCTGTAATGGGGGGAGGTAAGAGAAATGAGAGAATTCTTTGTCTAAAGAACAACAGGGCAATAACCAGTTAGTCACTTTTATGTTATTAGTTTGAAGTGTTTATTGCTGAGCTGTGGAGTTTTACCATTGTCTACTGCGTGATAAAGTATGTTGCAGATGGCTTTGTCACACTCTGGCTTGGGAAAGAGCAAATGAATTTCACTAAAATTAATTCGTGTCTTGTCCTCAGTTTGAAGAACAAAATTGTGAATTCAGTCATAACTGGTGATATGAGGCGGGCTCAGGTCTTTGCGAGAGTGTACGTTTGCTGCGGTACGTAAAGGAGGATGTGGGAGCTTAAGCACATAATTCTCCGGTACTGGGGAATATGAATTAATGTAGTGGCAAAGTATACACTGGAGTACAGAAAAGTCTCAGTCTGGCATCCCTCGCTTACCGGTGTTCACAAAGTACGTTCTGTTGAAGTTAGCAAGACAGAAGGGTAAAGGGAGCACGTTATTCATTTTGCACACAGCACCAGGAATGAACAAAGCAGTGACAGAAAAAAGCAGCTGTACGTTGAAGCAATTTTGATTTGAAAGAATACAGGCTGTGAACTTGTTTAGTATGTTTCTCTACAATTAATTAGGGAAGTATTTCCTAACACTTCTGTTCAGTTCTCAGGAGACGTTTATGGTTTTAAGTAGTTTAAGATGTTGTGAAAGAATGTTTTTAACCAGTATTTATAAAAATCCAACCAAATCAAATAGGAACAATGTTCAAAAGAGGGAATTAAAAAACGTGATATGATGACGAGTGTTCTGATGGGATTGTCCTGAAACAATGGGAACAGCCTAATTTGGAAGGATGTTTTGCAAAAGCATGCCATGACAGACTGAATTCTGGAATATTGTTTTATGGTTTTATCAGTGTGGCTGCATGAGGTTTATTAGCTCTGCAGTGCTTGAAGGCCCTGCTCAGGATTATCATGTTAGAAGAGAGAAGTTAGTTTTAAATTGCAAAATTAATAGATGCCGCAGAAAGTAGTAGGTCTTAAATGAAAGTTGACTTGTTCTCCCAAGGACAGTCTGTGTTGAAAATGTTCAAAAGGAGCATTTCCAGGTAAATATGTATTTGCGTATTAATAGTTATGTGCAAGCAATGAAAGAGGAATTAAAAATCAAACATATGGGGCAAAACAGCTGCCCTGTGCAACATGATTGAGAGTGCTGTGCTTAGAAAACTGTGTGGGAGAAATAAGGCTCCCACAGTGTTTCTTAAGATGCTAAATATTTTGTAAGCATGAGTACTTCATCTCTCTTGTTGTTGGTTAAGCGAAATGCTACAGCTTGCTTTCAGTGATGTTTAATTTTAGTCCCACATTAAATCCAAGCTCAGTTTTAGCATACTACACTCTTTAATAGAATAGGTTAGCAAGAGAACAGTAGTGGGTAAACGTTTAAAAAAACTTGTGGTTCCAGTACCCTGACTTGGCCATCAAATGTTAATGGCTGGTGTCTCTTGTACAACAACTATGTGCTAGAATTAAATTGTGATTCAATGCAATAAGTACATTGTTTTTTGCATCATGTTTTAACAAAGCGGATTTTAATACTAACATCCACACTAGTAAGTTATCAGTGTCGTTAACCAGCAGTATTGATTTACTTTGCAGATTTAGTTATAAATTAAACCACATCCATAATCCATTGAACACTTGCTAAAATCTTGAGACTTCTGCAGCTAGACCTGGTAAATGAAAGAGAATTTTGCCCACATTTTCCTTTTAATTGATTTTTACCTGCTAGCCAGGTTTGCTCAAGAAGGAGTAGCGGCATTTTCACATAGAGCTATGATGGTTTTGGATTTTTGTTTTTGGTTTTATTGAGTTTAGCATCAGAAAGGGTAGGTTACCGCACCAGTGTGAGAACTAGAGGTGAAGTAGATGCATCTTTATTCATTCCACAGCCAGAAGCAGCAAGCAGTAAGCTAGCAGTGTACTTGCCAAGCAAGTGACAAATACAGATGTTTCAGCAGGAATAGAAAACATTAGTTACAACTAGTGACACAAATAATGTTGTTTGCATTTAGAATACATAAAAAGCAAACTCTTATATGGCAATTGGACATTATCTCCTTAAATTCAATTTCCTCCTTTCACTCATCCCCACCACTTTTGATAATAAGGCTTCACCTTGTCCAGTAGATGTGAAGAAACTGTTTTATCATCTCCTGAAATGTTTCTGCAGTGATATGCAAGGTACTAATTACATGGCTGCTTATGACAGGCATTCTTACACTTTGCTGTATAGGCATAATTCCATTGGGACCCACACGGTTTGCCCAAGCCACGCGTTGCAGACTGTTGCTAAAAACAATTTCACTCCAAGACCACTGGACTTTTTACAGTCTAATTTTGGTCATATACGAGGGTTACTTAAAAACAGAGATAACATTAATCTTTCGTTAGCAACAAGTGCTGGCTGCGGTTAAGACCAGGAGCTTAGCATTCCTGTAATCAAAATGTTGTCGCTGGACATGAGTAATACAGTATGTGATCACTTCTGAACATTAAATCTAACCTGGATTTGGTTCAGCTCTGCTACATGATACGCACTGCCTCACATGGCACTGTTCTGCCCCTTTGGTCCTTGAAGATATGGGACAGTAATTAGCCAGCGCCTCATTTAATTGGCAGGAGTTCATCTAACACCAGTCCATGCCCTCATGATGCTAGCGTAAATAAGTGTTTCTATTTATGTAGACAGTAGGCATTTGAATTTTTAAATTTTTTTTTTTTGACAATATGCCTGCCTGGGCTTAGTGTTACAAATCATGAAACGTTTTGTTTGTGCATTATAAATAGCGATACCTATTTATAAATCAAAGGCACTGCATGCTTGCTCTATTCCTAGGAGGCCTTTGGCTGTGGTAGTGTTACCCACACACGTGCTTCCATTTTGTTGCCCGGCAAGCTAAACAGAAATATATGGCTGTTAGCTGGCCTCATTAATGAAACAGTAGATAGAGGTTGGGTGCCGGATCTGAAGGAGTCACTGAAAAACATAATAAGCAGTGAGAGGGAGAAAAACTAACACCAACAAGCTGAACATATTTTAAATTATTAAAAAATGTTATTCATGGGGAGTAATGCAGAGGTTTATTTAAGAAGGTAGAAGGAAAACCTTGGGGTGGCAGAGGATTCCTAAAGAGTGGAGAACAGTTTATTTCTATCCCTCATAGTCATGTGGGAGCAATTTATTCTCATTTTGGAGGAACAGGAAATAGTTTAAAGTTAGTAAGGTTTCTGCCACCTTTGTCTCCCCTCTTATCATGCTTACAGTCAAAGGTGAAAGTCTACCCCTACACCTCTGTAGGAAGAGTAGTCACAAACCAGCTCTGTGGGTTGTGACAGCCTATAAAACTAGAAAAGCCTGTACAAAAAACAGAGCTCGATTAAATTAATATAACGTACTCTAAACATGGGCCAGTTGGCAACCCCTTGCTGTGGTGGTTTGTTATTACAATAGGATATCATGCTGCAGATCAACAGATGATTTGCAATATGGTCGCATACACAAACAGTAGAGGAACTTTTGTTGCTGCTTCTTTCAAGCCTTGTGGACTGCATTTATCATGGTGCGACAGTCCCTGCCCCAGTGATCCTCCAGCTTGAAAGAAACTGTAGACTCTAGTGCAGGATGTTGCTGGAGTAACTGGTATTGATGCCTGTTTTATGGCACTCCCTGCTTGCTGCAACCTGGGAAGTGTCTCTGCTGTTCACAGGACCTTCAGCGTTTACCTGCAAAATGTAGTGTCTACACTAACACTGAATTTGAAGTAATTCCCCATAACAGTTGGTTCTTAGCAGGAAAAGTGGTGCAGTAAGCAGAACACTTCTCCTGCTTTGTTGCGTTATGAGTGTACTTCCTAACCCACTGCTTCACAGGGTGATTTCCATGTGTCTCCACTGCCATGCTGTAGAGAGCCCTGTGGTTGCCCAGTCTGGCTGTAGGTGTAAGCTCTCACAGACGCCTCTGATGCACTCCTGACATAGCAGACCCGGTGACCCTGGGGCCTCGCAGTGCTCTGTTAAGGGGGAAGCACTGTTTTGCTGCCTCCATAAACTCTGTACATGAGTGCTCCCCCCTCTCCATGTCAGATGGTTGCAGAGCCCCTGCCTTTAATAGGCAAGGTTAGAAGGATAGAGGGTGGCACATGGGCTGAGTCTTCCTTTTTATAAATCAGTAACAATAGGGTGTTGACAGGTCTTGAAGCCTAGACAGGCTACGAGGGTCATCGCGATAAGAAAGGATTAGTGTATATAATTCACCAAATATGGGGCCAGCTACCAGCTAGGTTTTTCTGCACATAGCAGATTATCTCCAGTAGCTTCATAGCATGCACCTTAGCTGCTGGCTATATTTATTAGCAAATTTACCAGCACTTCAGTTTAAGAACTCTCTGTATGCTACACAGGGAACACGTGCAGATGTGATTAAAAGAGTTTTGGTTTACATTTTAGCAGAAGGAATGAAGTGGAGACTGCTGTGTAGGTTTTAAGTGTAAATACTTTTCAGTGTACCATATCTATTTTTCCCCTAAGATTTTCACTTCAGAGATTTTGTATGCATCTTCATTCTTTGTAAGTAAAGCTGTTTCTAGCTTAATTCCCTGGAGGTTATAGTTACCCAGCCCAAAGATCAGTGGTCAACAGAAAATATAAAGAGCCCCTTGATCAGATCCTTGACTGCGTAGTGGTAGATAGCTAAACTGCCTGCCTTAAAATGTTAAGAGAACGATAGATGCTGTAAATTCTTGACTGCAGTGAAGAAGAGCTTGTTAACCCCAAAGTTACTGGACATAGATATGGTGAAAATATCACAACACCACTGTGTTGTAAACTGATTCATTCCTGAAAAGTATTACCAGAATGTATTCAGTTCTTGCAAGTATTCTCCAAACTGGATTTTCACAGTATCTTGTTTTCAGCTTAGGGCAGAGTTCATACTTTTGATCTTCTGAGTAGTACTGTGCCAATTTATGGCAATTTGGGCAAAAACTAATATGCATGCAGCTACTATTTTCTTTGTTTACTTGGAGATATTATTTACTAGTGTGACTGTGTCTTTAAGATGCCGCAGTGCATCTGTGCTTCCTTCCTCAGCCTTCCTTGATAAGCTCAGCCATTAAACAAAATACCCAGGGTAAATAAAATTTTGCAAGTCATTTGAGGATGTGGCAAAAGCCATCACTGACGACTTGGTCCATTTTTAGAACAAACTCTCTCAAGGCCTTTTTATCCTCCCAGGAACCCTTCCCACTGCACTGAAGCTGACAAGACTGTGTGCATTACTTTATTTTGATACTGACATTTAAACAATAAAATAAAGCCATTTAAAACAAATAGTGGTGCTTTAAGTGTCTAAGCTGTCAAGATATCAAATTATATAACTTGGAAAAATCAGAATTCATTGTTAATGGTATGCACTTAACACAAAGGGTCGCTGGAGTACTAACCAGATATATATTCAGCCAGCACGTTGGAGCTAGCAGGCTATATTCCTTTAGATAGAATTGACTATATTCACTTAAATGGACTTGACTCCAGTACAATCACTGTATTCAAATGTCAAAAAAAAGAGAAAGAGGATGTCACGTAAGGTCACAAATTATGTTGGATTTTGACAGATTGTAGCCTTGCTTTACAAGAGCAGTAACATCTCATTTGTCACCGTTTGATCTGTAAGTGCGGGAATGAGAGCGGAAGGCCCTCCATCTCCACCGCAATTTAATCGCTCTGAGGCCGACAGTGGCAGCTAAAGCCACCTGCCCATGCACTGTACTGCTGATCTGTTTTAATTTAATCGTCCGTCAGCTGGGATGAAAGCATAAATCGTCTCCCTTTGATCTGCAAACGGTGTAGTTTTTTTTGTAAAGCATGGTGCAGAATCAGGGAGACAGTTCTCACATTTAGTGCAACAAGACAACATGGGCTTGAAAAGCTTGTAAGTGATAGTAGGAAAGAAAGAAGTTGCTCTTTTTGTAAATTGATATGGAACAGCACGAGTTTTTACAAAAAAAAAGTTCACAGCGAGGTTCTTGATTCATAATGTATTATTTATTTGAGTTTAAAGAGCCAAACTCTGCCCTTAAATAACTTAAACATCTTTAAAACTCTGAAGAACCTTAAACCACCTGTGAGAATTTTGACCAACCCCATGAACTTTTAGATGCATCATCTCCTCTCCCTTGTGACAGCTTTAGGGACTGTACTCCCAGTTCACATTCCCAATTGCCAATATGAAGATCCAAATCTCACAAACTCTTCTCAAAATTCTTACAAAGCTGAAGAGTTGCGTATCTTTTCTGCAGTAACAATGGGTCTGGAGATATGAACAACCCAGTGTGATGTTTGAGTATCTTTCCACTAGTGCTGAGAGTGGACTGTGACTTCCCTATTGGGAGAAAATATTTTTCATGGTTAGATGTCAAAAGTGGGAAGTTTCTTTCCTAGTAAGAAATGCCGTCTGTTTTCTTGACTTCTCAGGGATCAGAGAACGCACACCACAGCTAGTAAGAATCCCCTCTTTTTGAGTGACTAAACATCTTTTATTTACTGAACAATCTTGCAATGTTTTATTTGAGAACGTTTTCCATCTCCATTATTTGTAGCAGGATTTTATTATTTGGCAAGGGATTCTGTCTTGGGGTAAAGAAATGTTTATGCTTTCTCTTGTAAAATTCCATTCAGCCTATGCTGGAATACAAATAGTGAAAAATTGCCTTTGTTCCTCTTTTGCTTTCATTCCTCAGGAAAATTTTGTCAGGCTGACAATGTAATAAATAATTATGGAGTTGCTGTGGCCCTGGAGCAGGGAGGGAGAGAGAACTAGGCTGCATTCTCCCAGCACCGTTTCAGCGTATGGACCAGTTGGACCCTGAGTGCTTTGGGAGCACATTTTCTTGGGGAAAGAAGTAGAAAAGAAAAAACGTATCCCTGAAATCTGAGCTCTGGGTCTAAACCAGAATACACACAACATGGGACCAAGGGAAGACAAATGGATCAGACTGTTCTATCTGACCTTTGTCTCTGAATTCTCTGCTATGGATCCACTGGTAGCATTCAGTGATGCTGTTCTGAAACGTATGAAAAGGTGGCTAAGAAAGATTTCTGTATTCACAAACATTACAAGTTAATTTTTTTTCTTTCATTGTTTTCAAAAATGCGCCTTGAACATCATGTGTGTGTAGGCATGTAATAAGATAGAGTAAAAGGATATTAACCTGCAAAGTTGAACATTATTTGCCCAATTTTCTGTGCAAAGTCAGATTCAAGAGAAAGCAGAAATTAAGATAGGATGAGCTATTGTAACTTCTCGTGTTTCTGACGTCTCACCTTTGCAGAGTGGTTACACAGTGTTGGAAACTGGAAGGGTTTTAGATGGAGTAATGAAGAGCAGAGACACATGCAACCTGCGTAGTGTAAATGATGGTGACAGTTACCTGTAGTTGTGTGTAGGTAACGATGACACAAATAGCAATAAATGTTACACAGCCTTATACTGAATTATCGCCTAATCAGGCCCAGGAAGGTTAATTTAAATGTATTTCAATAAAAGCAGTCCAAACTAGCAAAAGATGACAAATTAATTTTCATACCAAATTGTTATCAGAGATAAAAAAATTTTGCAAGTTTGAAAAGCTTATTTTCCCTTAATGTAAAAGATTTCAACCAAATTTTAGTCTTCCTGATGGTGCTAAATGTGCATGGGGCATTTTGCTGCTGAAATTGCAATGGAGCTGTTAAGTTAGCTGTTCATTTTTGGCTGCTGATAAACAAAAGGCACTTTTTCTAATCCCATTGCAGTAACTGGCAACGCTGTCACTGAGCTGTTTGGTACAGGATGAACCTCTTAGTACTAACCCACAACATTCTGAGAGATATTTCCAGCAAGGTTGACTTTTTAATTCCAGCTTTATGAAAGATGATGTCAGTCTGGTTTTGTATCCCCTTCATGCATCCAGTCCTTTCCCCCTCTTCGTATTTTGGGTATTTTTTATTAGTTTTTCTATTGGAATTCTGAACTCCATTACACTGCAGTCAGATAAGTGCAAATATAAACTGCACTATGCTGCTATCAATACAGTCCTCTCTTGAAACTCCAGCGCATACAACAAATACAGATATCTCCCTCCTGATAATGTCCTTGTAGCTACTTAGACTAAGTAGAGTAGTGAACGTGAAGGCAAAGACAGAAACGGCGTACAACATATGATAGCTTTGCGGAAAGTGCAGTAACAACTAATGAGTAGGGAGAAAATCATTCAGGAGTGTTGGTATTTATAGACCTTCACTAGTCCATTCATTTGCATTGCCTTTGGAGAGTGAGAATGAATGAATGCAAGAACACACTCTGGCAAAATTAGTACAAACATCACATTCTTCTGGTTCAGTGTCAGCAATCAGGAGACATCCTCTCTGTTGCAAAAATCAGCAGCAGTAATAGAAGGATGTGGCCCAGATACCCTGATTGACAGTGTATTGTTAATGGATAGATGATAACACTTCTGTCTTTGTTTTTCTTTATATAGTTTGAGGGTTTGTTTATGGCTTGAGGTGTATGAGGTATATCTATTTCACGTAGTCTTCTTCAATGTGAGAGGAAGTTCTGTGTAGATTGTGAGTTGTGGTAGCACAATTATATACAGAATTCTGTATGCACCTATACACGTACACAGGTCAAGCCACTCGCTGTCTATTTGTGTCTTACAGCTGTAGCTTTTGATCTTTTAGGACTGTTATATAGTGTTGTGAAACCTGGTATGAGTTGGAGCAGAGAGTAAATACTCTGTGGACCCACGTTAACCAAATATTTATTTCTATAGTTGCTTTGCTGTTACAGAGGACAGGATTCAGTGGCTCAAGTGGTTCAGTCCTGTGTATAAAAGGTCAGTTGTTTTATAGCTCGAAAATTAGAAAAAGCCTTTAATTTTTGTAAAGTTTTCTTTAATGGTTTGTAAAGTGGATATACACATTTGCACAGAAACTGAATTACACATTCAGGTCTCCATGATCTAAACAGCAGTATTAAATATTTACTGGAACTATATAGATTGTGTTAGCTAGAAATTTATTACGGGTACAAATAATTTTTTAGCCTGCCTGCTCTTAAGATCAAAGCAATAAAGCAAGATATTATTTAAATTGATAAAAGATGCAAGCACAGTTTCACTGGTTTTCTATATTCATATTAAAAGAAGAAATATCACTGACACTAATTAAAGATTGGGCAAAGATTTATTCATGTCTTGTACTGCTAACAGCTGTCAGACCTGATTAGGAAAAGGAACATTTGCAGTACTGACCACTAGTTGAAAAATAAAGTGTCTATGAAGCCCACTTTACCAGGTGGTGATTGCTTTATTAGTCTGTGTTTAGCGGGGTGTTACCCAAGAAGGCAGTTTCTGGTTGAAAAAGTCAGTAAGAATACATTTTTAAAAGGCACATCTTTACAATGGCAAATAGTGTATCAGGGGAAAGCTGTTAGAAAACTACCATTTTACTAATTAATTTCCATGTGGATAGTGGATATACACTGAGGAATGGAAATAGATAAAGATCTCAATAAGACAGGCAAAAATTAAGTAAAGCCTGCTGATAATATCTCATGTCCTTTTTATAACATCCGGTAAGAAAAACTCGACAGAGCCTAGAAATATACTTTTGTAGTGACACTTTCTAAATTAGAAACCTGGGATTTCCCTTATTTGATCAGCTTGGAAATCTGTCATTCTGATACAGTGTTTCCATTGGAGACCTAATAACTGATTCTTTCAAGACAAGCACTTAAGTAATTAACTTTGTTATGCAGATAATATTTGGAGAGTGAGTGAATGTTTTTTCCAAACGTTCTCTAATCCTCTGGCAGGTTGACAAGGCATTTTCCACTGTTCTACCTGTCTGGTCTTAATTCTGTTCCTTTCTTCTGCACATGGTCTAAATCTGCTAGGCTACTTGACTACAGGATTTGGCCCAAAAAGTAGTGAGGTCAGGTAGTAGCTTGGAAAAAAGCTGCAAGTACTGTTTCTGTCTCCTTGTGTGTGTGTGTCTGGAAACCTTTTCTGTGTCCTGACTTTCTGTGTCAGCTCCAAGATTGTTTCATATAAGCTTTAGTTGAATTTTTTATTTTAGAACTAAAATGGTAAATATAACGGCTAAAAATGTTTATGGCTGTAAGAATGTGTATTTTTTTTAAATTAGTAAAAATTCTTTCATTTTAACAAGTACAATTCATTCACACTCTAGTCATAGTGATGAATTTGAGTTTGAAATGTTTTTCTTCAAGAGACCTGAGTCACAGGACAATCTTAGAATTTATCTTGTCTGCTACAGGGAAGAAGATTCAGAAGATTCATTTAAAGACTCTGACCCTCAAGCACGGTTCAGGGTATATTTATTTGATATTGTTTTCATTAATGAAAATACTGAATAACTGTTAGTGTAAACCATGTCTTTAGTGACCTACTCCCACCAGGTACCCTCATGTGTTCTCCACACACTCTGTCTCCTTTGCTTTTTATTACTTACCAGGTATATTAAAAATTCCCACATTTAAATTTCAGATGAGCCATATAAACAATTTCTTTCTGATAAATAGCTGGTTTTGCTTCTTTTTGTGTTATATTAATGTTAGTATTATGGAGTGTTCTGCACCCATGTTTTACTTCCTGACTATCTGATAATTGGCTTGGCAGAGTATACCTGGGGTCATCTTGTTTAGCTTATCTGCACAAGAGAAAGTGTGGCAAATAATAAGGTAAAGCAGCAATAAAATAGTGAAAAAAATTGAAAGGAAGATTTAATCTTTGACCAATTTGAAACATATCCTAGCAAATCCATGGAGAAAAAGATAAAGTGTGACTATGAGTAAGTTAACTAAACACATTACAGTGTGTGAGAGCAAATGGAGTTAGTCTATTGTACATGTTTAATTTCCTATTAGTCTCTGGCGTTTACTACTCCGGTCTGAGTTGGGGCATCTGTAAATTCAGTTAAATACAGTGCATTGTCTAAACATATCACAGCTCCAATCAGTCACCCAGGCTGCTGATAAGAAGCCTCTTGTATTATTGAATCTACAATGGGGAGGCTCTGCAGGCACAAAGATAACAGCTAGGTATTTCACTTTAAGTATGAGAAAAAACAGTGACTCGCCTTTGCTGCTACAGCTCTGGCATTTATTACTACTCCCTGATTTGTTTTATACTACTGATGTGAATTTGGTTTCAGGTGCTTTATATCTCTTCCTATTCCTAACTTAGGAGCTCTATCTGGAAGCAGCAAGGAAAAACAAGTAAACCCAAATCAGTTTGTGCAGTGTTAGATAGTAACAACTTGAGCACTTTCTAGTGCTGTAAGAATGTCTCGATGCTTTCAGCTATAATGAATAAAACTGAAGCTTTTGTTTATTTTTTCACTATTTTGTTGCTTTTGAATTAAAGGCATTTCAGTGATGTTTCTTTTGGAAATGCAGCTATCCTAGAGGAAGTGCAAATCTGGCCATAATAGTTTGAGGTGGTTAGAATTTTCCAGTATTAGGGCCACTAAAATGATCAAGGGAATGGAGCATCTCTCGTGTGAGGACAGGCTGAGTAAGTTGGGGCTGTTCAGCCTGGAGAAAAGAAGGCTCCAGGGGGACCTTCTTTTAACCTTCCAGTACCTGAGAAGGGCCTATATGAAGGCAGGAGAAGGTCTTTTCAAGAGGGTTTGTATGGATAGAACAAGGAGCAATGGGTTCAAGCTGGGAAAGGAGAGATTTAGGCTGTGTATTACAAAACCATTCTTCAGTGTGAGAATGGTTGATCACTGGAATAGGCTGCCTGGGGAGGTGGTGGGGGCCCCATCCTCGGAGTCATTTAAGGTCAGGCTTGATGAAGCTCTGAGTGGCCTGACCTAGGTAGAGTTGTCCCTGTGTAGGGACACTGGACTAGATGACTTCTAGAGGTCCCTTCCAGCCCAGAACATTTCTATGATTCTATGTTTTAATTAAAAAGAAATGTGGCATTTTTATAATCTTTTCATAGAGTCCTTGAAGGACTCATTTCTAGTAGGAAACAAAAAAGTAGAAAAGCCTTTACATGGGCATTTAAAAATTGAAGGTATGTGA
>JAOXOE010000256.1:16324915-16349387 GCA_028565055.1 Phoeniculus purpureus
TGAAGGACTCATTTCTAGTAGGAAACAAAAAAGTAGAAAAGCCTTTACATGGGCATTTAAAAATTGAAGGTATGTGACAGCGCATTTTTTTTTTTCTTCCTCCTTGCTTTAAAAGAAAATGCTTCCAATTACTGCAAGCGTTTTTGGTTGGTACCACAGATTATTTGCAAAGCTGGTGTTTGCTCGTGTTTGTAAGATGACACTGCTGGGCTTGACTTTTTCTGATACAGTGAGCATCAAAGGCATGGTGAACATGGCAGGCTAACACATCTGCTCAGAGCATTAAAGGTACATCTAACCTAAGAGTGAAGCTTTATGCAGCCAAAGGTAGGCATAAGAAGAAGAAAGCAGCTAAGGAGGTGGAAGGTAGGAAATGGGGGAAAGCTTATAAAAATTAAGTCAAGGGTGCAAAAACCCAATACCTGTATACGTACTGGCATATAATACTGTGACCAGTAGAAAAGCCTGATTTTTGTAGAAAAAAAATGTTAACCAGTTCTGTATGGGGGTATGGCCTCTAGAGATCATTGATAGCAACCAACCAGGATCTGTAATATAGATCTGTGGGGACCAAGGAGAGATTGTATTTACTCTAAAGAAACATTGAAACTATCAAAGAAAGCCAAGGTTGGATATCAGTTTCATGAGAATTAGTGAAAGCCATATTTCTGACTGGCTAGAATTTGGATAGTAAAAAGCATCATGAGAATGACCTGAACATGAAACACTCCAATCTAGCAAAGCCAACATTAGAACTGTGTTCTAATCAGTTTGGGCACCTCAATACAAGAGAGATGTGGAGGTGCTGGAGCAGGTGCAGAGGAGGGCAACTAAGCTGGTGAAGGGCCTAGAGAATAAATGTTAAGACGAAAGACTGAAAGAGCAGGGGCTCTTTTTTAGTTTGAAGAAGAGAAGGCTGAGAGGAGACCTCATCACTCTCTACAACTATCTGAAAGGACACTGTAGAGATGTTGGTGCTGGTCTCGTCTCACAAGCAATTAGTGACAGAACAAGAGGGAATGGGTTCAAGTTACAACAGGGTAGGGTTAGACTTGACATTGGGAAAAATTTTTTCATAGAAGGGGTGGTTAGGCACTGGAATGGGCTTCCCATGGAGGTGCCATGCAGTCACCATCCCTAGATGTGTTTAAAGATCATTCGGATGAGGTGTTGAGAGATATGGTTTAGGGGTGAACTTGTACGGTAGGGTAGATGGTTGGACTTGATGACCCCAGGGGTCTTTTCCAACCAGAGTGATTCTGTGTGTGATTCTGACAGTTTTATACAAAAACTCAAATCATATCCAACCTCTCGGTGAGGATTAGTAGTGCTGAAATACATTTTCTACCATAGTTTTCTTGACATTTACAGAAAAGAGCTACCAGAACAATTCTGTAGTACCTAGGAGAAATACTACAGTAAAGTTTCAGCAGTCTAAGTTTTCAATTTTGTGATGACTGTATCCGTGCCAATGTATTTTGAGCTCAACTGTTGTTCATCGTTTAATATAGGTCTTTGCATTAGGAGGAAGCAGTTGCACTTCACGTGAATTTGGCAGTCTTAAGCGGAAACCTAGGTTCATCTGTGTTTTACATAACGGAACTTAAACATTGCAGTTCTTGCCCAGCTCGTTTGAAGTTTGTTCACCAACTATCCAGACTGGCATAGCTTGAAATACCAGCATCACCTCTGCCAAGATTTCATTATCTAGCTTGTCACGGGTTAGTTATAAGTGTGTGTCAAGACTGTTTGGGAAGCTTGCGAAATGTGTGTCTGCACTGGCCTCCAGTGTCTCTCACCAGGTGACCCTTGAATTTTCAAAACTAGATATTTGGTCTTGCTACTGGAGCTGTCCCTGGCTCAAAGCAATGGAGCGAGGCAGTCTGTTTCTTGAGGGTCAGATGAATAAAAGATATCTTGTGTCATGTGCATACATGCTGAGGCTTGATCTCCAGTGATTTGCCCCTCAGTTCTGTACAGTTACTCTGTATAGTTGTACAGATGACTGTGAAATAGCCTTGAGCCCAGCACTGAACCTTAAGTCAAACTGGTAAGCCAAACTTCTGTTGTGGGTTCCTTGCCATGACAAAGTAGGATAGCATCGGTCTCTGGGCTTTGGCTGAATTCCAAGGTGAGTGTTATGTGTTACAATTTTTCATTGAACATTTAATATGGCACCGGTGAATTTGTAATTAAAATGCAATGTTATTCATTTATCAATATAAGTGGTGACTGCTTTTTACTTGTTGATAAGCACTGTAGCCTGGAAAATATGTAGAATAATCACTGGTTTAAAAATGTACCTTTTTTGTGTCAACAAAGTTAACTGCAGGGGTACAAGAAGGAAGGAAGAATAATTGGTTCGTTTTTAGCTCTGTAAGGTAATCAAGGGTCTAATGGATCGGCCCTCTCTTGTATTAAAAGACTGTATATGTAATCTGGATACCCAGTTTGTCTTCAGTTAGTATAGGTGACTTTCTTTTAAGTCTTATGTTTTTTCTCTTTCCTAGCAGACATCTTCTAACTAGATATTAGCTGTTTGGGGAAGGTTAAATTGCTCTTTCATAGATCAGGATTTGTTAACAGATGCGGTTATTGGTACTATGTGCTCCCCTAATCTCTCGTCAGTATTGGTGCATCTCCAATCCTACCAGTTTAATTAACATTGAAATTCTCATATTATTTTGGTGTGCTGATTACAGGCAAGGACTAAGTGGAAGTCAGTTTGGCATCCCAAGAGACCTCAGTGTTAACAATGCAGAAAGGGTTTTTTTCCCTTTTCTCCCCCTTTATGAACTCCAGATAAGCAGGGGGCCCCAGTTAGATTTCATTACTATCACGCACTCTTCATGGTCATCTTTTAATATTTGAAAGGATCATTTGTTAACTGGAAATGGTCAATTTTTTTTTTCTTTGGCTTTTGAAATATAATTTTCAATTTTTAATTTGATTCATTTAGATGAAATCATTAATCAGGGTTGAAACTGAGTTAATTTTCTGGAAAATAAATGAGGTTGTTAGAGTGAACATTATTAAGTGGACTCTTTGCAAGAGAGGGATAATAGCTGAAAATGTGGAAGACTTTGAGAACTATAGCAGTTGAGGGATAAAAACAGAAAGGGTTTTTTTTTTATAGCTAAGTGCAGTAATTTTTTAAAGGATGCTAGGTATAGAAGGGGTATTTCAGAACTATCATTATTGAAGTGTTATAGAGTAAATGTTCTTGTTAAATATGCGTGTGACAGAATATAGGTGGTGATTTTTAAAAATGGTCTTATATGTTTACACACAAGAGATTTCTCCTACAGGTCTGTTTTTGCTAGTCCAAGCTATTTCCACTTGGTTTTTGAGACAGAGAAACATTATTCTTAGTAGTCCAGCAGAAGTACAGCCATGCAGGTAGAAAGCTCCAGTGGGACAGGGAGCGCAGGCCACTAAACCTTTTATTTTCAATTTGACTCAAATTCAGCTATCAGTCTTCAGAGGGTTTCGTTTGCTTATTCTTTGGAGTTTGCTACATAATCCAAAATGATTAAGATAGCCACAAAATCTCTTACAAACACAAACCAAAGAAGGAATCGGACTAGACAAGGCAACATCCTATATTTACCGTTCACGTTTATTTTAGGTAACTGCAAAATTTATTTTGCATCATTTCCTAATGCCATCTACTTTCTGCTAATCTGTTTAAAACAATGCTTGGTTTTGTTTGGGTTTTTTTTTTTTCTACAGAAGATAGGGTTGCTTCCTCTGTTTTGATAGGAAAGAATTTTTTTCCCCTCAAGTGTTCCAGTCTTTACTCACAAGTTATCATAATACGAAGCACTTAGTGGCCTTAGGTCAACATTTTTGACGGAGCACTATAACTCTGTTTAGGTTTTCTTTCATGCTGATGTGCTCATTAAGGACTCTTTCAACATCTGTTTCTGTGAATGGATGGTAAAAATTGTGGGTGTCTTACCTAACAAGATGGTTCCTGGAGGTGGTTTTGAACTGTCCTGTCCTACAAGATATTAAATAGTCTCAACTACCATTAACTGCAGAGAGAAACAGGAATCAGTGCCACAATAAAAAGCAGTCTCAAGTGGAGAAGGGTGGAAAAGATTCTGTGGTGGAGTAGAAAGTCCCATGGAAATGGAAACTATTCTGGACTGTAGTTGCTTTCCTTTTGTGCTGTACCTTTCCATGATGAAAGAGGAGGAGAGGCAGTAATAATCTAAATTGGCTAAGCTTGAAATATTTTTTAAAAAATGTAAATCCAAGGGTGAACAATAGTTCAGTTTTCCTTCTCTTTAAAAAGGGAGACACAGAAATTTAGTTTGTAATCCTCTCTGCTAACAGCATTAACTAAAGAGGTGGTAACTAGAGGCTTTTGAATGTCCAAAATAGTGTTTAAAAGATGGTTATTGAGAGACACAAGAAGAAAAGTTGCATTTTAAGTTAACATCATTGTGATGTAATGAATCACAGTGATGTAACAGCCTCAAGTGAACAGAATCACAGAATCATAGAATTGTTCAGGTTGGAAAAGACCCTTGAGATCATCAAGTCCAACTAGTAACCCTGCTCTACCAAGTTCGACCACTAAAATGCAGCTTTGTGGTAGAAATATTATTGACCAGTGCTAATCAGTTTTGAGCTACAGGAAGCAAGTACCTCTTGTAGGAGCGGCAAAAAGTACCTCCTGCTTTAAGAGAAGGTCTTGAAGTCCATCCACATGACTTAAGATCAGTCACTTGTCATCAATTAGTCAACTGCAATTAGTTAATACTAATGGTTTTTGTATCCAGCCTGTATTGTACACCCTACATGCTAATTGTGCCAGACTAATGGCTTGGTCATGGAGGCCAAATGATATTAATAATACAATTTACGATTAATAATAGTACGTTTATGATGATATGTGTATGCTATGAGAGTATGAAGGGGCCTGCTGGATCTCAGTAAAGTAGTCCAATCTCTTTGAAGTTAAGAGGCTTTTAGAAAAAGGTGTAGGTAGCATAAGCAGGATTAGGCCAGTGCTGTGCCATGAACTTGTTCTCAGGTCTATCCTGAGTACACACCTTCAGGTTTAACAGAAGGTTTTCAATATGCCGTGTGTTTTGGCATGCAGAATCTATTTCTCACAGGATACATTCACATAACTTCTTAAAATCACTCCAATTTTAAATTAGTTCAAATGTTTGTGCTGAGAAAGCATTTGTTGTTTCTGCATGAATTAATTTTGCAGCTGGGTTTGGTTGTAACAGTGGGTGCTTTTCTCACAACTCTACAAAACTTTTGCAGATTCATGTTAGACTCTTGCACTCAGAAGTGAGTCAAGTTCATGAGAATGTCTTAAGTGTTTATATAAGGTTGTTTCCTATCCAAGCTGTGTGCAGGACTTTGCTTCATTTGATACCTATGAATATCAAATAGCTGGTGGTGGTGGAAGGCACCAGGGAGCATGAAGGTGAGAGCGGGGCAAGAAGATGCAAATATAAGCTTAGCAGGGTGTGCAGTGGTCCCACTTCTCAAGCTGAGCGTGGTTACTAAACAGTTCTTTCCTACTTGCTTGGAGACAGTTTTAAACAGGTGGCTTGGCTACTGGCTATGATTTCAGAAGTTGGTTCTTTGGAACCAAATCCAAACCATCTCCGAAACCCGCTTTTCTTCTTCGGTGGTGTAGGAAGCCCTTCTCTGTTCTGCTTCCTTTTCATGTTTTCTTGGGTGTTCAGTCCTGTCCAGCTTCAACTTTTCCTGATAGTGTTTTGTGGAATATCTTTGTATCTTCGTGGTACCATTCTTCAAGAAGTCTCTTAGAGGGAAGGTTGCATTGCATTGCATTTCTTATTTTAAAATATGGTAGCAGAAATTTGCTGTAATTGTGACATGGAGATTCTGCTCTCCAGTGGTCTGCAAATGCAGTTTCTGGGTAAACCAGTGTTTGTCTCATGATGATGTTAAAAAAGTCAAGACTCCGTTACATACTCATATAGAAGTCTAGTGGGGAAGGCTGTTTTGCTTCTCTGCGCTGTTTTTGACTGTTTTCAAACCATGCCATTAAAACTCTTGAGTAATGAGGAACTTATTATCCAGAACTGCCCAAAATTTCAATGTGTAGCAGTAGAGACAGCAGTGTTTGGCCTCTGAAGATGATGAATGTGGAAATAGCAATAGCAGTGGTAGTAAGATACTCAGTAGATTTCTGGTGTCTTGAAGAACAACTTGGGGGCAACCTCCATGTTGAAAACTCCCCAAAGATTTTTGCTAAATGATCACTCTTTAGTTCTACATTTCTTTTCTTTAAACCCACACTTCTGGTGAGTTCTGGCTGCAGAACATCTGTATTACTTTGGCCTTGATCCTGAGCTGAACAAGATGTTCTACTTCTTTGCTGCATTCCTAATGTGAACAGACTAGTGATACGAGACAGGCAAATAATTTTTATTTGAGTGGATTTTGAAGCAGATGTTACACAGTAGGAATAGCTGTGCCCTGAGCCACTGCTCCCTTGGCTCTCCACCTGGCCAACCACAGCTCATATGGAAGCAAAGTATTTTAAGAGTTGGGTTGTTAATTTGCTTTGTTCCTAAGGTCACATTCTATGTAAGCTTTTCAAAACATCACAATTTGGTGTCGCCAAGTAGCTAGCTGACACAACAAATTTTGTGTGTAAATCTAGCAGCGAGGGTGGTCTTTGTAAAAGCTTGTTTTTGTGTCATATCTTCTCATTGCACAGCAAAGAGTGTGAGGATTTGGACATCCTCATTATACTTAGAACGTTACTGAAGGAAACGTGTCAATTCAGGTTTGGTCCGAGTCACTCCACACAGATGCAAACATATGCCACTGATTGCAAAAAATTTTAATTTGTTTGCTGTTTGGATAAGGAAGCTGAAGCTGCATTTCACATGTTTTTGAACTGGGTGCACTGGGATGGAATAACCATCTGTCCCGTAAGTGAGATGCTCAGCTATGTGCAGCTATTGATATTAACAGGAGTTACTGGCCAGCAGTTAGCTAAGCAGTTGTCCAAGATTTGAGAGTACACAAATAAAAAATGAGATAATATGAGTTTAAATGACCATTTCTTAAGGGAATTGTGAAGCTTTTTGAGAAAAATAAGAGCTTATGGGCACAGTAGTCCTGCTTCAAGTTTCTTACTTCAAGCTAAGCTTACCAGTTTAATTTTAAGCCTTTTCAAATGCCTTGGTCATGCTTTGAAGATAGAAAACCACCCCCTCAAGCTCTGAAGCTGAGCAGTGGCCCTTTTTGTTTCCACAAGCTGAAAATAAAGTGTTCGCATGAGCTCATTTACAGACAGTGGAGTTGGCAGCCTTATCAGGAGAGGAGAAAAGAGCTCTGAAGATGAAAAGCTATCGCTGTGACAGAAGTCTTTATTAGGTTGAGCAGTAATGGAACGTGGTGTACATAGGATAAAGTGACAGCTACCTAGAGCATTTAGAAGAAAACAAAAGAGTAATAATGTTTTATGTTGTTCCTAGCCTGGTTTCTTTGGGGATCCCTCTGGCCCAGAGATGTCTGGAGTGAAAAAGGGGACAATGTGAACAGCACACTGTCTCAACTTTGCTTGGTGCTTGAACTTCTGCTGAGCATAAAAAAGAGTGAATCAGAAAAAGTAAAGATGAGTCACGATCTAGTTCCATAATTACTCAGCATTCCCTGTTGTGCCAGCCCTCTGTTGTAGAGCTTGTGAGGAGACAGACTGAAAAATCCCTTTATCCAGCTTCACACTTATGTCAAATCCCATTTACAATAAATACTTCTGTTGAAATTCTGACTTTTTTTTTTTTATAGAATAAAGGTGCTAAATATATAATTACATTAAGGTAATACTTTAATGTTTTACATATATATGTATCTAAAGATATAATTACCAAGAGAGTAAAACGTTTTTGTCTTGCTCCGTTGAGTTATTTAATTTGCATTTGAGATAAGGTGGAACTTTTCTGTTAGTTTCCACAAAAAAACCTCAATGTAGTTATTGCAGGTTTTGCTTGTGGTTGTTAAAAAGACTCCGTACAATTAATAACTGATCACTCAAGCCCATTGAAATGACTAGAATTTCTTTTTCTTTGCTCTTTGTGCAATTATTTCACTTGTGTGAACCAACAGATCTGAATTTGGCCTGATGGCTCTTACAACGTAGAGGACTCTTCTTCTAGCTGATTGCGGTGGCCAATCTTCTGCTGACTTCAATGGCAGTAGGACTGGAAATACTGTCATTGTGTAAAAGATCAACTTCATATTGATAATGCACACTAATAATATGGATAATACACACTAATGTTTCCCTGTCACTGGCAACCTTTTTGTGTTCCTTGGACTTTAGAATCCGTCCTGTTCCTTGTGTTACATTTCCTTCTTCATTAAGGTGCCTGCTTGCACAGGACTGAATTCATTTTGTAGGTACTGTCTTCACAACCCAAACCAAAGAATTAGTGATACTTTAGCTAAACAAAACCAAAAAAAGGGTAGCTCATTCTGTCTGTGATTCTTATAAATTTCACAGCCGTTATGAATTCAACTAGAGACCTGCATTTCTTTTTGAGGAATCGGCTGCCTCTCAGAATAAACAAAAAGACTTTTCTTCAAGTTTTGAATTGCCTTCTTTAATGCCTTTAAACAATAGACCTATTTCTTCATTTAATTAAAGCAGTAAAAGTTGTGCCTAACCATACAGATTGACAGAGGACTGTAATTGATTTGACTCTTTTTTTTTTTTTAAATCACAATTAACAATAAAACACAGTGCATTTTGCTGGAGAAGTAAGTGAGTGAAAAAAAACAATGAAAAAGAAAGATAAATGGCCGTAATAGTGCTCACGTTAATTAGGAGGGTATGTTGAATATTACTCATGCCGGAAAAAGTCTGCAGTTGGAATTTTAGTGGCATGGGAGTTTGCCAGTTTTTTCTGACTAAGGACTGCAGGCGTTTGTTCATCAAGAAAAATGTATAAAATCACCTAATTTTAATAACATCTTCGTGCAGTGGAACCGGTAAACTGCTCAATAAAAAATAAAGCGTGATTGAAAACCTTCTCTTGACAGACAGACCTATGCGGTTTTTCATAGGCTGTTAAGGTCCCATATTTGGGTGGGAAAAGCACCAACTTTTGTTGATCCTACATACAAAATAGTTTCGTTAGCAGTTGTATGTCAAAACAGAAAGCAGGGGGAGGACATGTCAAGTAGATCTTTCTAAAATTGAAGCTTTTATACCCTTACAAGTTTGTTCCTTTGCAGTGCTTACTTTCTTGCAAAGCAGTATTTAGTCTGGTTCCTCACATTAATAATGTAAATTGGAAGTAGCTCTAAATAATCCACCCTCCTTTTTGTTTTGTGGTGTCTATTAATGAATGAAAAGGTTATAAAGGAATCCTTTGGCTCTCCCTACCTTTTCTCAGAAGAGGAATTAGTAGTCTTTGCTATTGGCAGGTGGACTGTGTTACAGTTGCGTGTAATAAGATATGTTTTCTAAACTGACTTAATTTTACACTTTTTAAAATCAAATAATATGCAATAACCAGTTTTGGCACTATACTTTTGGACTTGCCATTCATCTTAAGATGCATGACGTGTGAGAGAAAGTGATCTGATTATAGCCCAGTTCAGTAGCAACAGGAAATAAATGTCTGTTCTCTTCATTGGTCAGTGTAACTGAAGTTGAACCTTTCTATCTCTACCAGCATGGGCAAAATTGTTTTTACTGATACTTCAGACCTTTATGTACATAACCTGTTTGTTTGAGCCTTTTATGTTGTGAAGTACATTCATGGAAAATTCTGTATTAAATTTCCCTTTAAAGCCCAGCATATAGCATTTATTTCTTATGCATATGCTGCCAAAGAAGGAAATTCTCAGGATAAGTTTTGTTCCCTCTTTCTTAAACAAGATTTAAGAGCTTCTCTGGCTGTTAACGTGTAGTATCCACAACTTGAAATCCCAGCCTGTTAGTTCACGGTAACAATTGCTACTACATGGAGTTTTGACAGGTGTTCTATACCGTGATGGGTTGCTGCACTCTGTGATCTTCAAAATACAAAAAAAGAATTTATGAAAGTGTAGGGTGCATTTCATCATGCTTACGGTAAAGTTCAAAACCCGTTCCTCAGATTAGAAGCAATAGAATAAAATGAGAGAAACAAAAACCAAACATATGAAAAGCCTTTTTTACATTATGTTACGTGTTTATGTTGCTATGAGGAAAAATTCCAGGGAGAGGATTTTTAATTGTATTTTAATGCTGTTTTGTGGAAATGACTTTGAATAAGATAAATGGACCACCTCATTCTGGATATAGGGAAGGTGCCAATCATAATCAGAGAACTCTTGCTCTGAATTTACTTGAACTGTAGGAAATTTTTTATGTAGAATTTGAGTCACTTTTGGAAACTGTTCTAAACTTGTCTTTGAATATTACAAAGACAAGACTCTAAATGTAAATTTTGCCGTGTATTATAATTTTTCCTTTTTTCTCATAATCTTACTGTAAATTGTAGTTATCACTAAAACTCTGCTGGGTTGATAGATTTAAGATCTCTGCCAAGTTTCTTACTGATCTAGTGCTTAACCACGTTAACCTAATTTCAGAAAGTTTGTAAATGTCATCACTGAGAGAACAGACTCCACACAAACTTGGCACAAAGTAGAGAAGTTTACTGTACGCCCACTCTTTGTGAATAGTTTGAAAAGAAGATTACTGAGCAATCTAAAAGGAAAGGCACAAGCTGGAGAGAATAATAAAGGGGTATCAATCCACCATACCACACCATCTCTGACACAATGGCATGACAAGTGGAAAATAACTCAGTAAAATGGGGAAAAGGCAGTAAAAAATGAATTGTGTTACAGTTTCTAAAACCTGCCTCAATTCGAGAAACAAATGCTCCTGAGCATTGCCAAGGTGTATGATGTTCACATAAATCTCCTATGTCAACAAATGGGAAACACATAAAACGTTAAGAAACAGTATCGGAAAATACTAGATTTGTAATACTGTTGATGTTGCTGATTAATAAAGGTCCCATCTGCAGTTCCAAAGGCTTTCATCGTAGGGTCCATTCTAAGTGCCATCTGTTTTGATTTTCTCCAACAAAAGAAATGGCTGACTATTCCTGGGAAATGTTGATGTAACCTATAACGGGTGCACAGTTTTGCGTTACATGAATATACTTGCAGGCATGTTCTTCAGTGGTCAGTTCCTTTCTTCTCTGCAGATTAACTAAGTTTGAGGAAAGGAAAAACCTTTGAACCAGCTACCTTTGAAAATACAGGCAAGATCTTATTGCTGTTATGTTGTTATAGTAATGCAATAAGGAGCGCTGTCTTGTTCAAAATTCTGAGCATGTTTTCATACCATTCTTCTGAATTCATCTAGTCCAGCATTAAATTAGTAGGAAAAACCTTAATGTCTAAAAATGGATCCAAATTTGACCTCAGGTTCAAAATACCTTCTCTAAGAAAAAAAGCACATTGCAGAGGGAGGTTCTGATCCAAAGAGAAATGTGTAAGGTCAAAGAGAAGGAAAAGAGGAAGAGGAAGAAACAGGGTTGTTTTCCTTAAAGGAAAGTCCTGGGCATCATTTTAGATATTATGGGAAGGTACAGAGTGGGCAAGGCATTACTTGCCAACAGATCCTCAAGATCTTTGCTTTGTGTTTCATTTCCTGTGTTTGTAATGAAGGATCACCTATGTAAGGCAAGAGAAGAGAATGTGAAGAAGGATTTTTTACTTTTAGCTATTATTAATAATTAAGCAATGTAGTGTAATTTGTTCGAGTTGCACTGTGATATGCAAAGCACATGCAGCCTTTGCTGATTGTTCTCTCCAGTTCCTGCTGGAGAAGGAGTAATGTACTCACTCCAACACATTATGGATTGTGTCATGTCCTTCTCTTTTAAGCCTGTGTCTGTTTCTCTGATCATAGAGCTGACAACAGTTACTTTTTTTTTCCATGGGGAACACATGAACCAGGAAACTCATCTATATGTTGGAACTTACGTAGGTGTTTATCGGTTTCTGTTTTGCAGTCATTGGTCAGGTGAAGAAGAATAGATTAATAATAAGTTTAAGTTCTAGATATCTTTCCTTTAGATATAGATTATCTTTTTGTAATCTGACTTTCAAAGGAACTAAAGATGCCTCAAAACTAAGTGATGATTAGGCTCAGAGTATTCTGTTACTCTTGGCAATAGTATCAAGCAAATATTTTCCATGTGTTTTATTTCCAGTTTGCATGAATATTTTGAGTTGTAATTCTCCTCTCTTGACCTAATGTCTCTAATATAATTTCAAATGTATGTAAGTGTTTAAAGAAGTATTTTACATGAACTAGCATAGACAGGAGATGGTTTGTTTTGTTTTTTTTTAAAAAAACAGTAAAATTGCAAGACAATTTTAGGAAAACTTAAGTTAAAATGATAGAGTCTGAAGGCAAAAGAACAGTATTCTTAGTAATTCAAACTTAATAATGCTTCAATAATTAAAAAAAAGAAATTATCTAAAAGAATTCTCTCTTCAAATGTGGCAGGAGGAACCTACACAGTAATAATAGGGCACGCTGCATGTTTCATTCAAGGGGATGTTAGAAAAGCTCCTTCTGCTAGAAATTTTGGGTTACTGGTAAAGATTATCAGTTATTACTCAACATCATTGAGTAATAACTAAATTCACTTATTACTAAATATCATTGTACACTAGTAAGTCTCTTTTCACACTGAGAGTATGATGATGCAGTGGACACCGTAAGAGCAATTTTTGTTTGGCTTGTATGTACACTTCATGGTTAAGTTGCTCAACAACTGCCCTTTGGAGAGGATTATACACATTTCCTTGTTTTCTGTGTGCGAGTTCTAAATATCCTGAAATATTTCTCCAGGTTTCTGTTTCTGGTTGTGTTTCACTAGGTTATTCTGCACACATAGGCTGCTGCCTTTTTACACAGTAAATTCCTCACTTATTTTAGTCTTAATGTCTTTTAAGCTAGATGTCTAAGTCCTCAGCAGTGCAATCCAGATAGGAATGTATAGTTATATGTTTAAATGAATATAAAATTAAAGAAGGAATCCAATGTATGTGTTTTAATGGAGAGAAGATAACTTCAGGAGTGAAATAGGATAGAAAACAGAAAACTTTGGAAGTATGTGGAGAAAATACAAAGTCCATGGTAGTAAATGGTTTGCCCTTGGTAGTGAAGAAACGTACAGACTTCACTATAATCACGCTACATTTGCTGTACATTCAGTGAGAACAACTCAGTTTTCTTTTTGGTAGATATTCTTTTTATGGACCTTACAAAAATGAAATACAAGTATGTTTAGCACTGCACACAGTGGATGTTCTGATTGAGATCTGCATTCAAAAGGGTAAGCATATACCAATTTAAATAGTCTGTCAGGAATTGTTGACTTAAAACTAATTTAAAAAAATATAATTCTGCATCTATTAAAAGTTTTATATGAAAATTATTCCTGGGAATGAGAACATTTTATGCTTTATTTCCCCTTTTAAATAATATTTATGTAATTATGTCGCCCAATTACTTGAATTAATATACCCTGCTATACTTCGTGTGATTTTTTTTCTTAACAGCTGCCATTACAATTTAAAACAAAAATATTATCTCCAGACAAGCGCCTTTTATATGAAGGCATTTTTAACAGGGAGGGGTTTTTTTCCTTGTGGAAAAGAATAATTCTTGTGACAACAATTGTTGACCTTTTTTCTCTTTTTGTTTTGTTTTGTTCATTTAGTCTGGCTGAAATTACATACATATTCATGGATTTTAATAAGAACAAAACATTACTCTTGGATATTTTCCATAAATTTGTTCTCATAAGCAGTTTGATAGACATCTACTGTAACTGTAATGGGGGAAGTTTGCAGTAAATCAGCCTGCCTGGTTTAGAAAACTAGAATTTATTAACCCATTTCCCAAAGGCCCAACATTACCTATGAAATTAGAAGAAAATTGTCACTGTTTTCTGTTTTAGAACGGGGACATTTTGTAACCAGAGTATATTGTCTAATTGTATTAAAAATACTGTGTTTCATTAAAGTGAAATGAATGTTTGGGGGTATGTTTAATCATGTATAACATTATGGGCCGTCAAAAAGGCTGGAAAACACTGAACACATTGCAACTGTGTTTTTCAGCTGGGATTTTGTGCATTAACTCTGATCCACTCCAAGTGCTAACTAGGAAGGAATAGTCAATATGCAGGCTAGTCATTATGCTTTTGTACAGAAACCTTCTACCAGTAGTATCAATAAAGTGGTATCAGTAATAAACTTCCCACTAATTGCTAAAGTATTGCCTCGAGATTAGATGTAGAAGCCACAAACAGGATAACCCATCACTCCAATGCACCTGGCAGTGTCAGGTTATGAGGCCAGCAGGATATATGAGCTAATATATAAATCACTTCCACTGTAGGCATGAATGAAGTGTTAAATATGTTTGGGAGAATACTTAAAATTCAAAATGAAGGGTTGCTTTGATTTTTTTTTTTAAATTTATGTCCATAGAACTTTGCCTGTACTGGTTAACTCCTTGTGCTTCATTTTTTTTCCCCATTGTTTTACCAAGGCAAAACAGAGAAGATATGAAATTGTTGTAGGATTTCAGAAAACATAGTTTAAAGCTTTTTTCAGGCTTCAGCTGGTAAAGCCAGTTGTTACCTTAGGATTTTTATAAGTACAGATATACAGGAATATTTCAGTCCTTTCTGTGTTAAAAGAAGCCTGTCCCTGCCCATGACAGGAGGGGTGGAACCAGATGATCTTTGAGGTCCCTTCCAGCCCAAACCGTTCTGTGATTCTGTAAGTAAGCATTAGGAGAATCAAAAGATGGAATGCATTTTTTAATCCTATGATGTTGCACCAAATCTAATATTTTTACAGACTATATAGAGATGTCTATGTAATTCAATTGAAAGACTGGAGCCTTCTCTTATAAAATGAAATAATTAAAATTTCATTCTTTATTTTGCTCCTCACTTAACCTTAGAATCAGAGTTTGATTAATTAATCCTGGGGTTTTTCTGCCTAGTTGCACTTTCTGATTTTCATGTATGCTCAGTTCTATGATACTGGTATGCATAGAATAACAAGGGAAAGGTTACAAAGAGAAAGGCATATTGAAAACATTTGTTATGTAAATATACAAATACCTGTTTAAAAATGTAAAACCTTTAATTGAGCTGATGGCATCCATTCAGCAGATGTTCCACTCACACCTGCAGTATTCTCTGGGAAACCTGGGACAAATGCTTGCACATTCTGATACATGCTTTGTGTAAAATGCAAGTACTTATTTCTTGAGAAGAGTTCCCTGGATGGGACTGTGAGTCTCAGTAAAGCGCACTTATAAAATTTCTTCACGGCAGGACCATTCTGAGTGTATCAATCACAATTTTACAATCACGCGATTTTGAGTCAAACGCACACTGTGGGTTTAATGTTACAACATTAAAACAACCTGTTTAGACTGTGACTTTGAGCGCTTCTCATACATGTAGTTGTGCATATGCAGACACAAATGTATCTGCACCATGAGAAGCTGCAATTGATTTAGTATCTTGGAAATTATTTCTTTATTGCCTTATACAATATCTTAGGAATGCCCTATTACAATACCCTCACGTCCCTTTACTTCTGGAAACTTTACAGATCGATCCTAAATTCTGAACTAAAAATTAGTTTGCTGTATTAAATCTCTGAGAAAACATTTGAAATGAAGGATACTTCAGTTTCATTCCTGAATACTGGGACATGGTGGGGGTAGAAGAAGGTTTTGGATTAACTGTAGCACATTGTAGACAAAAATATTTGTAGTAGTGCTCTTGCAAAACTTCCTGATGCTGCTAGGGTCATGAGCAGACAGAACACTGCTTCTAAAGGTTTGTCTGACAAGTTTATTTTTCTGTTAATTACTGGATACAATTTTGTGAGTAAATTATCGGGGTTTCAGATCAACCTTTTCTTCCTACCTGAGTGGCAGATAAAGATTTCTCTTTTTAAAATAAATAACTGCTCAGAGAAGTCAGAAAGAGAGTAGAAACCCGGGATTTCAAATTGTTTGCAGCCATAAAATGTGTCTGTTTGTACTATGGACTCATATAAGCTACTGTTGAACTTTACTCTTGTAACAGGTAGAATTATAAGAACAGAGAGTTGCAGTACGTGGACAGGAAGAGCAAAGTACAGAAAAGCCATGTCACTTGCCAAAACCGCCTGAAACTAGTAATATAAGATTTTATTTTATCTTCAAGTTAGAATTATCCTGTAATTGTACCGCCAGAGTACTCTGAGACCCCAAATGAAACGCTGTTGTGTAACTCCTGAAAAAAAATTGCTTCTAGTTTCCGGTGTAGGTAAAATAGGTAACTTGATAAAACTCTTAAAAAATGTGTGAGTCCCAGCCAGAGGCTGAGACATGCTGCAGGTTTTTGGGCTGTTTATCCATTGTGCCTCCTGGTCTGGATTTTGGAGTGGCACAAAGTAGCAGAAGACAGAGGGAATAAGTTCAGAATTCTGCTGTACGTTTTGAGAAAGTTTGAAGGATGAAGTATGAAACCGAAAAGGCTCCGCTAATAATTTTTTTATTCTTGAAAAGAGCTTTTAAAAGCGAGGAAGGATGGCGTGATCTTCACCAGCAAAAGTGTAGTTTATGTATAGATACGACAAAAATGAGATAGTGTTGTTATAGGTGTGCTAAGAGAAGAGACTGTCAAAACTCTGTTTCCAAGAATAAGCTTTGGAGAAGTCCAAAATTCTGAAAGAATACGTTTTTGCACTAAAGCAGATTTTAGACTCGATTTGCAATACAAAGCCAACCGAAAGGTGATTCTTTCTTACTTTGCTAAATGAGTGCAATTTGGAAACTAAATTGTGCTTATCTTACTGTTCTGTAGTGTAGCACAGATTGGCTGTTCCTTGAGGAAGATGAGAAAAATTTCTGTCTCAAAGTGAAAAAAGTTTAACAAGAGAAGAGTATCATAAAATAGAAAATAAATTTTAAAAGCCCAGCCAATCTTAGGGAACATGTTTGTTAGGGTAAAGAATTTCTAGTATTTCAGTGAATTTTTGCATCTGTTTTAAAGCTCTAATATGACGAGAATGATCCTTTTCTGTGTTTGTCTTCAAGTAAAATGAAATCGTTTCCTCTAGATAGAAACCCTAATGCTAAGCAACCTATGTTTTGGTCCCAGGAGGACCTATATGATTTTTTGTAAGTGTTTCAGCTCATGCTATTAAGAATTTCCCTGTGGCTTCTGGATCTCAGATTAATTCCAGAATCCCGCATCATCCAAGTCGCTAACAGAAATAATGCGAAACTGCACACTATTGTATCTGAAAAGGGTGCTGAGATCTTGATTCATGCTGCTGGTACTTCACAGTCCGATTATTACAATGCATTTCATTTCAATCTCCTCATCTCTCTTGAGAGTCACCAGCAAATGGTCCAGAACTTTAGTTAGACTTCTCTTCTATTAGCGTTGTCACCAGCATAGCTCTTGAATTCTTTATAAGCTCTGGTGATGTGATCTAGAATAAAGACCTTCTTTTGACCTTCAGTCCTTGCTCAAACTGAGTTTCTGACCTTCGTGTCTCCTGGTGTTCCACACCCTCTCCTTGGATCATCAGCCAATCTGACTTTCCCAGCCTGCACTCATCACTTGAAAGTAATGGTTAGAGGCATATTGATGTAGTAATGACTTTACAGCCCAGATAGCTCCACTTCATTAAATGGGTTGTAATTTGAACTTCGAAACAAGATAGCATCTTGTGTAACTGTATTTAAATAAATTAGGTAAGAACTGTGGTATTTAACTAGTGATGGATGGCCTTTATTTATTCTTACACACTGTCCCAGGACATAGTCATAGAATCATAGAATGATTAAGTTGGGACCTTAAAGATCATCTAGTTCCAACGCCCCTGCACAGACAGGGACACCTTCACTAGATCAGGTTACTCAGGGCACCATCCAACCTGGCACTGAACACCTCCAGGGATGAGGCAGCCACAACTTCCTTGGGCACCTGTTCCAGCATCTCTCCACCCACACAGGAAAGAATTCGTTCCTCATGTCCAACCTAAATATCCCCTCTTCAAGCCTGTAACCCATCCCCCTTGTCCTCTTGCTACACACCCATGTAAAAAGCCCTACTCCAGCTTTCTTGTAGGTCTCCCCTTCAGATATTGGAAAGCTGCTTGAAGGTCACCTGGGAGCCTCCTCCTCTCCAGGCTGAACCACCCCAACTTGCTCAGGTTGTCCTCATAGGGAAGGTGCTCCAGCCCTCTGATCATTTGAGTTTCTCTCCTCTGGACACATTCCAGGAACTCTGTGTCCTTCTTATGTTGGCAAGTCCAGAACTGGGCACAATACTCCATGTGGGGTCATGGGGTCTCACAAGTGCAGAGTACAGTGGGAAAATCACCTCCCTCAACCAACTGTCACTGCTCCCAGGGCACGGTTGGCTTTCTGGACTGCAAGTGAATAATGACGGCTCCTGATAAACTTCTGGTCCACCACCCACCACCCCAAGTCCTTATCCTCAGGGCTATCCTCAATCCTTTCTCCCTGGGCATTTACTATAGTACGGTATATGGTTATGATACATAAGCACATTGACATGAAATTTAATGGTCCAATTAGCAACAGTATTTTCTGTGTTACTCATAAAAGCTGTTGCCATATTTTACACAGTTACCTGGTTATTAGTATATTAGAAATCCAGATAATGTGACGAGAAGTATTATGTGATGGAAACTTTTATTTCAGAAACATCAGGGCTTCATATATTTACAGTCATAGCTGTACAAATATGCATGTTTTGCTGCAAAGTAGTCTCTTCTTCAGAAAAGCAAAGGAGAAGAATTGGAAGTTTTCTTGGCTGTGTTTAGTGGCCTAATTTCAGCCTCTTTAAAATCAGTGTGAGCCTAGTGTCATTCTAATCAGGTTCTGGTGGTATAACACTCAGAAAAGATCAGATTTAGGGGCTAGGAGCTGAGTGCGTAGAGTGTATCTCTTCCAGAGGAGAAGGAGATTTTTTTTTTGTGAGTTCTTATGTGAAGTGTAAAAGGTATTTTTTAATAATATTTGAGAGCTAATAATGGCATTGCATATTTACTGCAACAGAGAAGCGGTGCTGTTTTTCTTTATTTTTGTTTCTTTCTTCCTGCACGTTCACCTCTTGAACAGAAATAAAAGGCTCAAGGCTTGTCAGCATCAGTTTATAGATAGCTGTTTAAAAATAATGAGATACTGGGTATTGTAAGGCTCAGGGCTGTCTTGCCAGACTCATTTATTTCCATTCACCTTTTTTCAGAATTGCAGACAGAAGACATTCAATTAAAACTTGTCACCTGTTGCATGTGACCTAATTTGTATTTGTGAGTGTCACAGATTAGGATACTTAGCTTCATGTGGAACCATTAAAAATGTAAAGCGGTGGAAGGACTCTTAAACATTTTATGCCACGGTTTCGTCACGCGAACATCCTTGTTTATGGACCATTCTTCAATGGAAACCATTTGTGCTAAGAAATAATAGAATTTATTTACACTAAAGTCTCATTTGCATGAGAAAATTAAGCAGATTTTATGCATGTTCTTTTATGTTTTAATGCATAAATGACAGTGCACAAAAATTCAGCGTGTAGATGATTAGTTCATGCAAAGTTAATGTTCCTTTCAAGAGAGGTGGAGTACTGAGCTGTGTAACACATTTATCAGTTCTTTTGTGAAACTGAAAAAAAACCCACCTCTGGGCTTTAACCAAAGAGAATTTTACTTTCAGTTCCTTTGCCAAAATCCAGCCTTGTCATCCCCTCCTCCCAGGAAAAAAATGAATTTTTCAAAATGTTATTTACACTCAGTTTCCCAGAAAAAAACCCAAATAGTGAACAAAATCTGAAATGAAAGATTAGCTGGAAACATTTTTTTCACAAAAGTAATATTTTTGTCTCAATTTTTCAACCTGGAAAAATTCAGTTTTTTTTTTTTAATTTGTCTGATACTTTTTGGGTTTTATAATAAACTGTTGCAAATGTTTGTCAGAGGAACAGATTAATTAAGCAACCTATTCGTAGTCACTGAGCAAGTTGGATATTAAAGGAATAAACACTCTTTTGTGTTTGATTTTTAGAATTTCTATGCTATACTAAATAGTGTGTTTAATAGTGCAGGTAGCTATCAGAAGACAAACCACTAAAGCCTTCCCCTGCTAATTGTTAATTCAGCTGTAGATCAGGAAAGCTTTCATGTGAGCAATAGCTTTTATCTTCTTTGATGTCTTAGGACCCTCTTTGCAAAATATGAGGTGCCTAATGGACGTGTATCATACATCTCTACCTGAATCTTTACCTGCACGCCTTATTATCCAACTAGTTTGTAAAGTTGTTTCAGCAGCTCTCTGACATCCTTGTAATTCAGCACATAAAACATACATGCAGATCCAGAAGCAGAGGGCTCATATTACCCTTTTCCTTCTTGCTGTTACTTCCTGAGTGTTTCTACTATATTGTGAGATCTTATGTGGTTTTTAAAAGGGAAGTATTTTTTCCATTACAGATCTTTCAAACTGTAGGATTAATGCAGCGGCCTCACACTTATCTAATCCCAAACTATATAGAGATTACCGGATTGTCTACAGAGTTACTAGAAGACCATGTGTTTTTATCTCTAAATACAATTCTGTCTGTGCTTATGGTGGAAAAATCAACTGGTTTTCCCATTCTTTGTGAATAAATGCAAAATCCAGAGTTTATACTATTTACCCAGGCTTACCCAGCCTGGGTATCTTACAAAGCACAGTATGTTCAAGTCAGCTGGAGCTCTCTATCAGGATGTTGTCCCAAAAGGGAACCACATCAGAACCTGCCATTAAAGTTCCTTTTGCTCTGTCCACTTTTACTGTTGATCTGGTTCTTTGCCTCTGCTGGTGATGTCCCTCTAAAGCTTGACAAGATGCAGTTCTGTGATTATCTGTTCCTACTGGTGTTAGTGTAAAATTGTGAGCATACCTAGTCTTTAATGAAACCAGGATAGCATGTGATGGTGAAGATACAATACTGGTAAACCTGATTAAACTACAGGGGTTCCAGCATGGAATGTTGTTGACAGTAATGAAACAGAACACAAAATCAGTGCTGGATGGATTTATCCTATATCATAAAGGGGTAACCTGTTTGGCCTTCCCCACCAATACGGTTAACCATTGATAGAAAATCATGGGAAGACTGTGAGGATCCAGCAGGCTTGTTCTTTCTGTTTGTACTGACTGAGACACCCTGTACTCACCCCTGGTTTTCTTATTTGGGCTTTGTTTTTGTTTTTCTGTTGAAGGATTTTGAAATGGAACTCAGTGTCAGGGAACACAGAGAATCAACTTGCTTGTCTTCAGTGGAGCTTTGTTCAGTGACATTAATGGATGTTTTGACCTTAAAACCTGTAATGATAATACATGGAGTGATTGGCTGGGAGATGTGCCTTGAGTTTGTATAGGTGGAGTGGATGTCATTTTACTTCATGGCTGAGGACTAATAAGGTGAATGAATGGAGCTGCTCTGGCAAGCCACATGCAGAGCAAAGTTAAAGCAGAAGTCTACTTAGCTTCTCCTTGTACTGCAGATAGATGCCAAAATATCCTCTTTAATAGTCTGAGTAGAGGGTATGTGTTGAATTGTAGCAATTACATCTGTGATCAAGATGTTAAGCCCCTCCTGCTCCAAATGAAGGTTGTTGTGGGCAAAATAATTTTTCTTTCTTCCCTTTGTTTTTCTAACAAAGAAGGCATCAGCTATTACTGTCTTTAGAGATAAAAATACCCTGATGTAATTCTCTCATACAAGCTATAGGAGTTACAGGAAAATGCATACGTATATATAGGAGCCTACAGCTTGCAGTTTACTACCTGCCAAACTCCAGCCTTCCATGGAATATCAGATGGGTATACTCTTTTTAGCAGTGTCTTCCCTTGTGTTTGCTTCTATAAAAAGTCTTGGGAATTAAAGTACCAGTTACGGGATGTTAGATTACCAGAAATTGATTCTAAAATAGCTACTTTATAGTGGTACTCGGAGCAAGGAAAGCTTGCGAGCTAAATTGATGGCAAACTCTGCTTCAATTTTAATGAAACTCTAATTCATAGTCTGTTGGTATTATGTTTTCAAAAACGTTCTCACATTAGATTTGTAATTAGTTATATTACATATAGGTAGGTTGAAAATGTGTAATGCTCCCAGTTATTTAGAATTATGTTTTTCTTTTTTAAAAAGAAAGTAGCTATATTTGTAGCAGGTGAATATGTGCATCTCTGTATAGTTTTGCTGTTGTGGCATTCATCAGTGTTTCCTTCCATTGAGTATGTGAACAGCTTGAATGTGTATCGTGGCTAATGCAAAGGAGGTAAAAAAAATGTTCATCTTGGTAGATTTATATTATTTTAATTTCAGCTTCACTTCCATTACTTTTTGATTAAACGTACTTCTATCTCATGCTATCCATCTTTTATCACTATGAAATCTGCTCCCAAGCAGAAAGAAGTATGGCATCTGAATTATGCAGAAATAATTTTCTATTTATCTTCAAATGCTGGGTAGGTTTTTTCATGAGACCACCAATATTGCATGTGACTTGTTCTAATTCTCTGCCTATTTCTGAATATTCAGCTGTCAAACCTTGGTCTTACGCTGTTTGCTTTTCTGGCAGTGTGTTGTACTGGACATCACTGCTTCGGGGGTAACTCCAACTCCTGATTCAGGGGTGGAGAACACTGTGTTGTGTCACTAATCACTAAGAATTTTTTACAATTGCTTACACAACAAATAGGTCACAAATCTGGTAGTGAAATAGGTAAATACCATTTATAAGAATTCAGCTGCAATTATGCACTGACATGTTTGAGTATATGGTTTGATAGCTTTTATTCTTTATATAATGAGATTCATATGTATATATTTCTATACATTTCGTAATGTATAATGAGAAATGTAATTCTTGAGTTTGAGGATGTGAAATATTGTCTTCTGCAGTAAAGTAAATGAAGTTTCACTATTAAATCGAGGTGATTATCGCCAACTTTTACTGATGAGCAAAAACTATTATTGTATACCGTTCATTTCATTGTAGTTATGGATGTTGGTTTTATCCTTAAGCCAACTATCTCTGTAAAGGTTACTAACCTTTATAGATACCAGCAAACTGTTTGGGCAAATAGAGGATAGTGATAGAGGAGCACAGAACTGGATCTGTCTTCCTTGGGTCAGCTAGTGAGTGTTTTGCTCTATCACTTTGGAGAGAAGCAGATAGCACAGAAAAATGGGGAAAAAATAAAAGAAGGAATGTAAAAGAAGAAACAAAACTATCAGGGTGATGGTTAATAGTAGAGATAGACCAAATAATGGCAATAGAAAAGATTAAAAAAGGGAGGAGAGCTAAAATAGACAATGATAAGTTAGAAAGTGAGCTGCATTTTATTACATTCCTCACAAGGATCACTGATATGTGGTGTCCTTGCATACTTGTCTAGTTAAATTCATGTCATCAGCAGCAAATTTTGCACTTGGTGTTCCTTGTCCTGTTTCCTTGCCTTTGTGTCGACTTTCTGACTTCAGTGTTATGTTATACTGTGGTTATGACATTCATCCTGGTTGTATGAAAATCTGCCTGGGTGACCCACTTCTTTCTTCATTTTGTCTATAGACTGTTTCAGGAAAGCAAATTCCTGTATATCCATACAAAACAGGTGGTGGAATGCTTTATCGAAGCAATGAACAATATGGAATCACAGAATCACAGAGCTTTAGGTTTTGGAAGGGACCTCGAAAAATCATCTAGTCCAATCCACCTGCCAGAGCAGGATCACCTAGACCAAGTCGCACAGGAACATATGCTGGCAGGTTTTAAACGTCTCCATAGAAGGAGACTCCACAACCCCTTGGGCAGCCCGTTCCAGTGCTCTGTCACCCTCACTGTCAAGAAGTTCCTTCTCATGTTTATGTGGAACCTCCTATGTTCCAGCTTACGCCCATTGCCCCTTGTCCTATCACTGGTTGACACTGAGAAAAGCCTGGCTCCATCCTCCTGACACCCACCCCTCACATATTAATAGACGTTAATGAGGTCACCCCTCAGTCTCCTCTTCTCCAAACTAAAGAGACCAAGCTCCCTCAGCCTTTCCTCATAAGGGAGGTGTTCCTCTTCCTTCATCATCTTTGTTGCTCTATGCTGGACTCTGTCCAGCAGCTCTGTGTCATTCTAGAACTGAGGGGCCCAGAACTGGACACAGTACTCCAGATGTGGTCTCACTAGTGCAGAGTAGAGGGGAATAAGAACCTCTCTTGTTCTGCTAACCACCCCACTTCTGATCCACCCCAGGATTCCATTGGCCCTCTTGGCCACAAGAGCACACTGCTGGCTCATGGTCATCCTGCTGTCCACCAGGACCCCCAGGTCCCTT
>JAOXOE010000256.1:16349487-16362703 GCA_028565055.1 Phoeniculus purpureus
TGGCTCATGGTCATCCTGCTGTCCACCAGGACCCCCAGGTCCCTTTCTCCTACACTGCTCTCCAGCAGGTCAGTCCCTAACCTCTACTGGTACCGGGGGTTGTTCTTGCCCAGATACAAGACTCTCCAGCCTGTCCAGGTCCCTCTGAATAGCAGCACAGTCTGCTGGGGTGTGGGTGATGGCACCCGCCCAGCTTTGTGTCATCAGAAAACTTGGTGACAGTACTCTCTAAGGCAACACAAATGTTATTTTGTCGTTGATGAACACTGAGTGCACAGCTCTGCAATTTCTTTTAAACTCTCATGAACTATTTTGGGTTACTAAGCCATCTATAAGTTCACATTTTACTAAGCATCTTTGCATTGTATCCCCGGGCCATTGTTAATCCATGTTAATTAAGAGCATTGCTTTTGACTATCTGAACTGTCCACAGCAGTCATTGCAAAGTTCTAATTGTCCCTACTCCTCTACTCATAGTGTTAGCCTTATGTATCCATGGTGTTTATTTCAGCTTTGAATTCCTGCTTCTGGCAAAGACGGCTTAAGATCAGATTCTTTCAAATGGAACCTAAACTTTGTAGCTGTTTTTAATACAATGTGTAAAAGAACGAATGGTTTCAAATGAACAGGAAATGATGATGTATACTCAGTCTTGCATGTATGACAATCTAAACAGCTTGCAAATGCTCATAGTGCTGGTTTCCCTTGCTTTTCAAATTTAATCTTTTGAAATAAATACACATTCTAAGTAAATATTGGAAAGCAGGAGATAGAAACTTGTTACCTGAAAGGCATCCTCATAACGTATTTAATTACATTTGTTTATTTTTCCCAATGTAGGTGTCCGCCTAGACAGAGTACGTGGAGGTCGCCAGAAGTACAAGCGCAGAATAGATGCAGAGAATAGCCCCTACCTGAACCCTCAGCTAGTTCAGCCAGCAAAAAAGCCATGTGAGTACATCAGATACACAAAATTTCCCTTCTAAGTACAATGTATTGACTCCTAGCCCTGTTTGCAAAGTTCTTGGTGACCAGCACAAGGGTTTGGACAGAAGATATTGCCGTGAACACTACATCCATTTAGCTGGTAACCTATTTTGTTTTCAGTGCGCTCATCTTTATCAAGTGGAGTTGAACAAAGACTTTTTACAGGCAGAAGTGTATAAAAGCATGGTTTATGCAGTGCAAATTTTACATTTACAGGTTATCTTTATTTTCAGTGGTACATAAAGTGGTTCATACTGTGATCATTAGTTCATTGAAGCTTCTAGTTTCAGATTTCACAAGAAAGTGATTTTTGTAGTTTTCACTAACTAAATGAGTTTGACTGCTCAACCTCCCAATGAAAATACATTAAGAGCATCATTAATTTGTACCTATAGATTAATATGCTTCCTAGCGTTAGATTAAAACAGCAATATGCCACACTAATAACAAGCATAAATTGGTAGTTTGGGCTCTAGTACCCTCATGATTTTTTTTCTTTTGCTTTGTTTTGCTATGTTTTAATAACGTCCTTGATTGTATCTTGCCAGGCTGAAATTAAGGGAGAGATAGAGATGATCATCTCATTGCTAAAATACAAGTTCCATCCTCTTTGCGATTAACTAAAAATAGTTAGGGGTTTTGCTTTGCAGCTTATATAAACTCGAGCAGCGACTGTACTAATTCCATGAAGTAAATTTAATAGCATTATAGCTGTCGTGCAAGTAGCTAGTGTATTATGCTGCAAAGGCACACACTCTGCAGTGAGTGTTGCAACCTCTTCCCAGTTCAAATGAGAGTACACACATCCACTTGCTCCTGCTGTGAAGGTTAATTTGCTCCTCAAATAGAGAAGTAAGTCAGAGAAATAAAGAGGGCAAACTCTTTCTCATCTCCCGTTTGCCTCTGGCCCTTACACATCTGAAAACACGTTGATTTTAGGCTCTTGAAAGTACCTGGCTCTATAGAAAATGGAATTTGTTTCCTTTCCTGTTCCCCAGTAGGGGACAGTGCTGTGTACAATACGTTTGAGCATATGGGGATCTGGAGAGCAAATAAACAGTCTTTGAACTGTAAGTGAAAGGGCATTTTAGCTGTGTTAAAGAAAAAACAGCCAGTTTTACATAAAATTAAGGCTTAAGTGAACATATGGCATAGTTTCCTTTTGCCTTTCCAAAAAACATTATGCTGATTATATTCCTTCAATTGTCCAATCTGGCATCTTCTACTCAGCCTCCATAAGCTGTCCCACTGTTCTGTAAATACAATCTAGGGCTGCACTAAGCAGATTTTGCACATTATAATAAAAACTTTCTGATAATACAATAAAATTTAATAAACTCTAATGCTTAATTTCATTAGAGGTTTAGTTTTCCTGGGTGCACAGATTGCCAGTGTTTCATTTACTCGATATTGTCATTGAGTAGAAATGTTGATAGCCTAACGTACCAAAAAAGCCAGGACCAAGCAGGAAAATTTAATAAATAAAATCCAACTCCAAAACCCCAGACCTTTTAATACAAATGGAGATTCATATTAAATGGAACACAAGAATCAGTCTAAACCCAAGATTATTGCACGGTAGTGCATTACATTGCCCTCAAGATGATAACTACACCAATTTCTGTAAGCTCCATTTGTCTGAGATAAACGAACCTCCTTGTAAATCATTATTCATTATCTAAGTGCCTCCTTTCAGTTTCCTTTGCTCATCCAATTACAAACATTTTTGTAACAAATATTTATAAAACTCAATTTTCCAATCCTGCCAGATAAGTGTCAGGAGCTGAAACACCCGAATCGGTTTTGTGTGAAGTAGCCTGGGAGATTTTCTGGACCCTGACTGATAGTTTGTGCATAACAAAGGCACAGGAATGAAAATTGGGTTCTATTGATTCTAATTAGGGAAACATTAAATAAGTTTTACCTAGAAACAGTGCTCATGGCTATTCAATTTCCTAAGCGATGGAGCTTTCTGAGTACGTTCAAAATTTTCCTATGGTCTATACTAATGCACGTTCCAATACATGTAGCTTTTTCCCTCTCTGAGGGAAAGAAAAGCCATTCGGAGAGTCTTTCCTACACCTACTTCTGGTCACTATTGTATTTTCGAGCTTCACCAGAGCATCTAATGACCTGCCTGTAGATCCTGTTGATTGCAAAGATAAAAAGAATTTGAGATTTGGTGAACCTTGAGAAAAATATTAAATCATATCGAATCATTTACAAAAAGACATTGGTAAGGAACCTTATGAAAAAAATTAAAGAGGTTCTTTGGAGTTTCTTCTGTTTGCAAGGAAAAAAACCCCTGGAACTTGAGGGTGTGAGCTCTCCTTCATTCATTTATCACTGGTTAAAAACTCACAAAGTTGAAGTTCTCAGCTTCATGTGTGCTTTGATGTTAAGAAACTCAAAATTTCTGCTACTTTACATATATTGAAAAAATGCTTGGATTTGGGAAGAAGCAATGTCATCTTTTCTCACTTAAAGAGATTATGTTTTCTGTGTGAAATTAAGCAGAATGTGAAGAGGCTGTTTAAAAAAAAATTTAAAATGTGTGTAAAGTTTACTTGCCAATATAAGTTAAAACTACCACCTGCCATCTTTCAATAAGAGTAGAATTTCTCATTAATCAGTTGATAATCAGCAGAATATTGAGATCAAGGATGACTTGGTTGACAGAGCTCCTGTAATGCATAAATATATTCCTTTGTAATAAAACATGCTTAATGTGATGGTTTCCAGTTGGCCCTTGCCAACTTTTGACACACAAATTTGTAATAAGGCAAAAATTGTAGACAGTAGATCAGCATCAAGGAATCTGTGTCACAGAAAAGCAGTAAAGCATCAGAAATCTGAATTGAGTGAGTACTGTATGGAACTCTGTCATGACCTGATAGGAAGCATTTCTGACACTCCTGGGCAAGTCACATCCTCATCAGCTTCCACTGCAGCTTCGCCACAGCAGGACAGTAGTCAGTCTTGTCACTTGCCTGCAGAAGGGGAAAAAGGGTACAAATTCTTTCAGGTTTCTCTGCAGACCAAAAACACTTCACACCTTCTCGTACTGGAATCCCATCTATATCAAGCCCTTTAACTCTTTATCCTAACGAAGGGAACAGATTTGTGTAAATTCACTAAAGGGTGCCATTTTGGCTTTAAATTCTGGTGGAGCATTTGAGATCACAAGGTGTATCTACCATGAAAAGCAAAAGATAAATAAATCAGGAATTACAGGAATGTGTTCTGTATTGGGAGGCATAATGAATTTGTCTTTCCCATTTTTCTGCCCTCTCAGAGTAACGGATCAGGCTCCTACACAGAGATTAGATATTTCCATTGTGCCTCCACATGGGTATAATGCTAATTTTACATTTATCCTCTTATGGAATATAGAATAGCAACACTGTATTGTAAATCTTCCAGGCTCTTTGACTTCACTTTTTCTTACAACTTAATTGATTGTACCAAATAGATTTCACAAGTCATCTGGATGAAACAGTGAATGATAAACACATGAATGAAAATGTTAAATAGGTGAAATAAACCACGTGTAAGTAGGATAAAGTGCCATTCTTTGCACAAAAACCAGTTTTCTGAGGTAGAGCCTGCATCTATTGGTATTTTCCTTAGTTTTACACACTTTATTCTCATGAATTTTAGTAGCTCTTCCTGGCTAGAAGAGATCTTAGTCTATTTTTGTACTTAAAGAAGTTAATTTTAGACATACTTTTAAATTGAAGTATTTCTCTGAAAAGCAAATGTAAGACACCACCCTGCTTTCCCTCACACCACAGGCCCCAAGGATTACAGATTCCTGCCTAGCAATTAAATAGGCGGGATGTCTGTAATACAAAAGGTATGGGACAGTGAGCGCTGAGATAGTCCTGAGACCTTTTTTGTTGAAACAGTGTAACAGTGACATCTGCAATAAAGATTGGTGGCTGGAATTGCAGAATTCAGTGACTGAATAATTCTTCATGGTATTTACAGAATGTATTAGGGGGTGGGGGGATGCAGGTAATCAGAGAAAGGCAAAACTTTTCTGTTTGCAAAGCCCAGAATACGTTCTAATGCATCAGTATTTTTCTACAAAGTCTGTATTCCAATACTAAGAGGTGATCATATATTTTTGCGTTCTGTTAAATTTGCGTTCTTAAGAATTTACAAGTCAAACTTGATGAACATTGTTAGTGGGTGAGGTTTGTTTGTACTATAACCACTTGTATAAGCCATTGAAGCTACAATAAGGTTTATTTATGTCCTGTATCTTAAGATAAATTCTTGTGCACTTTGCAATATAAGGCAGCTGTTTGTAGAGCGAACTGACATTACTGCTGGTCTTGAACTGTTCTCAACCGTTTTTACAGATAACAAGATTGTCTCCCATTTGCTGGTGGCTGAACCAGAGAAGATCTATGCTATGCCTGACCCCACTGTTCCAGACAGTGACATCAAAGCACTTACCACCCTTTGTGACCTGGCAGACAGAGAACTGGTGGTGATCATTGGATGGGCTAAGCATATTCCAGGTACATGTAGTATTTATTGCAAACAGATGACATAGAGAAATCATCGCATGGGTTATTCTGTTCTGGTGAAAAAATGATTTATTCTGGCACCACAATGCATAAACTTTGCTTAAGGCTCCAGTTTATTCAGACGGGATATGGGTTAGGTCATAATGCATCTTACCTTGGAAATAGCATTATTGTTGCTGTGTTACTATCTTAGTAAGTTTTACATGCTGCTCAGTGATTTTTTTTTTCAAGTATTACTTTTAAGAAGATAAACTTACCTTGCTATCCAGAGCATTAGCCTGATGTGAAGGGTAGTGTAAGTCCTCTGTATTCACCTGATTCAGCAGTACTTGCATGTAAGTCTGGTTCCTCTATTACATAAACACAGCTCTGTCTTACACTGACCACAGGAGGTGACAAACACTTCAGTTGTATTTTGGCATGGCACAAAGGAATTGTCGTCCTCCTTGAATCATTTAGTATGAGATCCGAATTATACCAGCAGCTCAGTGGAAAGAACTGAATTGTACCAAAAGGTCTTTTCTCCTAGCTTAGTAGTTCCTTGGTGTGCATCAAATGAGGCCAGTCTGCATCATACAAAGGTGTTGCTGAAACTGACTAGCAATTTGATTAGCAAGGGAAGTGGGGGTCATCAAATGTGATTTCTCTGAAGATTAGTGATTTTTTTCAGATAACATTTCAGGTCTATTTTATTTCCCCCAGTGCTGAGGTATTTGTGCTTGCTCTGTGAGCCAGCAGACAAGCTTAGAGTCTCCAGGGTTCTCGGTCTGTCACCTTTCACAAATGGCAAACTCACAAAGAAAAAGGTCGACTTTTTTTCTTGTTTCTTAAAGTATTTTTCTAGTCCAGCAGATGAATAAGCATGTTGGTGTGTTTTCATCAGCTCATTAGTTTTCTAATTCTGATAGTGGAACCTTATTGAGCATAAGAATGGATAACCTTTAATTCCTCAGAGTAATACGTCATCCTCATTGTAGATGTGGTTTTGGGATACCTTAATAGTAGGAGAAATAATGCAGTCAGTTGTCTAATTTTTGTAAACAAACATTTTATTTCTAATATCAGAAGATATCACAAACAAATAGAAAGAAATAGTCTTTCTGTTTGGTTTTTTTTTAATTTTTTTACCCTTGTGCTAATCAGTCCTTAAGGTTCTTATGGCCTCATTTCTTATGGTTCTTACAGTATGTGCTTCAGGGTCATCTTCGATAAATATGAACGCTAACAAAGAATAGTAATAAAATAATTCACACATTTATGGAGCGTTATTTTACTTCATATGAGAGACAACAACGTACAGACTCTAAAACAGTCAGTATACGACACAGTTGAAATTTAGTCACTGTCTGTGCCACAAATGGTGTATAAACAAGCTTTTGTATCACAAGCAATGTTTTTCTGGTACAGTTAACTTATTTCTGTCTCCTTAAACTAGTTTGTCTTTATGCTTTGAATGCTACAGTAATTTCTTTAATCAAATTGATGGAAGTCCCTTTCCCAGCCCACACTGAAACCAATTTATTGGTCATGATACGCCAGCTATGTTGCTAACAGTCGTAACGAACTGTCAGGCAATATCGCAGTGAAGCTAATTTGAAGTCATTAGGTGTGCAGCGTTCAGGCAACAATTTGTTACAGTGGTTAGGAACACAGCTGACATTTCTGAATGGCTTTGTTCAGAGCACTTCTAGATGAGCCCAAGCAAATTGTAAACTAATTTAAACATCACTTTATATTATACCAGCTACTTTGTCTTACACTGGTTGCTAATAAAGCACCCCAAATTAAGTCAAAATGAGTTAAATAGGTGAATTTGAGTTTCATCTTTGGAAGATACTTAGATCACCTTAGTGAAAATGGAGCAGTTCTCAAAGGAGTCAGTCTTGCTCCATCTTAGTTGCAGGGGAACTTTATCAGTTTGATTTGTGAATATGCTGTGTAGCTTTGGTATGGCTGGAGGGATATGAAGAGCGGAGGGATGAGACTGGGCAACCTTTAAAGTAATGCCTTTGGTTATTGTGAAGAAGGTTTTGGATGCTATAAACTGGCCTTGAAAATGTAAACATTCTGCTCCAAACCAGCTGGGGAACATTTCTGCCATGAAGCAGCCTTATATTACAAGGTAAAAGCACACCTGCTGTGGTAAAGCCACACTGGTTAAGTTTATTCACTTGGCTCTGTTTAGGAATAAGAAGAAAGAATTAAAAAAAAACAACCAACCCAGAAAAGAAAGACAATCTTTTTATAAAAGCTACTGCTTCTGGTAGCAGAGGGCAGTGATAAAATCTATGCTTGTCTGGCATTGGATCACAAAAATGAAAATGCAAAAGGGCTTGGCATGCTAAAGGGCAAATGGGATGAGCTTTTGTAGGTTGGTTTTGAATGATGGAGTACTACTGAACTCGGACTGCCCGCACTCGGCTAATGTCTGGCAAAAGCAACTTGTAGAAAAGCCTGGATTGGTGCTAGTGGACAGTGTTCTAAGCTACAGATGTTGCTGTAGGCAGAAACATAACTGAAAGAAAGTAAGTTAGGAAAAGGATGCAAACTGCATAAAAGTTTGGGGTAGCTTAGCAGGCGAAGTAAATCCTTGGTGTAAATCTCTTGGAATCGATTAATTATACCAGTAGTGAATTTGTGCCAAGCACAGCAAAACAGCAATCAGCAGATCTTTCTTTACTAGAGTGACTAAGAAGTCACTAAACTAAGGTTCAGTATAATTAAAGGCCCTATATATCCGGTGCTTAATAACTAATAAAGAATCTCGTCTGTAAAGTATTGTAACTGAAGTTAAAATTTGGCATTGTGGAAGAAGCCAAAATAATGGTTTTGCTGTTCGAACAGTCTTTTAATTAGATTATTTATATAAAGTTGACAACACAATATGCATTCTGCCCTGGCCAACCATTTCCCATTGCCATCATAGACAAAAAATGTTTAAAAATTATACAAAGTTCAAATGTGTTCATGAAATCATTACTATTTTTGTGCTATTAGAAACATTTCAATAGTTGCTTTTGCTGAACAAAAAGTCTATGCCATCTACAAAAGGAAATATTGAAAGAAAAATATATATGGAAAGCCTTTATCAGTAAATAGAATTAGTCTCCTTGCATTTATAAATCACATAAATGGCAAGTGTGTTGTTATGAAACATGACCATGTCTTATCTGAAGAAGAAAAAGATCACAATGGCATTAGGAAATGCTTGACTTTAGTTAGAGGAGCGTAAGGGCATAAGAACAGATGATGGTGCCCTAATAGCCCTTTTTAAGAATGACAGGGCCCCACCATTAGCATCCTTTTATATCCTTGGAAATTGCTCATGCCTCGCTTTTCTGGTTCCTATCTTCCTGACTCTTTTTTATTTCTCTTTCAATTTCATCCGCGCTCGGATAAGCGCATGCTAACACAATATGATTGAGCTGTAAAATGGAACGCTGTCGCCTCTAATCTCTTTTATGTAGATATGGAGGTACTTCCACACTCCACTTCATTCTCTCTCCATTGTTGGCCTTTTTAGAATGTGTTGCCGAGTAATGGAAGCTCAGTCAAATATTAGAGCTAGGTTTCACAGGGTGTGATAAGAAGATTATCAGCCCAGCAGTCAGATCTATTGTTGTTCTTTGTGTCAGATTAAAATATTCCGATGTACTGTAACTTTGTTAGTAAAATACTGAAGGTGCTTAGGGAGAGGCTGATGCTGCTTCATCTCTTGCCTGATGAGACAAAACTCCTATTAACTAGACTAAATAAATTGTAAATGTATTTATGAAGTCTCTCCAAGACTTTTCTATTTTCTTTTGTTTTATTTGTATTTTAAACAAGAGAACCCTTTGCACGATCTAATATTTACTGGTGGTTGAGTTTCCTCCCCTTTGCATCACGTTTTGGGGAGACTCCATTTTGTATTGGTTGCATTATATTAATTATTTTCCAGCATAAGGTGGAATTCTGCTAGTACCTAGTCACAGTATCAGAGTCGTTTAGGCACGATTTCTGTAATGTAACTATCTCATTGACATTCAGCAAAAATGTGCAGTGTTTTTTCATATTAAGTGGAGGCAGGATACATTAAGCTCTTAAAAATGTGCATAACAGGAAGCTAAAGACAAAATGTTCTCTAAAAAATTTGCATGCATGAAAAAACATCAACCAGACCATAGAAATCAACGTTTTGCACTTAAAATGAAAAATTTGTTTGGAAACAGTAAATCAGACGAATACATCAAAAATAACTAGTTACATTATTTAGTAAAATAAGGCTGCTTGTCTTCAGCTGCGTCCCTGTTCTGCTAGCAGTAACCACACTCAAGCAAGGGAATAGTTAGAAATTGTTGCTGCCACTGGTCTTAGTATTAAAGAAAAAAAAAACCAGGGACATGGTTTTGATGGAGCAAATCCAAGGATGTTTTGCATATTTTAATGTTAATGTTTTATGAAGCATTATTGTTCCGGCATACTCTTTGTGGAGGACAATATTTAAGTTTTCCTTTCCAGAGCAGCTCTCAGGGGTGTAGTTTAACATTCTAATACTGAACAAGAACATGGTTTGCTGCTGAGTTGTCATTGCTAAAATACCCATTTCTCATAGTTCGTTTCACAAATACCACCCCGTGTAGGTAAAAGTGCAGAGAAGAAGTTGATAATAATAACTTTTGGAAAAGTAACACTCAAGAAACCTTGAGAACCTACATTCATGAAACATACATACAGATAGGAGTTAGGTCTGTGTGTATATATAGTAGTGTTCTTATGCATGGTGGTGTTTATGTAACTACATCTTAGTGTGCATACAGCCTGTGTTTAAATGACAAAGTGCTGAGTGTTAACTTCACAGCAGTATTCACATTGCTAGGACCTCAAAGACTGAACTCCTCCTGTGTTGGACTGCCCAATGAATATAACCACCTGCGCTGTAGCTATAGCCAGCAGCATCTTTACGCCCAAATGCTTCTCTGGATTCTTGTTGGTCTGCAAGGGGAATATTTGTCTTCCTGCATCTGTGCCATGCTGCTTGCTACCTCTTTGCTGTTTGAGGCCTTCTCTAGGCTCTTGAGCTGCTAGCTGGATTCAGGACCACATCAGACAATGTGAGGACTCTTGTAGCTATCTTAGTGCTCACTGTCACAGGCTGCCTGTCACTGCACAGACAGGTGGACGTGTAAATGTGGTGTTTACTGCTCATGTTACATGGAATGGAATGTATGTTGTTTTGTGCAAAGAGGTTTGTCGTGATAATAACTTGAGCCTCATGGGGAACCAGGACATCCTGCCCTTTACCCATGTGTGCTATCTTGGGCACTTTGCAAGTTCCCTTTTCCTTCTGTTTATCAAAAGCCCCCTATCTGCTCTTCTTTTAACTCCTTCTACAAACCTGAACTAGTTATGGAAATCAGACGTGCTCCCGCAATGATGGGATGTTCTTGAGTTCACAACTCGTACAACATACCTGATCTGTGGCAGACCGTTCCCTGGGACTTACAGGTAGAGATTCCAGCCAAAAGGTTTCTCGAAAAGTACTTCCTTCCCTGACCTCTGCCACTAAATTGTGCAATATGTGAAATTAACAATTGACTGTCGGTTTTATTTCTGAGCATTTCAAGCTTCTCTGAGGAAAGTGGATAAACAGTTTGCCTACAATGTCAGCAGTTCATGTGTCCCACCATTGGAAGCGCTAGGAATGGTGGTGGCATTTTCGAATTTTGTGTCATTGTTTGAAAACAGCATCACAGGGAAGGTTTAAGTGGTTTTGCAAGGCAGGAAGGAAGAGGCAGGATTTTCAAGGTAATGCATGAGTAAACATGTCCAGTCTCTTAGCATTTTCGAAGCTAAACACAGGGATCTGCAGTGTAGGAAAAGGTAGATACAGAAAGGTCTGGCGGTTTTATTTTAAGTTTATTTGATAAACCCACCTGAGATATGGTGTCAGGCTATTCATGATGAATCTGTTACTGAAGTCAGTGGCACAATTTCATTTGGTTTCAGTACAAAAGAACAGGCTTTGTGTGCAAGCAGAGATGCACACACTTAGCATGTCTGCTGATCAGACAAGACTGATTCCAGTTCAGAACTGATCAAGACAGTAGTGGAGAGGTGAGGAGCTTTCCAGTACTGCTAGACGTAGATATCCTGGGGTAAAAAGAGCACTTCAGTTTCCAGGATAGTCACTTCTGGCGTTTTTTGAGACAAAAGAAGAGTATAATCTCAGGTATATAAACGTCTGCAAATTATACACAGTGTAAGATGAATGTGCAGTAAGGCTCTTAAAAAAACATCTGGAATTCTCACTAGTTTTGACTCTAAAATCCCTATCTGTTTGTTGAAAAAGCTTGTTTAGGAGCAATCGCCACCAAAAGCAAAACAAAACCAAACCAAGGAATTTACAGGTAGTGAAAGGACTTGTCTCAATTATGTTTTACTTTCAAAAAAAAGATTTCAAAGTCCCCCATTAAAATCCAGTACTGTCAAGATCAGAATTAAACCATGATTTTATAACTCTATTTAGTTCACCGTTTATTTAAATACAAGCACTTACCTCTTCCTCCTGAGTGTCTGTGCCTTTTTTTTAGGTTTCTTTTTTTTTAAAACACTCCTCTCCCTCTCCTCATGCCCCCAACATACACACTACACTGTCTGGCTTTTGCACTGTTTTTTTTTCCCAGTGTCCCCCTTTATCTGCCTCAACCAATCTCCAAATGAATGCATGTCTATCATGGCCTTAGCTTTGACACTCTGGATATATTGATTAATAGTTGCCCTAAGCTCCTTTTAGCAAATCAAATTTTCACTTTTAGCAAGGATTTCGCCTCTGATTTATTCAGCAAAGTGAAATGCACTAAATTGACTTTGACATTCAGGGAAAATGGCTGAAAAACAAAGAGGGGAGGAAAGAGATATAAATTGTGTGGCAGCTGGAGACTTCAAGCATAAAAGAGGCAGTTTTCTATAGAATATCAATGGTTAATTTGGAAACACACATTTAAACATGAGTGAAAATTATTTTCTTAAAATTAGATGTTTTTTAGAGTGAGGATTTGGGATATAATAAGGTTTACTTAGTAAAATGCAATATATTCAACTCAAATTCATCACTTGCTAATCATGGTGCAAGGGTGGGATCCACTTTTGTTGCCACTAATAATTATTATGTTAAACAAAAGACAAAGAGGTTTCTGAGTAGTTTTATAATGAGGTGCTAAATTGGTAAATATCTTCCTACCATTGCATTATGTTATTCACTCCTGTGCCCCTTCAAAAATAAGAATGATTAATAAAAAGAGACCAAATCAACAGTAATGAATGCCAGTGCTTTTCATGTTCTCTCTGTAAACAAAAATGTCTTATTTGGTTCTTAAATGCAGGAGTGTAAAAAGATGTAGCAGCGATTCCCTGTTGTTTTCTTCCAGGAAAATCAAGAGTATTGTATTACTCTGAATATCTCATAGTCTGCCTTACAAACCCTGCTTCCTTACTTCCTAACATTGTTTTAATGACGTACCATGAGGTTGAAAATGCACAGTTTTGTATTTAAGTGTTCAAAAGTGATGCTGAATACAATAAAGGAGAGGAAAATAAGTAATTAAAAGTTTATTCCCATTAGCATATCTAGGGGAGTGGTTTAAGGGGTTAGGGTAATAAGATGCAAAATCATACCACAGGAAATGGTTTGGTGTTCTTCACCAATCAGG
>JAOXOE010000256.1:16363285-16427298 GCA_028565055.1 Phoeniculus purpureus
CTGAATCTGAGGCTTCAGCAATAATAGCCTTTTGCAAGCGGGACGGCATCTGGAGTGCCTTACAGGAGTTAGCTGGGCACATTAGGTTTTCAGGCATGTTATCTCTTCAAAGTCATTCTACTCCCCATAATTTACTTCAGATGCCAACCATAGTAAAAGCCTGCCTGTTAAGAGCATACTGTGTGAAGGAATTTAAACTTCTGAAATCTTTGAGAGTGTGTCCTTTCCCAAACTTGTCCTAACTGTACAATTGATACCTCAAGGACAGCCAAGTTCTTATGTGTGGCCACAAAGCGGGAAGATGCGTTGCTCAGAAACAGTAAGGAAGTTTGAACAAATCTCCTTATATGTTATTCCTTATATGAGGAATTTGCAGAAGAGGCAAATGCTGCAGAACTGAGCCTATAATTTTGTCCACTAATATTGCTTCTGGGTTGATAAGACTCTTCTCCTCTAGAAAAATAAGGCTCTTTTCAACCAGGTTCAGAATTTAAAGAACATCCAAACAAAGAGGATTTTTTTTGGTCATATTTGGAATTCCTGAAGGCTTTGTTGACCTGTGAAAGGATCATAGCAGATGCCAAGAATGCACAAGTAAAATCAGAGCAACATAGCCCTCTTATGGCAACAGTTTAGTCCGTTTTAAACTAAACAGGTGACTTAACTTCCAACAACAATGTATTTGCTTTGTTCTGGGTGCGTAAGAGAGCGTTTCAGTTATATGTGTTGATACTGTAAATCCAGGATAGGGAGAGGGAGGGGAAAAAGAGCCAGTTGCTCAGACTGGATTTAGAGCAGACAGGTCTCTACCTGTATGACTGGGTCAGCGGCACAGGATGGTCTGGTTTCCTAACGTCAGCAGAGACCCATTAAATACGATAATTCTAAGGATGCCTCTACTTTCTCTCTGGATGAGTTCGGCTTCACACCTGCTTAACCTACATTAGAATAGGATTAATCACCTGAATTGCGAGGCCCCCTTAGCCAGTCAGCACGTTTCTGGCAGAGCACATGGTGACCTGGCCCTAGTTATATATAGGATAGGGATTGCAGGGGAGCACCTGGGCTGTAATGGCAAAGGCTTCATCCAGCCTGATAACAGATCTGCAGTTTTTAAAAATGAGTCTGCAGTAATGGCCTTCTGCATCAGCTGGACCATACAAGAGCCTTATAAACTCATGACTTGACTGCTAGTAAGCTTTTCTATTGTGCAACACTCAGTTTATGCACACACACATATATGTGTGGAGAAAGCATCCCAAGAAGCACAAGAGACAAAGAATCTAAAGAATGCAGGTACTGAATCCTCCTGTATTTAATTACTTAGATAGAACACTTACTGGATTGTAACTTTTAAACCACTTCCCCATGTTATTTTAGTTCATTGTCTCTGAGTTTAATGCTGCATAGCAGGCAGGAATATTGGTGTGATTTTCTATGCAAGAAAAAAGCATGGGACTGTCCTCTTGTTTGGAAACATGAAAGTTCTCTGACAGTATATCAGTCTGCCCAAGGGATTTTCCACCCCAAACTCCTGAGGCACGTTTTATAGATGAGTGGAAATTTCACAGTATAGCTCTGAACCTTCTCTCCAAGATGTTTTCATCTGCCATGTTGTGCACCATCAGTTTCAATCAGCTGCATTAACAGTTGAGGTGAAATCAAATATTGAAATGAGATTCAACTACAGACACAGAAGGCTCCAAGTTCAGTGAAAATGGCACTTCAAAAGTAGTGTCAGCTAACTTTCCAGGTCCTGACATGTGACACGTGAGAACGCTGTGGCAAAAAATTGTCATGAGAGTGGAGAAGAGGTAAGGGCAAATCCACACTTCGTGTGCCTTTAGCTTTTGGGAAGATTAGGGGCAGCAGTTCAGTATGTAATGTCTGCTGCTCAAATGTTTGTTCAAAGAAGAAGCTGCAGTTACTGCCATCATAACATTAGCAGGTTGCTGGGTGTATTTCTAGCCAGAGATTTTCTTACAACTGTGCTACAGTACTGTGCCTGCCCTAACGAACAGGCGTTAGATTCTGGACTTGCTACAATTCAAGCTATATCCAGTGGCCATATGGCAGTTACCATGACCCTTGCGTCTTTAATTAACTGCACTTGCAGTGAGAATTTTGAGTCCTTCTCCATATCAGTCTCTTGTAGAAAGCCTCTTCACTCTGTGGTCTGTTCTTCACATTTTACTACTTTGAAGTTCCCCAGAGATAACTGTTATAACAGATAACTGTTGTGTAGATCCAGAGCATGTTGGTTGCTTGTCAGTGAATCTTCAGCTACAGATTGAATATTCCATATGCATTGTGAGTTGCAGGAGATCTGCATTCAGTGAAATTGGTAGGAGTCTGTGTTGAAGAATTCTTTCGTGTTTCAAGTTACTGAACACTTTCCAGACACCATTAACAATTTGTGCTGAGTGCTGCCTCTAGTATATTCAGCACAATGTAGGAGTTGACAGTGATGGCCAGACTGCACCTAGCCCTAGTGGTGAGTAACTTACCGTATACTGGAATCCTCGTGTTTGAAGCACACTGTGGTTTCTGTAACCAAAAGGACAGTGGGAAACCAGTTCCTTCAGAAAGGCACAAGGCAGTGCCCAGAGGTAGAGTTGGGAGAAGTGCTCATGTTGTGCAGGATAATTCCATCAGTATCATAAGCTGCTTAGCAGAGAGACCTAGGAGTACTGGCTGACAGCTAAATATGAGCCAGCAGTGTGCTCAGGTGGCTAAGAAAGCCAACTGCATTCTGGCTAGCAGAAGGCAGGAAGTGATAGTCCTCCTGTATTCAGCACACCTCAAGTTCAGTTTTTGGCACCTTGATACGAGAAAGGTATTGTTTGCTGGAGCAGGTCCAAAGAAGGGCAGTGAGGCTGGAGAAGAGTCTAGAGAACAATTCTTATGAGAAGCAGCTGAGGGAGCGGGGGCTGTTTAGTCTAAAGAAAAGGAGGCTGAGGAGAGACCTTATTGCTGTCTACAACTACCTGAAAGGTGGTTATAGAGGGCTGGGGGTGGTTGGACTCTTTTCATAAGTAACAAGTGGCAGGACAAGAGGAAATGGCTTCAAGTTGCACCAGGGGAAGTTTAGGTCAGACATTAGGAAAAACTTCTTTATTGAAAGGGTCATCAGGCCTTGGAACAGGCTGCCCAGGGATGGGTTTGAATTGCCATTCTTGGACATATATAAACGACGTGTAGATCTGGAGTTAGTTATGGTTTTGCCATGGGCTTGGTGCAGTTGGGTTAGTGGTCAGACTAACCTTGAAGTTATTTTCCAACCAAAACAATTTTATGCTTCTGTAAGCCTACAGAGGGCAGTGTCTGACAAGAGGCTTAAATGAGCATGTCTGGAGATAAAGTCAAGAGAAGAGGGTGTTGGCAGGGAATATTTGCATACTTATAGCTGTAATCAGCCAGCATCAGTGGCAATCATACAATCTGTGGAGAACCTGCTTGTAGAGAAAAAATACACCTAAACAGGGTAGGAACATGAGCTGCTGTGGGTCCCCTGACTTCCAGTGCTACACTCAACATAGCTGAACTCGAATTTGCCATCGATAGCTACATGAACAAGTATACTGTCTCTGTGGCAGAAAGTGGTACCTATTTATATACTGAATGGCAACACTAAACAATTTAGAGGAAGCAGTGAAGTGTGTCCTAGCCAATTAAAAATGCAGTGAGAATTTTAGGTAGGCAAAATGTAATTATTTAATTGGAATCTGACCGGGATGCTTTGCCACTGTTGAAATAAGTATAAATTACGTGAGCTGTAAAACTTTAAATTATGAAAATATTTTGAGGTCTTTGAGCATGGTAATTGGAACTATATATTCAACTTTGTTTTTAACTTGACACTTCATAATAGCTGTTCCCTAAAGCAAGCTTGGTGGGTTTTTTTTTTACATTATCGAATGTCCCTTAGTCAAGCCAATTAGCAATCAGTCTGGAAAATATTTTCGTACAATCACATTATTTGCACATATAGTTCCATTGTGCAGAGTTCTCTGTGTTCCTAAATATTTGTAGGATCGCTTCCTCAGCTGTCGATGTTCACACTCAATCCTCCTCTATAGTGAAGCTCTATATGAGAAACCACTTAGGCCAGTAGAAAGACTTGCCTTGATTTCACTGTGCTTTGGATCAATCCCTAAATATACAGGTCACAATCTGAAACTCTGTGGACCTCAGAGCTTTATTATTTGCCTTCTGCTTGATTTACCACTTTGTTTAAATGGGGGATGGGGTCTTGGTGCAATTCTTTGCACAAAGCTTTTTTTGTTTTTCATTATTAGTATTAACACGGAAGAGAAACCTAATGTGGAGAATTAGGGTCATTTACTGTAAGCAGAGTAAGAGTCTGCTCTTATTCTGGATCCCAGCCCTTATGGAAACATCAGCATCTGGCCGGAATGATAGAATGTTTATTGTAAAATATATTATTTAACTGTTAATGTTGTCAGTATGGTGCAAATAAAAGTCTACAGAAAGCCTGCATTAATATTTGAAAGGACTTTAAAACACCATCCAGCATGCCTCTGGAAATAGGTTCTCTGATGCTACAGACTGTGATTCCTATTGCTCAAATTTTATTACCCAAATACTCTCCCCAATTAGCATCCCATCAGGATGAGGAATTCCAGGTATTTATTCTGTAACTTGTGAACTGGTGAGGAGTGTTCTCCTGGGGTTGCCTAAATAAAAAAAACACTTTTTTTTTTTTCTCTTATCAAGTTTTTCCCCCTCACTTAGTAAAGGTTTTTTTATCAGTGACTTTTTCTCTTGACTCGTTGCTCACTGCCTTTAGAGGATTGAAGGCATGGTAGGTGGGTCCTATCCCAGTACTGCCATTGATACATTTATACAGTGCTGAGGTACCAGCTCCATGTTACATCTATACGTGGCTTGTTATCCTCTTATCAAGCTCTTTGCATCCCTTTGTTTATTTGAGGAGACAGGAAGACTGTGTGAAGGCTGCTTAGTCAGGGATATCAGCGTTGTTGGCAGGGGAGTGATTGCCAGTTGAAAAACAAGGCATTATTGCTCATTTTTTCCCTCTTATTAGTTTGATTACATTTGCAAATCAAATCAATCCATCAGACATGATCAGGCCTCGTCCGCATTTTAAGGAATAGTAATCTCCGTCTAATAAGATGCAAATGTGTCACATCGGTAAGTAACCAATAAATCATCGTCTTGTCTTTGGCAATCATTAAATATCAGAACCAACAGTCAATTTTTAGTATTTTCAATTTGCGATATGCCTCTGGAATATAAAGATAGATGGACGTAATTACACAAACCAAACACTATTTCAGTTCATTCCAGACAGCAAATTTAGTGGAAGGTATAACTGGCTTGTCATCACACTACATTATTCCTGGCGGTTCATGCAAAGTTCACAGACAAGCTTCAAATGGACATTGCTTTTTTTTTTACTTCCCTTAACAACATTCCCACTCCACCACCAAACTTCAATAAATGACTTGAAATGCTGTAGGACATCACTTCCATCAGTGCACAAAAAAGGCACAGAGAAACATTCCCCCTTTTCCCAGCTCAGGCACCTTGAACATGTGTGTGATTGAAACCCAAAAGTTTCCTAATACTTGCTGCATTCTGCCTCTCTTTTTCTCATCTTTTCTTTGTAGACATTTTAGTCAGAAAATACAGTTTTTCCACTGACAAAGAATATGGGTTTTTTCTGAATTTTTGTAAGTTAGCTCACAGTTAGTAATTTCAGGATGCAGGGAAGACAGTGAGAAGGTTAGGCACACCAGCTCCCATCTCTCTCCTCCCATCCCCATCTTCTTAAAGTGGAAATTCAGATTGTTTTTCTTTATCCTTTCTTAAAAAAATTGATTTGGGATTTGAGAAAATTGATCGCTGCATGTGCATTTCAGGGATTAATTGATATGTCTATTGTCTGATTTGCAAAGTCCTGCTTTCCATTAATGACTCTATTTGTGTACAACAGTTTACATGGTTTTCCAGAGAGAAAACGACATAAGCTTTTATCTTGGCAGTGACAGAAGAAACTCAAATCTCCTCTTAAACAGCATTGCTCTTACCTGGATATTTTAAACTGTTTTGTTAGTGTAAGATACCAACCCTAAAAGTTCAGATGTGCTGGCAGACAGCTAATTTCCACAAAAATGTGTATTCTATTACTGAGTTTTCTTACAATGCTGAGTGACATGAGAGAGTGCAAAATACTGTCTGCTGTGACACAAGCAGCTGTGCGGAAATAAGAAAAGAGGATTTTGTAGGCTTGTGCTGACTTATGTAGGTTTCCAGCACACCAAAGCCAGACAGTGGGCTTACTGTGTTTGACCTTAAGAAACTTCTTGCCATGAGCTGCATGCCCTGGCTGGACCTGCTGTTGCAGCACCCTGTCAGGGAGGTTTGTTTCAGGCACTTGCTTTGAGGAGCTGAACCTCAGGTGCTTTGGAGTGACTTTTGGAGAGATCCTTTAGCCCCCTCCATGAGAAAATAATTTTCACAGTAGTAGTTTGATTTGATTTGGTAAATTAATTAAAGGGAAATTAGTGAGGAGGCCTGCTGGTGAGCATACCTAGTTGTTTTGGGCTCCCCATCATTAGGAGCTCCCTACTGTTAAGGAGAGAAGAGTGGGTGAGTGATTTTGCAACCAGTAACACACAAACACCTGGATGGTCACTACATGTTATTCATTCTTGGCAGCAAAACTCTTACTCTTCAGTGAGGGAAAATTGCAAAGAAATACTTGTGAGCTGCACACAGTGTTGATTCCAAACATGGCAGAGATTTAGGCAACTTAAAACATGCCATCAATTAACAAATATTTTCTCTTGTTATTTAGGCACAAAAGATATTGCTGCTTTTTAGCTCTTTTTATACTCACACTGGTGTAAATCTATAACAGCTACATGAAAACAAAAGTTTAATTCCAGATTTAAAATGAAGCAACTAAGCAACTTTAACTCTGTTGTCTTAACAAAGTTTAGGCTTCCTAGTATTTTGTCCCAAAGATGTCTTTACATTAACCTATTCCCTGGTGTTTCATACCTCAGCTGCCAGACTAATGCATCCAGGTCGCTTGCAAAAGTTTCCCAGTTCCATAATCTCCAGAGACTTGGGCGAGCAAAAGCTGCACGCAGAGGCCATGTGCCTAAGAAGCTCAGTACCAGAACCTTATGTTCTGCCTAACCAACTTACATACTTCCATGATATGTTTAATTTGCTTTTTCAGCAAATTGATGATGGATTTAATTGAAAAAATTGGCAGAACTACATACAGCCTAATGTCAGTGTTTTCAGGAAACTGGAGCTGTTGCAGAGCTGAGCAAGTGACACCTGTGTTAGGGGTGCACCTCTGTTACTGGTGTGTACAGACACAAACACCGCTCAGGTGCAGCATCTGTACCAATTGATCTCTGTGATATCAGAATTAATCACCTGGTATTCAGCTCACAGAATAAAATTTGCATCTTAATGTATGACACCTACTCCAGCACATACGTGCACTACTAAAAATGGTGCTTCCTTCCAAAGTGTGCTCCTATTTTTGTAGGCAAAGCCAAGCAATTCTTAGCGAATTCCCAAGCACTCAGGGTGGCTGATTCGATTAAGTTGCATCCTTTTAAAGATCAACTGTTACAGGACAGTGTAATAGAATAGATTTGGTCCCTTGGAGGTACATGCCTCACTTTCAGAAGAAAAAGGGATTTTTGAGGATCTGTAGTGCTCCACAGAAAATAACCTGTGTGAGGATAAATAAAGGCTGGCACCATACAGGACTGGCAGACCATCACCATGATGGTCCAACAGTGTCACAGGTGCCTTGGCTAGCAGTGTGGAGAAGCTTGTGTGAGAACTACCAGAACTGTAGCACATGCTCTCGGTTCCTCACTGACATGAGTGCTTAGCTATGCTGCTGCTGTGAGAGGAACTGGGCTTTATGCAGTGTCTGCTTCATGTCCATGGGCTGGCAGAAAGATTCCAGAAAGAGTCATGCCAGGTGCACCAACTACAAGATGAGAATTGTAAAATACTACTTCTTAGTAGAAATAAACGTGGATTTTAACTTTATCTCCTATATAGTTGCGGAGGTAGCAAGACTTTAAAATATGGCAAAGCCTCAGTCATTAGCATAGGGCAATCGCCTTTACTGTTTAAAAACAAAACAATAATAGAAAAGGTATTGTACGTTGACACGTGGAAATTGAATGCTTTTCAGAGAAATTTTGTAGGGGTTTTTTTAATATGTGGCTAATTACATATTTACATGTAATGGCACCAGCCGAGCCATTACAATCCATTGGGTAAATAATATGCATTTTAAAAACCATTTATAAATATGTATTTATTTGATGGAGCATAACGGTTTTTTGAAGTCATTCTCTTCCACTGAGTAAATAATATATAGATTGCTTTTAAACCTAAATATGTATTCCTCCAATAGACATTCCAGGCAATTGGGTAAATGATATGCATTTCTCAAATATTAAAAAAAAAGCATACAAATGTATAGAAATCTGGTGTAAATATGTATTCTCCCGAGAGATCTAAATTACTCTGAAAGTGTCAGGCATAGCTTTGAGATTTTCCTTTGCATTGTCAGTCTGTGTCACAACCTAGAGTTAATTAAATGTATTTTATGCATTTTCATACATAAAGTATAATACAGTCTGTTTACAGTTTCATAAGACTAGAGCATTTGACCCCTCTTAGTCCTTGTTGTAAAGTCAGCACTAGATGGTTAAGATCCTGGTTTTATGTTGTGTTCATCTTAATACAGCATAAAACGCATTCATGCTGTGAGTGTTGTCCTGCATACATGGAAATAATATGGGGGAAACCATGGTCACCCGAGTAGGGGCCATCTCAACATCTCTTGCAGTGCTCAACTTAAACTTCCTCTTTATGTTCTTCTGGTCTTTTTGTGATGATTAGCTAATGGGCAAAGTAGGAGAAAACTTGGAAATGTTTCATTGTGTGGGTTTGGTTTGGAGCCTGTTGATATGAGTGGGACTCTTTCCAGTGGCCTCTGAGGCCACTTTAGTTCAAGCCAAACATAAAGATCTTCTATAACCCATAGAGATGGCCCAACACTAGAAGCAGAAGGCAAAGTCCCTTTCTTGACTGACACTGACTTACCACCTGACCTTGGGCAAATCATTTAACTTCCTTATGTTGAAACCTTGATTTATACCTCCAATTTTGGGAGTCCTTTGTGAGCTATAGATTTAAAACATTAAATATGATTCACAGCATGCTAGGATTGAAAGATGTGAGCACAATGCATCACCAGTTTATTTCTTTTATATCCTATGGGCTAGAGCTTATCCATCCTTTTCTGAACACTTTGGATAGTTTATCTCTTCATCCATTTCATACACTTTTCAAGACTGTTGAATACACTCTATAGACCTTTTTTTAATGAAAATATTCGTTGTTTTCAAATGTTAAATGAACAAAATAGCCCAGCAGCCTGGTAAATTAATATATACACCCACAGCTTGCACAGAAAGACTGCAAAATAGAGGGGGATTAAGTGACTCTAGCAGAATCACAAGGAAAGTCAGTGGTAGATTTGAGAGACTAAATTGTTTTTCTCATACTCGTCCTGTACACTTGTACCTCATGCTTTACCTCTGCCTCTGACATCATCTATGATAATACTCCTAAAACCTGCTTATTTTAGTAAGTTTGTTAGCCGTTTGCTGAAGGCATATTTGGCGAGTGCCAGCTATAAATGACTTGTGCCTGTGTAGCCAAGATAGCTGAGTGGGATCCGCTGTCAATCTAATTGTTACTTTGGTACTAAAGGAATGAAAATACAAATACATAGTGAGAATGTTTCTGCTGGAGCTCTACTACAAAGCCTGTAGCAGCAGCAGTGAATTATTACAAAAGTGCTTTTGGAGCCGTCTCTCATTGCTGTTGTTGCACAAACATCACTGAGTCAGTGCTGGTTTGGCCTTCAGACCAAATATTGTTTAGCAAACATGATATTTTGGCAGAACATGTAAGGAAATTCTCACCTCCTGCCTTCTAAGATCATTGATAGAGCAGATAAAGTCCATCAGGAGAAGCAAAGCGACAAGAAACCAAAACAACAAAAGATGATCCAGCAGTATTAGCACACTGACATTTTGTTCCAGACCTCTGCAATGGCACATCCACCCAAAGCACAACCATGAGTTTTGGGTAATTTCTAAAACTACTGCGAATGAGTTTAAATACCTCATGATAGAGTCCAACACTTTGTGGTTCCAAGACGGTAGGACATAGAGAGAAATCGAAAATAAAGGCTGACTCACATGTCATAATGAAAGTAAAGCTTTCCAGACTGCTGAGAGCTGCAAAAAAAAACCCCAGTAGTGTAGGCAAATCAGTGTGCACCAAGTAAAGACAGTACATCACTGGTGATGGTTTAAATTGACCTATTGTTGCCCAGAAGGAGTAAGAGGGTCTGACAGGTGAAGAATGCAAAGAAAGGGAAAGCTGAAAGTAATGGTAAGAGGAATGTGGTAACATGAAGTAGGTCTCATTATGCCTAATGCTTCTTTTGTAAATCACATAAGTAACTGTGATATTATTGACTGCCTGCCTGGTTGTTGTCTGTCACCAGTTTGCTAAAACTCTGCAGTGGGAATAGCCCATCATATTGAACATGAAAGAGGAAAAAGAAGGTGATGGTATTAAAGATCAACTAGGGAAGGGTGTCTGTGTTAGAAGATGGGAGACTTGAAACAAAATGTGAAGGTGCTGAGGGATAAGATGGCACAACTGTAAGAGCAGTTTGTATCTCAGTCACTCTGTGGTTATATTGGATACGACTGTTAAATTCTCTGCATAATTAAAAGAAATAGGAGCATTCGTACATTTTGTCACAAATTGATATGATCTTTTTTTGTCAGTGATCTGAATAAGATCATACTGTAGTTTTTAATTTACCAGATTAAGGAGCACAATTAAAATATCAGGAAAAAGATCATAATCTAAACCTCTGGGTTGTTCAGGGTTTTGGTTTTTTTTTTTTGCTTATCCCTACCAAGTTGATAACAAGTGCCGGTGTATGTAACAATTACCTCCACTACTGTAAATTTACTCTAGTTTGTGGGCTGAAGTGTTAATAAATACCTTGCAGTATTCCAGAGGGAGAAGCTTTCCATCTAATTAATAAAACTGGGAAGAATACCCAGGACACTGAACCATATCTTTCTTATTAGTGTTGGCTTCTACAAAGGAGAATCCCTGAATCTCAACACATTAGTAAATGTCATACTCCTGGGTAGCACAGAGACCTCTTGAAAAACTGCTGATTTGCTGTGGAAAAAAAAAAATCACCATAGACTTCAGAAACAATTCAGCTAGGGAATACCAAGTGTAGAAAATGAGTGTAAAGCATGACATGCATTATAGCAGCTACAGATTTGTGCCACATTTGGTGAATCTTGAAGGAAAAAAACCCACTTATACCCCCATTTCCCTTCCTTTTTCGGCTTGTACTTATGCTAATGTCTTTGTTTATGTCCAAGTATAGTCTTACTGCAGTTAGATATTGTTTTTAGAGCAAAAACTCTTCTTTACAGGAAAGATTGCTTAAAAACACTTTGTACCAATATGTAACCTTGATGTTTATTAAATGAAAAAAAAAAATCACTTGATGAAGGAGACTGTTTTAAGCCAAATACTGAAATAACAGTGTTTCATGATTCATATAATGCTGATTCCCTTCTCCTTTGCAGTCGTTGATATTTGGCAAAAATAAAATTTGCCTCACTATGCCTGAGCCAGTTCTGTTTCAAGGCAGTTTCAAGGCAGTAAACCAGAAATGAGCAGCCTACCTTTCTGACCAGAGCATAATTCTTTGCTGTACTTGATTAAAATCATAGTGATAACCTTACATTATGAAATGCTGATATGCATTATCAGGCACACTGGACATTTACCAAAGAGAGGAAAAATTCATGCAGTTCTTCTGTAGAATAAAAATTGTAGAGTGGGATGTATGCGTTTTCTGATGTTATTATCCTTATTTTTATTGGACCAATGTAGCAAACTGCTATTGCTCCCTCCGATAAAAATAGAAGTAATGTTGTTGCATTTACTTCTCATTTGAAATTTGTGCTATGGAAAATGCTCCTGCTGAGTACATTTGTATCTGCTTTTCATCCTTCTCATGGTGATTGGGAGTGTAAAAAGGAGTAAAGCTACAGAGTTTATCCATGAGGTTGATGCTAATTTAGCTAAATGTGAGTCAACTGAATGGACAGTGGAGGAGGTCAAAGATCTGCCAGTCTTCTTGTCTACAACCAATCATCTCAATTTTCACAGTCTGTGCTTTAGCAGAGGTCGTCACTGAGTTCTCAAACTTATTAGAGCAGAAGGAGACAGTTCAAAATGCTCTCCAGGTTTCAAGGTTTAGCAGTGTCTGTGTAGTCCAGTATTTTAGATATTCTGATGTACTGTGTATGCTTAAACCTTTAGGTTGGGTTTGGTTTTCTTTTTCTCCATTAAGAATGTTTATGATGCCTCCAGTTACACTGCAAAGAACAGATCAATTCCCCATGTACAGTGAACACCCGCCATATGTGCAGTTTCAATAAAGCATGTTAACAGCAGATTCTTGTCCTTAAAAGACCATATATCAGGCATCCTCAGCATTATGCTGGAAGAACTTAGATCACACTTTCCCTTGCCTGTCTTCAGTTGCATCTTTGTTGACCAGTGACCCTTTGTGACTCTGTTTCCTGCATCATAAAATATTTCTCTCCTATGACCTGAGGGATAGCATTATTATTTTGTCCTTCAGCAAGACAGTTTATTATATTTTTTTTAAAAAAATCTTTAATAAGCAAAGAATAGACGTTAACGTGCAGGTGGTCCTTATTCATTTTGGTAGGTTTTAGAATGCCCTGAGTTTGCTTAGGACAAATAGGTGAGTACTCAGGCTTGTGCAAACACACACCTGACTGCTCTTATGTGTATAGTAACACTGTGGCTCCTCCGTATCCAGTATTTTTGTCTTTGTACAGTTGCAGCTCCAGAGCAAGAGCTCAGTTGCTCTGATGCTGAAATTCTTTGCCTGGGGCACATCTCTATAAGCTCCTCTGTTCTGAACTCTTAATTGTAGGAGTAGGCTCCAAACACCTCAAAGAATGGCAGCCCAAACTCTGAGGTTCCAGTTTTTAGTAAATTAATGGTCTAGGTCATCCACGTATATACTCCTACTGTGAACCTCACAGTAGGAAAAAGCCTCAGGAAAACTTTTTAAACTAAATAAGGAAGAGCAAAATGTCCTTGTCCATTTAATTTGGATTTGGACTGTTGTACCTAGAGCTATTCTGGCTGGCTACGTAAGCATCAGCTCCCTCTCTAAGTTCTTTGCTTCAGTGACATCCTTTGGCAAGCAATTCCCTAGTCCAACTAGTCTGTGAATGAAGAGTTTTCCTTCCTTCCCTGATGATTTTCCTACCATTTCACTCTAATGGCACCTGGTCTGTGTTAGCAGGCAGGGAGAATAAAAGCTTCAGACCTTATATTTATACCCAGGATATTTATATTATATATTTCTAATGCATTCTCTCATCACAATTTTGAGAAAAACAATTCCTGCTGAGTCTCTTTTCACAAGAGTTTTTCAAGTTCGTTGTTCTTCTTTATCTTCTCTGAACCTCTACCAAATCTGTCACAATGTCTTTGGAAAGGGCTGAGCCATTCTGTTATTAATAGTGGAAATTGGAGAGTATTGTTCTCCAGTATTTTTCTTTTAACTTTTCCTGTCTTCTGAGCTGTTTTAGGCCTCAGCCATGAGGATGACATCAGCTTCACAACTAACCTTGGGCTATTGGCAGTTGGTACTAGTAGATGTAGTTTTCAATCTAATGTTTTCACACTCTTCCCTGGACTCTTTCAGAGTTGGTCAGGATGCTGCAGCTCTCCATCTCTTTTTCTTACCTAGAAATCATTTAGTCAGCCTTGTCTCACTCAGGAGGGACTAACAATACCTAAGTGGAAGGCCCTCTGTCTTAAATTAAGGAGAGCATTGGTGGAGGTCCACCTCCATAAAGGACTTTCTGGTGATACAGATACCAAGACTGCACATAATTCCCTTATTCCTTTAACTTGCACTGAAATTTGTGGAGTATTTTCATTTTTAAACGGAAAGTAAAATACAGTAGGACAATATTGCATGAAAATTACCTCTCTGGCTCTGCCACTGGTGAAAGCCTCAGATCTAACTTCACCTCTGTGCTTAGGATGATGCATTTAGAATTCAGGGATGTTGCGCCTTTTTTAGTCTTAAAAGCAAGTTGCTTGTGTTCAAGTGTGCAATTGCAAACTTGTTGACTAGGACTCTTCGTTTGGAAGATGAATTAGTTTGTCCATACAGATGTCCTTTCTCAAAAGTAATAGATGGATGAAGTAACCCCTTACTTTTCTGCAGAAAAATGCATAGTCCTTAAAAAACAGGTAATATTTTTTGAGAAGTCTGAGAGGATTTTACATGTGTAAGAAACCAAACAAATTCCAAACTGAGTAAGAGAGACAGAGAGAGAAGGTTGCCTTTCTGCAAGCCGACAGCTTTCCCAGGTGTCTCATCCTCTCCCCTCTGTCATCCTGAGGCAATGTGCCTGCATTTGTGCGTAGATTTATAGTTTATTTTTATCTATGGCTTCATCTGTAGGTAGCTATTATAGCCACCTTGCCTGGATATTGTTTGGGCCTGATAGATCTGTCTGTAGTTCATCAAAGGGGAGCTGAGTGGCTAAAAGCCATTGGGTCCAGCTGAGGATGAAATACGAGCCATCAGCCTCGGTAATGGCTGTAAAATTTCATAATTACACGGCCTTTATTACATTGCATAATGATCCTGAAGCAGTATGGAACAATTAATTAAGATTTTCAACCGTGGCTCTTTCAGAAATTAAAAGGTGCTAGTGGCTGAGAAATGGGGAAGTGTCTTGTCCTAAAAGCATTAGGGATGCTTAAGAAGTACTTCCTGGGTACTAAAAAAAAAAAAAGCAAGGGAGGGGAAGGGAAAAGAAGACGTGAAGAAAAAAGACAAGAAGGCAACTAGTTAACCAGCTAATGTCAGAGTAAGGTTTTTGTACTTTTACTGCTAATTCTTAATGTCAAAGCTGCTTCTAAAACTCCCGCAGTAGTCACTGCCGTAAAGCTGTTCCTTTTCTATTCTGTAAAAATTTTCATGTCTTTTCTTCCCCCCCATGTTCTGTTCTAGCCATTTGTCACATTTATAGATGTTGAGCTCTGCACATTTTTAAATGAATGCATGGCATGACTGAGGAGGAGAGTCACTTAGCTGCGTATTGGGGTGTACTGACCAAGGGTTTTCTCTTACACACCTTCTGGTGTCTGAGGCCACTGAAATGCTTTGAAGATCTCTGCAGTTTGACAGACATCCCCAAGGAACACCTTTTTTTACTTCACTGTTTTGATATTTTTCTTCCTTCTTTTTCTTCTTTGTAAATGCAGCATGTCAGATGTAATATAATATTTTCCATGAGATTGACCTCAGACCCGATCAGAAGTAATTAGATTCCTCAGGTGCTGCAAAGGTGTCTCACAGGTTCCTGAGGTACATACAGAAAGTATTTCTGTATGTGTGCAAGGAATGGGCAGGGAGAATCAGGAGGACTGAACCTGTGCATGTACCTGTTGTGATCAGTTGCTGGGTGCAATTTGAAAGACCAGCAAATTGTGATCCAGATGGGATGTGGAGTGCTCACTGCTCCGATGGCAGGGAAGGTGATAAAAAGTCAGCAAAAATAACCATGGCATGCTCCATACACCATCAAAGGAGGGAATCTCCTTCTCACTAGGTGCAGTTCCCCCACACAAACTATTTTGATTCATATAAACTCTTGGTATAACTCTTAGATAGGATGAGCATCGAGTATTATTGTTTTTAAATTGACCAGTCATCATGTAAGGTCCTATCGTTCTAAATATTTTATGAGGATCTAAGGTTTCCCCGAGGCACCTCTGATAATAAACTTTCTGCAGAAAATTTAGAAAGGATTACGTTTCAAGGAGGAGCTGACTGCTTGAAGTAAATTCTCTTGTTGAGTCATTTATTCCCTTAATAGGAATTTTCTGATCTGCTGTCATTCTTGTTCACACACTGGGTGTCACTGCCTCTAAAACACTTGTCATTCTTTAATGGAAACAAAATAGTCATTGCAGTCAGAGCCGCAATGTCATTCCACTACCCCTTGCTGCGTCGGCAATAGTGAAAATGACAGAGCGGCTCTCAGTAGGGGTAATTAAAATGTAAATATTGATATTTTATTATTTGAAATTACTTTCCAGTGCGGCATTTAATATCTCTCCATCTGTGCGGCTCTGTTTAGCGGTCACTTTAGTGCAGCTCTGGGATGCCAAGCGGCGGCTTGATCCCCGTTATGTCAAAATGCTTGTTGCTGCTTAATTTTGATATCTAATTAAGTGGAAAAGTACAGTCCACACTGTAATCCATGGCATCTTAACCAGCTGCTTGGGTATATTTAGAATTAATCTCCACTATGGAATCATCCTAATGTATGCAATTAAGAGTCTGCCGATGGCTAATTAGGTGTATTAGAATCAGGCAGCTTCTTTTTTTTTCCTCTTTCTTTTTTCACTCCTTTTTTTTTTTATGCTGTGCATGAACTGTTGTAGACTTAAGACACAGCCTCTGGAGGTGTTCTTAATGGTATACATGCACTCAACAAGGTAAACTAGACATTCCAAATTTGTGTAGGAGAAGATCTGTGACTCTCTTCCCCCAAAGCAAGGGGACTGAAAACATCATTTGAAATTTTTGGCATCTGCAGCACATTAAGAGGATCAACTAACCAGTAGGAAAGTTTTAAAAATTGTGAGGAAGAAGGAAGATGTGTAGGACAGTGTCTTGAACTGTTGTTTTTGTGCCAGAGGGTGAAAAATGTATTTACCCAAAATTTTACAACTTGCAGTTTTTAGTCTGGCTGCGGAAAGAGATTTTATCTGGCTCAGCACGCACACGGTTAACACAGATATGTTGATTGGATGTATGCATGGTTGTCTTCATATGCTAATACATTCCAGCACTGGATTCATATTAACGTGATTGGGGAATTCCTGGGAACCTGACTTTGCCTGATGGAAAGATGGAGAGAGCGGGGATTGCACAGCTCTTGGTGAGGAAATCACTGGTGGCTTTCCCACGGGAGCAAAAGGCAAACAGCAGTGACCCAGCACTCTTGGAGGAAGCCCACAGAGGTTATCAATAAAAGGCAGCACATAGTAAATGCACAAGAAATCGCTCGTTTCCTTGAAAAAACCCAACAAACCAAAATAAACAATCCACAAAACAATATTTTATAATTCCACAAATTTTATTTTGAGCCCTAACGTGCACCAGGCTGAAGAAACTTGAACTCTAAATTTCTTGGTGTCCCTTGTGGCAATTGTTGGGAGGCCAGCGTGCCCATTAAAGTGAGCAGTACCTGAACTAATGCTAAGAGTTGTTATTACTAGTTTAATTAGGTTCCTCTCTCAAGTTCGTGTTCTTTTTAATAATTCTCTTCAGTAAAGCATATATTAACAAAACAAAAACAAACAGGAGTGAACTTATCTTGTTTAATTATATTTGACTGTAGTTTTATTTCTGCTTGGTGAACTCTTTGCGGGATCTAGGTAAGTTATACCGTGTGTGGGGCATGCACATATAGTGCTGAGTATTCTAAGCTGAACTGTGTTACCGTTTTCTGGACTGGACTTAGAGTATTCGTCCCTACTCATGATTCTTGTGGGGTTTCTTCATCTGCAGTCACTTTACTAATGACAGAATGTAGTTTTTATTTTATCACCCACAAATCTGTCTCCAGCATACCCATACTCAAATACATATGTCCACAACAGATTTAAGGAAAATTTGTGTGAAATCAATATTTATGTCGTGAGTATGATTAGTCTTTTTTTATATAGGCTCAGCAAAAGAAAACAACCAGGATTGTAAATACAGACCTGCTTCATTTTTTCCCATGCAGATAGATGTCTGGGCACACAGATGACATCTCAGAATAATCCAGATATTTTAAGAACATAGATTTAATATAAAAGGCTGTACTCTGAATACAGACTTTTTAATTCTAGGGGCAAATGCGTTTTTAGGATCACACCTTATCATCCTCCTCTACTGCCTTCAAAAAGAGGGCCAAAAGATTCCAACCCATATTCTAACCAAACCATATTTGTAGATAAGCGTTTAAAGCGCTGCGAGAATTAACTTTAAATAAGCAGACCTGATCACATAGGTAGTGCATTAGGAAGATCACCCTCAGGAATCTGCATGTTCATATTGTGACCTTAAAGAGACCTACAGCTGCACTGGGCCATATTGGCCTGCCAGTTTGAATTCTAAAATTTTTCATTGGCAGTGTCTTAGAATACAAAACCATTGCAGAGGAGGTAATTAATACACAAGGAGTGCCAACTGTCTAATGTACGGAAAATAAAAAAGCAAGCAGTATACTCCTTAACAGGTCTTCCTCTGGTCTGAGAGCATCTAGCGATAAATCAAAAGACAAGAAACACTTGTATTTCTTTTTAATAGAAAACGGCTTCTTTTTAATAGAAGGTTGGTATGAGTTTGGAAAAAAGCTGTTTAAAGTTATGTAACTTGCAGTGGTAAAACTATCCCAAAGGGAAAATCAGGCATTAATATTTTTATTGTTTTATGTTTTCCTTTTTCTCAGTGAATACTGAAATAATAAGGTACAAAATGAAAATTAATGAAAATAAAGAGTACAGTGCGTCACACCGTGTGTTTTGAGACATGCCATTAAGATGCCCCATACGTGGAGTTCCGACCAGTCTGTCCTGAAGCCTTTTTTGAAATCTGTAATGTTTCACTTCAGAGTTTTAGCAATTTGGGGTGGTTACGTGAAGTCAGGGAGAGAGTCACATTTCCCAGCTCTTTTCCATTACTTTATTAAAGCAGCAGCTCGCAAGAACTTGTGCAATAAGCAGAAGTGAGAAATTTAAAAGTAGCTGCCTAGAAGTATTTGAGCGTTTATAGAGAGAGGGGTGCCTCTAGGTACTGGAATCAGTTGGATCTCTGGTGCGTTCTGTCTCACTGTATGTATCTTACCTTGGGAAGAGATTACAAGCTTAAACTGCTCCTGTTTAGTGTTATCATGTAAGGTTTCACAGGGTAAAAGACAAACCAGAAGTATTTCTAAGTGGTATTTAAATTACATTAACACCTTTTTGTGTAGCTTGAGTGAAAGGTCACATTAAACAGGCTGCATCTTCACTGTTTGTAAATGTCTAATTTGCTGCTTTTAAATTGCTGTGGACTCCAGTTACTTAGTCCCGCTGAATGAATCCAGTGTTGCAAATACTTCTGACAAGCGAATATTTGCTTAGTGAGAATCCATTGTTCATAATGGATTGAGAGGGACATGCAGAGGGGATGCATTTTTATTGCCATGCCATCTCTGCTGTTGTTTCAGTGAGATGAAAGTAGCGTTGTGATAGAAGCCCCTTAGTACTCTGTGCAGCATTTCCCATCTTACTGGTAGCTGTAAGTGGAAAAATACTTATCGTAGGCACTTTCTCTGTGTTGTAAAATGTACTTAAAAAAAATGTATATTTTATAAGAGCTTGAACAGCTAGAGTTAGGAATACAAACAGGTAAAACCCAAGGAAGCGCACAGGCTTGGCTGAAGATATCCCAGCACTCTCTAAATGCATTTTGCTTTTGGAGTGTTCCTTGGGCACCTTTGTGTGCTTCGTCTGATCTTCCCTCTCCCACGGCCATACAGCTAACAGATGGCACTCACAACTTGCAGCGTCGAGCCCCGGTGCTGCTTTTGCACAACTGTGTTATAGGGGCAGAAGGAGAAGCATCGCTTGGAAAATAAGGTGGTTTTACTGTGTGGAAGTTGCTGGATGAACATAACATTAATTGTCGCACATCAGTTCTAAATGGCTTGGATGCTGAATCCAGCAAACAGCATAAGTGAGCCTTTGGCTTCATTTCTGGTCAGTCGTTGTAGTTTGTGCTTTGGGACTTGATTTGTGGTTTTTAAATTTGGGCAAATACCTGTGCTGTTGATTTTGTGAGATGACACCTTTCACATGAAAATCCTCAGTCATACGTAAGTTTCAATTTGCTGTGGTATCATTTGGCCAGGGTCTTCCTGAACAAATGGGTATAGAAAAAAAAGAAGAAAAAGGGGAATAAAAAAGAACTAATAGGTTCACTCTCACATAATGAGTTGTATCTGTTTCTGTTCCAGCTTTCACCGAATTTCATCCATAATCTGTGAAATATGTTTGGTGATTAGTGAGAGCACTGTCCTTCTGTTTAGTGGTTTTCATAACAGCTGAAATGTTTGTGGCTCTTGATATCTATTTTTAGACTACCGAGTATTTTGAAATGCAATTAAATCTGAGATTTTTTTTTCTTGGATTAATATAATAAAAACGATGTCTTAATTCAGATCTACTTGGGAGATTCAGCTCTAGAGGTACCCTAAAAAAACTGAATCATGTCATCTGCTTCCTTGGATTTCTGAGAGAATAATAGTAAGCGGCAGTCATGCTATAAGGGTTCCTTCAGCAAAAACCATCTTCACGTCTAGAAAAACACTGTATAGCCTTCACAGAAATTTCACTGCTGAAATTTCCCTGGCTATTGTTTACATCCCTGGAAGCCAATTGAAGTTGTATGATGGATCTGGGCAAGCGCTGAGCGTGTGCCAGCAAGGGGGGAGAGAAGGGCAGAGTGACAGCTGTACGTCCAAGAGCGCATTGCCACTGAGCCTGCTCTTGACATCAAGTAAAGTTTCTTTGTATGTACTTCTCTTCAGCAAGGATAGGCCTTTGGCCCGCTGCTTGTAATTTGACCATGAGCTCATGCACACCCTAAATAGTCCAGGCTGAGAAAAGTTTTTTAAAATGATGTTCACTGTATCAGTTTGGTGTTTTGACAGTGGCTTTTGAATCGTGCTGGAAACATCAGTACCCATAAAACATTTAGAGGGAAGTTAATCTATCAAAATTAAGTGTAAATAATTAAAAAACAGAACTCTGATGTTTCAACTGTGTAAATATATTGAATCTGCAACACACTAGTGAACACGTCATCGTCAAGCACAGCATTGATTGTACAAAATGTAAATGAAGATATTTGAAGTGCAAACCAGGGCAAGCAAGAGGAATAATTTAACAATCACCGAAACACTTGGTAAAATAAATGGGAGGTGGTTATCAGGAAAAGTGAGCAACTCCCAGATTTGCCAGCAATTTCATACCTGGTTTGATCAGATGCTCAGATTTCTAAGCATGTAGCAGAGAGGAAGGGAAGTTCATTCCCTGCAAAGTTAAATAAACCTGGATTTAAGTCTTGAGTAGCCTGATTGAGGCATCACATCTAATGTTTTCAGGCTGAAAATAACAGTAGGGATAAGTCCAGCCACTGTCCTTTTTTGTCCAGTAGGTCTTGAAGTGCTGTGCGCAGGGCACAGATCTTACTTTGGCACTTGACCATCTGCAGCTACTTCACTCTAGCCCCTAGTGACTTAGTGTCCATGAAGTCCATCTTAATGAAGTAGAAGAAAGGATCTTCAGGAATATAAAAGATTTACCCTGCTTAGCATGGAGCTGTGTGCAATGTGAAATAGAGAGCAAGTAGTGCATGTGCTGATGTTTAAAAAGATCTGTGGTTTAAACAGCTCCATCTAAGAGACTGTGAACTGTGCTTTGGAGCGCTCAGTGCTGCAGAGTATGGTCAGCTCCACCACTGGTCGTTCCTATAATAAGAATGCTAAGGCCTTTTTACCCAATTATTTCTGCTTCCTTTGAGCTTTGGGTTGACTCGTCTGTGTAAAAAATACCTCACAACAAGCATATGTTCAGTTGCTCAATCAACCTTTTCTCAATCCACACTCTGTGATCTCAGTGAGTCATTACGGCATAATTACAATTTGAGTGTGATACGCTGTTTGTAGAAAAGTAGCTATTTTTAGCTGAAGAAACACTATGGTCCCTGAAAGGAGGAGAAAGAAAGCAAAACTGGAAGGGAAAAAAATCTGTAACCAGCAAATCAATGCTATTGTTAACTGATATTACGAGACACCCTGTAGATTTACAGTGCCTGCCTTCAGCCCCGTACGAACCGCGCTGAACAGAATGCCTAGCAGGGGTTAAATTCATATGCCTGTGCTGCAGCCTATTTCTGTCAACACTCAGCTCAGGAAATAAACATTTATGCTTTCTGAAATGAAAGTGTATTTTTGAAGACTAGCCGTCAGATATTTTTTGCCCTTCACACTTTCAAATGCTTAGCCTTTTTTGTAAGTTGACTGCAAAGTGCATCAGTTTGCTAGGCAAAAAGAGAAAAAAACCCTTGACAAGTGCCCATGGCATCATTGTCAAGCACACAAACGTCTAGTAGAAGATGGCAGGAGGGTTGGCACAAAACATGCTTCCTTCAAGCTTCTTACCTCAGGGCTACCTGACTCTTGAGAAGCCTTTCAATCCTTCCAAATGACGTTATTGCAAACTGTCATCTGGTTTATTTGGAGTGCGCTGTGTGGCAGATAAACATGCTATTTAACTGCAGGTCAAGGTACAGAGTCATTCTGCTCGCAAATGCCTCCGATACATTAAATGGCATTGACTTGGGGAGGGAGATGGAGACAGATCAAAGTTGTCACCAATATGGAACATGCTGAAGGGGAAAAAGGTACACAACGTTGTGTTTTAGAAAGCCATTATGCACTTCTACATTTAAAACATTGACCTGCAAGACTTTTGCAGATTAAGGACCCACACAATCCATGTCAAAGTTGCACAACCCACCATCATGCAGCATTTCAGGGTGGTTTGGAAGGAGCTTTACAGTTGTGACTGGGGAGGCTGGGAGCTGGGAGTGCATTTTGTCTGATTTGGAGATTTATTTTTTAAAAAAACACCGTTTCTATTTTAAAATAGAGAATGTCCACTTGTCACAGAACGTGGCTGATCTAGGGGCTTCATATAACAAAGGCTCAGAGAATCAGAGTACAGTTTGGCAGGAAATAAGTATAACCTCCTCCAAACAATTAAAAACAAATCTCTGTGTGTAAATACACGTGCCTGCTTAATCTATTCTTTTAACTGTGACTTGCTGAGCAGTTATTGAAAGGGCATTGGTGTGATACAAGAGATGTGTTGGATCCTTACGCATTTTCTGAGAAATCAAAACAAAACAAAAACAGATTAATTACAACTTGATGCAGCTTTACATTCCCAAGGGAGATGCTTTTAAAAGTTAAAGCACGCTTTCACTGAGCAGGCTTTCAAGGGAAAGTTACTTCAGTCAGAAAGAAAAGAATCGTGTTTATTTGATTTATTATTGGACAACAGAACCATGTGGCTTATATTTGCCAGTTTTTTTGTAAGGTGTTGTTTTGGGTTTTTTGGTATGTGTCATATACAAACAATTAGTGCCTTTACTGCACTAGACTGCAGATTTTTCATGAGTACAGTACAATAAATAATAGGCAATGTCCAATTTTCCCACTTCACACATGTAATTTCTTTTGACTGTGGTGCAGAATAAATGTTATTGAAGCACAGCGTTACTTATTTTTTAAAAACCCTCAACAAACCTGCACTGAAATAGGTAAGTAAATAAAAAAGCAACTTGGGAGGGGGTTTTTTTAAAGGAAAAAAAAACCCCAGAAATTGCAGGTTAAACTTCTTTTTATATCAAAACTGATTTTATTGCTTTTGCTTAATTAAACTCCTCAGAAGTGTGTGAAACTTTGTTATACCTGAAAAATTGTTAATTTGTAAATCACGGGGACAAAGGGGCTTCACTGCAACTTTAAAGTTTCTATGCACGTAAATGTCAATAGAGTGCCTTCTCCATCATCAGCACTAAATTCACATTGATGCCTCTTTTCTTCTCTGTATTGATCCTTCCATGAGAACGTAGATTTGTATCTGTTAATTAATGCGTCCTGAAACAGCGTTTGTATTAATCAGGCAGATAAGAAAAATTGGATGCCTGCACCCTCATGACAACCGTAAAAGTGCTGGCCCTGATAAAATCGTGGATGGACCTCAATAAAAAAGTTCCTCCTTCCACTCAATAAACTAATCATCCTGCTTTTAATTATTCGGCAGAAAGATGTGTGGAGATTGGAGAATGTGTAAATCTATTTACTAACAGCAGTGTCTGGGAGAGAGAATGGGGCTGTCACAGGACGGTGCTGCAGGCTACGTTCTCTGTCCATCTGCTTCTGCAGAAAAACTGGTTCTTGAAAGACGGGGAAGGAACAGAAATGTTGAAGCTAATTGAAATAATGAATTCTTCCCTCTAAGCTTTCAAATTATTATTTCTTCTCCATTTCCCTCTTATGTATTTTAATCGCAGATGTGTTATTTTCCATTGTCACCTCTTCAAGGGTTTCCTGTTGTTGCTGGCTCAGGTTTTGTTGGGGGTTTTTTGAAGGCAGAGAGCCACGGTTCTATCACAAGACTCAAAAGACAGTAGGAGAAAATGAAAACAAATAAGGGGAAGAAATATGAGAGAGGGAGCGTGCAACCAGTTTTATGTAGCATTTTTTATGGATGCCTGGTGGTTTGGATGTGGGGTTTTCTTTTTTTTTATTGTATTAGTTTTGCTGCTTAGCACTTACAAGGAAAATCTTGTTTGGAGCAGATGCCTTGCAGATTTGCTGGGTTTTGATATATTCCTGCCTCACTGTGACTCTCGACTTTCAAAACAGAAAAATGCATTTAAGTGTAATTGAACACCAAAAAGAATGTTCTTACAGCAGGAACTCTGTCAAAGGACATGTAAGCAGCTCCATAAACAATTGAATGAAAGCCTCAGACATGTCTTAAGACCCTTTAAGAAAAGCTTGACTAATCCCCTTTGATGATTTTATTAAGTACTTGTGGTTGATGGTGCCAACTGGCAAACTAGTGCATGTCACCAACAGGCCAGGAAAATCACTTCCTCTCCCATATTGTTTTGTAGCTCCTAATGTGATTGCGATATTAGCAGTTTGATACAATAAATTAACAGGTTCTGTAAAAAGGAGTCTGAAAAAGGAAGACAGTAAAGATGTTTGCCCTTACTGATCCTATTAGGAAGGACAGCAGGAAAAAAAATAAAGAAAGCAGAAGTTAATTAATTAAGAGGCAATTATTACATATTTGGTTGCCCTCAGCAAAAGGACTGCTATGCACTTGGCACTTTAATGTGCCATCCTGTTTTTTCAACAAGTGCAGTAGAGGTGGGAGCCATTACAGAAGTAATTACTGTCTTTTCTGGGAATGATAGGTGTTACTTCTCTTCCCCTTAGGTTAAAGTTCAAAGAGACTTTTCCTCTTTGTGGTAATAACCTTAATTCTATTGAAATACCAAATCTTCCCCTTTTAAAGAAAGTTACTTTTTTCTCTGCTACGTTATCCTTTTTGGTTGATGGTGGCAATCAACAGTCACCACATCTCTGTTTCACAGCATCCTGGTTTAGAACTCAACAGGAGTATTTCAGAAGAAAGAAGACATCATACAAATCAGACTGTCACTGCAGCACTCCCAAAGTTAATACGGTTCTTACAGAAAAAGCCTGCAAATTCCCACTTTTTTTAAACTTTGCCTGTTGATGAGCAAACCCTTGATCTTATACAGATTATCTGTCCTGTAGTAGGATGGGGAGGAGAGCCCCAAAAGCAGAAGGGAGGCTAATAGAGCACGTATATGTCTTATCAAAATGTATTTAAAAATAAATCTAAGAGAGGAGCAGATTTCTGACAAATCCCAATGTGCTTAACGTTTTTCCTGTATTTTTTTTTCCTGTGCAGGATTCTCCACTTTGTCTCTAGCTGACCAGATGAGCCTTCTGCAGAGTGCTTGGATGGAGATTTTGATTCTCGGTGTTGTATACCGGTCACTTTCTTTCGAGGATGAGCTCGTATATGCTGAAGATTATATTATGGATGAAGACCAGTCCAAACTGGCAGGCCTTCTTGACCTTAACAATGCCATACTGCAGCTGGTAAAGAAATACAAGAGCATGAAGCTGGAGAAAGAAGAGTTTGTCACCCTCAAAGCTATAGCACTTGCTAATTCAGGTTGGCAGAGTGGCATGCCAGTTGCCACATTTTTCATATGTTCTTTATTTTTTCTCCTCTCCATAGTACTTTCTGCCTGCTTGCTTTAAATTTGGGGTTAGAATACAAAATTGCTAATCAGACCCTAGACTAAAAGATTATAAGCAAAGCAATTCAGACTAAGAACTTTCTGATTCTAAGTAATTGTGAAATGTGTTCCTAAGGTGGGGGGGGATACTGCACTGTATGATTATTTTATAGGCAAAGATCCCTTCAAATGAATATAGATGTTGTTCTTTTGAATCTATTCCATAATCCAGACAAGCCTAATCATTGCAATTAAAAGGAACGGAAAGAATGGATGAGAATAGGTTATGTATGTTCCCTTGAATGCAGCTACTCATTTGTTTAATAGAGCAAATTCAGAAATTCTAATTTAATCTCCCAAGGACCACACCTTACTTTACAGATCTTCTACGAATATCCAAATGCTTCTGCAAAGATTATTAACCATGCAGCAAGGGTTAAAAACAAACAACATAGGGTTTTTTTTCCCTGTATTTGAATTTAAAAGTGCTGAAACAGTGAATACTGTCAGATAAGTAAAAATCATTTGTGCTTTGTTGTTTTTCCTTTTGTGTCTCCTTAATGCTTTATTGTGGTCTTCAGTCCCTTTTAGCATTTGCATAAAGTTCACGATAGATCCCTCTTTAATGACGTGCTGATCATTAGATACCTGTGTGTCAATAACATGCTCTGATGCTATGTTCCATTGACAGTCACACCGTGCCCCTCCATCTGCTTTTGTTTTGACCCTATCTTTGAACTTTATCTTGGTTGCTGGCCAGTAGTTTTCCCTTTAATTACAAGAAGGAAACTGTCAATAAAATCTGTTAAATGGGATGCAATGAGTGGCTTGAATGGGCGGATGGCTATTTGTTCAAATTCTGCAGCATTCAAGGTATTGACAGTTTGTTTTCTGGGGCCATATGTGACGATCAATCTCAGGCTGGGCTCAGCCGCGCTGAAAAATGAAAAACCAGATTGCTTTTGCTTACTTGTGGATGACGACTTGTGATTTGGCGCGGTCCTAGTGAGATGAGACCTTCTGCCCAAATTGCCCCCCTGAGAGCCAGGACGCGTGACTGTTTTTAGAAATAATTTTTTAATTGATTTTGTAATTAACAGTTCATCTACAATATTGATGCATGAATCCTCAGATTGATAGGAGGGAAATTGTTTTCAACAATGAAGTTGTACTTTCCTATTTGTCTTTGTAATGTGATTTAGCACTCTGCATTTTTAATTGGAAATATAATTCAAAAACATGCAAAGCCAAAATGCTTATTAGTTTCTTTGTAAAATATTCTCCACCCCAATAACTCTGCCCTTAGTTTTAGAGCATTCTCTTATTTCCAGGATAAGCAAGCTGCTGAAATGCCTCTCGAAGATCACAATTATTTTTAATTGAAGATTTATTTATAATTTTTGACCACTGCAGATAGACACTTGAAGCAGCCACAAAAAGTCTTTTTCTCAAAACTGGTCCTGCTTAATGAACAGAGCAAGAAAGTTACCTGGAACTAGGAGTGTAAATTGAGAAGGTTTTTTGTGTCTATTTTGATTCTGTGATTTAAAGACTGAATTAGAAGTATTTTGGTAGTTTGCTTGATAAAAAGGGTAAAGAGCTAGAATGTAGGGATATGTTGTTAAAATACAGTGCTTAAGTAATCGTAAAAGTACTGCTGCTGAAAAAAAGTTTAGTCGTACATTGTGCATGGAGTGTATCAAAATCATCTGTAGCTTCATTAACTTCACTGGGAATTACACCCCGGGTAACGTCAGAGATAAGTACAATCCAGCACACTAAAATTCAGGGCATATTTAAGTGAAAACATTTCCTTCCATCATCTTAAAAGGAATAAAATTGCTCTTGTAAAATGAAAGGAGGAGTTAAAAAGCAGCCCAGCCATTCAACTTCCCTTTCAACGGAATGTTTTGACCACTAACATTCAGCATTTCAGCTTCAGATTGTACATGCAGTAGATACCAAACTTCTCTCAGCTGTAGCTGCAATACCTGCAGGTGTAAAATAGCACCTGCAGAATTGCAGCCCATCAAAGAATATCAGACCCCTAGTGTTTTAATTTACAAATGCAGCTGAAATTAAAGTAAAATTAATATCATAGTAAAGGTAAAATTTTGGTCTTCTTTAGAGACAAACCCAGAAATAGCTTAATTTGATATAAACATTAACTTGCTTAATGTAAATGCAGCTATAGCTGTAAAGCTGAAATGAAAAGAAATAACCTTTATAAAATAAATTGGCAATTCACATTATAATGTATTTCATTGCTACATCTGCTTTCTTCCAAAACTTCCACTATTTATTTTTCCAGTTCAAAAAATATTAGCCTTTTTTACGGCTGTAGAGAGAATGGATGAAACATAATAAGAAATCTTGGGCATTTCAGATGTTTTTGCCGTATCTGCACTATCTAGAAAGATTCCTGGGCTGCGTCTACAGTAAACAGTAGACAAAGATGATTTTATAGCTTTGTATCTGAGTTAGTGATTTATGATACAGTGTCATCGTACTTTCCCTGCTGGTGTATAGAAGCAGGAAAAAGAGATTGTAGATTGTCTTCTTATTGATTGTGTTTTGTTTGGTAAATACCACAAGCCTTATTTTGGCCAACAAATTGCAGTATCATGAGCATTAAAACACTCCAGATGCTAGCTTCTCTTTAGGTCTGCAGGGTCTACTAGTGCAGAGCTGGATCTGAGATAATCCTGCCATTTGGTTTCTAAAAGGTGGGGAAGAGGAGCCATTTTTCAGGAACATTGTCTGACAGCCATTAGGAAATGTACCCTTGGCACTGGTTTCAGATGAGATGTATATAGCGTCTGAAAAGTTTAAATACCTATAGAAGATACTGCCTGTATAGACTTGAACATGCATATTTCAGTCCAGTATCAACTCAAAGTTGATACAGTTATGTTTCTGTATGGAATTTATCAAAGTTAGTTTTCAACATCTGCATTGATTCCATAGTAATTAATCCACCCCTCATGCTTGGACTCCAGAGAAGTCCTCCTCATCACAGCATTGCCTTGTCCTGTCAGTGTCACAAGTTCATAGAACTATAGAATCATCAAGGTTGGAAAAGACCTTCAAAATCATCAAGTCCAACCTTCTGCCCTACAACCACTAACCCATCTCCTGAAACACCATGTCTGCCTGTGTTTTGAAAGCTTTGAGGGATAGTGTCTTAACCACTGCCCTGGGCAGCCTGTTCCAAGGGTGCACCACTCTTTCTGTGAATAAATTTTTCCTAATATCCGATCTGAACCTCCTTGTTCCAAGGCCTCACCACTCTTTTTGTGAATAATTTTTTCCTAATATCCAATCTGAAACTCCCCTGGCACAACTTGACCCCATTTCCTCTTTTCTTATCACTAGTCACTAGGGAGAAGTGGCCAACACCTGCCTCACTGCAGCCTTTCCTCAGGGACTTGTAGAGAGCAATGAGGTCTCCCCTCAGCCTCCTCTTCTCCAGGCTGAACAGCCCCAGCTCCCTCAGCCTCTCCTCATCAGACCTGTTCTGACCCTTAATCAACCTAGTTGCCCTTCTCTGTTCCCTCTCCAGGACCTCTGTGTCCTTCCTGTACTGCAGTTCCTTTCCCTCTTTCTCCACCTTCTCCACCCAAAAGCATGTAGGTACCTTGATGTTACTGGCTGCGGTGCCCTGCGTTCTGCCTCATGCCGCCCAGCCGAGGCAAGCTGGCACCGATGAGCACTTTGTTTACCCACGCAGAAAATCAACTTTGAGTGGTTTCCAAAACATGCATGTACCAATTACTTCCTTGTGTGTGAGGGAAGGCGAGGTATTTACAAAATATGTCTGAAGCGTACACAGGCGTGCGTGTGTGGCACAGGAAAGAGGAGCTGCTCCTCTCTTTAGTCAGCAAATGCTTTTGCATATTGACCAGTAACACTAAATGCCAGGGAGTTGCAGGTGAGCAGTTTTTTTGAAATTGCCTAATCAGTAAGGACTAAATTGTGCCCTCAGGCCATATGTTGTAGAAGGACTCACAACTGAGACCAGGTTTTTAAGAGGAGCTCCGTTCCCAGCTAAGGCATGGCATAAAGAAACCAGTGTCAGACTACATTAGCACGTTTCAAAATATGATCCACGTCTCTCTGCCTAATAAGCTGCTGGCTTCTTGACAAATCTGACCCAGATGTGGATGTTAGGCTCTAAAAATTATAACCCTATGCACTACTGAAAACTTAATCTTAAGCACTGATACTAGCAGTCTAGTCTGTACCACCAGGAGAAAAGGACCTGCTCATCATCACAGTTTCTTGTCTTTCTTATTAATTTTCCTAAAAAGACCCAACCCAATACCCATTCAGCACTGCTTACTTCTTACTTCCTGATAGAAGATCTCATGCATTTTAGAATAATGATCAAGACTGATGCCAGTAATGTCACAGCATCGTCCATCCTGGTAAAAAAAATTGGTTTAAGCTTACAGCTTCACCAGCTTCCCAGCCACCAAAACAGTGTACCCAGAGCATTAGTCTTAACACCATTAAATAATATTTCATAATAGAAATTAATTGATAGAACCCCCAGAAATCACTTCTTCCACATTACATCTTTGTTCCCAGGACAGGCTGGTTTCTCTTATGTCACAACATACTACAGCTAGTTTCTAACAGTGCCATTTTTAAATTACTCATCTTGTTAGTGTTAGAATTTATGATTTAAATGTTTCTGTTGTAAACAGGCACACATTGTACGTATATACACACACTGGTGTGTTAGCAGTGTGTTCCCAATGCTTATTTTGCAAATATGAATAGCAAAGTCTGTTAACTCTTTCCTGTGACGTTGTGTGGAGTGCTGTAGCATAGAAATACATTTTTAAGAAAGGCTGTTGCCACTATAGATAGACTGTTACTGTTGCTTGAACAGTTTCTTCTTATTATTCCACTTTCATGTAATCAATATGTGGCAGCCACAATTGTTAGGGAAAATAATAACTCTGCTACCATGTACTTCATGATAGCATTAGGCAAATGGTAGCAGAGTTAATCAATGCTTTAATTTATTTTTTCTTTTTCTGGCAGTCTGTCTAGTAACTGAATAAGTCTGAGATACTCCTTACTTATTTATGAAGATGTAGATGTTATTTTCGTGCTAGTAGCCTGGACTCAGGAAGGGTGGCAAGCGAGGCTAGGGCTGTCTTCACTGCTATTCATCCTGCTTTTCCACAGCACTAAACTAGTGTCTCTCAGTGGTAATTGTGGCAATTATTCTGTCTTGTAGTGGAGGAACTGGATTTCGAAGCATTCATTCAACATTTTCTTTCAGTTGGTATCTTATCTCCCAGCTCTATCATTCAAATTCCCCCTTTTCCAGAATTTTAGTATATGTATTGAATCAGTTCATAATACATAATTTGTGCTGCACTGCAGAAATATTCCTTTATTATTGTTTGGAACCAATGCAATCCAGGCTAAGACCTCATTCACTAAAATCAATCACAGATTGCTTTCTTTTATATTTTTGTTTCCCACTGCCTGTAGTTCCTGTGGACAAGGAATTCTGAATTTATTCCACTTTAATTTCCAACATATATTTTAGTTGAAGTGTGTGTTTCCAATAGAAAATCCAGACGACAGACAGTTTTTGCCACGCTGTTTTGTAAAGGGAAAATGTTCTGTTTGTCTCTGTGCTTGTCTTTTAGCCAGTGAGACCCCAGCAAATAGTTCTGTTCAGGAAAGATGGAAATGTGTGGTCAAAATGAAGTGTGTTTGTTGACACTACACAGGGAGGACCAAAATAAGTATCTGAGGTGATTAAAATTATGGGCTGCAAAAGGGTGGGGATTCTTCCTGGGCAGTGGAACCAAGAATCTAGTTTAGTTTGCTATCAACAGTTTCCATGGGTTGCTTCTGTTTTAAGCAATATGCATCTCAAAATGTCACCGTGTTGTGTTTCTCATAAAAATTGTATAGAAACATAATGTAGGCAGGCGCTGCAGAAGCACAGGTTTCTCTGGGTAAATCTGGAACATGTTTCCCTGTGTAAATCTGGAATATGTTTTGGGCAGGAGAGGAAGGGCTTCTTGAATTCTGAGAACAGTTCACCCGTCAGTCGTTCTTTGTGGGATTTTTGCATTGGCAATGCAACCTAGGTAATAAATTCCTGTTATTTGAGACATAATCCAGATTAGGATTTTGTTGTCCTTACGTAAAGCAAAAACCATTTTGCCTGCTGTTCTTACTCATCATCCCACCCAGTTCTTCCAGGATCCTACAACTTTCTAAATGGATTTATCTGGTGAACTGCTCAGTTATACAGAATCACAAACCTCACAGCAATTGCTGTCTTTTGAGTACTTGTTGATATTTGCCTCTCTGATGGTGCTCTATCAGTGTCTTAATGTGTGTGTTCGCTGCTGTGTGCTCCCACTGCTTGATTCACTGTAGTAATTTCTTCCTTTATGCTGCCTGAATTTTCTGACGTGAAGAACATGTTTCATTTGAGACCCCTGGGTTTCTGCTGCTTCTTAGTGATGTTACATACAAAATACATGCTTTCCAGCCTTGAACATTCCTCAGAGCTGTATTTTGAGAGGTCTCCTTGTCCTTAATTCAGGTGCTGTCCAATCTCGAGCTATATGTCACCCTTTGTGGTGTGTTTTAAGTAATTCCTGGGTGGCTGGATGTTTATTTGCTGCATTTGAGATGAAGTTGGAATTTTAAACAAGGCAGATTGTAATCTGGACCTTGCGGAAGTTTTCATGGATGAAAACTCTAGTCTGTTCTCCCATTTCTGCACAGCGATAGAATCAACTCGCTGGTCAGAAAAGCTACAGTTCTGTTTTCCTTTGCTGTGATGGTGAAGGAAAGCACTTGCAAAGATAGAATGAGATTCTCCAAGCAGAGCTCAGTGAGTCAGTGCCCTCATTTGTTGATCTTGCTCTCTCACATCACAGCATTGATGTCAGACAGAAACCCTGCGTTCTCAGCAGCACATTCTACCAACAAGTCTTGTGTTTCTGTGTTGGGTTTTACAGTTTCACCATTCTTTTTTCTTGCAGGGTATTTACACCCGAATCACGCTTGCTTTGAAACGAAAAATTTTCATATGACCCTGTTTAATTTCATTTTTTATATAGGCACAGATTCTTAAGTCTATTGTATCTGGATATAGGTTTCCTCTAGGTACTCCCTGTGTAGGATGTAATTGTAAATTATCCAGACCATCTATGAAGCCACTCCAACAAAAAAAAAACAAGAAACCAACCCAAAACCAAAAGAAAGTTGGTGGGTTTTTTTGTATAGGAAGAACATTCAGAATCTTTGTCTCTTACTTATAATTCACTTTCGTATTGTCTGTGGAATTATTTATTTCCAGATTGTCGTACAGACTCTGTGTTCCCTTAAATTATGGTGGTTCTTGTTGACATTGCCCTCTCTTGCTAGTGAGTGTAGGGTTTATCAGCAGTAAGTTAACCTGCACTGAATTCACTTCTACATCTGCCAGTCTGTAGTCACTGAAGACAATTCTCTTTTATTTTTTCCCTTTGGCTAGTTCAGCATTTTCAACCGTTTTCCTTATTTTCAAAGGCTTGTGCCTGAGGGATTGAGATCTACATTCGTTTAATATCGGGAATAAAGTGGAAGTTCCAGACTGCAAGACTGAAACTTGAAGAGAGATCTTTGTAGAGATTAATATTTTCCTGGGCAATCTGTGAGCTGAATCAAGTCTAATTAAGTAGCATAGTTTTAGTGAGTTTGCATTTAAACATTAGCAGACCCTTGAATGGGTAAAGCTGAAATGAGTTTGAATCTTTCCTGTAAATGGGGAGTTAAAGTATCGTCTTTTCATTAAATCATTTTTAAATCTTTTGGGCTAAATCAGCATCCTAAAAGAACAGTTTGAAGTCTTAATCACTGTTTAGAAGTGCTCCTCTGCTGGCTTTTTCTTGCCCCATTTCCTGTGACAAAATGTGTTTTCCCAAGGCACAACTTCCTAAACTGCATCACAGACCACTGTTTGGTCAGAGAGAGCTTGTGTGAGGCCACATCTCTTGTGTGAGTGAAGAACTGTGTGGTCATGTTCCTCCCAGCTGCTAAATTAATTTCAAAGACAGCAACAAATACATTAAATGCTGTATTACAGTTACTTGCTGTTTTACTGGAGGGGTGGTACACAATCACCCCTGCAAGGAGAGGAGAAAGATCAGGGAATACTTTGGATTGGAAGGGACCTTCAAACCTCCAACCACCATTGCAATGAGCACAGCCATCAACTAGATCCAGTTGCCCAGAGCCCTTTCCGACCTGATCTAGAATGTTTTCAGGGCTGAGGCATCTACCACCTCTGTAGTCAACCTGTAGGCAACCTTACCCCCGCATTTTAAGATGGAAGAGTTTGAGAGCATGGAATGTAATAGATGTGTCAGAGGGCAGGTTTTGATTCCTCTTCTGTTCATGCATTTGAGGTGTTCTCTTCCTTTTTTCCTGTTTCTCTATAAGGAATATGTAAAGCACAGATAGTCCTAATGCTGCAGGCTATCCAAACTGCAGAGGGTCTCAGGAAAGTTTCATCTCTGTGAAAAAAATCTGTTAGTCCAGACTCCATCCATCTACTTTCAAACTCAAACACAGTTGCGGTTACTAGTACTGATTGTGGGAAGAATCAGAAATCGTATTTGTAACTGTGAATCAGAATCTGGTTTGGCATAGGGTTAAAAACTAAAAATGTGTAGTTAGGTTCTCCAGAATGACTTCTCTCTTCATGCGGTGTGGTGTAAAAAACAAAAAAATCACAAGTGTTTGACTTGCCAAGCATTGGTTGCAGATAAAACCTTCCAATTTGGTTCCCCAGCAAACCTGGCCCTGGTGCTGTGGGTCTGACAAGAGGAAAAAGAGATGTGTAGTGTCTGCACAAACTATGTGTGGTGTGTGGAAAAATTACTCAGAGTAGCACATTGTGGTTCCCTAGCACAGCAATGAAAATCCAACGACTTGATACAGTCAGGGACCACAGACAACGGTTTGTGTGAAGTTTGCATTCCAAGTGCTGGATACTGTGCTTCGGACATCAGTCAGGTTTGTATCAGCCTGTTAGCATGTCCATGTCTGTCTGTAGGACACAGACTTTGCAGATTTTCTCTTACTGACACAGATTTGTTTATTAGGACTGCCCTATTGTGAAAATCAAAAATGTGTGGATTTGGGGAATGGTCTCATATTAATTAGAACTAGATTTTGCTAGAGGTAATACTTCCCTCTCATCTATTTTTACAAACGTTTTTCCCTAAGAGAGAGATTTTTTTGCTTTTCTCTGCTTTCAGCACAGTACACCTTGATGTGCAGCATCACATCCCCACAGCGAACGTCTCCACTGCCTGCTTCTTAGAGTATCTGTTCGCTAAGACTCGGAATTATTAAACCTGGAAAATTCCCATAGGACTCTATTATGTGTAATTAACAGATAAACTGTCATCAGAATCAATAAAACGTGCTAAATGATCCAAACTTGTATATAATTAAGTGTCTGTTTTAGAGCAGGAGCTGTAACTTTGATTTTTTTTTTTCTTCTTTCCAATGTGCACATTTGTTTTGACAATAGAAGCCAGAACAATTTTGTTAACCTGTTCCTGACTGGTTTGTGTTTTAGTTTACACGATTGTGTTTGAAAAGGGAGAGGTGTTTACTACCTGGCCTAATTATCCAAGGAAATAGTGGCACAGCAACTTTTAGGGACTGAATCTTAGAAGCATATTAATTCTCTGAATGTAATTTGGGTATTTGAGGCACGTGCAGAGTTTGATGTTATCATTAACAGGGTAAAATGTGAGACTATCACAATACTGATCCAGGGATCAGACTGCTTAATACAGGGCTTGGAAATGATGATGCAAGTTGTTCCTCGCCATTATTCTGTCTAGGGACAGGAGCTTGGTTCCAAATTCAAAAATTAAGATCTAGAGTTTCAAGGATACCCTTTAATAGTGCCATGTCTCAGTTTCACCCTGAGCTGAACTTGCACAGTGTAGCCTGTCCCTGGGACTTGTACCCCCTCACAGCAGTTATTTTTTCATAGGGTGTTTTATTTGCTCTGTGATTCTGTTGAACATCCAAACTTTGGAGGCTGATAGGGGCTGTTTGGTGGCCTCTTTGCCCTATGACTTTTCTTCTTTACTCACATTTACCTCACTTTGTACCACATCAGGGTTTTTTTGGCATTTATGACTACATAAAAGTCAGAGAATTAAGGCTGCTCATCCACAGTCAACTCAGCGTGTTCTCGAGGACATCTTCCCTTTCTGTATCTATACTGTTGAGGGTTTTACAGTTATTTCAGTTAGATCTTTTCTTCTTATTTCACACTTCCATTGCTTTAATTTCCAGGTCATGTAGCAGTTTAGTTTAGTTCCTGTTTTGCGTTGCTTCTAGGCTTGTCACTCAATACTTCCAGCATCAGAGCATCTCACCTGGAAAGGTAACAGGGCGAGGTGTTCACTTTGAGTGTTTTAGTAAAAGCGCAAGAGCCCAACAGTAACAAGATAAACCACCCTCTGAGTGGGCGGGAGGGAACGTATATGGCTTGTAGGAGATGTTAGCTTCAGAGAGCAGCATCTGTTCAGGAGCACACGGCATGTTGCCTGTCTGATTGAATGGGAGAAGATATTTGTAAACCTCTCAGGAAGTAATCAGACTTGCTTTTCCCTCGTGCAGTGCAGTGGTCCTGGTCCCACAAGTATCATCTGAGCAGTGGGTCCTGATGATGTCTTTGGACTCCACAGCCTTGGAGCCTGACTCATGATCTTGCCAGGCTTTTCCATAGCAAGGTGGTCATTCTTGCTTTGCTGGTAAAACAGAGACCTCACTTCGTGCAGCTGCAAGAGATGTTTTTTAGAGCAGCAAAGGGGGTGATGATTTTACTTGTTTGCGAATGGTGGAGAGAAAGATAAACAAAAGCTAATTGTACATTTGTAGTTCCACAGTAGCTCCAGATATTTTTCTGAGGTCAGTATAGAAATCTGTGGGTAGGTATCTACCTTCTTGGTGAAGAACCAGTGCAAGTGCTGTGTGGCCGTAGTGTTGATCTGACTTTTGACGAACTGACACCTCCTGTTGCTCCTTTGTTTTGCAGACTCAATGCACATAGAGGATGTTGAGGCAGTGCAGAAACTTCAGGATGTCTTGCATGAGGCTCTGCAGGATTATGAGGCTGGGCAGCACATGGAAGACCCACGTCGTGCAGGCAAGATGTTGATGACTCTCCCGCTTCTGAGGCAAACCTCCACCAAGGCTGTGCAGCATTTCTACAACATCAAACTCGAAGGCAAAGTCCCCATGCACAAACTTTTTTTGGAAATGCTGGAGGCCAAGGTCTGACTAAAGCATCATGGGCTTCCCCATCATGCACGTTTTAAAAATAATTAAATAAATAAAAGGGAAAATAAACAGGATAATAATGGCAAGAAACTTAGTGTTTAATTAAGGAAAAAATGACTGCACTGATATTTAGCAGCAAGACTGTGAAGCAGCTTCCAACTTTTTTCTTCTGTGTCTTTCTGATGCAGTTTTTCTTTTCCTTTCCTTTCCTCTCTTTTCCTTTCTGTTCTTCCTTTCCTTTTTTCCTTTTCTCTTTTTTCTTTGCTGCTGAACTTTTAAAAAGAGGTCTCTAATTGAAGAGAGATGGAAGCCAGGCCTGCCAAAGGATGGAAATCCATAATATGGATGCCAGTGAACTTATTATGAACCATAATGTCCCCAATGACAAAGGAATCAAAGAGAGAACCACCGTACCTAGCAGTACAGTACAACACGATGAACTGACTGAATGCAGTATTAGGTTTCATAGGAGCAGTCTCTAATTAGACGACTAAGCGACGATGCATCGGCTGCTTCTTATCATTGCATTTTCCATCTAGATCAGTTACAGCCATTTGATTCCTTAATTGTTTTTTCAAGTCTTCCAGATATTTCTTAGGTTAGCTACAATGTAACTTTTTCAGGGAATAGTTTAAGCTTTATTCATTCATGCAATACTAAAGAGAAAGAAATACTGCATTTTTGTGCTGGCTTGAACAATATGATGAACAATAATAATGAAGGACAAATGAATCCTGAAGGAAGATTTTTTTAAATGTTTTGTTTCTTCTTACTAATGGAGATTTTTTTGTACCAGCTTTACCAGTTTTCAGCCATTTATTAATGTGGGAATTTATCTTACTAAAGCAATAGTCGAAGGGAAGGTGCATATTATCACGGATGCAATTTATGTTGTGTGCCAGTCTGGTCCAAAACATCCAGTTTCTTAACATGAGCTCCAGTTTATAACTAAATGTTCACTGACTCAAAGGATTAGATTACACCTACAGTATATCCGAGTAGTCTAACGTAGAAATACTCCATGTCAAATACCAATCCGTAATGGTGTTAGGAGACAGCGACTGTACAGAGGTATAGTTGCTACGTGATTTCTAACTGCTTCAGTTGCAAATGAACAAAGATACTGCCTGTTTGCAAAATTGTAACCTCACACGCAGGAAAAACCCTACGAACCAATAGTAGCTTAGGAGGCAATACGGCAAATGCCGACGTTTGCGAAATTAAGAAATCAGAGTAGTAGACTTCTGACCAAATTGAAGAATTTAACACTTCTATACCTTATTTATTGATTTAGATTTTGTTTTGTAAATGGCAATCTTTAACAAGTAGCTAAACCAGTATACGTGCTTTTCAACCAGTATCGTCACAGCATGAAAGTCAGTCAGATTCAAGACTGTTACGAGGTGTAATCTAATGTATAAACCAATTAGATGCCCCCAGAAAACTACAGTCGCTGAATAACCAATAAACAATAACCTCCATCAAACGCTATACCAATGTACCAGTGTTAGTAGCTGCTCCCTGTACTATGTGAACATCCTTATTCTATGTACACAGATGTAATTAAAATTGTAATCCTAACAAACAAAAGAAATGTAGTTCAGCTTTTCAATGTTTCATGTTTGCTGTGCTTTTCTGAATTTTTATGTTGCATTCAAAGACTGTTGTCTTGTTCTTCTTGTGGTGTTTGGATTCTTGTGGTGTGTGCTTATAGACACAGGGTAGAATTAGAGACAATATTGGATGTACAATTCCTCAGGAGATTACAGTAGTATATTCTATTCCTTACCGGTAATAAGGTTCTTCCTAGTAATAATTAAGAGATCGAAACTCCAAACAATTACTCGTTATGAACAGATACACACTGAAATCATAATATTTTCAAAACAAGGGATAATTTCTGTAACAGTTTATTATAGAATACCAATGTATAGCTTAGAAATAAAACTTTGAATATTTCAAGATTATAGATAAGTCTAATTTTTAAACGCTGTAAATATAGCTTTTATTCAATCATCTCTCAGATGTTGTTATTACTCGCTCTGTGTTGTTGCAAAACTCTTTTGGTGCGGACAAGCTTCCAAAACTATTGCTACGTTGTGTGCTTTAAACAAAATAACAGTGGGCCGGTGCTTCATCGGCCTCGTGCTAGGAAAAGGAAAAAAAAAAAAACCTGTGTATCTATCATTAGCTCTATGGGACTATATTGTAGATTGTGTTTTCTCAGTAGAGAAGTGACTGTAGTGTGATTCTAGGTAAATCATCATTAGCGATTCATTCAGATGGTCAATAACTTGAAATTTATAGCTGTGATAGGAGTTCAGAAATTGGCACATCCCTTTTGAAAAAGTCAAAAAAAAAAAAAAGAAAAAAGAACAACTCCTGGGAAAAAGGTGCTGATTCTATAAGACTATTTATATATGTAAGAGTGCAAAAAAAAAAAAGAAAAGTTTATTTTCCAGAAAGTTTGTGCAGGGTTTAAGTTGCTACTGTTCAAGTACACTATATATATATAAATATATTATATAAATATTGTTTTTGCTGTATCACATTGAAGAACTTGGGCTTCAGGGTCAAAAGCCAATCAACTAGAAGTATACAAACACACACACACACACACACACACACACACAAAAAATGGAGATGTGTTAAAGGCACACGGTGCAAACCTCAGTTTTCATTTGCCATAGTTTTGTGGAGCTGCAAAACAACAAGTGTCTCGAGACCGTAACAGCATTACCTGAAACACAGCTAAAAGAACTGCACAGGCTTTATAACATTGTTCATCTTAAACCTTGCTGGAGAAGAGTTCTTTCAAGACCACTTACTTAATGTGAAGTGTTGGGAAAATTTCAAAGGGTGTATGTTTTAGCCATAACGATTTAATTTCTATTTTTGCTTCATTTTTTAATTTTTTCTTATTTAAAGCAATATGATTGTGTAACTCCCAGAAGTTACACATTTGTTTCAATCAGATCAGATTGTTGTATTTATTCCACTATTTTGCATTTAAATGATAACATAAAAAGATATAAAAAATTAAAACTGCTATTTTTCTTATAGAAGAGAAAATGGGTGTTGGTGATTGTATTTTAATTATTTAAGCGTCTCTGTTTACCTGCCTAGGAAAACATTTTATGGCAGTCTTATCGTGCAAAGATCGCAAAAGGACAAAAAAAAAAATTAAACTGCTTATAATAATCCAGGAGTTGCATAATAGCCAGTAGTTGAAAAACGAAACAAACCAACAAATAAAAACAAACATGTCTATAGCTGTAGATGGGCTTCACATCTGTATAGCAATCAACTGTATATTTTTGTGATGTGTATCATACCATGTGCTCCAACCAATGTCCATTTGTGTAAATGTATTTATTTTATATTTTATATATTGTTAAATGCAAAAAGGAGATATGATTCTGTAACTCCAATCAGTTCAGATGTGTAACTCAAATTATTATGCCTTTCAGGATGATGGTAGAGCAATATTAAACAAGCTTCCACTTTTGATTGCTTTTATTTTATTTTTGTGTTGTGGGGGTTTTTTTGGTTTTCTTTTGTTTTTTCGGAGAAGGAAACTGAAGGATTAGCATTGCCTTTTGTTACTTCCATTCAAAGAGGAGCCAGCGTTCCCACTTCTCCCTTAAAATACAATATAAGTGTAAATAAATGCTGTATAAAGCCATGTCAGAACGAATTCCAGGGTGGTACAAGGCATTTTGCATACTCTTAAATATGCAAAATGTCTCACAGCACATTAGAATTCAGGCTGGCAGGCCTTTATATAGCGCTTATTTAATCTTAAAGCATCTTCACATTGACCTGCATTACTCAAAAGCGTAGCCTCTCTGTCAATGTCGTAAAAGAAAACTTTCTCACTATTTTCAGATCACATTAATATCACCTGGAAGTACTTACTTGTTTTCTCCATCCGCAACCGATCGCTTGCTCGATTGACGACCATCAACACTTCTCATTCATTTCCTGTTGCAGAGACTCCTTCTGTGTGATCTGGGTAAAGAGCATATAAAATGAAACCTGTATTATTTGATTTACTTCTGAATGGAAGTAAATAGCCACAGGAGCAATAATATAGATTGGTGTTAATGAAGAGCACCGATAACTTGTCAGCATGCAGGGGGGTTACACAGCAGGGCTGCAAACTGGCAGTAAATGGTCTCTCAAGCCTTTTCCCTCTGACAGGCAGCAGCCCCCCTTGCTTGAGGTCAGCCCCTTTTTCCTGTGGACCCTTCTGGAACCATCTCAGAAGTGCTAATGTGTGCTTTTCTTGCTTTTTAGCCGATCTTGATAGTGTTTTGTTGTTGTGTTTGCCAGCGTTATTTCTCACCTTCACTGCTGGCCATCCTCTGGAGGTTCTGGCTGTGGCACAGGGGCTATTGACAACGATGATGCTCAGGGATGGGAATTGTTTCAGCCAAGGTACTGAAGCAGCACCAGGGCCTTCTTGTGCTTCTTTCTGTAGCAGTATGCCTTGAATTGGGAGAGGGCATCTGTTCCCTCCTGGAAGAGGGGATTTTCCTCCTAGAATACAGTGCCTGCTGTATTCCAGAAAATTGGGGTGGGCTGAGTAAAAGGAGCAGCAGAACAATAGAATGATGAATCCTACCCGAGCTCCTCAAAGGAGACTTAAGTGGAGTTTTAGCACTGGCACTGCGGTGTACACAGCCAGGCGCGCAGGCGCGTGTGCACACGTATACACACATGCACAGAACTGGAATTCCCTCCCTTTGTCAGTGTTCTGATTTTGAATTATTGCAGAGCGCCACCTCTTCAAAGCAAAATGTAATCATGAACCATTAACCATTAGTGTTGCAAATTTTCACGTAGAAAGGGGAAAAAAATAAATTCTGGTCCTCCTGGTCTTCCTCATGTTAGATTGTCTCTAAGTGGTTAAAGTTTCCACATAAAAGTTGTCATTAAGATTTCTATACTGTTGCTCATGAGGAGATCATAAAGCACCACACAACTGCAAGTTTCACATCACAGAAGAGACAGTGCAGGGAACAGTAAGATGAAGCTGCTTCTAGGGATGTAATTGCAGAGTTGTTCCGGTGTTTTGTTATCTCCCGACGCTGCAGTAGAGCCAGGACAGGCACAGAACCCCATCGGAAACATTTTGGTTGGCCAGAAGTATTTCAGTAGAGTATCGGTGGGGAATTTGGCTAGGAGCACAAACCTCTCTAAACTGTGAAAATGGCTACTAAATTTTTAAAGAAAATTTAAAAGAAACAACAGCTTGGGACACTGGCATTTGTAGCTTGACCAACATGTCCTGCTACAGCTCTCAGCTGCTGCAGCCCCAACCTGTGGCTGCAGCGAGAGCAGTTGGCTGAAACAAGGAGATGGTGAGCTGACAGCCTTCCTGTTGCGGATGAGATTTTGATTGTCGTGGTTTATGCAGCCACTCCCCTTCTCTGCTTCCCTTTCTTAAAATAAAGTAGCCATTCTAGTGTAAGAGCACGACTTTGCCTCTCTCAGTGCACTTTGACAGCCTTCTAGCCCCAGCACGGTACCAGCCTCGTGCTGGAGTGCTCCACTCCCCCCATGCTGTGCCACTGGCACCCATGCCTGCTCCAAGCTGGCCAATGCCGTCAGTGTTGATGCAAAAGGAAAATGTGCCGCTCGCTGAGCTGGCTACTAATCGGCATAGGATGCCATGGAAAGGCTCCAAGATTGCTTTGGAGATTCACAACCAAGTAATTGTCTACCCTGATGTCATTGGGGCTTTTTGTTTGGGCTTTGTGAGTTGACAGTGTGAAAAGGTTTGGCAAACACCAATAAAAAGTAGTGTGGTGTGGGCGAGCCATCCCTTCTTAGAGAAAGAAACTGATGCAGCAGGCAGCGCTGCTGTGCAGTTCCATTTGCCTAACAGGTTAAATATTTTAAAAAACAAAAACAAAACCAACAATAACAAAACAAAAACATTCTGAAAGATAACAGACCTGGAAATAGTGTACTTAGGAGGACTCAGGCTTTAAATCTTTAATGGGTCCTCCTGCAGCATTGCCTGGTAATACCTTTCTGGAAAATAAAAAGGCACAAAACCACCGAAGATTTTCTGCGAACAGGCTTTTGCAACAGGAAACACCTCTTCTTTGTGGTGGTATCTGTCCTGGCTCCTGCACTAAACTCCGGAATGGGACAGTATTGATCTGCTTTCTTGTTATTTTTTTCTACAGCCTTTGTTTCTGTTAAGGCTTCTTTTTCATTTAACAGCTTCTTTTTCAGTTGTACTTTCCCTTTAGTTTGCATTTCATCTCTCTGGTGTAGTGTAGGTCTCTGCTTTCACGTGGCACTTGGCTAATTACTCTATCCTTCCCTGTACAGCCTGCCTGCTGTAGCTGCCTCTCAAGAAGGGTGCTTTCCCCTCTGATAAGATGCTGATTCTGTAACACAGAGATCACAGACTTCCTCCTGGTGGCTGCTATTAAAGAAGAAAAAAAACCCAACAAACAACAACATAGAATATGGTGCATTTATTTGCTTTTAACATTTTTATTCACGAGTGTTTGAATTGCCACACGCCACCCATGCTAAGCCTTAGCGTTTTGGGAAGAGGAAAGGCCTTAGTCTTAATTCTGAGTGTTCAGATTCCCCAGCCCGGCTCCTCCAGTCTCCGCTAATATAAAAAAGCAAGTGGCAGCAGATTGATTACACACAGGCTCTTATTATTAAGCAGAACAGAAAAGAAAGGAATTTCAAAATATAATCCTCTGTTCCCAGGAGTATTTGTCTTGTTCTCCATGAAGTTAAAGGTCTGAAATAATGTGCCCATCAGGAGCTCAATGTTGCATGTCCATGCCAGTTGGTCCAAGGGCTTGTTATGATGGTAATGACCTGCTGAAACGTGAGCTTTGATGGCAACAATACAATTGCTACCAGCTCACCCGCTGGGAGAAATATTTTATTATTGTCAAATGCCCTCCGCAGAGATTTGTTTTGCCTGTTCCTGTTTAAATTAAATTCAGAGCAGAACTGCATTATTATTTCTCTAGAGTATATTTGAAATAAACAACTAGTCTCCAAATTTAGGATTCCTGGTTAGTTTAAATTTTCTTATTAGCAGAAAAATTACAATAGGTGACAACATAGCTGCAGGAATATTATTATGGCAGCCATACAGGAGATTTACACACTGAGAGCATTGCCTAAAAGCACAAGAACTCCCTTCTACTTCACAAATGCCAGCCAAATTAATAATTAACTGTGCCATAAATTCTCCGGCCTTCAAGAATGATGTCAATGCTCTTCTGTGTCACACCAGAGGAATTTTGTCATAAGAGTAAGCGATGTTCTTCACAAAGAGCCTGCTCCTTGTATGTGCAAAGCAGCCCAAGAAAACAGCCCTTGCCGCTCCATATTACAGCAGCTTCAGCAAACGAGTGACAGCAGGACTTCAGAGTCATTTACTGCTGCTTTCTCAAGGCAAAACTATCTCCTTATGCCTGTGAAACAGAGCAAATTTTGTTCCACATTAAATGGGCCAGATTATCTCTTCCACAAGCTAAAGAGACAACACTAAATCCCAGCTCATGTAATTTCCTTCAAAATTGTTCTGCTCAGGCTGGGTGTTCCCAGGAGCACCACCAGCAGAATTATCCAGCAATTCAGATGTACTTAAATTGGCAGATGTCGGAGATTTAAGACAGTCCTGAAGCCTTAACACAAATCCTCTGCTCCTGCACTGCCTCGTGGCTTCTCCTCTGTCATCAGCCAGCGCCACTGCTGCTGCCTGCTGCCTAGCAGCTGATCCAGTGGACTGCTGGGCACAGCTGTGATGGTCATGTTCACCCAGCACCAGGAGCGGGGCAGAGGATGTGCTACTGGTTTGCATCTGTCTTAAAAACCATCCTTAAACCTGCGTTTCTGATTCCTGGGGCCCAGATGCCCACTTTACGTTTGCATTTTTCACTGTCCCCTGACTGCTTGTGCCAGCAAAAAGCGGCTCCACCTCCAGACGGGGTGACTTTTGTGCCCTCCTGTACTGACAGACGTTTTACCCAGTGAGACACTTGAGTAGGGCAAGGTGAGGCAATACCTGTGAGCTGACGGTGCGAGGCTGTCTGCGTGTCAAGGTGTGGACTTCTGCTGGAGAAGCTACCACACTGTCCCGGCAGTGATCCCCCTTGGCGTGCATTTCCCATCCCAGACGTGGCCTGGCCGACAGAGCATGAGGCCACCGTGTCCAGAGCCATGGCCCAGCATGCCGGAGGGTGGCATCTGCACAGGCTCTCCTTGTAGGTTCGTCTGGCTGGGCACCAGGAAACCTGCCGCAATGGCCCCTCAACATACTTCTCAGAGAAAGAGTTAGAGGATAAATGGCAAGTGAAAGGGGTTAAAAGAAAAAAGATCATTAAATTGCAAGTGCTTCACGAGCCGCGCTCCTAACACTCTCCAGTTCAGTCTACCGTGCTCTATCTAATTTCACAGCTTCACTGGGAGCGTCCGCAAGGTGAGTGGCTGGCACTGGGAGGGAGTCAATAGGGGCACGGCTCTCACACCGGGCCGTGAAGGAGTCCCAGAAGTGCCAGTGTTACGTGCTAATTTGGGGTTAACTTGGGGCCCATAGGGATCCTCGATAGTACTGAACGGAAAAAATCCCTAAGAAGATCAGTAGTTTCCCTCTTCACTGATATCCTGATTTCAGTTTAAAACTGAGATTTTTTTTTTCAGGCCTAGGCCTAGGCCAGCCTGGGCCTGGGTCCCAGTGAGCACCTCTGTGCACCGCTCTTCCCTACGGCCTGCCAACCTAACGTCCCGCAGACTGGCTAGGTGCACAGGCCCCTCTCCTTACTCACACCTGGATTTCCTCTGGATATTTTGTCCTTTCCAGGGTAATACAAACAATTAATGAATCAGATGTCTGCAGCGCATCGAGGCTCAGCTGTGGCTTAGCGACAGGCATGGAATAACCTCCTCAAGCAGTGGTTGAATCCCAGATCATGCCTACTGTTTCCACCTCAGCTAATTAGCAGCAGGTTGTTCCTGCTCTGCCATGAAACCCTAGTAGAACCACACAGCTGTTTTCCATGACCACTGAATAACTGATAAGACAGACACCCCTCCCCTTACCCAGCCTTTTTACCTCTTGTGTTTCTTCTGAGCTCTTCCTGCTGCTCTTCCACAGGATCAGCACCCTGTTACTGATGCTGGCCCAAAGCGCTGGGTTAAAGGTAGGGAGGAAGATGATAGTTTCCTTCCAGGAGGGATGTTTTCCCTGCTCTGCTGTCTGTCAGAGCCCTGGGCTCACAGCTCTGTGCTTAGGGCCCCGTGTTGTCATTTTCATCTGAAAGAGGTGCCTACAGTATCAGCATAAAGTTTGTTAGGGCTGCGGCGATCTAGAGGTTACCCCTGGCTCCAAGAGCTGTGTAAGTGGTACTTAGTGGACACTACAGATACTTTGAACTTAGCCTTGAGCCTTGGCATTACAGTCTACAGCAGCATCTAGAAATGCAGAAAACAGACCTGCCTGTCAGAAAAGAAAAATGCAGGGAGGGGTATGATTCAACCTGTCTTATAGAAAAACCCACAGGCTGCACTGCCCAGTTCCTCACAGGCTGTGCTGTTATGGCTTAAAGACATTTTAGGATCTTTCCCATTCCCTGGCGATCACTTTGCTCCAGATGACTGAGGTCAGACGTATTCTGGAGCATCTTGGGTTGTTTTTTTTTCTCTGCTCAAGATCCTTTAAAAAGGGGTTGGACTTGATGACCTCTGGAGGTCCCTTCCAACCCCTAATGATCTGTTTGTAAAAGCAGCAGGATGAGCCTTGTACCACAGCAGCTGCTTCTGCAGAGTGTTTGTGAATTGCTTTCATCAGTGCCCCTGGCCTGGCCGTGAGGGTCTCCTCAAAAGTAGCAATGGGGCAAAGGAACAAAGGAATGCAAATCCACAATAACAAGGTCTCTGTCTTAGTGTGCTTTGATTTTGTGAACTTGGACATCCATTTACTGAGTCCTTTCCATCTGTAGGCTGGAGAAAAGTTCCCATGTCCCACCAATGCTGTAGGATATAATGAATCATTCCAAGTGTTTAAGCAAGAACTGATATTGCCTATATATTCAATTCCTTACAAATGGATAAAATAAGCTACAGTGGGAGGGAACAGATTGCTTCTTTAGGCCAATTCTGCGTGTTGCAAGCCAACGATGAGGGATATAGACACTGCACTGGTTTTGCTTTGCATCTCAGAGCAAAATGAACAAGTTCTTCAGTTCCTTTCACGACTTTCTGTCCTCTCCCATTTATCTTATCCTCCAACTACAGCAACAAAAAAAATTGTCTTTGATGTATTTGAGATTGTGGTAGTTTGATGGATTTCGGGCAAATAGTTAAGATGGGTTTTGATAATGCTCTGGGATGTAAACGTGCCTATACTTGCAATCTATGAGGTTTTACATAGTTCCTACATTGATTCCCTTGCTCCTTTGTCACCTCAACGCAGAGACCCACTCACAAGGTGACCATGACAGAGGTGTACAATGGAGAGGGGGATCTTTTCCCCCTCCTTCCCTTGCTCCTTTACATTGACCAAATGTCTTTCTAAATGACTTGCTGAGCCAGGCTATTCTTATATCTTACATATAAATGGCCTCTGTCTTATAACCAGAAGATTCAGGGAGAAAAAAATTCAGGTCCCAATGTGAAAAGATTAAGGTCAGTCGCTTTACACTATACAAAACCTTTTCACAAGAGCAGAGTAACAAAAGGATCTACAAGCCCATCTACAACATGGTTTATAGCTTCAAAAAAAAATCCCATTTTAGTCTATGAGGTCCTTTTAGGACAGCAGAAGCAGGGTAGTGAGCATCTTGCTGTACTCGACACTGGTGAGACCACACTTCGAGTGCTGGGTTCTGTTTTGGGCACCTCAATACAAAAAGGATATTGAGGTGCTGAAGTGGGTCCAAAGAAGGGCAGTGAAACTGGTGAAGAGTTTAGAGAACAAGTCCTGCGAGAAGCAGCAGAGGGAACCGGGGGTTTTTAGCCTGGAGAAAAGGAGACTCAGGAGAAAACGTATTGCTCTCTACAACTGCCTGAAAGGAGACTGTAGTAAGGTGGTGTTTGGTCTCTTTTGCTACAGAACAAGCAACAAGACTAGAGGAAATGGCCTCAAGTTGCATCAGGGGAGGTTTAGATTGTATGTTAGGAAAAATTTCCTTACAGAAGCCCTGGAACAGGCTGCCCAGGAAAGTGGGGGCGACCTCATCCCTGAAGGTACTTAAAAACCATATAGATGTGGTGCTGAGGGACATGTTTTAGTGGAGACCTCGCACTGCTGAGTGTGTTGGGTTAATGCTTTAAGGACCCAGGAACTGACTGGGCTCTATGATCTTAATACCAAACCAATTCCGTGACAGTGCCACTTCTTTATAGATTTGCAATGTGTGTGGCTAGGGAGAGGAAGATGATCTTAAATAGAATAAAAACCAACTTGTCTCCCTACTTCCATTTTCTTGCTGGTATTTTTTTTATGGGGAACACATCTGACACACAGCTGAGTGTGTAGGATTCACAGAAAATGTTCCACATTCAGGATCGCATCAGGTCACACTGCAGTCAGTGCAGAGGTACCTGGTAACTGGATCCCTGCAACGACTGACTCTGGGGCTTTATTCCTCTCTGTTTACTCCATCGGTGTCTAAAAGCAGGTGACAGAAGCTATGCTGCTCAGTACCTGTGAGGCACAACAGGCTCTTTGGACTGAAGCAGTTTAGAAGTGCCATTCGGGATGTCAAATGATCTGAACAGATGTTCTGCCTTAAAGATTGATTCTTTCTATTTGGCACTGTGGCCCAGCCAAATTGCTCTTCTTTCAGTAGACTTCATTTTGGCAAAGCACCCAGTATCAGAAAGGATCTGTCATATGGATAAAAGAATTTTCTATTTAAAATTTACAGACTTTGCTAACAACAATGGGGGTCTGGAGCAGAGTCTGGTTAATGTAAATAGATTAACAGTGGCCAGAAGGAGTAGCAAACGGTAGTCATCAAGCATGCCATGGATTTGGAAGAACCTGATGATGAGGAGACTGTGTCCATGTTAAAAAAGAAATCTGCAGAAAGGCAAACAGACCGATATATAAAAGAAAATGCAGCTGTGGGGAGAGGCAGAGACAAATACAGGCAGAGAGAGAGAAAGGGTATACGAGGAATGGAGTGTGCATCAGGGAAGAGGACAAAGGCTCCAGCTTGCTTTTTCATTCTGTCCATTTCATGAGAGCCCACCCTTCTTGGAGTCAATACAGTTATATTCATTCATTATTACTGGTTTTAAGTCAGTGTAGAACATTAATTGGATCCACATGGCTAATGAGGCAGATACTGGGATAAAGAGACATCTTAATAGACAAACCAGAACATTGCTCTTTGATTTGTGATGGACACTGATAGATCTATGTTTTGTTCAAACAATAGGACAATTCAGGGCGGTTGAGAGCTACAGTGTCCTGGCCCTGTTTCCTTCTTTGCCAGTGGTCTAAGCTGTGCTCCCTTCTGGAGCTGATGGGGCTGTTTGGGTTCTTTCCTTAACTTCACACCTGTACCCAGCAAGAAGCTTCTAATTCTTTAGGTTAATTTACTTTCCACTGCCAGGAAGTTAAATAATGCCCTGGGACAATTAAGCCTGAAGAACAGAAGATACTAACCGCTCTGTATTTAAGGCAGATATAAACCACTCTTTTCTTACTTGGAGTCTGATGTGGTTTGGAGCTTGGGTAGGAGATCTGTTCTGGGGTGAAACACCTCTTTCTCTGTTGTGTATTGCTAGGCATTGCAAGAAGAACTGTACTAGTAGGAGCAACTTCAAATACACCAGGATGGTGTTTTAACTACAATTAAAAGCCTGTATTTGCTGAAGCCTGTGTGTGTTATTGCTTCTTGAACTGTTGGAAGCACTTTATCAGCACATACCATGGAAATTTTTCCAGTTGGAAGGTCTTAGAAAATGAAGATTCACATGAAAGGTAAAATGTGATTAAGAAAAACATGGTCGATGGGTAGATGTAACAGTGAGAGGATCTTGATCCTAAATATGTACCAAGTGCTCAATCAAGGGTGAGTGATTTCCTAGCCGCTGGCGGCAGTCAGGTTCCTTTCTGGGCAGTATGCAAACTGTTCTGCACACTTTGGAGCTGAGGCTGGACCACATGAAGGCAAGCTGGATGTCTGTGTTCTACCTTCTATATGAACAGCTATTTTTGGAGTCTAATTACCCCTGCTTAGGGAGTTGGTTTTATATATGTATGTGTGTGACACAGGATCAGAAAGCAGAAGGCCTCAGCTTGTTGGAAAACAATTTTAATATTCTTATGGCTCTGGTAGTATGTCAATACACCATATATGTGTCTTACAGATGCTTCTCTTTTGCAGTGAAGCCTCTCGATTTGCTGCTGGAACAACTCTTGAGCTGAAAGAGCTAGGGAGGGGTTTTACTTTCAGAGAGAAAGGAAGAACCTTTCAGAAACTACTCCTGAGTATAACTGATCATTTCTCCTACATAAAACTGTAAGTATCAATTTGCGTCTGAAAGATGGTATCAAGGGTATGTTCGGGGTAGCAAGAGAGGATGTTCCTAGTGCTGTAAGTCCTTCACATCGTTTTTGTGGAGGAGAATCCTGGCTGCATAAAAGCGAGCTGCTGGGGAACAGAGAGAAGAATTGCACTGAATAGATCAAGTTGGGCAGAACCGGTATTGCAAAACCCTGAACCATAATCATTTTGTGGGGGGGCAAAAGAGGGAATGCAGTGCAGTGAAGAGAGGAAGTTGAGAGAGAAGACGGTTTGTATCTCCAAGCTGCTGAGAAAGGCAATACGTGGAAGTTGTGTTTTGGTTGGGTAGAGGCGGTCCAGCTATTGCAGGAAACCAGTTGCACTTAATCTGAAAACTACCAAGCAGGGGGCACGGTGAGAATAAAGATACTGAGATCAAGTGCTCCTACAACTGTTTCTAGCTGATGGAATGGTTAAAGCCCAAGCAAGCGTAGGAAAGGAAACTTATGTGGCAGGCAGGAGTTCTGCTGCTGTTGGGAATAATTTGGTGGGGGCGGTGTTTCACTGCAGGTGTTTCACGGCCTTTCCTTCAGCTGCCACCCTTCTCTGGAGACTGTGCCACGGGTATCCTTCTTTTCCTTCTAAACCAGCTCCTGCTCAGAAAACAGGATTTCCTTGTGAAGCACATTTACCTTTGTAAAACACTGGCTAGTGAGGGAGAATCTTCTACAAAACATCTTTTTTCATGCTGTCATAAATGTATTAAACTGAAGTAATTTTGAAACAGTCTTAGCAAACAAACTAAACTAGGTAGAACTAATCTGTACAGATTAATTTTGTTCTCCATCCCCTGTCCATGGGGCAGCAATCCTGCCATGCTTATTGATTATCAGACAAGACTACTAATCCCCTTAAGGTCATTAAGTGTACTTAATTAAAGAGCAGTTAGCAAGCTTCTCTTTACCAAGTTAATAGTGGCTGTTAAAAGTGATTTGCACATTACCAATATGGTAGCCATTAATCTAAAAGTCAATTTGTCATTTATATTTTCCCAAACAAATGCATTCAGTAGGCTGCAAAGTCAGCTGGAAACATTCAGCAGCTGTTCTTCGAGTTTGTGGAAGGGAGAAACTGTCCCCTCTTAAACTGTAAGGCTTAGGCTGTAGCAATTTCCACCTACTTTCTTCTGTAACCCACTGTCCTATTCCACCCTTGAGTTGGCAGAGGGAGGAAGGAAGGATAAAATCCTTGGGAGTAGTCAGTTCAGACCTGCTTTGTGGAAGGTAACAGTAAGATGGAGAAGCTCAGATTGGAGTCTTCTACAGAAAGCTTGAAGAACAGTATCACTTTCTTTGGCTTTTTCACTGGCAATTGGTGTGCAAGAAGTTTCAGAGAAGCTTTCATTAAAGTCAAGGAAGGAGGCTGAAGGTACAGGCAGTGTGACATAGTAATACAGAAAGGGAAACCTTCCATCACCATATTGGTAACGAGAAAACAAAGGGGTAGGGGAATGTCATTCTACAGGAATTTGAGATGTCTTTGTTCTGTGAATACCAGAATTAATTTTTTCCAGTACTCTATGAAAACAAAGATACATCAAGTTACAATATGGTGTATTTCAAGATTAAATGCATAATGAAATACATAATGTTTTCTGGTTCTTCCTGCAAGCATAATTTGTTTTGGGACATGTACATAGGTTAACTCTTCGATGTAGTTTCACTAGCAGAAACATATTACTACAATTAGTGCAAAAATTCCTTAGCAAAATACCAGGCCCTATCACGTACCCTTACGTCTGCTTTTGGTCTTAAATTACATATGCATCTACACAATTACGAACCTCAGCTGACTCCTTTTAGGGTGCAGGGTAGTGTGAGTGTTGCACTGAGGCTGTGTTGTAGGGATGATGTCAGTCTATACCAGAACAGCTGCTTTTGAGTGTCCCTAGCCGAGCTCAGCCAGCAAGTACCTGCCAGCTGTGTTCAGTCATGCTCTTTTAGTGGATCTCAGGCCAGTGAAGAAACTTTCCATGGTTGACCTGAGTAGGCAGCCTTGCAAGGGAGGTAATTTAAGTTCAGGAAACTGGTAAAGGCTGACCCGTACAATACTTTAGACTTGGGAAACTTGCAAGGATAAAATGTCAGTCACAAAAGTATTGTTTTAACCCATATTAAGGCTCATTTATTTGCCTTCAGTATGTTATTTTTCTTCTGTACCTGAGATATATAGGCATATAAATCTTTTACAAAGAAACAGCGTGTGTTGTAACTTTCTTTTCCCATTAAAAATTGGATTCTTTACTTGCCAATGGGATAAAATTCTCATTTTGATCTCTAGATGCAAATATATCCATAAGCCAGGATAAAACATTATCTGTCCTGATGATACAGCCGGTGCCAATCTGGGATAACACCTGCATTTGAGAAGTTCTGTATAATATATTTTTGCTTTACTAATCAAGCCTGTTTAGAAAGTTAGCAGGCACCTTGACTTATGGTGAAGGTCTGTCTTTGGCAGAAGTGATTTAAATCTTCTGCCTGCTCTAGTATGTCTCACTTTCTGTGGGAGTGCTGGAAACAAGACTCGGGCACTGAGCTTCCTTTAAAAAAGTCTAAAAAACCCGAAAGAAAACCCACAAATTGAAGTAAACAAATATGGCAAAAAAATCCACTTTATGTGAACCAGTTGTCCAATTAAGTTCGGAGTTTGGCTGCACAAAAAGCTAAGAAAAGCTAAGGAAATAAAAGTCAAGAGGGGAGAAAAATGTGGTGGAAGGGAGGAACTATGAATTATTCCATGCTGGTACTACTGCTGAGAAAATGTATACAAGACTGTTCAGGCAAGGTGGAACAAATTGAGTGACCCAGTGCAGTGTCCACCTGTGTTTAATACAGCCTTCAGAGCACAACTTCATTATTTTTAATTCTTAAGGTCAAGTACATTAGAAAACTACCTCATAACTAATTTGTGTGTAACAAAAGAAAGAGAACAGCCATGAGGCTTTTTTTTCGTTTAGCAGAAGACAAAGTTAAATCTATGGAGTAAGGGCCAAGCCAGCATCTCTTCTGGAAAATCCTTTGGTTCCCACTGGGATGCCAGGGAGAGGTTTTTCATAGCAACAGGCTTGGGGCTCAGCTGCAGCACCTGTGTAGTCATCTTAATTTTGAAAATGTATAGACTGTTAAATGATAGAGCTCCCTCCCCCTCAAATACATTTAATTTGGAAATTTCCAAGCAGCTTATCCACTAACAATCTTTTAATATTCTATTTATTTATTTAATATTGTTGCTTGGGCTGCTCATATAATCAGATAAAGGTCATTAAGCCAAATTTATGATTAAATAGGATAAAACTATTTATTCTCTTTACTCAGCCTATTACTGTTATAGCTTATGCTTACTGGATGTTGATATTTCAAATGAAGTTACTACATTTTTCAAATATCATAATTATATGAAAAAGCTATATTATCTCATTGTGAGGATTACTTTCCACTACCTTATCTGCCATAATGTCTGCACATATTGGCCTTCAGATTTCCTCATGTGCAGACATTTCTCTAAGTCTCCCATCTGGTAGCTGCATTACCCTCTACATAGCTTTATTTTATTGGTTTATTCCTTAAGTCATTCTGAAGGATTTAAGGGACTGTTTCATACATCAGGCAGGCTTTGTGTTCTCAGGTTGGCTTGCAAAGCAAAGCATCAAGTGTTTTCTTGTCTAATTGCAGCCAAGTTTTTTGTGCTATGAGAATGTTGCAGTGTGAAGCAACTGCCTCATGATTCTGGGCTTTGCATTCTTTCAAAGAGGTATCCAGCAAATTGTTAACTGACTTGACTGCCTATCTCAAAGCTGTAGTCTCTTGCAAGCTTTCTCTTTTGGAAGAAACAGACCTCAAAATGTGTATTTTCTATGCCAAATCATAGAATCATTATGGCTGGAAAGGACCTCCAGGATCATCAAGTCCAGCCCTCATCCCAACGTCTCCCTAACCCCTAGACCATGAGCTCAAGTGCTCTGTCTACTTGGTTTTTTTACCACCTTCAGGGATGGTGACTCCACCACCTCCATGAGCATCCTGTTCCACTGCCCAGCCACTCTCTCAGTAAAGAATTTCTTAATATTCAATCTAAATATCTCCTGATGCAACTTGAGGCCTTTGCCCCCTCATTCTATCATTAGTAATTTGGGACAAGAGACCAACACCAACCTTGCTACACTACCCTAATTTTAGGTAGTTGTAGAGAGCAATAAGTTCTTCTCTCAACCTCATCTCTAGACTATATGACCACAGTTCCCTCAGCTGCTCTTTGTAAGGCATGTTTTCTAGACCTCTCACCAGCTTCTTTGCCCTTCTCTAGACCCGCTCCAGCACCTCAATGTCCTTCTTATACTGTGATGCCCAAAACTGGACCCAGTACTCAAGGTGTGGCCTCACAAGTGCAGAGTACAGGGGCACCATCATCTCCTTACTCCTGCTGGTTACACTGTTCTTGATACAGGCCAGAATGTCATGGACACCTGGGCACACTGCTGACTCTGGTTCAGCCAGCTGTCAACCAACACTCCTAGGTCCTTTTCTGCCAGACAGCTCTCCAATCACTGTTCCTCAAGCCTGTAGCACTACTGGGGGTTGTTGTGACCAAAGTGACTCTTTTGTTTACTTTTTTTTTGACCCATTACTCTTTTGCTGTCCTTTTTTTTCTCCTTCTGCAACCTTGTTCTCAGAGAGATGTAATTAGAAACTTAAAATGGCCAAAATTTGTTTGGTGGGTTTTGTGTAAACATAGACTGGAAAACTGGAAAAGGAAAGGCTGAGCTCCTCAGTTGGTCCCTACTGTTGAAGATAACGCCAATGTCTAAGGTCTGACAAAGATCTGAACCCATCCACATGTGGTAGTGTCCTAGAAGAGAAATGATGGCATGATCAGTCTCCCATGGCACTCTCCTCATGTGGAGCTAGTCACAAGTAGTTGCCTTGAGGGAACTCGTCTCTGTTGCAAAAGAGTGGGATGACTTTTTAGTAGAGGTAAAAAGCCAAATGAGCTGGGTGATAGTTGGTTGCCTGCAAAATTAGTTTAAGCACCCCCTTGATCACTCCTACTGGACACCCAACACTAACCTGGATGCAGCGTTCAAGAGCAATTTAAAGGAGGTATACAGCTCCTTTAAAAAAGAACTTGATCTTGCCCAGTGGATAAGTAACTTCCCTTGACCTCTTGTGGGCCTTCAAGCAGTCACCAACAAAGAGTGTGTCAAAGCTCCCCAACAAAAAAAACATGGAAACAAGCACAACTCCCTCACCACGACCAGGCCAACCTAGTCTCGTAGGAGAATTAATGCTAAAATGAATAACTAAGAGCTCACCCCTCTTGGCATGAACTTACCCACCCACTAACAGACCTGATATTTCCTGTCATACAACGACCAAATATCCCACCCACCGTTGACCTGACACTGGAGAACCCACAAACAAAGATTTAAATCTGTAAAAGGAACAAGGCAAGCCCCAGGTCTGACTGTTCACCAAAAACATAGCCTTCCGTCAAATCAAGCATTGAAGATGATGCCTGCCCAGTGACATTACGTTTAATGGCTGCAATATCCTAACCATGTGAAGGTAGCGCAATCAATTGTCCCATAAATCGAGACTTGTATGAATGGCTAAATGAGGTCTTAACTGTCTCTCACAGATAATCAGTGAAATTGATCTTCCCGTGCAAAAGGGAGAATAAGACCATAAGATGAGAAGACCCTGTGGAACTTAAAGATCTGAGGCTACCCCACACCAACTAAAACCCACTGGTACATTACCACCAAAGATTGGCCCACATGTTTTGGTTGGGGTGACTTTGGAGCAAAGCAAACCCTCCAAACACCAGACCACACATCTTTACCAAGAGCAACCCCTCAACGTACTAACAGCAACCAGACCCAACATAGTTGAGTAATGGAGCAAGCTACCCCAGGGATAACAGCACAATCACCCTCAAGAGCTCATATTGACAGAGGGTTTTATGACCCCAGTGTTGGGTAAGGACACTCTAATGGTGTAGCCACTGTTAATACTCATTTGTTCAATGATTATCAGTCCTACGTGACCTGAGTTCAGACTGGAGCAATCTGGGTCGGTTTTGACCAAACTTTTCCTAGTACAAAAGGACCAGAAAAGTGAGATCAACCCCCCCAAGTGTGCCTCCCCCACAAGCAGTGAATTCAGCTACATTGCCAAAGGAGCCACCCACCCATCACTTCCTAGAAAAGGATGCTAGCGTGGCAGAGCCCGGCAAATGCAAAAGGCTTAAGCCCTTTGTCCAGAGGTTCAAGTCCTCTCCCTAGCTGCCTCAAAACTTATGACCACACACCCCCCTCCATAACACACCTTTTCATGTCTCTATCCTATGCAGCCCCAGTCTTAGTTGCAGTGACCTTCCTAACACTTGTGGAGCGCAAAAGTAGAGCTGAGCCTGGGTGTCCTTATGACAGATGGGTGACCAGAGAGCAACACAGTAGGTCTGGTGCTTGAAGTAAGTTAAAAACATGGCAGAAATAATATTCTTTACTCGGAAAATATTGTGCGATAGTGTATTTGAAAGGTATGATATAATAATGTAGTCATTCCTTACGCTGAAAGTGCCTACATTTGTAGTTCTTCATAAGAGCACGTGGTTTAGTTCACATGCAGACTCTGCTTTCTTGATTTTTTTTTTTAATCAAAATTGGACAGTTTTCCTCCTTGTTGCTGACTTTCATCTTCCAGGTTTTTCTGAGTTTTCTGTTCTCTCAACAGCTGGCCTCAATTTCATCATCCAAAACTTCATTTCTCTAGGCAATCAGGCAAATGAATTGTCTTCATCCATGTTTAAAACAAATTCATTCTAAATTAGTCTGTGCCCCTTCAGCGTTAATTTTCCATGACTATTATAGTCATTGAGCTTTATAGCATGAACACAAGCAAATATTAAGTTTGAAGGCTTAAATGTTTTTCAGTGAATTTTAAATTGTGGGCTACATCTTCAGCTGTGATTTGAGTTAGTAGGAATCTTCACAGCCAAGGGACATGATTTACATGATGTGGTGAAAACAGCAATATCATCTTGTCTTCATGTTAGTTGAAGAGCTGGCCTTCTATTTGTCAAAATTAATTGTCTCTAGTCATGAATATTAACAACTTTTAAAACAGCTAACTTAGATTTCTCAACTATCGAACCAAAAATGTTAAATGTGGCTAAGTATTACTTCAGCATAGTCCAACATTGACATAAATGAGCTGCTTTTTATTTTGATTTGGGATAGTTGGCTGAAAACTCTTAGCAGTTATTACTCTAGCAAATACTAAATATTAAATGTACTGAAGAATTTTTCACTTGTTTCAGAAAACCTGGAAATGCATCCATAAGGTTTTAGAACATTTCTTTTATATCAGTAAGATACACCTCTGACCTAAGAGTATTCATATAGGGAAATCCAGATATGAATCTTGGAGAATGAGTCAGGACCAGAAGCAGTGGGTCTTCCTCTGAACTCTTCTAAGAAACTTAATTTAGGTGGACAAAATTACCCTTTAGAAAAGCATCTCTATCTGCACTCGGTACAAAAGGCATATAAACCTATTCATCACGTATTTAAAACCCTCATAACCTTATTCTACCAGTAATGGCTTACTTGAGGCTTAACGTTCTCTCATCATGAATTAGGGTTCCAATACGTGTCAGGTTGCTTCATATTTGAAGCAGGACTGAAGCAGAGAAAGAAACGTGTGAGAGTGCTTCAGTCGTATGTGTGCGTTTAGGGAATGTAATACTAGAAGACAGAAATACGTAATTCCTTTTAACTTGATTTAGTTTGACTTGGTGACAACAAAATGTGGTGCTTTTCTGAAGGAAATTTGACTCAAGGATACGTCAGGAAGGAGACAGCGTAAGTCTCCAGATAAGGTAATTTCCACTGAGCAAATCTCTCCACAGAACTTGTTTCCCGTGTTGTCTTTCTAAAGAGAAGCAAAACCTGAGCAAACCTGGACTGACTTCTGTAGAAATCAGTCCTCCACTGATCCAGGCTAAAACGTCTCAGCAACCTATCCATTAATATTTTATTTCTATACTCATGTGCAACAGAGTCACATAAGGCCTTGATATTTCCACAGGGGTCTGGGGATGGCAGGCAGGGCAGTTTCTGTAACAAAAAGCTGTCGTTCAGAGTGTTCAGTCTGGCAGCTTCAAGAGGAAGGTTTTCAGCATCTTTGAAGTCCTGCGTCGCTGCTGCCCAGCCATCATTGTGGACTAACATATCAAACAGGTTCTATATGGTTTCAGTGATGCTCAGTGTTTTATTTAGATTTAAAAAAAAATGTGTCCTACTTACCAGACTAGTAGTGTTTCGCATATGCTTTTTATAGCCAGGAGTATTTGGTGTCATAGCTTTTGTGAAACAAACACCCTCAAGTGCCTGCTCCTCGTGTTATTTCAGCTCTCTTTTTTTATGTGTTGCTGTTGGTGGTTTAGTTTAGGCTTCCCTGATGTATGAGTGGACACCCTGGGGAGCTCTGCATGGCAGGGAGAAGTATCCCAGTTCCTGATTATAAGAGACTGACATATTGGTCATGAATGCTGAACACTAGCAGGCACTTTCCACACAAAACCCTTTACAGAAAATGCTCAAAATAAAACAACTGGGAGCTGGGGAATGAAGCAGGGAAAAAACAAGGCATGTATCTTGTTAGCTCCCTTTCTATTCTATTTGCAGCAAGGAGATTTCATCTTATCTTGGTAGGAAGGAGCACTGGCAAAGAGAAGAAGCCAAGCCTGATACTAGAAGACGTGTATACCAATGCCTGGGTTTTGGGAAGCAAACACGACTCCAGAAAGATGAATTTGCTGTATAGAAGAGGGTTCCACTTTAGCATGATGGAGCAGAAATCAATTTCAAATTGCAGATTCTTCTCCCTCCTCTTGTTAATTGCTGGTCTTATTTGTGGTTAATTTCTTTTCCTGGAAGTAAAGACTTGGAAGACTGCAGTTTGTATTTTTATTGCTACCCCCTACAATTGTCCTACAAACTGACTGAGTATGGTCTTTACAAAGGGTAAAGTATCACTGAAATATTTTAGAAGCAAGGGAGATGAGAACAGTTCCAAAACCTGCATTAAAAATATCCCAAGAAGCCAATTGTCTCCTATAAGTCAGCACATAGTAGGTGGAAATTTTCCTACATTTTGATCAGAAAAAAAAAATCTGAAAGTTGTGTCAGCAGCTGACTGTGGTCTTTGTCACCTGGCCAGTTCTACTGCTAGTGGTTGAGTCACACTAATCAGAGAATCCATCAAAAGGGAAAGAGTAAATCTTCCAGATTGCACCCATACTTCTACTTTGAACATTTCAGTAGTTGAGATGAGAGAAAAGAACAGAGAAACAACCTTGAAGCTTCGGTAACCTGAGCTGTTTTCTAAGACACACTAGAAGTCCTGCGTCTGTGCTATCCCCAAACATCCTGAAGGCTTGAGCTAGTTTCAAGGCTTCCCAGATTCCACTTCTGTTCATAGAATCACAGAATGTTAGGGATTGGAAGGGACCTTGAATGATCATCTAGTCGAATTCCCTTGCCACAGCAGGATCACCTAGACCAAGTTGCACAGCAGCATGTCCAGGTGGGTTTATAAACTTCTCCAGAGAAGGAGATCCCACAGCTTCCCTGGGCAGCCTGTTCCAGTGCTCTGTCACCCTCACCGTGAAGAAGTGGAACCTCCTATGTTCCAGCTTACACTGAGAAGAGCCTGGCTCCATCCTCCTGATACCTGCTCTTTAATATTTGTAAACATTGATGAGGTCACCCCTCAGTCTCCTTTCTGTTGTACAACTGTTGTTCAACCATATCTTCCTGGATCATAACTTCCAAATAAAAATGTCTTTGGAGACGCTGCAGATATTCTTTTCAATTTTATGTCCTCCAGCCCTTTGACTAAGTTTTCTTACGGATTTCAGTCAGATTATTCATATAAGGCTGAAAGATGGGTCACACTTCTGTAATACTGACTTGTGAAGGATAAAACTCCAACTCCATTTTTTTGGATATTAAATTGAGCAATGTCTTATTGTGTAAACTGAGAAGGATAATCCTATCTATGAGTTTTCTTTTAATATGCTAAATTAGAACGAAGTGACAGGACATCTTCTGTAACCTGTGCAGCAGGTTAAAGATGTGTTTTATGACAGAGAAATGTGATTTCAAAGCATGTTTGCCATATCTACAGATGAGGTGGTTTTAGTCTGTCCAATAGAGAACAATTACAGTTAGATGAAAAATCTAATGCTCCTGCTCAACCTGATAGTGAGGTCTCAGTTTCTCAGAGAAGATATAGTAGTTACCGATGCTTTCACCAATATGAGTAAATATCGATTTTTTTCATAGTTTCAAAACATGGGGTTTTTTTCTATTCACTAGAAAAGAGGAAAAAATAAAATTGCTTTCTACCTCGATTTTAGGCAAAATCAAATTGACAATAGTGCAGAGAACTCCACAAAAGGATTAAAAGCCAGCAAAAAAACCCCAGCTTGGTGGCATTAGACACTTTTAAAGCATTTTGCTTAAGTAGACAGATTTTAGTTGCAAGAAAAAACACGGGAACGTCAGTCTCTTCTGAAATCACTTGGGTTTCTCCTTTTTGTTTAAAGAGGGAAACATTCCCAGCAGAATAGAAATTGTGCTTTATAGGTGACCTGCTGTCTACCCACAAATAACCAGTTGCCAAAGGTAAATCAACCACTGACTGTCAACTCTTCATGTGAACCCTGATGCCATCATAGCTCTCCTGAAAAGACAATAAGCCTCAACAGAAAATCAAAGTTGAGTCCTCACAGGATGGGTCTCAAGATCAGAGCTACAGCTGGGACAGATCTCTGAACAAGCTTATAAACTGAAACGTGTCCAAAAAAGTTCACAGAATATCAAATTCTATTCTTTGAAGAATCTATTATCTCTAATTAACTGAGACTAAGAAGGAATATCACAACCATTTGTCATTCATAACAGATTTATTTCTAGAGTGGACTACCACAGCAGGAGGTTTTTCTTTCTTTTAGTCACAGTCCCTTACGCTTGAAACTTTCAAATGCTGCTTAATTTTTCCAGCTGTAGGAACATGAGGTCGCTATGGAGATAACTGAATAAGTGTCAAAAATAAAATTACTTTAAGCCTGAACATAATTTTTAGCAAAGTTTTAACATTTCCAATGAATGTTTCTGGGTGTTTTGGTAGATCACTACCTAGATAATTTGTAAAGACTACCTGAAAAGTAATGGTGTTCTTTTAGCAATTAGCTTCAATGAAAGCAGTGTGTGTTTGAAAGACTTCTGGAATCTGTTGAGGTGACTGGGAAGCAAATGGCACCTTTTAAATATTCAGATAATATGATTCATTTTTATCTTGCCCCTGAAAACTGAACTGTAACATGAGGCCACTTTCTCACTTATTCTCTGTTATGCTCATGTTATGCTGATGGAACGCTGGTATCTTTAGTGTTACCTGGTAAAATTTATACAATAAATTAACATCAAGTGTGTGGAAGATGATGGTAATTACTTCTCTTTATCCCAAACATCCAAATGCTGAAAGGCATAAATATAGATGTTTGTGTGATTTTTGTCAAGGTGTCCTTGAATGAGAGGATTTAAACCTCAGCACTGTTGCTTGGGTCCAAGCCAAGTCATGTGTCCTCATTGGTCTTGAGGCTTTTCCTGTGAATGCAGCTGTCACTCTCCTTTGCAGTGTATCCTAATGGGATGAGACTTCTTTGTCCAGTCCCTGTCTAAGACTGTGGACATGGAGCTGAGGCTATAGGAACCTCTAGCTATTTAGCACCTCTTACTTGAGCTCGATGGTTTTTCATTGCTCTGAGACAAACTTTGCAAGAAATATCTCTTAATCATGAGATTTATAAAATATGTATTAAGCAAATGAGCTTGATTAAAAATATATGTATATATCATATTTACTATAAATTATGTTCAAAGTGCAAGGGGATCATTGTCTGCTATTTAAACCTTCTCTATATGCACAGGCTGCATTGTTTTAGCAGTATTGATAAAGCTAAAGCAGCGCATTCGCAAGTCTTCAGCTGTATCAGCGTGAGCATGTTGATGTTCATACGGTTTATTTCTCTTCCTTTAGGGAAACTGGGATATTAGGATTTACCTTTCCTCAGAGAGTTCAAAGAGGAGTCGATTGGACTATTGTCACACTGAATTGTTTGCATTTTTTGCATGCTCCTAATGAAAATTGCACTGACATTTGTGCATATTCATTAGGATGGTCATGAAAATGCAATGATAATAGTATAAGGTAGTTCTGCTCTCACAAAATGAACAGAACACATTTTCCTATGGTTTTGTCTGGCAATGTCTTATTTCTCTTATTCACATACTCTGTCCCTCTTCCTCCTTTGTGTATCTGCTAATATCCTGGGCATCACATGCTCTGCCTTATCAAGGGGTTATGTGTGTAATTAGAGGTGGGCTGAGTACAGCCAAGGGAAGGATGTTATGCTGCCTTTTTGACCAGTGGTGTAACTAATGTGGATATCCCTCTTTGACTTAGTTAGGAAATATTGAGACCTCTGGGGACTCTAAAGTTCGCAGGAAGGAGAAAGACACCAAGAAACATTATGCCCAAGAAAGTTACACCTCTGTGTACATCACTGGTTCAAAACTTGCCAATGTTGTTGGCTTTGGAGGGAGACCTTATGGATTTATTTAATACACTTGAGATCTAGTGGAGTCCCCCCAAGGGTCGGTACTGGGACCAGTCCTATCCAACCTATTCATTAATGACTTGGACAAGGGATTAGGGTGCACTGTCAGCAAGTTTGCTGATGACACAAAGCTGAGTGGTGTGGCTGACACCCCAGCAGGCTGTGCTGCCATTCAGCAAGACCTGGACAGGCTGGAGAGCTGGGCAGAGAGAAATTGAATGAAC
>JAOXOE010000256.1:16427398-16444003 GCA_028565055.1 Phoeniculus purpureus
GACAGGCTGGAGAGCTGGGCAGAGAGAAATTGAATGAACTATAACAAGGGCAAGTGTAGAGTCTTGCATCTGGGCAGGAACAACCCCAGGTACCAGTAGAGGTTGAGACTGACCTGTTGGAGAGCAGTGTAGGAGAAAGGGACCTGAGGGTCGTCGTGGACAGCAGGATGACCATGAGCCAGCAATGTGCTTTTGTGGCCAAGAGGGCCGACAGCATCCTGGCGTGGATCAGAAGTGGGGTGGTTAGCAGATTGAGAGAGGTTCTCCTCCTCCTCTACTCTGCACTAGTGAGACTACATCTGGAATATTGTGTCCATTTCTGGGTCCCTGAGTTCAAGGGGGACACAGAGCTGTTGGAGAGAGTCCAGTGCAGAGCAATGAAGATGATAGACGAAGTGGAACACCTCCATTATGAGGAAAGGCTGAGGGAACTGGGTCTCTTTAGCTTGGAGGAGATGGAGGGGTGACTTCTTTAATGTCTATAAATATGTGAAGGGTGGGTGTCAGGAGGACGGAGTCAGGCTCTTCTCAATATCATCTAGTGATAGGACAAGATGGATGTAAGCTGGAACACAAGAGGTTCTGTATAAATAGTTGGAAGTGTAAAGAACTTAACACAGTGGCTCTAGGGAGGCTGCTGTCTCTTCAAATGCAACACTCATTTTTAAATGATCCTTGAAGAAAAGTGGTGCCAGGAGCAGAGGAATCACTAATTTAAAGAAAAGCATGTGGCTTCTCCTGGCACAGTGTGCGTTTGAAAGATGGCACATAATTGGAGGAACTTTGGAGTGAAATAGTACTGACAGTAAAATTATTGCTCCACATCAGTATAGAGTTGAGAGACCTGAAGTGAGCTGCTCTGTGTTCCTGAGGCAGCTGTGTCCTTTCAGGGCTGGGGGAGCAAATTGGACCTATCTGTGAGAGACTGTTTGAAGGTGTAACTGTTACTGGGAAAGGCAGCACTGTGCTTGTGCTGACACAGGTGAGCTGTAAGGCACTGAGAGGACGGGTAGAAAACAGACCTACATCCAGCCTCTTCATGGAGGAGAGCAAATGAGAAGAGCAGGTCCTCCTCTCTCTTGCTTCTCATCAGGGATTTCATTGGTGCAGCAGGGAGGGTATAATTGCTCCTCCTGGCACAGGAAGACCTTTGGTGTGTGCTACGCTGGAAAGAAGGACAGTGTGATTCTGCTCTGGAGATGGTGAAGGTCCTATCTTGCTGTTATTGGGTCTGTTATCCCAACAGCTAGACAAAGCACAGAAGTAAGTTTTTTATGGCTCTGGAGTTTTCCCTCCATGTCTCTCTCTCAGGACACACAGAAGATGGAGCCCTTGAGAAGAAAAAGAAACTTGCAGCAAGCTTTGGACTGAGGCAGGTTCCAGGTGAAAACTTTCAGGGGGAAGGGAAGTCTGAAGAGAGGGAAGACTAAAGGTTGGGAGAATTAGTGAGGACTGTGTACTGTGAAGGAGAGGGATGTGCTGAAAGCAGAAGAAACTGGTGGAAAATAAGGATTGTGAGTGCAGAAGATACTGTTTTGAGGGGCCTGATGTACTGATTGAAGGTTGATCTGAATAGAATGAAGTGAGATTCTTACAGAAACAAATAGGAGGAAGATTATCTGGAGAAGGACTGTGTCCTTGGAATGATAAATATGATTGAATTTACTGTTGTGATTTTTCAAGAAGTAGCAGGAGGGGCTGTAAAGTGTAACAGAATCACAGAACATCAGGGATTGGAAGGGACTGCGAAAGATCATCTAGTCCAATACCCCTGCCACAGCAGGATCACCTAGATCAAGTAGCACAGGAACACATCCAGGCGGGTTTTAAATATCTTCAGACAAGGAGACTCCACAATCTCCCTAGTCAGCCTGTTCCAGTGCTCTGTCACCCTCACTGGAAAAAAAGTTCCTTCTCATATTTATATGGAACTTCCTATGTTCTAGCTTACACCCATTGCCCCTTATCCTATCACTAGATGATGCTGATCACTAGATCCAGCTTAGGCTGGATGGGGTGCTGAGTGGCATGATCTAGATGTTAGGTTTACTTGGTTTATTTGGATTTAGGTTGGACTGGATGATCTTTAAGGTCTTTTCCAACCTTATCATTACTGTGATACTGTGAGAAGAGACTGACTCCATCCTCCTGACACCCAGCCTTCACATATTTATAGACATTAATGAGGTCACCTCTCAATCTCCTTTTCTTCAAGCTGAAGAGATCCAGCTCTCTCAGCCTTTCCACATCAGGGAGGTGTTTCACTCCCTTCATCGTCTTTGTGGCTTTGTGCTGGACTCTAGCAGTTTTGTGTCCTTCTAGAACTGAGGGGCCCAGAAATGGACACAAGTATTCCTGATGTGATCTGACTAGGGCAGAGTAGAGGTGGAGGAGAACCTCTCTTGATAATATCAGTGAATTTCAAAGCTGAAGAAGAATGTAAGTGCAGAGGGTTTTGGCCAAAAAAAGTTGATAAAGATCAGTGAAGTATTTTGAGAACTGCAAAACAGGATTTTTCAGAAGAAAAAGAAGTTAAACATATATTTGAAGAAACAATTATCCTGATGTTGTATGGTGCAGTCCTCAAATTACTACTCAGTTAATCTGTTTTGAGAAAAATTGTCTAATTATATGGAACTTGGACAAATCTTAGCATAGCTTTGCACTTTGTCAATGGGTTTGTGTCAAGTCTAAGACCACCTCTTCTGCTGTTACCTGAAGACTGTGCTAAAGTCTTACTGCCTGTAACTGAACTCAAACAGAGTAGGCAGCTTCTAAGATGGAGTACCCTCCTTTGGGGTGCAATGAACATTTGAAAGGTGATGTGGAATTACGGTTTGCTGAAAGAAGGTTTGGGGTAAGGAAAGTAAGATCAACTTGAATGCTCAGAGCAGGCAGGATGCTTGTTGTTTAATGATGATAGAGGAAGAAGAAGCTGCCTGATACGGCAGCTATAGATTAAGCAGCTATGAAATAGGGGATTAAAGGAGAAGATCTGAAGGAAAATGAATAATCGGGGCAAGGATTTGACCAAGAGTGTGGAGAAGGTGGGGATAATCAGTTGATGAAAACAGTTAATGTATTGAAGGGATTGAAGGTTGATTAGAGAATGATTCTTGGAGCATGGGCTATTAAATGAAAAGAGAAACTGTTAAATGAAAAGAAAAGCATGTGATGAATTGGGGTGGGGCAGAGGTGTGGAGGACATAAGAGATGCTGGGGGAAGGGAGAGAAAAGGTCAGTCCAGCACTCCTGCTGTAAAGGATGTCCCTTGGTGCTTGGACAGGCCATTATTGCAGCCTATCATGGTCATGCAAAGGAAGAAATGTGTAAAGAAATCCTTGCCAAAGTTTCCTTTCACTGGATTTGCCATGTGGAGATGCATGATCTAGCTCAGTATTTTCAAGTGAAGGAAGCCTGTAAAACTTATTGCCTTAAAGGGACTTTCATTTCTGCCTTTCTAGTAACAAGAAAGTTTTTGGTGCTAAAACGAGCAACGTGATGTACTGTACTTCTAAAGCTGTTAAAAAGCTCTTAACAGCTCTATAAAATACTTGCCGCCTCCTTGTGTGCTTTCAGAAAATTTTAGTCTAATATTTATTTCTCTGGCTTACACAGAATTCCCTCCCTTTTAAAACAGAAGCTGTTAATTATTTCTGGGTCACCATGATCAACTCTCCTTCAGCTATTGAAATGTACTTGTGTTGTAGTTGTATTATTCCTTGCAAAATATTGGAAAAAATAATTTTGCTAGACAGTTAAATTTGAAATAAATATTGACCCGGCTATGCAAATGGATCTTTCATGCTAATTTTCTGCAAATATTCAAATGGTATAGTTTTATGAGAGAAAGTACTCATAAAGGCTAGTCTTTATGAATATTCACTGAAAGCGAATTTTGAATTGTACACTTGAGCCTAATCTTTGAAAGTCATGCCGTGTGGGTTAGTCTACATAGGTCACTTCACACAGTAGGAAAAATAGTAGCATGTGATCAGCCAGTGCTGCACAAATACAAGCTAATATTGGTATAAGGTGTTTGCAGAACATGATAAAAATGGAAGCTTTCAACACAGTGCAAAATTATTCAGTTTTTCAGAAGTCTTTATAAATAAAAGACAAGGCAAAACTGATGAGCACGTCGAAGTTTGGAAATGGGTTTACCCTGTATGCAAACTTAATTAGTCCCTGTGGTTTTGCCATCTCCAACAAGATGCTCCACTGACCTCCACTGACTATGTGCCAGTTGCTGTATTTGAGGGCTTAGAACTTGATTATTAGAAAGATGATTCCTCATGTCAAATCCCTGCTGCAGAGCACATAAATTTTAGACAACATTTTTCAGTTGAGAACAGACTGCTGTATAACAAACTGGGCTTTATTATTTCTTTTCCTTAGCAACCCTCCCCGATCTTCTAGAGTTGTCATGGGTCCTGAGCTCCACTAACCATGGGTTAGGAAAACATCTGGTATGGAAAGCTTTTTTGGATGATGCTGTCTGCCATGGATAAGTTGTTGAGTTGCTAGGATCAGGCTCCCAGTTCTGCCAGAACTTTCTGTTGCAGGTGAGATTCTCTGATGTTTTCCGTGTGGCTTGGAGCACCCCAGTGGCTGCTGAAAGCTTTCATTTCTGATGAGCTGAGCTGTGGTAACTAAAATGTTGACGCATTCAAATTACATAATTTTTCTTGTGTCACAATTCTGATTCTATTAAATGAACAAAATGAGTTCTTCCCAAGAACTTGCTGAGTAACACTAACGTGCTTTCTTCCTGATAGGATTCTGTTTTCATATAGTACACATAAAATCCACTTATAGTAAAGAGCCTTCAAAATACTCCTCTGCAGAGAATCCATAATATTTCCTGCAAAATCACTCTCAGTTTTTTTTGTCTGTGGTACAGTTCATATTGCTTGTCTGTTCCATTCCAAGGGCTGCAAAGGCCCTTGGATGCCTTCTCATCCTATAGCCTCCTGCAGGCAGTTTATTCATTTGACTCCTGATGACCAATTATGGCCTTGGCAAAAACACAGCAATCCTTGACCTGAGTAATTGTGCTGGTGGCCTGCAATGCAGTTTTGTGAGAATTTGTACTATTGATCTGTGTGTTTGGATGAAATACGTAAAGAGAAAATTTGTCACCTCTTTTGGGCTGGTTTTCTGTGGGATAGAAGGTGTAACGTGAGTCAGAACCCCTCACCAAACAGCGCTGGCTATGAGGCATGGAGGCAGAATACAACACAGCGCTTTTTGTGCTGAAGGTGCTCCGAATCTCCTTTCCGATACCTGATAGTCCTGCAAGGATTCTTGGGGAAGGTCTTGCTGGTTGCTAAAAAGAGGTGGGACAGAGCAAAATATGATTTTTTAAAAAAATAGATAATTCAGGTAAGACAAGAAATAACCACAAGTCACAAGCTTGATGTCTTCAGCCACGTGGCAGTTTCCTGCTTGCTTCCTGACTTGTGGTTGTCCCCATCTTGCTTGATGTCCTGAGACAGTAGCTAATGCCTGAGATTTCGTTCTTGTTTTCTATCCTCTCTCCTTCGTGTTTTGTAAGATGTGGTTTGTTTTTGTTGTGCAAATGCTCTTACTGTATTACTACTGATGATACTGTGGTAGCCTGTGGTCTAACTGTATACATGGTTTATGCACTGAGGTGTTGCACCATGCCTCAGATGGATGTTCCCCCTCCATCCATTCTGTGATAAACAAAGTTCTTTACATTTGAATACTTTTGGAAAGGCAATTTTGACAACACAGCTGTGATGTTTAATGACTACTAGAACATGAAAACACTGCCAAGTGACTGATAACACTTCAGCAGGAATGACTATTTATCTTTTATAACCTTAGGAAAAAGATCTGTATTAAAGCAGAGATGTTCCAGGAACAGTCAGGAAGCTTGTTTGATGCAGGATGAAGGGCTTGTTAAAATGCATTAAGAGCTATAACAGGATGATTTCTTAAGAGTCGTAGATGTTGCCAAAGAACTCTGTCGCTGCTGCACAGCTAGTGAAAGTCCAAACGTGCTAAGGTGACAAGTTACTGGAGGCTATTTCAAGAGAATTGTCAGGAAAGATACCAGCCAAGTTGCAGCTCGTGCAACTTCCATAACAAAGATAAAATTTATAGAAGCTTTAGATGTCCTCAGGGGATGGATTAATTGGCGCTTTGCTGTCCAGAAACACTTATAAACAACCCATCGAGCTCACGCTCAGCTCACTGACAACAACTTCGCAGCTTGTTTGTGCTTGCTTTGCGTACCTGTACCAAAGAGAGGAATGAGGATCGTGTCAAAATGTCTCTAAGTCCTGAGAATGTTTCCTTTTCTAACTTTAGTTTTTTCCCTGTGGAAAGCGTGTTCCTACGGAACTTCTCAGGTCCTCAGACCCAACTCTGGGACTTCAAACTCCCGCTCTAGCGTTAGTGTGGAAAAGGAATGAATTCGTTCTTTACCTAAAGTCTGACTCTTAAAATTGGGCGTAAAACCACTGGGGGAAGAGGGCGGAGAGAGCCCCGCGCTGCCGCTTTAAACCGCGTCGGTCCCGGCCCGGGGGGGCGGGGAGAGGCCGCGGCGTTGCCGGGCGACTCCGGGCGCTGCTGGCGCGGGAGACTCCGGCCACCGGCGGGCACCGCGCACCGCCCCGCGCCCCGGCTGCAGCGAGTGACGGTAAATCTACCGCTTTACAGGCTGCCATCGCTTGGTTCGCTGTCTGCCCCGCTGCCAGGTGGCCCCGTCGCAGCGGGTCGCTGTTAGAGGCGCCCGGGACAGATGGGGCAGGCGGCGATAATCGGCTTTGTCGGGCGCTGAGCGGAGCGGCCGGAGGTGGGCGGTGGGCGAGGCACCGAGGGAGCGGGGAGAGCCAGCTCAGGGGCTCGGGACATCCTGTCCGGGCTTTGCACAGAGCGGTGCGAAGCCGAGGTAAGCGCCGGGGGTTGGAAGTGTTAGATCCCACCAACTAGCTCGAAACCCTCGGGAAAGACGTTTGGATGTCGAGTCTGCCCCGGTTCACTCTATACGCGTCAGTCTCGTGTGACGCTGACGGATCTGGATTAAATCCACTCGCGCCAGCCTGGTCTGTTGTCCTTCCTTAGGCATATTGGCTGTAGCCAGCAGTGGGCCTGCTGGATGAAATTTGGAGGAAGAATTCCGACCCTTAAAATCCCTAGTGGGGCATCACTAGGGCATCACTTGGTGCCCAAGTGCTTGTTCCTCCCATGGACTGGCTCTGTTTTCTGTAGTTTGCAGATACCGGCTGTCACCCACGTGTGTTTTGCTGGCCAGAAGACATAGATGTCCCCTGTGACTGAGCTGTTGCGTGAGGGTTTTGAAGATGAAAGGCTACATAAACTCTTGAAGCGTACCACCTGAGGACATTGCTACCGACATGGACATCATTATTTATTTACAGATGCTTTAATCAGGAGGAGCTTTTTTGTAAACATGAATTGCTGGGCTCTTTCCTTGAGGTGTCGTTTCTTGTTTCATGCTATTGAAACATTAATCTTAACTTATTATGACTCCTTTGTGTTGGTCAGCTCTCAGGGACATTTCCCTAGGCTGGAAAATGTGGGAGCTTTCAAGAATGTGTCAGTCGTGCCAACTGAAGCCACTTGTGGGCTGCCAGACCGAAGTACTTTTTGTCATAGCTCAGTAGATGTTGAAAGTATTACGTCCTGTACCCAGAGGTTTTGTGTTCAGGAATGCCCATACAGGTCATCGCCTTCTTCCTACAAACTGCTTCTTTCGGAAGGCCTTGGTACCTGTATCACAGAGGACAAAAGGGACTTGCATCCAGGGTCCTTCAGCAGCACTTCCAGTTTTATCTTTCATAATCACAAGGATTGCTTCTCTACTCCCCGTTCTCTAAAGCTTGCAGCTTCATTTACGTTAACTGTATGGTTGAAACCTGAGCAAGAAGGTGTAATGTAAGTAGTATTGAAGGTGTTTACTTTCCTGGTGCTCTTAAAAAAATTGATCATTGTAGTCACGGTCATTATTAGCAAGCTACTTAAATTTTTAAAAAGGTACAGTGAGAAACTGTGGCATTTTAAAGCTGTATTTAGGTTGGGGTCTTTGCTAATGTCAAGACAAGTAGGTTCAATTTCAGTGACGTTGGCTCAGATGATAGTCCAGTTGCGTTCAGTGGGAACTATTGATACGCAATGTGTGTGTTTTCCTAATCTAAATGTTGCTAATTCGCATTCCTTTCTCTAAAAGCTGCTAGAAAAGCATCTTGTCAGTCACGGGTTTGTGCTGTTGATGCTTTCATGATAGAAAAATTAGCTGACATTTTAGGAACCCACCAACACAAATTTACTTGTTAAAAACAAACAAGGAATATTCATCCAGAAGAGCGTGTTACAAATGTTTTTGGACTTGTGCTTATAATATGATCTTAGAAGAAAGCTGTTGATCTACTCTGTTGTAGCGTTCTCAATAGGTATTTTGCAGGCTGCTGGAAAACTGCAAGTTGTCATCAGAAACAACAGAAATGTCTAAATTTACGATATACATGAAACTGTGGTCTGCTTTATGGAAGGATAATCACCTTTAAAGAAATCACCATAGCTAAGAATTGTTTTTTTTGGAGGGGAAATAAATGGGAGCAACAGAGCAAAGGTGACTTTAATTTGAGCTCCAGTTAAATCAGCTCAGCTGAAGGTGTGCATGAAGCTGTCTCTGGAGCCTTGGCCTAGTGTCTTGTATGGAGAGCTTTTTTCTGTGTAGTGTTTGCATCTCAATTGAATGCCAGAGGGTCTGTTCCTGGGGTTGTCCTATGCCATGAGTTCATGACCACACACACAAGGGCATATCAGAGATGTGGTCAGCAGAGCATATGCCTAACTTGAAGCAGAAACACCGTGCAAATTTCCAGGCAAGATGTTGCAGTGGTGTATTGGGTGAGATCCATGAAACTCTTATTAGTGGGATAGGCTTTTGCTTGTGTGCACCCTAAAGCAAGGAAATGTATGTCCTTAGTCTCAAATAATTAAGTAGTATGCAGAAACCAGATGCTACTGATGTCTGATTATCCATGGACTAAACATTAACCCAGTAGCAATTGGAGGCTAATAACTACGCAACGTACATATTCCTGTTCAGTGGGTTTTATGGATTACTTTAAAATCTAAATGTTTTTATTCTACTTTGCTAATAGATCACTTTGTTCTTCTGCCTTGTGATGTTGCTGCCTACTCAACATGTAGAAGTGGTAGAGCTCAGTTCTGAACATTGAAGCTGGATAACAGTTACTCTAGCGGTCAGGCTGATACCCCACTGTCCAGATTCCTTTTTTCACTGATCGCAGAAAGAAGCATGTAAATTTGTTTGTCTTTATAAAAGAGATACAGAGCTCCAGTAGTGGTGACACTACTTGCACGCAGAGATCCACTGAACCTTAACTTGGAAGATGACCCACAATAGAGAAAAACAGCAAATAAACTTTTATTGTATTTGTTTAGCGGGTCCTTTGGGTTGGCAGGAGTTTGACTTACCAGATGCCGTACACTTTGCAGTCCGTGATGGGGAACTGTCCTTCTTAGATGTCATTTGTGAGATCTTTTAAACTCTATTATCACAGCAGAGGGATTCTGTGTAGCTGGGACTCATTCTAGCAGAGGCTTTTGTACGAAAACACTGGAAGATGAGCCAGAAGCAGCCGTTCATTTTACAGGTAGAATAACTGAAAGTTTAACAAGGCCTTTTGTTTACTGTGGACTGCTCCTACATCTAGTACAGCAGAGCCCTGGCTTTTGGACATGCTGTAATCATGTGTTTCTTCATGCAGAATGTTATATGGTCTGACTGTCAGCCAGTGCTTAGGAAAGAAGGTAGAAGTATTGCTGTAAAGTATCCCATTGCATCCTAAAGACTGTGACATTTCTCCATTAGGAATGAGCCCATGTAACAGAATGACAGGATTTTTCTGCTAGAAGTCACTGTGCAGACTGAAGCAAGAAATGCTGGTGTAAGGATCCAAAGGCCATTTAAAGCTTATGACATTCAGGGAAAGCAAATATATGTGGATAATCAGAGACTCCAAGAATTCTTTTCTTCAATTTCATATACTGTGAGTCTGGGAAAGAATACGCTTTGGTACAATGAGAGAGGAAACTCAGGTCATGTTACAGATTTATTTGAAGCCTTAGTTCTTCTAAGACATGTAGTATAGGTATTTGTAGGTAGGCTTTTAAGTCACTGCATATTGGAAATCTTGAAGAGCAATGGTGAGAAAATGCTGACACTTGTACTCCAGTCTTTAAATTTGCTTTCCCTTTAGGCAGTAAGTGTGATGAGGAGTGGAGCTCTTCTCCCTGAATTTTATTCTTTCCTCATGCTTGCTTTCTTTCTGCATGTACTCATCACTTAATAGAAGTGCTTTCAGTAAGCCTGCATGTAGCTTCTACAGCCTTGGCACAATGTGGGAAATCGTATCTGATGATAACCCTTTGCATTGCAATAGGATAAGAATAGGAGTAGAAGCTTAGCATGTGTTAGTAATCATTACAGGTAGTTTAGAGCAATTTAGTATGAACTGGGCTAACAGGAAGTTAGATGACCAGAAGTAGCAGTGGGAGACAAATGATCTGCAGCCTTTTATATGGAAAAGGGTCAGAGGGTATGGCCCGATTGTGAAGTTGGCCATAGATGTGTGTTTAAGGACTAAAATCCTACCCTTTTAATTTGTATCTGTTTAGAAACGTCTTACATTAGGAATTGAACTGAAAGGGGGGTTTGCCTTAAGATACCATGTATTTGATCTTGAACCTGTGCAGATGTTCCCATTTCCAAGTGCTCTAGTTACCTTGTAGGGATCACCATACAGCCACGTTAGAGTCCCTGGAACATTTTTCTCTTTGAATGCTCTGTCCAGCCCCACCATGGAGAATTATGGAGCTAGGAACTGGCCCTGTGGGACTGCAGGTTACCAGAAGTTGGAAACTTCACAGAGAACAATTGATTCACTCTGTAATTGTGGCTGAAATGGAAAAATCATGCTCAGAGTCAAAAGTAACGCTTATGCTTATTCCACCTATGTTGGCACTGGTCTTGCCCCCTCTTCTGCCCTCTCTATTTTCTGCCCCTTGATTTTTCTCTCTCCCAGGAGTGAGCCACAAATCACATTTGTTCTTTCCAGTTTTCAAAGTGATGTACATCAAGGTTGCTTCCATTCTTAAAGTCATGACACCTATGGGGATAAAAACAATGTGGGGATGTTTGTTTTAGATAGCTAAAATAAACAAAAAAATGGATTATCTGGTTACTGTTTATCCAGGAACTGGGTAAATCCAGTTCCTAAATATTTTGCTACTTAGCTGAGCCTTGCCTCTCATTTATTATCTAGCAAAACTAGCGTGTTTACAAGCAAACAAAAATACTGAAAAGACCAGTTGACATTATATTAAGAACCGTGGTTTTAGTAGGTTTGGAAAACAGAAATTTTATTGATAATTATTGCCATTTTAGCCTGCTAGAACATTAAGATGATTTTTTTTTTCTCTTGGATTTAGATGATAATAAATAATGTCAGTATCAGAGAACAGCCTTTCTTATACATCTTTTCTAATTGTGTAGTAGGTGAAGAGCAATATATTGAGGACTGGATTTCCTGGGCCACTGAAGTGGGAATGCAGAACCCTTATTAAGTAATCATTATCACAAAAAACCCTATAGCGTGCTGTTTCATAAGCATATATTGCCTCTATAGCTTTCTCAGGACTCTTAACTTCATGGTGATTGGATTGGCAGAAAATGTTCTAGGAGCTAGATATGTAGCTTGTATTGCTATGGATGATATTCTTTGTTCCTTCTATGCCGGTGTTGCATTTGAGGTGGATGTGGGGAAAAAAACCACCCAACCCATCACCAAGTGGCTGGGCAGCCTCCTTCATGCCTTACTCTGGTTCTCTTTGAAAGGCTGCGTTGAAGGGAAAGTGCAGGAAAAGCTGGTGGTGTAGCTGCCTTACCTGGCCAGCATAAGGTGGAGAGATGGAAGACTTAGTTCCAGAACACACCATTTGTGCTGCTTTTTTTGTGGTTATATTATATTTGCTTTGTAGACTAAGAAAAATGTGAGATGCCTCCTCAGGATAGTCTGTGTTACACAGCTTTGCACGAGAAGTTCAGCAAAGACCCACATGGGTGCTGGCCAGCATGTTGTGGAACCCTGAAGACAGGAGACAAGGTGGATCCTGTTTTTCCAACCCCAATGAGCTGAGGTTGCTTGTGTGCACCAGATGAAGAAAGAAAAATCATAGTAAGACAGAAGATATCTTCGTTAAAGTTCTTTTACACTTGGTACATCCTGTGACTTTCACTGTCACTGAGCATCTTCTCAAGAGCTGGATTTTTAACGTTTATTTTAATACATTTTTGTTAGCATCACTTTACAGGGTAGCACCTTGGCAAGAATGTGTCTATGTGTGTGCCTCTGACCTTATGTTGTTTTTCTTGGTTATTTCCAAAGGTGTGTGATAGAAAAGGCTATTGATGGGCAGACTGTGCTCAAACTCACAATCTCTGAGAAAGAGACCATGTTTTATTATCGCACAGTAAATGGTTTGCAGCCACCAATAAAAGTAATGACACTGGGGAGAATTCTTGTGAAGAAATGGATTCATCTTAGTGTGCAGGTGAGTAAAATAAAAAACATTTAATATTTGTTGGAATACAGCATTTATGTGAGAGTGGTGTAACTGTATAAAAGGGTAAATTGCAGGATGTAAACGATGACTTTTGTAGGTAAGGATCTTAATTTGTGAGCTCATTCTGAGGCAATTGCTAATTTAGTGCTGGAAAGAAATGCTGAGCCTGTTCTTCTGAACAATCAAAACTGAAAATTCTCACCTTTAGGAACACAAGTTTTTGGAGAAAAGCTACTTATTTCTAATATTGCCAATAAGTCTGGAGTATCTGAGATTGATTCCTCAAAAAGGGAATGTCATCCTCCTCTATATGTGCTGATGTACTCAGAGAGGTGCATCCCTCTAAGGTGCATTTAATTTTTAAATCTTCTTACAGTGCACACATGTTAATGTGCATGAGTTTGTGCAGGGTCAATCAAGTCAGTAAGTTTCACAGCTATTACCTCGTACTTAAAAAATATGACTGAGAATTGTTAAAACAAAATCCCTGTGTTCCAAAAGTCTGATGTTGACATAACTTTTTAATAAGTGTTCAAATATCCACCAGAGGATAAAGCAAAATTGAGTTTAAAATTTAAACTGTATGCACCAAAATCAGTAAACAAACACAAGTTAAAATTAAGTTATTTGCATGTCTTGTAATTCCCAGCAGATGCTCTCGTAAATTCTGTTTGTAAGCCAAGTTCAACTAATAATTACAAAACACAATTATCAGGTATTGAAGTGTTTATCTTCTCCTTCCTTCATTTCCTTTATCCGTTCTATTCAATTTAATTTGGTTTACAGCACAATCAAGAGTAGTTTTGCTGCTTTCTTGAAACTTGCTAAAAGGTATTGACTGTGATTTGACTTTTTAGTGCCGATTTGTCACTTGTAAGAAGTATCTAAGCTGATGTCTTGATTTTGTTGCAGTTTTCTTTTTTTTCCAGGGTAACAGCATGGTAGTGTGAATAAGACTTTGGCTGTTGGATTAAAAGAGTGACCTTAAAGTAGAACTAATGAACTTTACACTTCAAGCACTCCAAGGGTGCTATATTACTGCTGTTGCTGTCAGCTGCATTTTGTACTAAACTCAGAAACTGCTAGAGCCGGGGATAGCAAAGTGAAGAGTGAAAGGGTTGCATGTAAATACAGACATGTGTCTTAGATTGTATTACAGAGAACCTTCAGGCATTCCATAGAATTTGGTCCTTGGTTTCTCTGTGAAAAGTTGTTCAATGCATAGCAGGAATAAAGAAGTGGCTTCTAAATCCTTAAATGTACTTAATAACTTTCCTGAGTTTCTGAGCTTCAGGTAGAACCTTATATTCTGTGGTTTGTGGTGGTGTAGGATTCAGCTTCCCATTAAATACGATAGTGGCTGCAGCATCATGCTTCTAGTCCAAATGTATTTTTTCCTATAAATAAATGGGGAAATAAATGGAACATGAGAATGTGAGAGATTGCACAAAAATATGCAAAAGACTACACAACTTCTTAACCGTGTAGCTTTTCTCTTAAATTCTGTGGTGGTTTAGTTTTGTGCCAGAAATGCAGGTGACAACAGTAGGTCAAAATAGTTACCTTGTAAATTGTATTGGATAGAAACAGATATGGCTAACAGGAGACTAATGTGGTCTGAAGGACTCCAAGACCAAGCAGTCAGTAGGGAATGAGAGCCTGCAGACAGCAGAGTTCCTGTGGTCAGGAGGAAGAGCTGAAATACTTGTGCGTAAATGCTGGGTGACTGCAGAGGAGCGTGAAGATGTGAAACTGAATTTAGAAAGAGCAGAAGTGTGGTAGGATGGCAGATGTGTTTGGAATTCAGGTATAAGAGCATATGCCTATTCAGGAATGATAAAAATGAAAGCTAAATGGTGGAATAGCACCAAATAGTAATTAAATGATAAGAGGGAAGGAAAGAAGAAAGGACAGCACAGATTGAAAATAATTTCTTTTGGAACAAAATAATTCTCGGGAAAGAGAAGGTAAGTAAATTAAGTCTACTGGGGTAATCTAAGAGTTTAAATCATTTGGTTTGGATTTAGATGGGTAATTAGTCAGAGAGAAATATTACTGCTAAGAACTGTGTCATATCAGAGACTTATTCTCAAATTATACCAGGGAAATTAAAGGTTGGCTAACAAGAGCAGGGCCCAAACATTCCTGTATGTTCTGTGCAGAAGGTTTCTTTGAGCGGTTGCTGAAGCAGAAAGTCAATTCAAAGATTCGTAGGGTGTTAGGTTGGAAGGGATCTCAAGGATAATTTGATCCAATCTTTCTTCACAAAAGCATGGTCTAGACAAGATGGCCCAGCGCCTTGTCCAGCGAAGTCTTTGAAGGGCCCAGTATTGCGGAATCCACCATTTCCTTGGGGGGATTATTCCAATGGCTGAGTGTTCTCATTGTGACATTCCTGTTGTGCCCAACTGGAATTTCCCCAGCAGTAACTTGTACCCATTAGCTCTTGTCTTTTTATGTGATTCCTTGTAAAAAGGGAGCCTCTACCTTGTTTGTAGCCACTTATTAAGTACTGGAAGAGTGGCAATAAGGCCTGAACAAACCCAGTTCTCTCAGCCTTTCCTCAAACAGCAGCTTCCCAGTCCTTTCATCATCCTGTTGGCCATTTTCTGGGCCATCTGTCCAGCCTGTCAATGTATTTTTTTGTATAGTGGGACCAAAACTGAGCCAAGTGTGGCCTGATGAGTGCTGAGTAGAGTGGGTTAATGTCTTCTTTATCTCTGCTGGTGATGCCCTTGTTGATGCAACCAGTAACATTCTCTTGGCTTTCTTTCATGCAGCAGTACATTGTTAAAGTTAAAGTACATTGAGCTGCTTGTCCACCAGGACCTCCAGCTTCCTTTTCACAGAGGTGCTCCCTACTTCTTTGGTTGTTTGAGTACACTCTTGGGTTTCAAAGAAAACAAAGGTATGAAAACAAGATGAACTGCAGAATTGAATGGAAAAAAGGCCTTGAGGTTATTAAAATGAAAATAATTCAGAGGAATCTCTGCCCTTAAAGGGTGGCGGTTTGGAAGATGTAGTGCTCAGGCTTATCTGAGTGAGTAAGTATCTTTGCTGTTAGAGATGGCAGAGTTTGCAAGCACTGGGGGAATGGGGAAGCAAATTCGCAGAGAATACTCTGCAGAATAGAAATAGAACTATAAAATGGTAGTGAGGTGGATTGTGAACGGGCTGCAGGATAGAAGCCAGAGAACAGTGGTCAATGGAACAGAGTCTAGTGGAAGGCCTGTATCTAGTGGAGTCCCCCAAGGGTCAGTACTGGGATCAGTCCTATTCAATCTATTAATTAATGAGTTGCATGAGGGATTAGGGTGCACTATCAGCAAGCTTGCTGAGGACACAAAGAAAGCTGGGAGGTGTGGCTGACACCCCAGAAGGCTGTGCTGCCATTCAGTGGGACTTAGACAGGCTGAAGAGTTGGGCAGGGAGAAATCCAGTGAACTCTAACAAGGGCAAATGTAGAGTCTTGTGTCTGGGCAGGAACAACCCCAGGTACCAGTATAGTCTGGGGACTGACTTTCTGGAGACCAGTGTAGGAGAAAGAGACCTGGGAATGACCATGAGGCAGCAAAGTGCCCTTGTGGCCAAGAAGGCCAATGGCATCCTGGGGTGGACCATAAAGGGGGTGGTTAGCGGATCGAGAGAGGTTCTTCTCACCCTCTACTCTTCCCTGGTGAGACCATATCTGGAGTATTGTGTCCAGTTCTGGGCCCCTCAGTTCAAGAAGGACATGGAGCTGCTGGAGGGTGTCTAGCATAGAGCAACGAGGATGATGAAGGAAGTGGAACATCTCCCTTACGAGGAAAGGCTGAGGGAGCTGGATCTCTTTACCTTGGAGAAGAGGAAACTGAGGTGTGACCTCATTAATGTCTATAAATATGAGAAGGGTGGGTGTCAGGAGGATGGAGCCAGGCTCTTCTCAATGTCATCTAGTGATAGGACAAGGGGCAATGG
>JAOXOE010000256.1:16444103-16493884 GCA_028565055.1 Phoeniculus purpureus
TGAGACCTGACTGCTTTGGTTTCCTTTCCCCTTAAAACCTGGGAGCAAAGCAGTTTCTTAGTTTCAACCCGTTACAAAATGTCTCAGAGAAAGAAGTCATGACAACAAATCATAATGACCTGACTCATTGGTGGCAGCCGAGAGCATGTGCTGGCAATTTCAGCATTCCTACCGAAGAAAGAGTTTTGAATGGCTGGCAGCAGTACAGCTGAGTTTCAATTTATGAGGGAGGTCCTCTCCTCCTGGCAGGGAACAGGAACTGTTAGCTTTTGCTGGAACCTTGGCTTCTGCTGACCAAAATGCAGCTGTTCAGCCTTGACAAGGACAGACCTGTACAGGTTTTCAAGCAGTGTGCCCTCATTTACATTTTACTACCTTTGTGCTAGTACACTCGACCATTAGGATTTACCTACTAGAGTTCCTGGCTTTGTGAACAGAACTATATTGCTTGCTCTTAAATGTGTCATCTTTTGCTGCCAAGGTTTTTGATGAGTTTTTGGGAAGTGTAATGTGTATCTGATATTTTTGGTTGCTGCCTTCCCGTACGTGTCATACCCAGTGCACATGTACTGCAGGCATAAGTGAGAACACCAAGCTAAAAGGGTCACAGCCCTCTCCTAGACCAGGAGTTAGGTTCAGTTTCCTGTTTGAACTTAGCAACTAACTTAGGGATCTTTGCAGAGCATTCTGCTATGAGCTTTGCACTTTTTCAGTGTGATTTTTTTCCTGATTATTTGTATCAATTCTTCTGCTGTCTCACATAATAAACTAGGCTGTAAGCTTTTCACAGTAGGTACTATCCTGTCTTTTTAGTGTCTGTTATCAAGGACTTCTGATGCCTGATTGTGAGTCCTAAGTGTTAGGATGATAGTTCTAATAACATTGCAGTTACTTTGACAGTGATTAACTGTGCCAGGTTATTGGTGGGTTATACAAAGTCAACTATATTTGCATCCTGAATCTTTCAAACAGCACGCTGCTGCATAATGACCTGAAAGTCTCCCATCTGAAAATAATTTCTCAGCATTTAATGTATTGTTTAATTAAATGTGAGCTTTGATTGTTAAAATAGAGAATCTGGCTGGTTGTCTTTCTCATTGGACTTTTCTATGATATTGGGGCAACACAGGAAGTTCCTCTTCAGCTATTGTGTGACAGCATGAAGAGTTTCACAGAAATTACTGTATTTTTTATTTTATGTATATATATATATAAAAGAAATCTTTTTGAGGACAGCTTCATACCCTATGAATTTTCAAGGTATATAAGGAGTATGTGGTTACCAAATTTCCACTGGAAGATGACGTTTCCCCTCCATTGTACTTTCAGCAGATGTTGTCAACTACTTAATGGCCTCAGGAGATGCTTGCATAAAGTATCCAACACAGTGATAATGTGTAGTGTGTTTGGTTTCTGTCTGTAGAGAACATTTCACTTAAAGTACATGTTAACCTGTAGTGAAAGCTCCCATAATATATTGCTTTTGTTTTTCCAGGCATAGATGTAATCATGTGTTATCAACCTTTCACATTGTCAAGTAAAGAAATGCATAAATTGGATTATATATTAAGCCTGTTGAGAGAGTCACTTATTTGAGGTAAGTTTATGTTTCTTTCCAAACCATGTATAGTGAGTTTACCTTTTACATGGAGAAAGCCATTGTTCTTTTCTATGTGAGTTCATATGTCCACCTGGCAGCCTTCCTGGAGAGCTTGCTTTCTGGAGTTCTTTGTCTGCTAGAAGAGCTACAGACCATTTTACCTTGTTCAGCTGTGTGGTCTGGTCTTTTTTGGAAAAGGTGTAATTTTTTCATTTGGTGATCCTGACAAAGTATTATAACTGTAGAATACTTGTGTGAATCTTGTTTTGTCCCCAGAGTATAAGCTTTGTCTTCCATGAGGAGCAATGTGATTGCATTTATAAACACTTCAAAATGTGTATTTGCCGTCTGAGTTTTGCTGTAAATTGTAATGAAGTGCCTCTAGGTTCAGATGTGAATAGGGCCAAATCTCACAGATGTTATTTGATCAAAGAAAAAATACTGAAAAATCAGTCTTCCAACTGAAAATAAGTGTGTTTCGATTCACAGAGGTTAGCAGCATCGGGTCAGAATAGCATGGCGTTCTGCTGCACACTTACTGTGCTGAGCATTTGCTCTAGTCTTTTGGACCTTTCTTGTCATTCATGCTTGGTATAAACTAAGAATACATAAAAAATGGTGGATTTTTAAAATCTCATACATTCTGTCTGTAATTATCCTGGTGGCATGGTGTGACCTTCTGATTCAATTCTTATTGAGATGAATATGAGCTTTTAGTAGACCAAGGTTCAGTGAATACATTAAAGCTTGAGGCCCTAATCAATTACTCATTTCCTCACAGCAGTGCCTAGGATGTCTGGAAAATAGGAAGGGTCAGAGGTTATTAGAAAAGACCTCCTTGGATGCAAAAGGTCTCAAAAAAGTTTAACAGCAATTTTGGAATAACTTTTCCTGGAGATATACTAAGTTTGACATTTGCTTTTTGCTCTAACAGAGACACAAGACAAAGCAGAGTGTTTCTATTAAGCCAAGTGTGCCAAGCAAGGTCTGGCTAAGATGTGGCATTTTGATACAGCCTGCTTTGGCTGCTGTATGGGGTTACTAACACAGAGCAGCCCTGTCCAGGTAGCAGGTGAGCGTTTTTATTTTCTGCTAGAGTCTACTTTGCACCTGGGCTCAGGCTGAAGTTGAGAAAGCTGTCACTTCCCCATAAGCAGCTTCAGAAGAGAGAGACAACAAAGGTGGTCACTTTGGACTAAGTTTTAAAGGCAGTGCTTTTGTCCTTCATAGGCAACTGGTCAAATGGTTCTTGTGCTTTTTCCTCTCTCAGATGTCTGACCCAGTGGTAGAAAGGGTTTTCTAAACACGTAAAGGCATTACTTTCACTGTGTACACTCGGGTGACCATCACTATTGATTCTGTTAGGGAGCAGAGGGACACGCAGTAATACGTCAATAGTGGTGTGCTGCTTCTTGTCTTGGTTCACTCGTTAATTTTTTCACATCAACCTTGTCCTTTGTAGCTTTCTGTGTGTGTATAGCATGTGCAGTCTTTCTCGCTGCCGCCCACTTTTTTTCCTTCTCTCGTGGCAAGAAGCGTTCTACTAATGTTACAGTCAAGTAATACTGTAGAAACCAGGGATGAAATTTGCCCTATCTGCTGAGCCCATTAAACTCTAAATGTCCAGTTTCATTAAATCTGTATGGTTGTGCTAGAAGTACAAAGGACTATTCCATCCACACGGACATATTAATCTCTTTGTAAGGCCTATAGTAGGCATATTTTGGGAAGTTTCTATTACTAAAGGGGAGCCTACAAAGGCACATGGAGGCAGACAAATTTAGACTGAAAGTTGTGGGTTTTGTTTGTTGGATTTTGCATGTTCTGTTAGCCAGAATGAGTCTGGACAATCCACTAATTCTTTCATGCTAGAGCAAGTAGCAGGTCCCTTTTACTTCATGATTTCACTCAACTTAGCAGATTTTTCATGTCTTGTCGATTTTTGTAGTCACAGCAATGTATTGTCATATTGTGAAAGCCATAGCATTTTAACAGGACAAGTGCCTTGGCTGGGATCTCTTGACAAAATTTGGAACAGAACTTCTGACATTCCGTGTGATGCTCCACCCACTGCTGTCTCTGAAAAACCAGTGAGCTGGATAGATGAGACCAGAATTCATGCTTCCCAGGCCTATGTCTCACTGCACCTTCCCTTAATCTAACAGAAATTTGGATAAACAATCAAGTAATTCTTTTAGGCTTTTATGGGAAAAATAATAAGTATCTACTTTATGCATTAATGTAGTAGAAGCTACTCTCAAACACAGTATTTTCATTAGAAACACATTTTGGAAGTGATTACTTGTTCAGTTTTTAGAGAATCATTTACAAAGACAGAACTAAACTGCCTTTCTTCTGGAAAACACTGTCTGGCTGTGCTATGCTAATATGATCAGTCATATGCTGTACATCTCCATCTTTTCCTACCTATAAATTATTCAGGACTATTATAGCCAAATCTGATTGGGTATTTTCATTTCTGTCTTCTGAAGTGCTAGAAAGGATTTAGTTTGGAATGGAGGGAATGAAATCCTTGTGAGGTGTAGGGAAATCGGTTTTGCTCCTGGAGAGATGGGAAAGATGGTTAAAAGTATCTCTTTTAGTAAAAAATATTACAAAACTCAATATAAACTATTTAAGCCTACACAGCTTAGTCTTGAGAACTTGCTGTCAAATATAACAATAAGCACATCAAATTTTATTGACCTATTTGATAAGATAATTCTATCTCAACTCTCTTACCTGAGCTGAGGTTAATTTGGCTTTGTGGGAGAAAATTAATCTCTTGCAATAACCCAAAAATTTAAGTCTTTTCACCTAAAAACATTTGATTTAATCTTCTGTAACACAAACCATCAAGTTATTAATGACTTCTCTTGCATACAAATAATTAGTTCTGCGAAATCACATTCTGCAATTCACTCTGATCCACAGACTTGATCACCAGCTACCTTGAGCTACAGTTCCCAGGAGCACATGGGCCAAGGGTCAGAGGCTAAACTGCTTTTATCAACTAAATAGCCTGAGGTGGTCTGTAGCCCATTAAGAGAGGTTTGTGCCTCAGGAGGAGATGTGAAGTGGTTGTTGCTTTCACTCTCATTCTAGTAGAAAAACAAGGTTGAGATATCAAACTTGTCTGAATCTTATTTTGTCCCTGACGAACAAGGTTTGTCTTTCATGAGGAGCAATGTGATCTGCGGTGTTGTGGTTTATTGGCGTTATTACAAATTTCTGCCCTAAATACCACGTAGTTAACGTTTTCTAGATGTATTTGAAAAAGGTGGAAATTCAGCACTGAGGTGCTAGCGATCCTGCCTGGAAGGCACTGGTGCAAGATAGCTATGATACGCTGGTAACGCAGCTTGTATTAAAGTGACAGTATAGATTTAAAGCAATCCAAAATCACATCACTGCACTCTTGGGACATGTGCTATGTATTTAACTTGTGTCCAGGATCTCCTGTTGGTTTGCCATATTGTTTTGATTTAGTTAATGGCTTTCCAGATACATGGACAGTTCTGTATTCTGTTCTTTCACAGACATATAGACAAATTCCTCTACCTGCTACTGGCATTAATGACACCGTATTAATGTATTTGCTTGATTGACAAGCTTAGAAAATAGCCTATGTAGTAGTGTCATTACACACAAAATACCTGTCTGTTGGGGCAGAGACCTGCTGTGGTAGCTACTGAAATCCGAAGGAACTGGTTCAAAAGATGATAGGAATACAAGAGAGGAGGGAGCTGCTGGATGTGGGTGAATAGGGAGTTGTTTTGATTAATGAGAGAGCCCTGACTGGGGTGATGGGTAGCTGTCAGTGTGTGCCAGCAGCCTGTGTCAGTGAAGAAAAGGTGGGTTGGTCACTGGGAATTTCTCTAAGCTTTATGGGACACTGGGGTATAAAATAAAGAAATACTCTGGGGTGGTGGAAGCCAGCAGTGTTGGCTGGACAGACACTGTGGGGCTTGGCTGTAGCAGGCCAAGTGTGAGAGATAGGGTTTGTATCTAATATAAAATGGATTGCAGGAAGAGATGGTGACACAGTCAGAGGAAAAAAAGACAGGGGGATTGTTTTGCAGTGCTGGTGGACTCCTAGTTGGCATTTGTTAAGGCAGCAAAGAGTATCCTAGGAAGATACTCCAATATTTATTGAAGAGTATTCAATAAAATCTAGTAGCTCAAGTTGGTTTGTGATACTGTAGGACTATCCTAACCAGTGATGGTCATGGTCATACAACTTGTGTTTGGATTCAGTGTACCCTGAGCTTTAGAAATGCTTCATTTTCATGTGAATCATGTTTGTGACAACATGAAGCACTTGCAAAATCATGTAAAGGTGTGGATTTACATGTCTTTTTATTCTGTCTCTTCAAAGCCTTGATGTATTTGAATCCAAATCTTCTAGTCATTGCCTTAGCCCCATCTTTCTATGCTCTTATGCTGAATCAAAGTGCTGAAAACAGTGGTTCTGTTTCTAACAAAAACCGCAATAAGTTTTTACAAAGTTGTGTCTGCAGGAAGCTTCTTCCTGTTTCATTTAGTGCAAAGAAAGAAATTAATCCTGTGGTGACACATAATTTGTCCTCATTAGCAGGAAACCGAATTTGTACAGGCTCAAAAGCTATTTGTTAGTCTAACATACCAGACTAAAATTTTAGCCACCACTGATTGTGCATTGTTGACTTGACAGCAGAAGTAACCATAACTTAGACTTAATGAATGCTTTCATGCAGTATGCACAGTCCTCCAAATGTCCTTATTTCCTACTATGTAATGCTGTGCTGAACAGTTGAGTTTGATAAAGGCTGAAACAGTCAGAATTATGCTTTCATTTGAATTTTAATTTTTAAAGGGAGAAGGCAGATGGTATTGTTTTACAGAGAGGATAGCTCAGCATGTCCTGCTGTACTAAAAGTATCTTTGAGCCCATCTGATAGTGGTCTTTGAGTTTCTCTCTGCTGGTTTCTTTAGCTTCAAATTGCATACATTAGTTTCCTATCAGAATAATTCACAGCCATGGAAATCAGCAGTATCCTGTGACGATATCTGGAATCTTGATGAGAGAATTTACACCCAAATAGGCAGGTTCTGCATAGCATCAATGCTCCTCTTGGTCCCAAAAACCTCAACTTTACAAATGGACATTGAAGTAAAATGCTAACTCAAAGCGGTGGAAGCAGAGTCTCCTTGCTAGCATCCAGAAATGAATGAAATAGTTCCCATTGCAGCTTGATAACTTGTCCCTGCGTTTTGTAGACAGAGGCCTGATGTCCTCTCAATTCCATTTGTTCTTAAATAAAAGTTAACTAGAATAGACTGGACCATCTCAGTTGGAAGGGACTGACAATGGGAACTTTTTTCTAGTTCAAAAGCCTGACCAAATCAGGGCTGCCCGAAATTTAAAGCCTTTTAAGGACATTGTGGAAATGCCCCTAAAACATTGATAGGCTTGGGACATCTAGCACCTCCCTAGGAAGCCATTGTTCTTTCCTTTTGGTAAAGTTGTTAGAATGCCCCCAAGTAAAACAGAACAATGCAGCAATTCTTTCTATGGTAACTTGCCTACATTTTTCCTACTACACAGAGGAGGCTTGCCTGCAGTGGATACCAGTCTGCCCTTTATAGATCTTCTCTTTAGCCTTCATAGGAGGATGTCATTTAACTCTTCCCACCTGTGGTTTCCTGGTTCAGACATTTGTTTTAAAAGCTGTTTTATTCCCAGTGTAGATTTGCCTGAAAAGAGACAAAAATCTCTCTCATAATTCTTTCCTGATGCTTCCACAATCTTGCCTTTCATGAAAAACTTAGGCAGCGGTATCTGCTGTTACTTGCTCAGCTCAATCTCCTACATAGAAGTTGAAAGTTTTTCAAGTACAATTCAGTTTGAACAGTACAGTTAAAAAAAAAAGATTATTTGTTTCATGTTTGGTGAGCTCTTTGCAAGTAGAGAGACAAAGAAATGCTAGATTTGATTCTAAATCATTGGCTACCATCATTGGCTTTGCAGCAAAACTGCATGGATTCAAAATCTCATTCCTTGCGATACTAGAAACAGTGATAACGAATAAATTCTTTGAAATGGTGAGCATATTTGAAAAATGAGTGGGAAGGATTGATGGGCAGTCGGTAGTGGACTCAGCTCTGCTGTGGAAAGTGGAGTGGGAGCAGGCCAATAACTAATCCTGTCATGACTGACAGTAGAAGTAGGTGAGTGAGAGAGATCTAGGAAAACAATGCTGGAACCTAGAGACCAGCTTTTGGCCTTCAAGACTAATTCAAACACTGATGTGCACATTGCTGGGAGTTCCTCTGTAATCTTAGTAGACTAGAGAGTGATGGATATGCCAGAAAAGTAGGCAACTTGTTTTCCTTGTTGTTAGAAGGCTTCTAGTGCTTAACTACTCTTCGGTGAGGAACTACAGATCAGCACACCTCCAATTCAGGCACCTAATTGTGGGAATAGTTATGATAGAGGGCACCAAGCCAAGAAGTATCAATAATGATGAAATTCTTTGACATCTATTGGATCTGAACTGCAGTTAAACCCAGAAAAAAAAAACCAAGGGCAGGTGAAAAGGGTAGTAAACAAGTACTATATCCAATTTTTTTGTGGTGTTAACTCCAACAGACCTGTTGGTGCTCATATAGGTGAGGATAAGAAACAACATTAGGTACACAAAGGGTTTTTTATAACTGCTACTGAACATTATGTCCAATATTGATGTGAAAGTTTTGTCTCTCAGGAATTTTTGTGAGTTGACTCCTTGTTGGAAGCTCAGTAATACAGATATTGGCTGTATTCCAGATGATGTTTATTTAAATGCACACCTTGTTCATGAAACAGAAATGGCGTTAGAGTTAAATGTATCGTGCCTCCCAGTGATTCCAATGTACACCTCAACTTCTGCTTCACCTGCTGACTCCTGCAAGAGATATTAAAGTAGGGAGAGAACCTCCTACACTTTGGAAGAGCTGGTTTATTTTCTGCTTTCCAGAAAGACACTTCACTGGAAGAACTAACAAAGGTATATCTCCAAATCAAAAAGTGTATGTGGTCTGTAAAAAAAGTGTTAAATTATATGTAACAGTGCCACCTGCTGAATCCCATCCCAATGCCTTCCTCTCAAAGGGAATGTCTATCTTGATGAAATGGAGTTGATCCTGATTAAGGCACAGGCATACACCCTGTCTATTTCTCAGGTAGACTACAGGATGCATGGCTTAAACTAAATTAAATACTTGTCTTTGAAGAATAAGATTGATTGTATTATTTTTTATGATCTTGAAAATGCAAAATACAGCCCTTTGAAATGATACACCAAATTATTTTTCTGCTGTTAAGTAGGTCTGATGCATTTTCCACTGTTATTAGTACTGACGTGTACAGAAATACATTTGAATTGCACTTGTTGTAGTAACTTGTTTAGAAGGTGCCAATGTTCCAATGTGGTGAATAAAGCCAGATTCCCCACTGAATTTCAAAATTTATAAATATTTGATTCTGTCAAGAACGCTGTCAAGTAAGTCTAAAATGATGGAGCCAGTCATTTTGTGGAAGTGAACAAATGCCTTTACTGCATTCAGCAGTTTGATACAACAGCCCTTGTACTGCCTAAAAATACTTAATGGTTTTTGAAACCATTATGGGCTGAATTCTTTCCACTTATTAGCATTTATTTCTATCTTTAAATGGGCCTGTTCAGTTGAATGGAATGCTGATGGAGTTGAGAGTCTATGTAGCTGAACTGGGCTCCTACTCTGAAGGATTGTCTGATGTGATGCTGGATATCGGTGAACCAGCAGATAATGGTTTGAGTAACCTCAATGACGTGACTTGGGATAGGCTGGTAACTGCAGTCTTGCATCATTTGTGTTTATCAGACACAAGCTTTCTGCATCATATCATGTGTGGAAAGTCCTTTCTGTCTTTAAATTCTACACCTGCCCTTGCCTTACCCGTTTTCTGCCTGGTACAATGTTACCCTGAAAGAGCTGGTTTGCTCAATTTGAGGTGACCATCTTGTGATGCACATGCAGTTTTGCAAATGCTGACACCAGTGCCCACTCTGGTCACAAGTGTAGCAGTGACGCCTCTGGGAATTAAATCCAACCTTAAAATGGTAACATACTGTGTGTTTCTGACATTAGTTGGCAGGAAATGTTACGCCAAAGAGGGCTTGCTGGGAAGCTGTCAGTATTAGAAAATTAGGAGAGAACAGAATGAAGTGGATAGGACTTGTGTAATAGATCTAGCAGTAAAGCACAGGATGCATTCCTCCTTTTTTGCACATCCCTTATCCCTCTGGAGAGCAAAAAAAGCTCTCAGTGCATTTCAAAGGCCGCTTTGTTTATTTAGAAAACTAAATCTGCATTTTTGGCACCAAATTCACAAGAGCATTGGTCATAAACTAAATGCAGAGGTATTTTATTTTCTGGCCCTGGCACTGACATTAGGGCTGTGAGAGTATAAATATAGAGAGGTGCATTCTTGTGTTTCCATTTCCAGTGTGAGCTCTGTGGTATTGGCCTCAGTGTTTCTAAGCGAGGGAAAAGGGATGTTGACAGGCATGTAAATGAAGCTGGACATATGCTTAACAAAAAGCGACAGCAAGGTAAAACCAGTGACTTTGTTCCATCAAAAGATACAAATTTCCCATCCTCCAGCATAACATTCAAAGTGCCAGCATTCTCTGAGCTGTTTTCACAGAGGATGTTCTCTAATGGTCAATTTGTTTAAAGAGAAAAGGATGGCATTGCAAATGCAGCAAATAAAGTCTAGCAACGCTGCAGCATGAATTTCTAGCAGATGCACTACTGCTGGAGTCAGACTTTTGAAAAACAGCCATTCGTACCGGCTCTGGATGGCAGCAGTGGCACAGAACAGAGAACCTCTTTTCTTCCACCAAGGAATGCAGGCGGAGATGGAAGGACTTTTGTGTTTTGGCACCAGTGCTCAATAACTGTATGCTGAAATATCTGAAAAAAGCTTCAGGGGCATCTTGAAAACCCTGTACCATGAAAAAGATGCTGTTGGGTTCAGCTTGGGCTCCGCTCAAAAAACCTAGAGAAACACAAAGGAATTTTGTGTCTTTATTACAACAAAGATGGTTCCTAGCATCTCTGCATTCACCACTGCAATGAAGCCATAAGCTTCTGTGCATTTAATAGTCACAGTAGCATGTTAAACTAATTTTTAAAGCCAGACTAACTCCAGTAGGTTCTTCAGACAAACTTTCCACTTACATATCTCTCAAAAAGAGCTCTGGAGTCTGTGCTGAGCAGTAGCCATGTTAATCAAAGGGCTGGCAGCAGTGCAGGGATCGTGGCTTACCTAAAGAATAGGGCATCACAATTTGAAAAGCTTTTTATTTATTACAAAATAGTCAACCTGAGTGAGAGCTGTAGAGTAGAACTGAGCAGTAGATCAACATAACATCCTCTAGATTTAACAGGGGGAAGAACTACCTAAGGATACATAAGTGAATGCATGGAGGGTGTTGTACTGCTGTATGAGATGTGTTTGGCTTCTTGCCTGGTAGTTCCTTGGTACAATAAGACAGGCCAGAGTATTCTGTAAGAGAAGAGGAAAGGTCCTGTAATACTGTTTTGAACATGATGACTACATGGGTGCCAGGATTTGGGCAAGAAAGAATGGAGAGGAGGGCAAGAGAATGACTTTGCATCTTCCCACTAAGGCAATTCCCAGAACCTGCTTATTGAGTAGAAATGCCACTGTCCTGTTGTTAACCCTTGGCAGCTTCTGCCTATTTGCTGTGAGTGAGGGTGGGAAATGCAGAAAGCTGTTCCCTTGGCACTAAAACAAAATGCTGAGAAGACCTGGGGTGAAGCCTGGAGAAGAACCAGCCAAAGGCTGAGGCCCAGGTGCTGTTATTTCTGAGATACCAGTAAAGCCACTCCTAGGGAGAAACGCAAGCATTAGTATATGTTGAGAGATGCATGACCTGAGACAGTAGATCTAAAGGAACAGTGATGAAGCCTGTCCTCTTCCTCTAAGCAAAACATTTCATGCATTGCTGTTGCTTGGCAATCTTCATTGGAAGCAGGAAGAGCAAACCACTCCTGTTCGATGAATTTGAAATGTGTGGTGAGGAGTGAATGTTTCAACCCACTGTAATCCTTCAGTGATCCTGGTGTGAGTCCAAAGGCACAGGGCTCAGTGGAAGAAGAAGAAGAAAGTCTATAGGTCATGGAAAGAGAGGATGTCCACTTGGGGTGATTATAAGGCTCTGGTGAGAGAATGTAGGGTTGCAACTAGGAAAGAAAGCCAAGGCCTCTTTGGAATTAAACCTTGCAAGAGAGGTCAAGGGCAACAAAAAGAGCTTCTTCAAATACATTGCAGGTAAAACTAAACCTAGAGGCAATGCAGGCCCCCTGGTGAATGAGGTGGGTGCCCTGGAGACAGAGGATACAGAGAAAGCAGAAATACTGAACACCTTTGCCCCTGTCTATACTTCTGGGAGCAGTCGTGATATCAAGCCCAAGACTGCTGAGGCTCCAGAGGAAGTTGAGACGAGAGAAGCTTGCCTTGGCTGATGAGGACTGAGTTAGTGATAAGTTAAGCAAACTGGTTGTACATAAATCCATGGGCCCTGATGGGATGAACCCGTGCGTGCTAAGGGAGACGGCGGAAGTCATTGCTAAACCACTCTCCATCATTGCTAAGCCATTGAGAGGTGCCTGGGGACTGGAGGATGGCAAATGTCACTGCAATCTTCAAAAAAAGTAAGAAGGAGGGCCCAGGTAACTATAGACCGGTCAGCCTCACCTCCATCCCAGGAAAGGTGATGGAACAATTTGTCCTGGACACTGTCTCTAGGCACATCAAGGACAAGAGCATCATTAAGGACAGTCAGCATGGCTTCACCAAGGGGAGGTCATGCTTGACCAACCTGACAGCCTTTTATGAGGGCATAACCAGGTGAATAGATGGTGGCAGAGCAGTGGATGTGGTCTGTCTTGACTTCAGCATTTGACACAGTCTCCCACAGCATCCTTGCAGCCAAACTGAGGGAGTGTGGACTGGATGATCAGGTAGTGAGGTGGATGGTGAACTGGCTGCAGAATAGAAACCCTGGAGAAGTGGTCAATGAGTCTACTTAGAGGCCTGGATCTAGTGGAGTGCCCCAAGGGTCATTACTGGGACCAGTCCTATTCAATCTATTAATTAATGACTTGCATGAGGGATTAGAGAGTACTGTCAGCAAGTCTGCTGATGACACAAAGCTGGGTGCTGTTGCTGACAACCCAGCAGACTGCCGCTCAGCAAGACCTATACAGGCTAGACAGATGGTCAGAGAGAAATTGAATGAACTATAACAAGAATAAGTGTAGAGTCTTGCATCTGATCAAGAACAATCCCAGGTACCAGTAGAGGCTGGGGACTGACCTGTTGGAGAGCAGTGTAGGAGAAAGGGATTTGGGGGTCTGGGTGGCCAGCAGGATGACCATGAGCCAGCAATGTGCCCTTGTGGCCAGGAGGGCCGACAGGATCCTGGGATAGATCAGAATGGGGGTGGTTAGCAGATGGAGAGATGTCCTTCTCCCCTCCTACTCTGCCGTAGTGAGACCATATCTGGAGTATTGTGTCCAGTTCTGGGCCCCTCAGTTCAAGAAGGACATGGAGCTGCTGGAGGGAGTACAACATAGAGCAACAAAGATGATGAAGGCAGTAGAACACCTCCCTTATGAGGAAAGGCTGAGGGAGCTGGATCTCTGTAGCTTGGAGAAAAGGAGACTGAGGAGTGACTTCGTTCATGTTTATAAATATGTGAAGGGTGGGTGTCAGGAGAAGGGAGCCAGGCTCTGCTCAGTGTCATCCAGTGATAGGACAAGGGGCAATGGATATGAGGTGGAACAGAGGAGGTTCCACATAAATACGAGAAGGAACTTATTCCCAGTGAGGGTGACAGAGCACTGGAACAGGCTTACTAGGGAGGTTGTGGAGTCTCCTTCTCTGGAGACGCTTAAAACCCACTTGGACATGTTCCTGTGTGGCTTGATCTAGGTGATTATGCTGTGGCAGGGGGACTGGACTATATGATCTTTTGAGGTCCCTTTCAAAACCTATTGTTCTATGATTCTGTGTCAAACTGAATTAGACTTTTCAAAGACTGTCAAATGATAAAAATTTCTTGCTGTTTGTCTGAGCAGCTCCTGTGTACAGTGAAGGTGTGTTTGAGATTTAAAGTGACTTGAGCAAGGTTCCCAAATTAAATCCTTTGCTTCTGTCTTCAGTATTGATAATGATAACCGTTGCCCAGCAAAACCAAGCTGGGTCACAGAAATTTCTGTATGGAAACAGAAAGAGTAGAAACATGAGTTTACAAGCTTGTTGTGTACATGCTGATATAATCAGACAGTCTTTGTCCAAAAACTCTCAAAGAACTGGTGTATAAGATCTTCTGACTAAGAGATATTTTGTGCAAATCAGCCAGACTGGGTTGTAATGCTTACACTTGGGAATAGTGTCATGTGTTGACACTGATCAGCAGCCAAGAACCAGGCCTCCCTCATCAACACCAGTGGAACCAGGGGAGAGAATAGCAACAGCACATATGAGAAAAATCATGAAGGAAATGGGGAACAAACGATGCAACGATGCCACTGCCCATAAGCAGTCCGCTGCCCAGCCAGTCTCTGAGCAGTAACCACTTTGGAAATAAAACAAGTGTCTCCCCAAAAGCTTTCTAGCTCAGTTCTTATTGTTAAGCAAGAGTTTCTGTGGTGTAGAATATGCTTTCAGCTGTCCTGCTCTGTCCCCTCTCAGCTTCTTGGCCCAACCCTCGTTTGCTATTAAGGTGTGATGGGGAAGCAGACTGGGAAAAGAGAGAGGCTTCATGCTCTTCAAGCACTCTTCACTGATAGCCAGAATATTAGTGTGTTATCAGTGCTAGTTCAGCCACAAATTCAGAACACAGCACCTTATGGCGGGCCAGATCATGTACAAAGAGGAAGGAGAAAGGATCATGGCAGTGCAGACCTGTTTGTCTTGACACAGTGGTATATGAGGATTTCAAAGGTATTTTTGAAGGAATAGATAAAGATGTGCAGCTAAATGGAAAAGGGGATAAAAATGCAGCATGGATTTACTAAAGATAGCTCATCACTGTCTAACCTCTTAGCTTTTTTTGATGAGAGAACTGATTTTCAAGCCAAACAAATTTGTCAGATTTCCTCTATCTGGAGTTCAGTTTAGCATTGATGTGACAATCCATGAGAAGTTGTAGGGTCAAAGAGAATGCTCCTGGGGAGGGTTTGCAATAGATACTGCTCAAAGGAACATGCTTATAAGTCTGGGGAGAAGGAAGGCAAAAAAAGCAATTTAATTACTTGAGAATCAGTCTTTGGACTGTCTTAGTGTTACCTGACAGCTTTAATGAAAAGAGTAATGTGATATAGTGCGTCCAACAGGAAAAGACAGGAATTCATGAAATTGTTCTGTAGGTGGACTGTGGAAATGTTTTCTTTCCCCCTTTTCTGCAGTATTACTGTAACAACTGCTGCCAGCAGGATGTTGGACATATAATCTTGGAATGGACTGTTGGAAATGATACTTGAGACTAGATGGCATCAGTCTAAGAGTAACTTCATCCTTTTTAACAGTTTATGCAGCCTTCTCAGTATAAGACGTATTCCTGACATAGCTATTTGCTGTCAACTCCTTTGCTCTTTATACCCAACAAACATTCAAGAAAAATAATCCTTGAAAAGTTCTGTTGAAGTAATTTGAAGTGGTTTTGTAAAAAAAGTAACCTATGACTATCTTTTTTCTGTTCTCCAGTTAGTATGGCTTGTTTTCCTCTAGTGATGTCTGCCTGTATCTTCCCAGTACTTACGTTTTCATTTTGCAATTTTGCAGTCTGTAAATTGTGAGTCCTTGAAATTCCTTGAAATTACTGCCACTATTGTAGTTGATTTTGATTGGCGAGGATCAGGTTCTTCAGGTTTCTGAAAATTTTCAAGTCCTTCTGTGTGTTTGGTCTTGACTTAATGATATTTATCTCTGTATACTTTTAGATACATAGTAGCCAAAGCCCCGAATGAAGTTACACAGTGAAGTAAAGCCTGTATAGCTGTAACTTAAAGAACCTGATATGCACTGAAGCGAAACCTCAGGAAAACTGGTGTCTGAAAAAATTAACTTTCCAAGAAATAAAAGTGTGAAAGTATAGCAATGCATAGTTAAGGCCAATTGCATACCACATTATCTCTGCATAGTGTTACCAGCATCAGATTTGTGCCGCTTACATAATGGAGCTGCTGTTACTCTTTTCTTTTTCAGATTCACTGTTAAAGGTCTCTCACTTTCCATTTGATACTTCAGAATTTATTTAACCAATAAAGACGAGTGGAATTTAAACATGATTTTCTCAGATACAGCCAAGGCTGCTGAAATAGGAGGTTTCTTGAGAACATGTCAGATTGATGTATTTGTTTCCTATTTAGTGTCTGCAATTATAAAAATAATCTTTCTACTAGCCTTTATTTTGCCTGATCATGTCTATGTAACTCTGCCTTGTTTTGGCAGACTATAGCACATTAAAAGCTTTAGAAAGTAAGTTTAAAATCTAAATGCAGAGAGGTAACCATGACTGAATTACTCTCTTGGGAGGAAAATGCTCTTAGAGTGCCTATTGAAATCAGCATTATCATTTCAATACATGTCAAATATGAGTCATTTCCTAGTTTAGGCAAAATTTCTTTATAAATCTTTAAATCTTCCAGTTCTTTCAAGAAAAGGTTAAAGTACTTATGATTTAATGAGACTACTTTACATCATAACTGTTTGACTATCAAGAGAAAACTTGTCCTTTCCAATTTGTGAAATCCTTTTATTTTCTGCACAAGTTTTTGAAAACTTTAGAATTTATATTAAAAGCAAAGAACCTGAGACTTAAAAGCAGGGAGGAAAACATTGACTCTGTACAGTCTCTATGTATGTATTACTAAATATGAGGTGTTTTATACTGTATATTCCCCGAGTTTAGTAAGGACTTGTGAAACCAAGGAAGCATTTTAATTTAACATATCACTTTGATCTCCTGTTTGAAGTCATCATTTACTATGTATTAAGAACAGTTTGTCAGCCTCAAAAAGGGAGGAGAAAGCTTGCATCAATTCTGTGCATTAGAGCTTCAAGTCTATTAATTAATGTGTGTTGAAAATATTAAGGAGGATGCAACCTGGCTGTAGAGTTGGTGCCATACTCTCAACAGAACACAGCTGAAATGAAACTCAGTCTGTGTTACATATTTGAGTGCCTGTTTAAAGGACCGTTCATAGCACCAGTGAGCACAGCTCTCTTGGCAGCTGCTTCATCACTTCATCTGCTACGATCACAGGCCATTCAATAGCCTGGAATGGGTTGCCCAGGGAGGTGGTTAAGGCCCAGTCCCTGGCCAGGCTGGATGAGGGTCTGGCCAGCCTGATCTAGGGTGGGGTGTCCCTGCCCATGGCAGGGGAGTTGGAACTAGATGATCCTGTGGTCCTTTCCAGCTCTGACTGATTCTATGATTCTATAGTGACTTACAGTGGGGAAGGTATTTTCATCTTAAAGCCTGTGTTGCAGGTGCTTAGAACTTCTAGAAAACAATATGCATATGTTCCTGTGTGACTTGGTCTAGGTGATCCTGCTGTGGCAGGGGGATTGGACTAGATGATCTTTCAAGGTCCCTTCAAGTCCCTAATGATTGTATGATTCTGTGATTCTAAACGCTGCTGCTAAACATTAGTACTTGGGGTTCTTTGATACAAGTATCTTGGTCCATTGGATGCTGATTGTGTTGAATTGAAAACTCCTTGTAACAGTTTCAGCAACTTGTGCAAATGGGATGTTTCTCTTCATTTTGTCTCTTAAACTACTTTCATTCTGCCTGAGCATCGGTTCTTGAATATTTGCATATTTAGATTTATAGTCTCATAGCTGCCTGGGAACACAAGGCAAGGGACTTAACTTGGCCCAAGATTTTCCTCTCAGAATTTTACTGTCAGAGACAGCCAGAAATACAGGTTTTGTCAATGTCATCTTGACTACACCTCTGGAAATTGTGAAAGTTTTTTCAATTGCAAGTGCAAATCCCACTCAAGGCTACCCAGACCCTATTAATATGTTATAAATGGAATTAAGCCTGTATATGACCAATGTTGGGAGGAGGTAATAGTAAATAGTTTCCAGATAAACAGGGCATAGCATCTGCAGAATTTCAGATGAGATTTGAAATCCTTTAAGTTTCGGTGTGTTTTACAAGCAGTTTGTTTCCTTATGGAAAAATATGTGGCAGCCAATTAAATGGCATTTTTGATAACAGAAGGACTCCGTTAAGAATTATTTACTTTTTTTTCCACCTAGTCTCAAATCTTTAAACACAGTGCTGTTCTTAAGGTCATACTTTTGACATCTAGTGGTTATATAATGTTTATTTATTTAAGATAAAATTGAGGATAGTAGAGGTGAATAATGGTCAGTTCTACTCTATAATTGGTTGGAGGGGTCAGTTAGAAAATAGCTTCCTGTGCTCCTAAGCATACCGTAAGTTTTTTAGGAGAATTACTGGCTGTGAATCGAACTTCCATTGTAGTATGTGATACAGGCCTCAAGTTGCACCAAGGGAAGTTTAGGTTAGACATTAGGAAAAACTTTTTTACTGAACGAGTCATCAGGCTTTGGAACAGGCTGCCCAGGGTGGTGACTAAATCCTCGTCCTTGGATGTGTTTACAAGTTGGGTACAAAAAAAGTAGAACAAAAAAAAAGGAATTAATGCATTTGGTTCAGGTTTTTGTAGCTTAAAGACTTTAAGCTTAAGTCAGGAGTCTGATCAAGAAATGGAAGACAAAACTTTCAGATTGTCCTTTATGCAACCTCCATTATTTATGTGTGAACTCTCTCATGTGCAACTTGCATTAACACCTGCGCATGCAGCAAATGGAAGGTGACATAAATGACATGTGTAGATCCCGTACAGTGCAAAATCCATATGTGCTGGTGGCAGTCCACAGGAGGAATCTTCTGATAAGTCTTCACATACATCATTTTGTCATGGAAGCAAAGAACATTTCCTGGCACTGAACAGCTTGTCGGCTTGGCTGGAAAGTAGTAAATATTGAGATGGAAGAGGGGGAAGAACTTCTGTCTGTATATCTCATGTATTCCAATGCCTCAGCACAGTAATGGTGCAATTTTTACATTGTTTAAGGACTCTTGTATTGGTTTGATTGTCTGGATACCCGGAGTATGAAAGAAGAATAGATGCATAAGAACACCTTTCTTTTGAATCCACCACCGACCTGTTTTCTGAAAACCAGTGGTTTTTTTGAATCTCCTTAATCTAAACCATGTTGAATACATATTCACCTATTTTTAGTGTACTAGTTTAGTCCTTTTTTTTTTTTTTTGATTATTTGTGTTTTGGTATCGATAGTATCTTGTGATGATAGGTTCCTCTTAGGTAATTACAGGTGTATGACATTCTTCTGTATTTTAAACCTGTTGTCTGCTAACTTCTTGCCAATTTATTTTGCAAGTTGCTTTTTGCTATTTGCTGTTTTGGTTATAGAACTTGATTGGATGTTTTTGCATTGGGATTGGAATTACTGGTTTATAAACTGGGTCTCTCCTTACATTGAAGCCCTTCTGTAGTTTGGTCATCCTCAGTGATCTTTTCTGAAATTTTTGGTGTTTTAATTTTGGAGACGCAAGGGTCAGAACTCCACTTGCTATTCCAGGTACCTTGCCCAATAAATTTCTAAATGAGGTTTGAGGTTGGTTCTTCATTTCGTTCCCAAGAAGGAATGTGTCTTCTCTTTTGCCATTTTGCATGTTAGTGGTTGACTATCTACAGCAACATTTTACAATAGCACTTTTTCTGAATGGAGAGTTTAGAACGTAATGTTTTGTTTATATAGCTAAGAGTATGTCTTCTAGCTTGTGATTAACACATTTATTGCCAGTTTGTTAACAATTTTGAGACTCTCTAGTAACTTCCAAGTGAGGCTTGACTTTCACTGTCTGGACGCATTAGTTCCATTCCTTTTCACCTCACTAACTGTTTTCAAGCCTGTACAAAATGTTAAATAGCGGAGATTGTTGCAGCTACCTACTGATGAACTTCTGTCTGTGCAAAATGTGGTCATTTAATCTCTATCAAGTTTGAAACCTTTCTGGAAAGCCAGTATATTATATTGGTAATGTCTTTCCTTATCCACATGTGTTTAAACTACTTCAAGGGACTCAAAGTTGAATCTTGATTTCCTTCCTCAAAAGCCATGTTGCCTTTTCCAGTATACATTACTTATCAGTGTGCTTTTCCAACCAGTTCACTCTGCATAGGCTTCACTTGATGGATCATCAGAACAATTGTTCCAAGACCTGATCGCCTATCACACTGTAATTCTAATTTCTGAATTGCTCTTTCATCTGTGCAAAGCTAATTGAAAATTTTATGTTCTGTTTCTGCTGTTTTTATGATCTGCCATTGAATATGAAGTTGCTGGGTTTAATTTTTATTTTAAAAAGTGCCAAAATACCACTTTCCATACTATGTTTATACTACTTGTACTTAGCTAGCTTATTTACTTTATCAACATTTATACTTTCTCTAACAGACAGCAACACTTTTTCAGTGGTGTTGTCTGTGTAGTTCCCGGCATTCAGGTTTAAACATCTTTGAAATCTAAAGCTTAAGTGTTGACCTGTTTTCTCCTTTCTGATGGCATTTAGGTGTACTCTTGCTGTTGACTGTGATTGCAGGCGGCCTACAAAGCTTGTGAGGTTCATCATCGTTGCACTTGTAGGAAAATCAGTATGTGGTATTCAGTGGTAGCATTTATTAAACTATCAATATTACTCCTAACCTGACATTTCAGAACTACAAGCTTTTCTTTCCACTGCAGTACTTACCCTGAATATTTATCCTTGGAATTATGTGTGTTTCTCTTCCAAGCTTGATGACCATGTCTGTAGGATGTTGTGGTTTGTGGAGTTATGAGGGACTTTTTGTTCTTTTGACCAGTCCTATCTCTGAGCTTATCTAGGTGGCTAGCTTGAGTTTCAGTAGTAGATACTCTGTTTCTTCTAGTTATTACCTGTGCTTTATGGATGTGCCTCTTGCTATAAGGCAGGCAATGATGTACTTAACAGGGTGGTAAACTGGATTACCATACTTCTGTCGGACTTCTAAGTGCATTTTATTACATTTGAAGGGGTTTTATCCTTTTTCTTAAATTAAATGTATCAGCATCCTCATTTTTGATGTTGATCAGTAATCTTCTTTGCCTTTCTATGCCATAACTCAAGGCCTGTATACTAAGGTGCCCAAGAAACCACTGTGAGCTTTGAGCAGACTTCCCTGGTCTTCTCCTGGCCCATCTCCCATGAAATGCGTCTGAGGGAGCTGCCTTATAGACTTACAGAAAAACATCTTTCCAAAAATAAGCTACAAAACACAATCTTCCTAAGTCAGACTCTATCTTACAACACAGTTTGGATCTACTGCACAGCTTTGCTGTCAGGATGCTTAGTAACTGGAGAAACAGTTGTTATCCAGCAATTAACATTGAAGTTTATGGTGAATTGTCATAAAAAATGTTGGAGAGTTCTAACCTCGGGGGAGGTAAAAAGGAGCTGGTGGGAGTCGGAATCTCTTGCTGGAAAAGCAGAGAAGGAATGCAGTGGGTTTCCAGCCGTGGTATCTTTAAACGTGGCGAAATCGGAAGTTGTGCTCAGACTTCATAGAGCAGCAACAGAGCTAGCTGCTTTAGCCGCTTTTAGCTGCCAGAGGGCAACAACAACAAAAAAAATTTATGTCAACCAGACAGCAGAAGAAGATCAGGCTACAGTCACCACCCCACATGGATGTGGGAATCCAAACAGAGGGCGACCAACAAGATGAGGCTCTGCAGGTGACAAGTGGCAGAGAATGCAAGTGTCTCTCACTTTTCCCAGGCTTGTATGGTGTGAACAGGTGGATTATCTTCTTAACTGAGCAGCAAAGCTGCAAGATGAGGTTGAAAAGCTACAAGCGGACTTAGAAAGGCTCAGGAGCATTAGTGAGGCTGAAATAGAGCTAGACTGGTGGAGCCAGGCTCTGCAGTCTCAGCAATGGCCAAATAAGAGCCAGAAACAAGGGGCCACTTTATCCTGCACTTTTCAGATGGAAGACAGAAGTCCAAGTAGAAGTGGTGAATGGAGCCAAGTGCAAGGCCATGGCATAAGGTGAGCACCCCCCTTGCCTGCCTGACCTCCCCAGTTCCCACTGAGAAATAGATATGAGCCCCTCCTGGAAGACAGCCAGTCTAATAAGGACTTAGAGGGTAGGCATCCTATTCTGAAGGTCCTATCATGGTCGCATAAATTGGAGAGGTCTTCCAGTAATATGACAACCTCTTCCACAATGAAGAGGAGAAGGGTCCTAGTTATTGGAGACTTGCTCCAGAAGGGAACTGAGGGCCCAATATACAGCATTGACCCTCATCATAGAGAAGTCTGTAGTCTACCTGGAACCCAAATCAGGGATATCACTAGGACACTCTCTAACCTGGTGAGATCAGCTATTACCCTCTGCTGATCTTCCAGACGGGTGGGGAGAAAGCTGTATTGCGTAGCCTGAGTGGAATGAAGAAAGAATTCAAGGCCTTAGAATGTTTGGTAAAAGAGTCTGGGGAACAAATTATAAGAGCTGGATCTCTTTAGCTTGGAGAAAAGGAGACTGAGGAGTGACTTCGTTCATGTTTATAAATATGTGAAGGCTGGGTGTCAGGAGGATGGAGCCAGGCTCTTCTCAATGTCATCCAGTGATAGGACAAGGGGCAATGGGTGTAAGCTAGAGCATAGGAGGTTCCATATAAGTATCAGAAGGAACTTCTTCCCAGTGAGGGTGACAGAGCACTGGAACAGGCTGCCCAGGAGTGTTGTGGAGTCTCCTTCTCTGGAGACGTTTAAAACCCGCCTGGATATGTTCCTGTGTGACTGGATCTAGGTGATCCTGCTGTGGCAGGAGGATTGTACTAGATGACCTTTCCAGGTCCCTTCCAAACCTTGATGTTCTGTGATTCTAATACAAAGAAAGATGTACTTGAATAACTGTTTCTGAAGGACTGTGTCATGGAAGGAAAAAAGCAGGGTGCCGAGGAGGAGGGAAGACCCTGAAGGTGGTTAGGAGAAATATGGAGGGAATCAAAAGTGGCATTTTGTGGATCCTTGACCATGAAAAGAAGCTAAGCATTGCATGAAAAAATGAGACTTTATATGCAAAAATCTCTTAACTGGATACAAGGAACTTTTGTGGCAAGGCGTTCAGGGGGCAAGTATAATTGCTTTCTTCTTATGTAAGTCATCACAAAGAAAGGATAGTGGATGGATTTTCAGTTTTCTAGTCCTGGCAGACCGGTTCAGCTGCTGTAGAACCAATGTGTTCTTGGATTAAATTTGAGAATGACTTAAAGTCTCCATATCAAACAGTGCAAAGTGAGCAAAATTCTTCACATACAACCAATTCAAGAGTCTACAGTTTATTATGCAGCTGATGGTATAACAGACGTTTAATAGTTTGTACATTAGTAACAGGTTCCTTCGTTTGTGTGGGTATCTGCTTACTCTTTGACTAGTGAAGCACAGAGACTTTATTCAGGAGGGACATTTCATTTGACATCTACATCTCATCCCTAATTTACATGATTACAAGTAGTTCAGGAAAATTCAGAATCAGTGGTTGTGCTGTATTTTAAATAGAGGGGCAGAGAGAAAACGTTCATTGTTATGAGATTATCGAAAATGTGCTTTCCGACCTTTTGTTTCAATTAATTGTGGCAAGCCTGTGTAACTGTTTTAGCTGCTAAAAAGCAGCTTGTTGAATCCTTAATATACTTGTCTCCTTTCATGTTACTATAGTGATCATCAGATCTTGGATCAGATTTGTTCAGTGACTTGGGGAAAACAGAGTCATTATGCAGTAAGAAGACAATTGTTCTCCCTGTATTTTCAGATCTGATGACTAGAAATCTCTTATTATATTTTACTGTTTGGAATTCATTTGTAGCGCAAGAGCCCATTGTTAAACCTCTCCATGTTAAAAGAAGAGATCGGTTGATAGTTAAAATAGTGGTTAGAGCAAAGTTTATTTGTTAATTACTTTAGTTTTTAACTAAAGAGTCTGTATTTGCAATTTTGAGCTCCTGCGTTTTCCCTGCCACTCACCTGCCCGGATATGTTTGTTATGTTCTGAGGTGTCAGTAATAGATTGATAGAGCTCTACTGACACAGGCAATAAAGAATATCTTTCATTGGTACACTGCTGGTCGGGTAAAAAGTGGCAGAGCTGTAGTTAACCATTTTGATATTTATAATACTGGTGAATTTCACACCAACAAAAGATTAAATGAAAATTGTCAGCCTTAATTAGGAGTCATAGTCTGTGTCAGAAGGATCACTAATCTGATTCAACTGCTTATTTTGAAACGATTTACTTTTAAAATTATTCATTGTTGAAAAATACCTTTTCAAAACCGTTTCTTGTCACGTAGATAGTTCTTTGTCTTTGGCCTTGTTTATCAGATAATAGCGTGGGTTATATCACTTAATTTCAGTACTGTGTTAGAAACTAACCCTTGCCAAAACACTAATGACATGCGTGGTTCTTATTTTGGTCCTCCTGCTTGCTGTAACTTGCATTTTTGCATCTCAAAGGAAATCTATTATTTTCATTAAGCCCTTGTGGACTGTTGTGCCTTCTGGTTGCTTTCTGATTCCACCGTTTGGGGTCACATTTGTATTAGTACCTGGTTTGTCCCTGAACAAAGTTAATTGCTACAGGAACATTCCAGGGTTCTATCTCTTTCTTCTCCTTCCACTTTCCCCCTCCTCCCCTTTTTTATTTTAAATTTATGTGGTTCTTGAGGGAATCCAAGCCAAACTGGTGGATCTGTGCACAAAAAGAAAGGCTTGTATTGAAGGAAAACCATTGCCCATTGAGAAGGGATTAACATTGTAGAAGGTAGTGGAAAAAGAGAAGTAAAGGAGGGCAAAGAGAAAAGCTAAATATCTTTCACACAAATGCTAGAAGCATATGTAATAAGACTGCTGAATTGGAGTGACATGTTTTCACGGATAAGAAAGATATTACTGGAATAAGAGAGAGAACCAGGAAAATGAAGGGGGATTTAAAATGCCAAGATACACGGTTTTAGCGAAGGGAGAGCTAATATAAACCTGGAAGAGATGTGACAATATTGCTGAGGGATGATAGTCAATCTGCCAGAGGAAACACTCCTGCTCACCTCCCCACATTTTTTTTTTCCCCCCTCTTCTTTTTAAACTAAGTTCAGTGGTTTGCGTGCAGGGTAAGGGACAGTTGAATGTAGTTGTGATTCTTGGCTGTCGCACTAGACGTGCAGGTGGTCAGAGAAAAAATCCGAGCAATAAAGATATTTTAGACGTAAAAGGGGTCCTAAGAAAGCCAGGACTTTGATTTGCAGAATGCTGGGGTGTTGAGGAGGAGAGATTGTTAGAGATCAGTGAGGATATCGACTGAGTTAAAACTATAGATGAGGGCATGTTTCCACAGTTGCTGCGAGGTTGTTGCTTTTATACTGTTGCTGAAACGGTAGAGAATGTTGTCACTTATTACGGGAAGATTGCAAACATAAATCTGTACGTGGAGACAAGACACAAAACCAAATGATTATAAAATCATGACATTTGAAATGGTCGTGGGATTGAGGGTCTGTGCTGGGTGGAGGGAGCAGCCCTAAAGTTATTGATTTTTAGCAAAGCTAACTTTGAAGGAAAGCAGAATGCTCCTGGGATTTTTGCCTGCAATCCTGTGATGAATGGGAAATCCACTCCACACAAGTAGAGAGAACACAGTGTATGAAACGCGTAGAGAGGCTGCAATTAAAATTCATCCCAGTAAAGTCAAGAAAAGGAAAGGCCGATATGGGCCTGAGGCAAAAGAGGGAAAGGCAAAGAGACAACTTGCCCCCCCGACCTTATGCTTTTTCCTTCCCCTTTACTGTTCTCTACCATTTCTTCTCCTGCCCCTTTATGCTCTCCAGCCCTTCTGTTTCAAGACAGTTCTGTTTCTTGTGGTCCCCTGATGAAGTTTCTTCCCCAAGCCTCTGTTTTTGTACACTGGATTTCTCAGAGCACGGGCATAACTGTTCAGAGTGCCCATGCTCATGGGCATGAGTGTCTCTCCTCCTTTCCCCCACGAAGTGCTAGCACTGCGCATCCCCTTAGACGTGATTGCTGGCTGGATGCTCTTGGCGTAGTTCCTTTTCCCCAGCTTCCTTTGTCTCTTTGTGGCTCTGCGATGATTTCAAGTCACTGTATGGTGAGAGAAGGAGTGAGGTAGCCGGGACTGGGGAAGGCAAGCTAAAAGTTGTGTAACTCCTGTTGAGTAGGTACATAACTCCTGCGGACAGTGGGGTATGAGCGTTTTTAGAAAAAGATGCCACGCTGGAGCATCTACCTTCTGAAACGGCAGGAGCTGTCTGAGAGGAAGGGCAGACAAGCACACAGATGGTTGCAAGCAGTGGTCCTTTCTTTTGTTCAAAGTTAGGACACAAATCAGGTCGTCTTTTGGGGCTTGGTATGGAAGATGCTTTACTGTCCAACATCCCACATACACACGTTGTCAGACATCTTGTTTCAAGGTGTAAAGAATAGCTGTGAGGAGGAAAGTAAATTTAACGTATTTGAGGTCTGAATCTCAGCCAGTGGAAAATGACATTGCTGAAGCTGAATGCAGTTTACAGTCACTCAAAATCTGACCCTTTCCTAAGGCAAATAGTTTAAACAAATTTTTTAATCGAGCATTTTATTTGTAAATGGTGAACAAAGATGATAATGGCAAAATTTGGTTTCAGAGAGAGGCTTAGTGGGACAGTGAGGAAAGATTGAGTGTTCTTTTTCTGTCAGTTGCTCTGTATTCTCTATTTTTCTTTTAATCCACAGTGATTTGTTAACTGCAGAAATTCATAACAGACGGAGAGGATGACCATGTGGTCTTATGGCATCCAGTTGATGACCAGGTTCTGAAGATGGTTTTGAGGGATCATAAAGTTTACTTCGATGTGTATTATGATTATAGTTTTGTCTATATTTAAAGCTTTCTGTCACAGAAACACTCCTGCTGTTGTCAGATGTCTGTTGGACTGGATGAGCGGCAACTTCTTGCAATTGAATGTCAATAAGACCAAAGCAATTTTGGTTGATTCATAGCACCGGCTTAAACATATTCACTTGCACAGATTACATTTGACAGATAGTTACCTTCAGCTGAACTCTCTGGTTAGAAGCCTTGGAATACTCTTGACAGTGAGCTTAGAGCTGATGCCTTATGTTTATTTCATATCCTGTTTTTGCCTTCCTAATACTTCATGTGTATGTCTACATTTAAATAAATTCATAGCTGAAGTACTAGTCAGTCCACTTGTTATCTCTGGACAGAATGTTGTGATGAGTCAATTCCAGTATTTAAGAAGTGCTGGCATTTTTTTCCCATTTAGGCAGTTTTAATTTCAAAAGCCATCTGATTGGGGATTTATTTTTTTTTTTTTTATCAGGAACTCCTGGAAAAGTGTCTGTCAAAATCAACAACAAGAGTAAAGGAAAGAAAAAAGCCAAACCTAGAGGATAAAACTAAAGATGAAAAACTAAGATTAGTTTTCCTGGTATTCTACCAGTTTGCCAGCCAGGTGTTCATACCCTGTTGTATTGGTGAAAGTCAAAATACTCTGAATTCTGCAACAATATTGTGCATGGTTTCATCAAATACATATGTGTGTGCACCTGTACATCCCATAGAGAAAGGCATCTTTCCAGTATCCTGACTTTGAAGAAAAAGTCCATGATTTAATGCCAAATAGCTGGTGTCTGTGCTGCTTCCGCTCTCTCTCAACTTTAATGCCTGTTTTTAAAGGCCAAAGGTGATCTTCCTGTAGCATGTGAGGAGGTCCTAAAAAGGAGATTTTTGAGGTTTTACTTCCTTCCATCAGTGAAGAATCAGGAATGGTACATCCTAGAATGTTGATAAGAGTTACCTATTTTACTTTTAGTTCAAACATTCAGCTGGTCTGGTGCTCTCTGGTGAGGGGTTGGACTTGATGATCTATTAGGTCCCTTCCAACCCTGGTAATACTATGATACTATGATACATATTTTGGCTATGGTTAGATAAAGAATCTCAGTCTAGAACTGAGATGGTGGAGCTTCCATCTAAAAATAACAGACTAGTTAGAAGGGAAGGAGTTCTTCCCACCCATGAATGCTAACTTAAGCGCTTTAAAAAAACCTAAAATCATCATAATAAATCCCTTGCCATGCTGTAACTTATGTCAGTGGTCACAGAATCACAAAATCACAGAACATTAGGGTGTGGAAGGGACCTTGGAAGATCATCTAGTCCAATCCCCCTGCCACAGCAGGATCATCTAGATCAAGTTGCACAGGAACATATCCAGATGCATTTTAAGTGTCTCCAGAGAAGGAGACTCCATCATTTCCCTGGGCAGGCTGTTCCAGTGCTCAGTCACCCTCACCGTGATGAAGTTCCTTCTCTGGTTTATGTGGAACCTCCTCTATTCCAGCTTACCCATTGCCTCTTATCCCCAGGCCCACTTTTGTTTTCTTTTGGTAAAATGCTCTTTGATCTGAGAACCAAATATGTGTGAAAGACGTCACATTAAAACCTACACAGGTGCCTGGGTTGCAGTTTGTCTCTATATACTTCTGCTCTTTTCTTTCACGTTTGGAGCCAAGTTGATTCAAAAATTTGAAATGCAGAGGGGTGGGTAGTAGGTTTGGGTTTGCTCAGAGGTGCAGAGTTCTTATAGCTTAAAAACTGTCATATTTTGTTTTTCCTGTGTGGGGTAATACAGAGTTTGAATATGGAAATCAAAGAACTTAGAAATGTGAAATGTGAATAATTTAATATTAGCAAGCGACTCAAGTATTATGTGTATATATTTTGCATTTGCTATATAAGGTAACAGACAAGCTAAGACCAGCTTTGAAGATTTTAAGTAACCATAATGGTTATGTATAAGGCAGTACACAGGTAGTATTCTGCACTTGGTGAGAAAGAGAAATGCATTTGAAATCAGGACAGGATCTCGCTGAAGCAGCTTAAGCTCACTGACAAACTCATCAGGAAGTTCTTTTACTGGTACAGAAGGTGCCATTTTTCTGTCAAATATTGTGTGGATAAATTATCTGAGCTGGCTTGTCCCTCTGGATATTGTTCTCTAGTTTCCATGCCTGTCCCTCGTCCATCCCTCTGTTCCTATTAACATGGCTAATAGCATCTTTTTTGGCCTGTTTGAGAACGAGATCCCAGACAAATTCCTCCTGACATATTCTTGTTTTCATACATTTGCTGCATAAATTGAAGTATCTGTTGCCAAGCTTTACATCTGCCAAGTTCCCTCTGTGTTGTCTCAATTTTCACTCAAAAAGAAAAAATGCAAAGGGCAAAAGACTAAAAGTGAACTATTTTTATCTTGGAGTCATAAGCTTTGTCTCTGAGAGAGGGAAAAATCGTAATAAAAAAAGAGCACAGGGGATTTTGATGTAAGACATCTGCTCAAACTTCCCTTGCAATAATGTCATCACTGCCAAAATGTACCTTCAGTACAAAAATGTATGATAGTTCTTATTCCTGAATTATCTATTCAGCTGAGGTTTTAAATTTGAGTTAGGCTGCATGTGGTATGCTGTAAGGAGAGATAAGAAATATAAGACTGTATGAGCAGGCCACGCACCAGTGCTGGTGAGTAATGGGTAGAGTAGGAGGTGGTTGAGTGTGGCGTGGAATCCTGATGTATCCGCAGATGTTAAGCGGTGGAAACTACCACACCTCTTTATTATCCAAAGCAGTCATAAGGTAACCTGAAAGTGTGGGAGGAGTAGATTTTGTGATAAACCATCTATTTTTCATCTCAATACAACCTATGTTTTGTTTTGTTCCCTGTTTTCAAAAAACAAAGCCAAAACCCAACATCACCCACATCCTGCCAGAAACTCCCAAAACCCCACTACAAAAACGCCCACCCACTTAACAAACCCCTACGTGTAAATGTAATAGGCTAACAAGGAGAAATAAAACCTAGTAGAATAAGGCAAAACGGGGGGGTAGGAAAAGAGCCTTTGAGACGAATGTTCAAGATGTGTAAATTCTGCAGTTTGTTCAGTGAAGGAAGGTCTTTAGTGCTGAGAGAAAGCTGTTTGCTGTTTCTGATCCATCAACTTAATGGCACGCTCATTACCCCCAATTTTTAAAAACATGTAAAATGCAGTGTTTGGCCCCTTAAATCACAGCTGAAAATGAACTTGGAATCATGCTAATGGTTTCATCCTACTTATTTCTCCAAAATTCTATTCATTGGTGTTGTGTTGCTTAAGTCCGTATCACTGACCTTTCCTCTTTACAGACATTCACTTAGGAAATATTAAAGCTGTGTGGAAGCCTTTGTAACTGCAGCTTCAGCAAGATTTGCAATTATGCAAGAAAATACTGAAATATATACCTGTGTTCATCTCGTGGCTTTGATATGCAAAGCCCCTTTACTGTATCTTTCATTAACTGGTATTCCATTTTGCACCTGCCTTTGCAGCATGCAGATGTGGATCCACATGTCCCCCAGTGGCAGAAGATGCCGTATATCTTTACAGGAGCAGGCAAAAGGAGTGTATTTAGTCAGGTTGAAGGTGAAAAAGATTTTTATGCTCAAGTTTCTGATTAGACCATTATAGCAGCATCACTAATTCCCCACCTTCCATCTATTGTCTTCCTTCATCTGTTGTCATCAGTGACCACTGTTGATTTGTTGACTCTATTAAAGTATTCAAGGAAGCCACAGGCCTGTCACTTTGGTCGTAACCTTAATCTGTTTTCTCACCTTGGGAGAAAATGTGTTAATACGCTGTCTGTTTCTATAGAATGAACTCATTAAAAAACTTCCTGATGCAACAAATCTGCAATATATTTAGAAGAAGAAAAGGCTTTCTGCATCTTCTTTAGCAGCTAGCAAACTCTGTGTAGGCAGCAACTTTTGTATGAATCAGACCACATGAAGTGGCGGTAAGCAATTGTAGTGGTATGTGGTGCGGTAATTTTTGATCTGGTTGAGCTGAAACTTCTCTCGTCATCTCATGATCTTGGATTCCTTGTCATTTCTGAATGATTTGTGCTAGCTTCTGTTTTCATCTACATCTCTATAAAGCCTGTGTTACTGTATTGATTCTGGAGCTGCTTTTGCTTGTATAGCGACTAAGAGGAGGGGTAATTTCTGCCAGTTTGCTGATCTAGAGAATGAATTAAAACTGTTTTCTAAATGCCTTACAGGTAACCTGTACCGCTACCTATCTGGCTTTCATAAAGCCCTTTAAAATTCTTCATACAGTCCATCACCTCTTATAATAATAAAAGTGTTTCTATTGCTGAGAAACTTCTGGCTGTGCAAACAGGCCTCATTACATGGATAACTATTACAAACTTATTTGAGTTTCTTGACAGTTTAGTTTTTGTTCACTTATTCGGAGGAGGAGGAGGATGAAATTGCTTGTTTTCTCATATTTAAGAAACAGATTTAGTCTTGTATTGAATTATTAAATTTAGTTTGCATTTGCAGCCAGCTAAATTTGCATGCTCGTCTTAAAAATCAGCTGGCTTCTTTAAAATTTTAGTTTGCAGATGCCTCATAGTCGGAAGAATCTTGTGCACTGTGCAGTACATATCATAGATCTCTGAACTGCTGCTTTCTCATGTTATTTACAAACAGTGGTGCCTCTACCTGTAGATGAATTTTTGGTCCTTGTCCTTGTTTTATATGGGTCAGTCATTCCCACCTCTGCCATCTGAAGATGCTTTCATTGTATGAATAGCAGTAAGAGCTGAAGTTACAGTTGAAGTGTTTGCCATTGCCAAGCTGGCTGGATAACTGAATAGGCCAGGGTTGGTATCGTTTGGCTTGAATGACTGGAAAATATATATAATTTTTTCCTTTAATTTTTTGTTGCCAGTGTGCTCTCTATCATGGATCTCTTCATTTATAGTCTGCAAATCTGGGAAGAAATCCATCTGGTTTCTTCATCTATCTTGCCAGACACTGTGATCTAGTTATTAGAACAATAGATGATGAGAAGAAATTTTAAGATTAAATTGTATTTTATGGATACTAGAAGCTGTGATGATTAAGAGTAAAAAGAATGTATATTTAACCAGTAGAAGAGATTAATGGTACCTTGAAATAACTCTCCTTAATTTATCTGTAATATTTTAATATATCTTTCCCATGCCATTAAATATTGGGATAGGAAAGATGACCTAAAAGGGAAAGATTGTACTTAACTAAAAACAGGTATGTCTTTGAATCTTATAATTACAAATTCCGAAGCATTTAGGGAAGAGACCAGCGTATCTGTTGGTTGTATGTCATTTAGTGTAGTGGAGTTTTGACCTCTGGTTAATGATCTCAAGCTCTGCTATGATATATTTAGGTATTCTTTATTATTTTTAACAGAACATAAAGAATTCTTTTCCATGTCTCTCCTTCCTATCTTATGAGAAATAATTCTGCACAAGGTATGTGGGTGGGATTAATATTAGGACTTATTTTTAATGGAAAAATCTTACTGATGCAAAAAGATCATAGCGTCCACTGAAGAAGGATTCACTGAACTGCATTTATTTTGGCTGAAACGATGCAATTCTGTTCTACAATTCAGTTCTACATGGCAGAGACTAAGCTGTCTCTGTTGCTTTATATATGTAAAAGGATATTTTAATGAAAGAATGATTAATGTGTCCAGAGAAAAGATATGTTGCTTAAACATGCCGGATATCACACGTGTATGTTGTGATACATATTGTGTGTGTGTATGTGTGTGTGTTACTACCTGAAAGCCAAATATAGAGTTGGGTCTCAGAATTCCCCCAGATTGGCTTTGGTTTGGAAGGTGTCCTTATGGCTCACAAGAGGGAAATCAGTGTAACTGTTTCTCATTTACCTGATACTGAAAATGTATTCTGCCTCTGTGCGTTAATGAAGAGAAATATTAGGCTTTTTTAAAAGAAACCATATTGACAACTTTTTTGAAATGGTTAAATTGTTGCATTATACCTGCGGTATTATTTATTTATATCTGTTATACTCTTTATTTACTAATGCACTTATTATATATAATATGTTACAGATAACACTACAGTTCAAGGCTTAGAAAGAGGGAAAAATCCCATGGTGTTCTTGAATTTGTGTTCTTGAATCTGTGCATTGGGTGCCTTTGGGGGAAGTAAAAGGTTTTACGTTCAAGGAGCAGACATACAAAATCATGCAAAGAGAAATACATGAAAAGCTACTAAAAGTATGGAAACCATGACTGGCTGATGATGGCTCTGAGGTTTGAGGTTCAAAGAGTGTTGAGGAGCAGTGTGCTTACCATGCTTCCGTGTGCACCCCTGCTTCTGCTTTTTGCCACAGTTAGTCCCTTAGCCGTAGCCAGTGCAACTGCTCTGAAATGCAATGTTTGTGATGCTGCTTTTCTGCCACGTAGTAGTGTGTGGTTACTGCAATTAACTGTTGGCAGTCAATAAGTGAACACGCTGGCTTTTATGTACCTGACACCTCTGCCTGCTCCAAACCAAGTGGCAAAATTAATGTTAAGTTTAGTTGTTATGTTTTCATTGGTAGGGTCTAAGTAGCACAGATCTTTAGGCGAGATACAAGCGATCGTGATGTCTTTTTCTGTCCCTTTATCACTTTTAAAGCAATAGCTTGTGCTTCAGTGTGTCACCCTCCTCCTTTATGCACTATGGTGACCCATCGGGCAGGGGAAATTTTTCCTGGGTAGGAACTGATTTGATTTGGTCTTGCTGGCTCTGATGGGCAATTTGCTTGTGACCGAGGACCATAAGATCTTCATTAGGGATGCTCTGAAGGAACTTGCCTATCAGCTCATTGGCCCAGCACCTCTCATCTTTGAAACTCTTCTGGATCGCAATAAGAATGCTATTAGAGGAAAGATTATGGATGTCTTTCACCATCTCAGTTCACCATCAAATGGATTTTTCCATTGCTTGAAATTGGGACTAAGCTCTGCATTGGCAAAGGCTAATGTAGTCGCAGAGCGAATTTATCTTTGTAACTAATCCTTGCCACCTCTCTGTGAGGTGATTTGCTAAGTATTGGACAGATGGGGAAGATTGGGAGGGAGTTTCAGAGCTGGGATTAGAGTGCTGATGTCCTGGGCTTCTGGTCCTGTGCTCTGCACAACCATGAGGCTGGCCTTTCCTCCCCATCTCCTGTTACTCTCATGGGGCAAGTTCCTATTGAGTGTTATTAACAAAGACAACAGAGGAGTAACGCTGTTGTCCTAGCCAGGAGTGGAATTCATCTTTTCTGTCTGTGGTATTGTAAGCAATTTAATGCTAACGGCCAGGAGACCCTAAATAACTGCATCAAACAACCAATTTGGTGCCAGCCTGCCTTCTTATTTAGGTTAGTCTAAACTGACACCAAACTTTGAGACAGTTCTCTCCTCCCACAGCGGAGAGCTGGTGGGATTTATTATTATTTTTTTTATACCACACATGGTTTCCCTCCTACATTTTCCTCCCATGTCAGATATTCATCCCCCCTTTAATAACCAGCAGGGGGATCATTACATTGAGCTACTGCCAAATGCATAATGACTCCACTGCATTTGCCGTGCACAGTCACTGCACGACTGATATCCAATTCAGCATTGTAAAGTGCTTAGGGCTACCTTGGGGATGTGCTATATTAAACCCAACTATTCTAAATCCTATTTAATACAAAGAGATTGGTGGGTGGGGGAGGGAGATTTAAAATTGTCAGTAGCCACCTATTTTCAACAAGTAAAAATACCTGGTCACTCTAGGATCTAGTACTGTCACCCTTTAGTCATGAGCAGTCCTGCTGGTTTTAGTGAGGTGTGCCTGAAGGCGAGAACTCCAGTTGCCACTGGGGCAGGTAGAACGGGGTCCTGTGAAAGCTGCAGCTAAGGCAGTCGGTTGTCAAGGAGCTGATGGGGGTGAGCGCACCCATTTCTGAATTCCACTTTCCCATGTTTTACAGTGAAAACTGGAAAGCAGAAACATGCTTCATATCTGACTAAAAATAAAGGTACTCTTAAACTTCTAAAAGACAACATTTTTATTTGAATGATATGACAGAGCTGCCACAGGAGTGTTACCTGCTATAAAGAAAGCTTAAGAATTATTACCTTTATTAGACCAGTGACACTGAGCTTTAGCCATACATTTCTAACTTCTGTCCCTCTACAGAGACAATTTTCTTTTCTTAAATAAACTGTCATGCTAGTGTTAATATATTGTTGGCTCCCTCATACTCTGAGAATACTGCTGATATAAAACATGTATATGTTAGATTGGTAATAGTATCTTTAGTGTAGCTGACTAGAACAAATGTGTTTCCCTCATGGCTGTGCTAATGTGATAAAGGAAAATTGGCTGTTCATCAGCTTTTGGCTGGGTAAAGACAGTAGAGATGGAACCACATTCTTTTTTATGCATTAATACCACTGAGAACTTTTCACTAGTTATATTTCATGTGCGGGCATGTTGTGCAAAGATGTTGTAAAACATGAGATAATGCTACAAATAACAAAGTAGAAAAGCCTGTATCTTTTATGATGATAACAGTCAAACACCAAATGACAGTAACAGGCTGTAAAAAATGTGATGCGGAAAAAAAAATGCAATGTAACCACCATATCCACACACACTTAGGCTCCTGCAAATAGGGCATCAGATGTTTAGAGGGCTTTGAATTAAAATTAAATAAAAAACTGTTGTATTTAGGTCATTGATGTGTCAACACAAAAGATAATTTAAAATGGAGAGATGTATTTTGAGCGGTGAAACTCATATGCAATAACTTTTTGAACAAATCTCAAGGCTTAGTAATTATGATAATAGCCTTCAAATTTCCATCAGTGGAAGGGCAATAAATATTCCTGTCTAAAGTTGGGAAATATTGACTGAATCTGAAAATGGCAATAAAGCTCAGCGTGCATGTGTGTGTTTGAAAGTGCAGTTTAAGGAGCAAAATCCATCTGTACAATTTTGTGTTAAGCCTAAATGCAAAAAAAAAAAAAAAAAATCTGAACAAACCCTTCAGTCTCATTCCATATTTTCTTTCCTAAAATGCTGATAGATTTGTGTTACCCGAGGCACTGATGCTGATCATCTGAGCTTGGATTTATAGATAATTGTGTCCGTTTATCTTGGCCTGAAATTTGAAAGACTTTATTGGTGAAATAGCACTGTGAGTGCTTATATGGTGGTTTTCAAAGTGGTATTTTCTCAGGTTCTGGCTTTCTTCTTTGCAATGGATCGGCTTGCAAGAGGCTTGTAAACCTTCTGCTTGTTCTCACATATATATTGTTCTTATCGAAGCAATTATTCCAGGTTTATTTTGTTTGAATTAGCATGGGTATCAAGACAGGCTAAAGCACTCCAGTTTTATTTGGCCTCGGCAGACACGATTCACCGGGCATCCATAGCTGCAAAATGAAAACAACGCTCTATAAATTGGCAACAACAAAACGGTGCTTCAAAAGCTGAAGACTACCAAGCTCTCATGTGAAATAAGCCTTATGCAAGCTACGTGTTACTATAAATAAATGACTTCAGTTTTACAAATAAATCACTTTCTGAAATAAATGAGATTAAGTTTATTCAGTAAATAAGAGTTCAGAAGTTCCGAGTAAGTTGAACTTAGTTTGGGTAATTAACATCATTAACAGGATGCTGACTGCAGCCACGATGCCTCCAGTTTTTATTAGGTATGTGCCTGTACTTTTTACATGAGTGTACTGAATGCCATAAAACATAGGGCTGAAGGGCATGCCCATGTTGTTAAACTTCTAATTTTATGTAATCTAAACGTGAGGATTTTTAATTCCAAAAAAGGACTTTGTAGAAGCTCAGCATCTTGTGACTTTGTAGAGCTGGGAGAATGCCATAAAGTATTTCTGTGAACGTTAACTCAAATTTAAAATGAATTGGCAGGGAAGGGAACACTTGCAGAAAACAGTACCCTGGGGTGCTGGCTGAGTGCATATTCCTAGCCAAGGGTTCCCTTGATGTAAGGGAGTTACCCACTGGGTATAAAGCAAATGTAGCCAGTTCCTACACCATTCCCTTCAGCCCTTGTACAGAGAAACATGCTGGAGCCAGGGAGGCATTTTGGAGGGGTGTTAGAGGCCTGGCTGAAATGTGCTGTGTTTGGTTGTCCTGAGAATGGTATGTGGCCCCTTGAGGCCTCTTTGAACTGATGTGTATGAGAAGAGTTCTGACAGCTATAACATGCACATGGCCTGAAGTGGTGATGTAGCTGTAACCAGCCTCGTACCTTACGAAACAGACCCACCCTTTTCCTTTCCTCTCTTCCTCTTCCCTGACAGATCACTGTACTGTAGTTTCTTCTTTGATGTAACTACAGTAGAAATTTTATACTCCGTGCATCTGTGTGATCTTATGAACTGGGCTGCTAATGATGAACAGCAAAGAGGTGACTACCTTGAGTTGGTGCCAAAAATAACGACAACTTGCAGCAAGCAGGTTGAAGTAATGTTAACAGTTAATCAGAGATGGATGCAACATGTAGAGGAATCAAAGTGACTGCATAATGAAGCGTGTGTTTGCCCCTTTACCTTGATTCTATAGGTGCATCACAGCAGAATTAGTTTCTTCCTGAATGGCTGGGAAGATGACAACACACCTTTTGATTCCAGGATGCTTGCGGGAGCAGTTGCGGATGCTGATGGTACACTGCGAATTGGACAAAGCTTCACAGGTGAATCCTGTAGTGTTTTAGTGGAATGCAGTGGAACGTTCAACATTAGATCTGCACCATGTGTTTAAAAATGTGTGAGTCATTCTAGGTTATCTATATGCCGAGAAGCATTATCTTTCTGCAGGAGAATATTTCTGTTATATCATCGGCTTTCTGAAAAGACTGGCTGAAGCAGATATTTGGTCCATGATCCTGCAGGACTCTTATTTATTCTATGTGTTACCGCGTATGTGTTTTCTTGCATTTCCAAAACCATAGATGTGTAAAGTGACACTCTCCATTAATATACAGTCATAATTTTTCTGAGTAAATGTATGAAACAATTTCAGAATGGAGTTGTCCATAGCCACTAGGCTACACTCCTCTCCAGAGTCAGGAATGTAGACAATGACTTGTGCCTGTTCATGTTCTTCAGGTCTATCAATGCTCACAGAAACCACGAGCAGAATGATAATCCCTCAGCTTCTAGTAATGCCTGATAGTATTACTTTCCATCTACATTTAGAGTTTTATGTGTACTACGGCATGATGTGATCATTGCTAACAACTTGGGGGGTGTTTTTTTGCTCTCCAAAAATTCTTGGCTTTGCGGATGTAAGACTGTTGATCTTCATGAACGTGCATAATGTGAAGCTAACTCTTAAATATAACTATATGTCACTTAAACAATTTTTATCCTCTTGGTCAGTGAAGTTTGCCCTGTTTCTTAAAGCTTTTATTTGGAAATGTCTTTTGTTGTGATTTTGTTTCTCAGTACCGTAGAACTAATAAATGTATAAAAGAAAGGAATATTTTAAAATGCTTTTCATCTTTATTGTATAAATTGATAGGTACAGTTGTATCTACTGTATTTCTTCTCTAATTAGAGGTGGCACATGGACTGGCTCATTACTTCTGTCTAATGAGCCGATCCTTGTGCCACCTCTCTAATCAGAAAAGAGATAGGTACAAAATGTTCTATAAAGTTATTATAAATCATTCTTTTTTATCAAAAAAATTAAGTCACCGCCCTCTATGGTTTTGGCCAGATCCGAGATGGTTTCATTCAGGAGGGGTAATTGTGCGAAAGGTCTTAGAGTGCTGAATTAAAGGTGTTCTCGTGCAGCGTAAAGCTGCCTTCTGCTCAATAGATCACTCACCTACAGTGTTTTTTCTTAGGTTTAGACCAATTTGTTGGAAGAATGCAAGACTTTCGATTTTACCCAGTGGCACTTACGAACAGGTAAAGAACCTTTATTTTGCAGAAAAAGTGACCAGTGTGTTAAGGAGTAGATAACAGTATGCTTATTTCCCAAACTACGGTGCTTTCCAAATGTCTCCTTTAGGACGTTGCTTATGATGTCATAGGTTACTGAACCTCATTTCCAAGGTGACCTAATCTAAAAAAGCTTGAATTAAAATAAATTCAACAACTTAAGGGTTTTTTTTTGTGTTTGAACTGTGCTTAGATACTGCTAGTTCTTGTAGTCCTGTGTGTAGTGATAAATGTGTGCTTTCCTTGTTGTTGTAGTCCCTGTTACAGCCTGTCTTAGGTCTTGCAGCAAATAGATCCAGTTGCTAGATTTCAGTGCTTCCTAAACTGCCTGTGTGTTATCAAGTAAGCATTCTGATATAATAGTCGTGTGTTGATAAGCCTGGTCCTGTTGGATGAGACTTGCCAAGCTTTCCCACAACTCGCCATGAAGTAGAGGGTGAGGGCAGTGCAGGCGAAGGCAGCACAGTGGGCCAGTCCAGTTTGGACCACTCAAATTCCAGGGCTGCAAGTGAAGATGGCTGGCAGTTCAACTGATCAGCGTGCCGTCTTTGTGGCTGCAAGCTTGGCTCTCAGCTTAACAGTTCCTTTCCTCTGGTTTCAGTTTCCCCATGGTATCAGACGTCCAAGTCAGGTATTCTTGATGCTTCGCATACCCTGAGGTGCTATTGTCTTAACCATTCATTGCTTTCAATATTGGATTGTCTCCAGAAGCCGACAATGACTTTGCTAGCTCAGCCTACATAGCCCTGGGCAATTGCTTTGACTTTCTCCATTCCTGAGGCCAAATTAGGGTTGCCACTGCAATTTCTGTTGCCCTCCAGCCTCCCTTCCTAGTGCATTACACAGAAATGTTACCTTTGTTATCCAGCTCGTACTGGATTAATCTAGTCAATTCAAGCTGGCCAGAAGTAGTCAGGTCCTATTTGTCTCTCTGGTGCTTCTGAGGAGGCTACATGCAATGACACTCCTGACTGCAGACCTTAAGGCTACCTAATGATAGTCTTTCAATAACATGTAGAATAGTTTCCTTGGAGCTCAGTTGTCTGCAGGACATTGTGATGAACTGAGCTCCTGTACATTTAAAGTGTGAATATGGGTCTGAATTCCAAATTCTATGAGAAGCCTGTTGCTTGTGTTCTTTCAGAGCTGTGCTCGTCAAATCCTCTGAACTACAATTTAAGCCCGTTAAAGTAATTAAGCTTAAAAATGGAAAAATAAGGTATTTTATCAAATGTTGTGACCTGATGATGACTCTGTAAGTGTACTTTTATATCCACAAATAACTTGGTCCAAAACATTTATTTGGACTAAACTGTGACGATAGATCTTGCCTGCGTATCAGTTAATTTAAGTCTATGGCATCTAACAGGTACTGTAACTGTGGGTTCTGTGAAATTGGTAGTGGCAGCTAGCAAGCATTTATTTGCTTAATAATAGGCAATAATTATGTTCTGCTCAAGCAGGAAAATGGAGGGGGTAGGAGTTTTTAATATAAAAGTTAAATATCTTCTAGGCTCAAAAATCCTTTTACATGAGGCGTGAGCAGACAAAGGTTTAGGTCACCTGTTCAAGTCCTTTGTGTATATCCGTCTGCTTGCTTACCTGCCTACCTATGTAGCTCTTTCTGTTGCTGATGTCAGAGGGAACTAAAGGGACTCAATGGCTTTGACGTGGGCTCTAAGGAACAACTAGAGTGACCAGAATGCAGCAGCTAAAAATTGGACATTTGTATTCAAGTTGAATGTGGAAATATTTCTGTCCAGGTTTTATAAGGTGCAACGTGATATGGCTCAAGCTGGTCTTTTCTGGAGGATTTGAGTGCAAGCATTCAATTTGTCTGTGGTTTCAGGCAATTTACCAATGCTATGGTATGTTTCATATCCAGATCACTGATTGGAGTTGGATGTGATGCTGTAATAACAGTTTTTATCTTTGCATTTAGGGCTGAACTCATCCTACCTAGCTTCGGACACCCCGACAGAGAGCTTATTTCTCTTGGCTCCATATGTTTGTGGAGCAATGAAAGCAACTCTAGAGTACTTCCTCCCAGACACCTTGCAAAGGTGCCTGCTGCTTATCATTGATTGTGTAGGGACCCTGGGTGGCATGATGCCTCTTTGATTGTCTCATTTGTGTGAGATTAAACCAGGCCTTTAGGGCTTGTACTGTAAACCAAGATGAATTTTGTTTAATCTGGGAGCTTAGAGGCACAAAGTGGCGCTTGTCCTTTTTTATCATGCATGTAATTACTTTTTTATACGTTGTGACAGAGACATTTTGGAAGTGTTCTCTGGAAAATTTCCTCATCTGCATACCCAGTCTGAATGCCGCTGTCCTGGAAGTCATCCCCGCGTGCACCCGTTGATACAGAGGTACTGCATCCCTAACGGGGCAGATGATACCACGAACGACAGAGTGCTACGGTTGGATGCAGAAGCTCATCCTCTGCATTATATCAATGATGATGACATTGGGACCACATGGATTTCATCTGTGTTTGCCAGTACTGCAGATCTGGATCACGGTGTTTCAATCACGATAGATTTACAAAATGGACAATATCAGGTAATGAGAAGATCACGTCTGCTATTTATTAAATCAAGCTGGGAAAAGATTATTTTTGCTTTGTAGACACTTCATTACAGTTTTGATGAAATTCAAACCTTATGGATTAAGATGTTACCTTGGAGGACCAGGAAGAAAACCTCCTTTACCAGAGTGAAACAGCAGTAACCTCAAACAGATGTACCCAAGTGAATATCTTGTGTGAGGACACCAGCATATAGAAAATGGTTGCCCTCTTTTAACATTACTTTTGTAAACTTTTCACCTGATTTGAATTTATATTAAAGCTTGTGTCTCTCATTTTATACATAGTTGTATAAAGGTATATGGCTTTGGGTATAAATCTGACTGCAGTCAAATGGAACTTAATGTGTCTGCGGAATACTTGTGTATCAGAGGGGACTTCTGGGTTCCTCCTGGATGTGGTAATTTAGCCCCCTGAGGAATATGGAAAGAGAATCTAAATTCTATGATTTGGCAGATTTGGCATTCACATTTCTGCATTAGCTGTATCCTAGGGGAAGTTCTCGTTAATACAACACAAGGTATTTGATGAGATCCCAAGCTAAAAAACCAAGGAGATGCATTAAAAGAAAATAATTAAAAACATGCTATTGGACAAACAACTCTTCAGGTAGTTGGCAACACAAAGATACGCCCTTAGTTTTTACTTGTAACAAATAGTTGACTTTAGCGCATTTCGAAATGGTCTTAAAGAAAAGTGGAGTTCTGACGCAACAGCTCAGTGCTCGTGTAGTAGTGTTTAAGAGATCAAAGCGTTTGTTTAACAAAAAATAAAAAAGGTTTTCTTTGGTTTTAGTTGGGAATAGATGGACTGAAATATGAGGAATTTTTTTCTGTCTGTGAACAGTAAAACAGACTGTATTGTCACACGGGAAAAAATGCTTATATTGTTGCATGACTGATGACCAGTTTATAAGTTTGCTATCTTCCTGTAGGTGTTCTATATTATACTACAGTTCTTTAGCCCACACCCTGAAGCAATAAGAATTGAAAGGAAAAAGAGAAATGACCTAAACTGGGAAGACTGGCAGTATTTTGCTAAAAATTGCAGTATTTTTGGGATGGATAACAATGAATCTCTGGAAAAACCAGACTCCGTCAACTGTCTCCAGCTTCCTAGGTATGAGTGGGTATTATCTGCACAATGCAGATGCTTTGAATAGTAACATCCTGACACAATTCATTTCTGTGTCTTAATGAGATAGACCCTTTTAATTTGATGTACTCATTTGTTATGGGCTGCAGAATACATCAAAGATCCTAAATCTGGCCTTTTGACTGAATATTGACAAAAGGTCATCTGTCATTTTTGCCAGATCGAAAGGATTGATGAACGTGACAACTGATACCTCTGTTACCTTTGAGTTGGACTTTTGAAGTTCTACATGCTTGTATTTCGGAGGGCTATTGTCAGTACAGTTACAGAACACTGAGATGAAGAGTGGAGGATGGTACTGATACAGCAGTTTCGTCAATCTAATGGGCATGGGAGTGTAACTTCTGGTCTCTGAGAATGCAGCTTCTTGTGATGCTTAGAAGAGAGGCCAAACTCGAGTGCAAAAGTCAGTAATTCACACTTACTACTAACCATGCAAAACATGTGAGAAGTGCCTTTTGAAAAACGTGTCTGGAAGCTCTTTAATATTTGTAAGAAAGAACCACAATGATACTGAGAAGGCAGGGAGAAGAATCATTACCCTTTAGAAACATGTTACAGGGTTTTTTTACCTGAGAGTTAATATGTGCACATGAAAAGAAAGTGACATATGGAATACAAATTTCATAAACATAATGTATAACCTTAATAGTATATATTTGATCATTTTACACACATATGGACACATACGTGTTCATATATGTAATTTCATATATTCAAATGTACTATCTCTTCCCTGAATTCAGATGCCGGTCAGCATTAGGCTTGTTCAGAACTTGGCTGAAAACCGGTGAGAAAATACAGTAGCAGATGCTGTAGGCATTTTGCTTTTTTGTTATTTCACTTTTGCTACTTTCCTGAGACTTTTCAAGTGTCAGCATCTTTGCCTGTTCTCAGTATTCTGAGGAGAGGAGCATAAGGTCATCTGAGTTACACCAGTTTTCAGCAAAGGACTTTGAGCTTTATTTCTGATTGTTGGAGCAGAGGGTCAAGGAAAAGGAAATCTCTTAAAGAAGTCAAACATTTTTGGATAAATAACACAAATGGGGTGTTATGCTCTTTTCAAACCAGAAGTGTGTATGTTTTCTAAAAAGAACTGAGGATCTAAGTATTAACTCTTTCCATAAATGTCTTGTTAAGTAGTGCTGTTTCTCCTCTTTGGTTATGATGTAAATGACAGTAGGGACTGTTACAAATGAATGATTTTGGGTACAAAAAGCATTGCTTGGAAGACAAGCACTGTGCCTTGCAATGGTGTTCTTGTGTTGTGTTACTCAAAGAGAAGTTACTATTAGAGGAGCGCTCCAGATTTGTGCCAACACTGTAGCACAGATCCCTGACGAGACCTTTTATAGGCAGGGAAGGTGGTTTTATTGTAAATGGAAGCTGGTTTCTCTCTCTCATTCCCACATACTTCTAAGTGCAAAGATGTCCAAATTGTCCAAGAATTAGACACCAGTGTGCTTGTATCCTGGAGAGCCTATTCAGGGCTCCTTGGGCTGACCTGGAAGGCAAGTGACCTTGGCTTTGAAATCCTTACTGTGGCTTGAGAGTACTTGGTTTGCTGGCCACATACTAGTACTGAAAGATTCTTTTGTGTTCTTTAGGAAGTGAAAGTGATTACAGTTGGTTTTTTTTCTCATTCCTGTACCGCTTCTGTAAGTTAAGAGTTGCTCGCTGTCCTTCATCCCTCCTATCAGAGGCTTGAATCTTTGCTTAGTCTGAATATTGGCTCACCATTGTTTTAGGGTCTGTTTTGTTTTCCCGAGAAGCTGCTGTGTAGTTGCCATAAGATCTTGATGACTTGCTTATCTAGATGCCATCAGCACAGTCCTTCTGCTGTTCCTTCTGGTGCTTCCAGACCAGTACGGTCTCATTCATCTGTCATTCATACCCATCTTAACATATAGACCTGTAGTGGAAATGTTATGGAAGAAAAAATGCTTTATTTAACTTTTTGCAGAGGGGAGGAGAGGACAGCATTGCCCAGAGAAACACACAGGTATATTCCCCAGAGACTTCTGTGAAGCACTGACCTGGATAGGAGCACAGTAAATTCAAAATCCTTCACAAAAAAGAGGAATGTGACTCAACAGACCTGCTATAACTACAAATCTCGTCTTTCAAAGTCTCTGAGGTGCCTTGAAGTGATGAGTTACTTTTTTTGAATGTTGTGTGTCAGGCATCACACGTTATCATGGGATACCTATTTTTAATGAGCCCCTGTGGGTGTGCAGATAAGCAGGCGTTTGTACCCCTTGCAGACTAAAGCTCTATTCTTGGCTAAACTCCGCCTAGTGAATACGCCAACATGTGACACGATTCACTCTGAACTGTGCAAACGTGCCGTGCAGTTTACATGTACTTGTACTCTCAGCCTCTGCTTGAATTCTCAGTACTGTCCTCCTCCTTTTTGGGTTTAAATATATAGTTTTACTCAATCCTTAAGCGCTCCATTGAATTCTATTACACTCCATTAACTGGAAGGTAGAGTGTACTTCTAACTCTGCTCATCCAATGAAATGATACAGTCCAGTGACTCTAGGATTCAAAATATACTGTTTGGTTTTTGTGTGTTTGACAGGTATATAATTAGCAATACAGGAATTTTAATTATCATACTAGTCGCTCTGTGGTAAGGGTTGGACTTGATGATCTATTAGGTCCCTTCCAACCCTGGTAATACTGTGATGTTTTTCAAAGGCATTGTGTTAAACTCTTTGAAAACTTTGGTGTAGGTGACACTGTCTCACTTTATTCATATTCTGAAGTTAGGCTATACGGACTTGGCTTTTAATTTGAAACAGGATCTGGAGAAGTGTGTAACAGTTTGGAGAAAAACAGGCTTATAGAGGTCATGTTTTTCCCCTGCTTGAATTCCAGTGACTGGGAATCCACTGACATAACAATTTTCCCATGAAATCATAAAAAAGACCTATGTACAGCTGAACCCCTCTCTGAGAAAAGGATATTAGGAGACGGAATCTCTAAAATATGTGCTATTTTGATACTAATTTGTTTTCCTCTCTGTTTAAACAGCTTTACACCATACTCCCGTGGTAATCTAACTTTCAGCATTCTTACCCCGGAACCAAATCCCAGACCTGGTTACAATGACTTTTACAACACTCCATCTCTCCAAGAATTTGTAAAAGCTACACAAGTGAGGATTCATCTCCGTGGCCAGTATCATACTAATGAGTCTTGGGTAAATTTTAAGCACAGATACTATGGAGTCAATGAAGTTACAGTCAGTGGAAGGTAGGTGTTATGGAACCCTTTCCCCAGCCCTCATTGCCTCTGACTGCTACAGCTGACCTGGCTAAAATTTAGTTCTGCTTTAACATTTATGAATGAGAAGAGAATTTGGTCTGAAATAGTGCATCGAGTTTGAAGTGATTGGTGTACTGGATTTTTAAAGCATTTGCTCACGTGTTGTTTTTCAATTATTATACTTATTACACAAATCTGTCAAACCCAGTCCTTTCCTTAGAATTACCGGTGCCTCTAAGCAAAGGCTTATGATTGAAACCATGGCTTGGCCTTCCAAGTTTCATTATAGATTACCAGCCACAGCAATTTCCACAGTCTTAATGCGGAGCTCAACCTTTGTTTTAGCTGTAGTTTTCCTTTTAAAAAGTGGGCAGATGACAGTAAAAGGGTTACATTATCTGTGACTGACAACTTCATTGTCTATGGCAAGTGTGCTGCCTTGTGAAAGAACCGCTTATGTCCTGTAAGTAATATGCAAATTGGGCAATGGAATAGTTTTCAAGAAGCATGTGGTACAGATTTCTGTGAATAAGTATTATTCCTGAAATTATTTTGGTTGTTTTCATTTTGAGAGAAAGCACCCATTAGAGGTCACGTTTACCTTAACATTTTCTAACACTAGCAATATGTTTTGATTATTGATTTAGATGTCTTATGGTAATGCTTTCACTAAGATAGCTACAGTCCTAGTGACCATGTAATAGTAAAATAATTTCAGCTGTAGCTTGCAAAGCTATGTCAAGTGTCCAGAAAAGCAGCCCTTCAGGTAGAGTGAGATGCTTACTGCCAATCAGCTAATACTCTGTAAAGGTATTATTTTAGAAGGAAATGCACATTTTGAACATCACAATAGGTTAAATTAGAAAATTATGCTTCATACCATAGCCACGCTCTAAAGAGTAATATTGATGAATAATTGACACTTATTTAATAAAGTTTTAGATATTAGAGTTGTGTACTGAAATACAGTTTGCATTACTACTAAATAAGGTAACTGTAGCTCTGCAACGTGCTGGATTGTGTTTTTTTGGAAAGCAGTTGCTGATCCTTCTGTGTTGAGTATTACTACACTTAAGAACATCACCTTTGGTGTATATTTGTTTTAAAGAACTGGACTATGTCATACACAAAATTGTCTTCATGACCATGTTGTACGTTGCTGGACAGATCTGCTTCTGTGTTTCAATGTTTTCTTCTGTTGTTCTTTCAGGTGTAATTGCCACGGCCATGCTGATAGTTGTGATGCAGCTGTGGACCCGTATAGGTGCCTGTGCGTTAAGGAAAGCTATACAGAAGGAAATAATGTTAGTCCCTCCTTTTTCTATATCTACATCACCCATAAGCAACCTCAAAAGTGGAATTTTAGTCCTGGGAAAGAGCTTGTGTACGTGTATTAGTGTTGTCCTAGCTTCTATAGAAAACCTTTGCATAGTAAGGTTTGTATTAAATAAGGACACAAAAACCTGCTCCCCTGCCAGAAGCTGCTCCAACACCTACTATTAGGAGTGCTGCTACTTTATTTGATTTCTCATTAGACGATCATGCCGCTTTCAAACATTAGATACAGACCTGAATTTAGACTGTCAGCATCTAATAAAGATTATGACTCTACCTGCTGTAGCGACTGCCAAATGATCTGTAGAGCGAAGTGGTAATGAAGACCTAATAGTCACAGCAGATGTGCTTCAAGGCTTTTGGTTTGGATTTCCTTGTGTTTTGGGATTGTTTTTACAGTAGTTTTGATCTGGTCATATGAGCTCCAGGCTCCTTCAGTAGAGGGAGTGAAGTAGGCACAGCTTCCATTCCTGGAGTGCAGCTTCTGTTTCAGTTTCATTTGAAAGGGAACAGTTCAAAGGGTCTTTAACAGCTCTCTGATGCAAAGCAAAGTACAGCAAACTTGGAAAGCTGAGCAATTTTCTTGAAAAATAATCACTTGTTCTAATACAAGACGAAGTTAATTTATACTTTACTGTTCTGTGTTTTCAGATAGTTGATATAGTGAAATTTCTTGGAATTAATTATTGGACCTCATTACAAAATCTACAAAATGCTTTGTTACTGCTTTACTCTCCTGTTCTCAATAGAGAGGGGCTATGTCGGGTGTAGTGTGTAGCTGAAACCTACCAAGTTGCAAAATTACAATTCTACTGCTAGTTTTGTAGTGCTTGGCCACAGAAGGGCTGAAATGGTATTGTTTCCTCTAAGTCATGGTCCTCTAGAGAAGTAGGTACTTCGAACAATGATGCCATTTTACCCTTAATTCATGCAACTTTTGATTTTCTTGGAAGCTTTTCATGAAAACATCTCTAGTTTAGAAGAAACTGAAACCAAACCATGATACAAACAAAACGCACACAAAGAAAAGGCTATTGCCCTGGGTTATCTCAAAGCACGAAAAGAAAAAAGTCAGTGGTTAAAGAAAGAACGAAGTACATCAGAGGAATAAATCCTACAGAATGTGAGCGTTCCATCGTGAGTACATGTTGCTTTGGAAATAAGCTTTCTAAAAACTAAGAGGAAGGTACAGAATAGCAACAGCAGTAGTAAAAGCGAATAATCTCACATCACAAAATCTCCAAGCAGTGTGTGCTTGCTAGAACAGAGCAAGAAGTGTTTGATATTGCACTTATGATCATGTGATCTTTTTAAAATTTCATAGGCGATCCAGGTTTGCTAGAGCATTTTAATCAGAAGTGTAGGATCCACAGTCTAAATGGGATTTGAACAGGAATTTGGAGTTTTTAGACAGTCAAATGTGAAAAAAAATTAAACCAGACAGTGTCCCTTTAATTAGAACACACATTGTGAAGTGTTCCTTCATAAGGATTAATGATAAATATTTAATAAGACCTGGAAGTTCACCGAGTGCTCTTGCAAGACTATGCTACCTTGCGAAAACAAACCAAATACATTTTAGTGATGTGTCTGCCTTATCGGATATTTTCTGTCAATGTTAATGGGTTGTCCAGTGAGTGTCATATTTTTGATTTTGCATATACACATTATCACTGTAATTGAAATACCTGAATGAACCATATTCATTCAGAGTACAGGAAGGCTGTTCTTTAGTTATTTTCCTCCTTCTTTAACAATCGTGTCAGTATTTACCACACAAAGAACAAAATGGAAGTAGTAAGAAAATAGAATTAATATTTGCAAATATATCACTAACTACTTTGAATTTTCTCAAGGATTTTCATGAATCCCAAACAGCTTAGAGTTTGTGGGTTGTTTTTTTTTGCAAGACAAACACTTAAAAGCAAAACCAAAATCTATCCTGATTTTTTACAGTTAAACTCTGCCTCGTGAACTTAGACCTGTGTTTCTGATGCTTCAACCCCAGTGAATTAGACATTTAAAAAAATTGTTTGTGATAAATTAAGCATTTTATGAAGTTTTCAAAACTAAGCTTTGTTTTGTGGAAAGAGAGCAAATGTTTTTAAGAAGAAATTGTACTGTCAGCAAACAGAATGGCTGAGGGAGCTGGGTCTCTTCAGCTTGGAGAAAAAGAGACTGAGGGGTGACCCCATTAATGTCTATAAATATGTGAAGGGTGGGTGTCAGGAGGATGGAGCCAGGCTTTGCTCAGTGTCATATAGTGATAAGACAAGGGGCAATGGGTATAAGCTGGAACATAGGGCATTCCACACCAATATGAGAAGGAACTTCTTCACAGTGAGGGTTACAGAGCACTGGAATGGGCTACCCAGGGGAGTTGTGGAGCCTCCTTCTCTGGAGACATTTAAAACTCACCTGGATATGTTCAGCATGAGCAGAGGAGGGCCACTGGAGCACCTCTCCTATGAGGACAGACTGAGAGAGTTGGGGCTGTTCAGTCTGGAGAAGAGGAAGCTCCGAGGTGACCCTCTTGTGGCCTTCCAGTATCTGAAGGGGGCCTACAAAAAGGCTGGGGAGGGACCTTTAAGATATCAGGTAGCGACAGGACTAGGGGGAGTGGAGTAAAGCTGGAGCTTGGTAGATTTAGACTGGATGTGAGGAGGAAGTTCTTCACCGTGAGAGTGGTGAGAGCCTGGAATGGGTTGCCCAGGGA
>JAOXOE010000256.1:16495442-16510288 GCA_028565055.1 Phoeniculus purpureus
GTTAGATAATAGGATAAAGGTTGGACTTGATGACCCTGGAGGTCCTTTCCAGCCATGATGATTCTGTGATTCTGTAAGCAAAGCCATATATTGAGTGTGTTTTCTGAAGGTCCTAAAGGTAACTGAGAATAAGGACATTTGCGTGTTTGTGGTGTTTGCAATGAAGGAGAAAGGCTTGCTTTACCAACAATTACCACTCTAAAGCTACTGCTAGACCTTCTTTAGGCTTTTTGGAATTTATTTGCGCATGGTAGCCAAGACCAAAACCAAATCTCTTGACACCCTTGAAAATCACAGCCACTGTGCTTTGGATAAATGCAGAGTTTGTGCTGAGAGAATGAGGACCTGGACATTGCCTTGAGTTACATCATCACACTACTTAAAATGAAAGTTAAAGACAAGTTTAAACACAGGTCTAGAAGTTTAAAAAAGCCATTAAAAGCCGCATGAGGTGGAGGTCCAGTGAATGTTTTCAATGTGTACAGAAGTGACAACTGCTAGAACAGCAGTTGTTTTTGACAGCCATTGCCAGCTTTTGAATGACTACTTCTGTTTGCCAAGGCTTTTGAAAACTGTTGTCAAAGTTTTTAAGAGCCACAGAGACATGGTAGTTTAAAGGGGCTTTGTGCTATCAGATGACTGGAGAGGAAAGGCAGGAGAAAATATTTAAATTGTGCAACTTGTGTCATGGTTATGGTCAAGGTGTTCCCCTCGATATCCTTAAATGGGGCTGATCACAATTAGGCAGTGATTCTTCTCAGGTTCTCAGAGATCCTTGAGCAGAGTTCAAGGTCTCAGGTAAATCCTGCTAATTTTTGTCCTGCATAATCTTTTCAATTTTTGAGAATTTTTTTTTAAACACATTGTAAGAAAAATGCAGTGGCTCTCTTATCTTATCTCTTACTCGTAATTTCATTTCTAAAACTAGATTCCATCAGGTAAATTATTGTGCTTTACTCTTCTCTCCCAAGTTGCTTCAGTGTTGTTTCCTAATTGTCAAGTAGCAGGTGATGGAGGCACACAGGGTCTAAATAATTAAAACAGTGCTTGGAATAGTAACCATGAAGAAAGCTGAGCACGCTTCTGGAACTTAAGAAGAAGTTGCCCAGATACTTTACAGAAGCAATCTACTATGAAGCCTTTAAATTCCTTCTGAAAGATGAACATAATTGCAATGTGTTTAGTTTGGTAGATCTCCCAAGGCACCAGTATTTTGGGAATGGACTTTTAGTAAAACCAGCTAAATAAAAAATTCCCCTCTCCAGTGCCAGCAGTACCAATTTCTGAATGAATGGACTAGATGATCTTTCGAGGTCCCTTCCAATCCTTAATGATTCTATGATTCTATGAAATTTCATAAAAACTACTTGGATTGCTCACCATAAAGAAGATGTAATTGTTCAAAATGCTTTCTCTTCATTAACTTTGAGAAATCCAATTTGATTTTAGTTCTTTTAGCTGTTTAGGCACACTAAATTTTCTCTTTCAAGTTTCGTAGAGTCTATTATGAACTGAAGATCATTCTACCTTCACCTTCTTCACAAAGGTAGAAGGTGATATTGTGAGTTCATCCCACATAGTGAGCTTCTGGAGTGCTCCAGAACTCTAAAAAATACTTTTACAGGTTTGGATTTAAGCCAATTAAGTACTTGAATCTCAGTATCTTACGGCATTTGAAAACAGTTTAAGAAGACAGATAGATAGGATAGGTGTTTAGTTATTTAAATTACACACCTTGTATCCTAGTCCATTTGCCATTTAAAATACACCTTGACTGAATTGATAACCTCTAGAGATCTGCAGTTTTTGTTTAAAATGTATTTCTCAAAGATTTCAGGAGGTGCATGTACACTAAGAAACACTGACACTTCACAGGTACTCTGCACATCACATATTTGCCATAGGAGGGCTTTTCTTTCACTCGCGAAGTTAAATGGTAACCACGCAAACAGCAGTTACTGCACTGATGCGAACTGCAGTAACAGACATTGTTTAAAATGCTTTGAAATTGGTCTGATAGTTGAATGTCCCCTGTGTCTCAAACACAGTAGGCGCCATTTTCCATCTTTAGAAAACTAAATCTGACTCTCAGGACTTTAGCCTGTATTGAATATCCCAACATGTAAGATTTTATTCTTCTGCCCAGCTTCCGTGACTTTGAATCAGTTGTTAAGTAACGGAAAAGATGAAAACATTAAGAAAGAGATGGTTTTCTTATTTCCCTGTATGCTTTCTCTCACTACTTGTCTAAAACCAATATTTTTAAAACTTGAATGGAGAAAAACACACAGAATGAAACATGGATGCAGTAGTGGTTATGTAAGGTAGGGAAACAGTTGTTTGTTCTTTTGTTTTTCAGTGTGACCGCTGTTTGCCATTGTACAACGACAAACCTTTTCGTCCAGGTGACCAAGTTCATGCCTACAACTGCAAACCTTGTCAATGTTACAGCCATGCAGTAAGCTGCCACTATGACTTAGCAGTGGACCCCTTTCCTCAGGAGCACTACAGAGGAGGTGGCGGCGTGTGTGACAACTGTCAAGACAACACAGCAGGTCAGTCACACAAAGGAGCATGGAGTCTGTGTTTTACAGGTGCTTTTTGGTTAAGTTTAGTGTCAGCTGTCATTGGTAGTGCTCAATGGCTGACATTCCAGTAAGTTCTCATTTATATGATTTCTTTGTCATGTAGTACAGTCACTACAATTGTGCCAATACTTAGGTTACAGGAAAATACTGTAAAATTTCATCCAATCTTGTATAAAATCGTCTGTGCAAAAAACATTCTAATCAATAATTAGAACATATCAAAGCTGTTTCTATTACAAGTGCTACAGCATTTAAATCCAGAACATCATCTTTCTAAACTAACCAGTTTAATAAGTAATATGTGCTAATGCCAGTTTCACAGAATCACAGAACATTAGGGATTGAAAGGGACCTCGAAAGATCATTTAGTCCAATCCCCCTGCCACAGCAGCATCACCTAGACCGAGTAGCACAGGAACATATCTAGGTGGGTTTTAAATGTCTCCATAGAAGGAGACTCCACAATCTCCCTGGGCAGCCTGTTCCAGTGCTCTGTCACCCTCACTGTGAAGAAGTTCCTTCTCCGTATTTGTGTGGGACCTCCTATGTTCCAGCTTACAACCATTGCCCCTTCTCCTATCACTAGATGGCACTGAGCAGAGCCTGGCTGCATCCTCCTGACACCCAGCCTTCACATATTTATAAACATTAATGGGGTCACCTCTCAGTCTCCATTTCTCCAAGCTAAAGAGACCCAGCTCCCTCAGCCTTTCTTCATCAGGAGATGTTCCACTCCCTTCATCATCTTTGTGGCTCTGCACTGGACTCTTTCCAGCAGTTCCAAATCCTTCTTGAACTGAGGGGCTCAGAACTGGACATGATATTCCAGATGTGGTCTCACCAGGGCAGAGTAGAGGAGGACGAGAATCTCTCTCGATCTACTACTCCAGCCTGTCCAGGTCTTGTTGAATGGCAGCACAGCCTGCTGGGGTGTCAGCCACACCACTCAGCTTTGTGTCATCACCAAACTTGCTGACAGTGCACTCTGTCCCATCATCCAAGTCATTAGTGAATATACTGAATAGTACTGGTCCCAGTACCAACCCTTGGGGCACTCCAATAGATAAAGGCCTCCAGTCAGACTCTGTCCCATTGACCACTACTCTCTGGCTTCTCTCCTGCAGCCAGTTCATGATCCCCCTCACTACTTGATTGTCCAGACCACACTTACTCAGTTTGTCTGCTTCCTCAGTTTCTTGCGTATTGAGTAAAGGTTTATGTTCAGTGTAAGTAGTGTGTCTGAATACTTTTTGGTAACAGTCCTATATAAGTTTTCTTTGCTTTGTCTAGTAAAGGGAAAAAATAAAAGTTTCAGGTTCAACAATAATTTTTCCAGAAAACGTATAGGCATTTGCATGGCACAGCTCTTATATAAGTGTGGTATTACATAACAGATGGAAGTTTAATGGAGTAAAACATAGTTTGTAACAGGTTCATTGTTTCATATGCTCTGGATCACTAAATTGGCAGGTAGAGATGAAAGGTGCATTAAAATGGACGTCCTGAAAATTATAGAATTCTCTCAAAGGAATAGAGTCTTTAATTTTGAATTATACAGCTAATTTTAATGAATTGGAAGCCATAATGCATAACCTTTCTTTCATGCAGGAAGGAACTGTGAGCTGTGCAAGGATTTCCATTACAGAGAAGCAGATGCAGATCTTTCAGACATTGATGTTTGCAAACCCTGTGACTGTTATGCAACAGGCACCAAGAACCAGAGCCTCCTGTGTGATAATGTAAGTAACCTCAATACAGAAAAATGATGAAAGGTTTTAATCAGCTGTGTAAAGATTTTGCAAAGTGTATTTAGATGCTAAACTACTTTATATATGGATGTGTTCCTGTGTGACTTGGTCTAGGTGATCCTGCTGTGGCAGGGGGATTAGATTAGATGATCTTTCGAGGTCCTTTCCAATCTCTAATGATTCTATGATTCTATGATATAGAAGTGCCTTTTCAATATTATAACTGGCTTACATCAGAGACTGAAAGCTAAGAAAGCACAAAGCAGTTGGAGATGTACTTGAGTTCTTCATCTAGATCAGCAACAGATGTAAAGGATACTGTAGGAATTTTCAGAAGTCAATAGTAGACTTGGGATACTAACAGTCACCTTTGTGCTTGATATTGTTAAAAGATCCAGGTTTGAATCTTTTTGAAGGTCTTAATACTGTTTTAAAACTATTAAAAGATTTTGAAAATTCAGGCAGCAAGTTGAGCCTGAAATGGAACTAAAGTTAAGGTAATTTTCTCGGTAATAAGGCAAGGATTGATTTCCCTTTTCGTTGATAAAGTCCTTTTAAAAAAACAATCCCAAAGTGATGCTGAAGAGTACACCTTCAGCTATGATTTCTAAGCCTATGGACCACATTGACATTCAAACTGTACATTCAGTAATGTCTGTAACTTTCAAAACATGCATGTGGTGGGGTGGGGGGTTAGGCAGGAAAAGTGATTAAAGCCTTGAACATATATTGAAGATATGTTGTGGTTCATATTGTATCTACATATGTCCTGTTCGTTGCCCAAATACAACATTTGTTAGGAATAGGGAGGAAATACCTTTGTTGTCTGAAGTGTATTTTTAAAGTATTTTAAAGGTAGAACTTGTTCTACAGGGAAATGATACAGAATTTCTTCAGCTACTTGACACGTTTACCGTCTCCTTTTTCAAACCTGCTTTTCATAAAGCAGTCTCGAGCTTTTCTCCTGTTGTTGCACTTTATTTAACAGTAAGCCCTTGTGTGTATAGCAACAGTACTTATGTCCTCTTATATTTTCATCCTTGTCTCTGTAATGGTACAAATACTTTCCCAGTTTGACTTGGTGCCCCTTCACAGGACTTGTCTATCAGTGCATATGCTGAGTGATAGGCAAATTAAGCACACTTTGCTTTCTAAAATAATCCCCCATAGTACAGATAAAAATTCACCTGTAATTTTTCTGTCTTTTGAAGGTGATACTACTTTTGCCAGCAGGACAGAAACACCAAAGCAAACCCAAACTTGAAAAACTCAGTTTATCATCTTGTCTTATAACTATAGTTTAAGCTATGGGGGAAAAAAGAAAGCAAGTGCTTGCTTCACATGTCCATGGTTTGTGGTGAAATGTTATCCTGAAGCAACATTAGCTGTGATTAATAATCAGAGGAAGAGTACTTTACAAAAATTACTGCTTTGTAGAGAAATACAGAATAATGTTGATGAAGCTTGACTGTGAAAGCATGAATGGTGAGGTGAAATGGGAAAAATACAGGAGACAGTATTGCTCAATAAAGCATCAATCTACTGCAGCAGTAGCAGCTGAGCAGGGAGAAATGATTACAAGCATTAAAGAATAGATTAATAAGGCTGGGGACTAAAGGCTGAAATGAATGGCATGAAATAGGAAGGCATCATTGAAAGAAGTGTTTCCAAATTTGACCTGTGGAAGATGGAATTATAAGGAATAAGAGGTTTACTCACGAATATTAATTGTCATATCACCATGACAATTTTCAAGGCAATATGCCCAAATGAGGCAGAATACACTTTCACTGCATAACTTACAGTGTCCTGCAGCTCATCAACATTTTTTTTTTCCTTTTGTGGAGTGCCAGTGGTGTCTCTGAAGTCCCAAAACCTAAAAGTTCTAAAAGTAATTGATTGAATCACAAATGGATTTATTGAATCGCACACAGTAATAAATAATAGTTCATTTGATTAGTCAATAATGTAGGGAGTTAGCAGGATGGGTAACTGTAACACAGTTTACTGTAACACAGTCACTCCCATCTCAGTTCGCTGGACTGATCGTGAAAACTTTTACGCCTGTTCACCTCTTTAACCTGCCTTTGGTGAGGGGTGTGTGCAGGGGCATTTCTCCCTTGCACAGGTTTTCTGTTCTGGTACCCCTGTACCTCATGCCCAAATACACATCAGAGGGTAACGTCTTTTGGATTTTAAAGTGCAAACTAACATATTTAAAACTCCAAAACTGTAACTTCATGGCTTTTGGAAACGATGGCGTTTTAGAAAAGTGGTGCAGCAGCGCATCTGTGAGCAATTATTAGACCTTTTTTTTGTAGAGAGAGGTCTTCCCTTGAGGCTGGTGGGTAGAAGAGAGAAAATTGTTAGAGCCCGATACAATTTGTCCACTTCTGTCCTGGTTATTGACATCTAATCAGTGTACAAAAGTTACATGCTGGTCGCATCTTAGTTGTGAATGTTTGTCACAAAATATTTCACACAATCAGAAAGTCCAGATGAATTCTTTAGGTGCCTGAGTTTTATGAGATTGAAAGAAACTGGCTGCCTTTCTCCCTTTTCCCTAACCGTTCACACATGAGAAAATTCTGCCAGAACACTGCTGATGTGATCGTTCTTGCTCTGTGTGGAGAGCTGAAGATTAATTTCTTCTGGCCCTTATGCCACAATCCTTGACTCATTTTTGTGTGCAGTTTTTTCCCCAGATTGCCCTACAAGTGCTTATATATCCAATCAGGCGCTGCATTTTGTAGTCCTTTCATGATTCTATTCTAATATGCCGTATATAATGGGGTGGGGGGGGAAAGGCATTCTTTTCCAGGGCAAATCCTTTTCTAGGCAAAGCTGAGAGTGCTGCTACTGCTTGTACTGGGTCTTTGAAAGTGCCATTCTGGCCTCAGTGAATGTAGGCATCTTTCTCTACTTAGCTTTTCCTGAGCTGTAAACATTTACTCTGGATGTGCAAATAAATACGAATCATGTCCTTATTAACGCGAAGGAGCTGTGCTTTGCTGTAGTGGATATTGTTCAGACTTACACAGACCTAATTGCCTTATGTCAAGGTGGCAGTTGTATTGTCTCTTGTTGCAAGAAAACTCTGTCTAAGTCATGAAGATGAATAAAATGCTAGTTGCTGTTTTCTCTGCAGAATCAAATGAGAACAGATTTCAGTGCTATGAAGCAGACTTCAGATGTCACCTTCCCGTACACTCCAGAAATATTGCTGTAGTGAACGTCTTAATTTGTTTGAATTTTGAGTGTTTGGTTTCATTTTTTCAAACATAATGGAAAAGCTAATTAATAGCTGTGTATGTGCCTGTATTTTAAACTGGAGTTATTTCTGGTAATTTTACTTCAGAGTTGATAAATACATTGATCTAAAATTAGAATGAGCCTTCCCCTCTTCTCATTTTTCCACCTACGCAGTTTTCAACCTATTTATTGTGATGGACAGTAAATAAGTAACTGGAATGTGTGTTACAAGGGAAAGAACATAAATAAAACAGTTAATTAAGGGCATTGCAGTCAACACTTATATCACATAAGATAAGGACTATAAAGGATGCAAACGTGTCAGTGAAAAGCTCATGTGCGTAGTGGAGTCCACAAAAAACAATCCAGTTATAAAGCGCTGTGCGTATTCTGAATTCTGGATTTACCTTCATGGAAGGCCTTTAGTTTTATTTCTAAAATGAAGGAAAATGAGCTATTTGTGCGAAATAATTCCATGGCTTCATTTCTGATGGGTTTCATACCATGGAAGTACTGGTTTTCTGTGACAGTTTGTCCGCTCCCACCCTTTGGACTGTCACAAGCAGAAGATAAACACCTCATTTTACATTTTGAGCAGAAGCAGGAGAAAGCTCCTGACTTTTGAAAGTCATCAGCCACAATGACAAGGATAGCAGAGGAGTGGAAAGGAACTTCATTATTGCTGCTTATTCAATTTTCAGTCCCCAAAGCTAACATGCTGAGAATACTCTCAGGTATTTGGTGGTCAGACCATTAACCTATGTGTGTGTGAGACAGCACACCTTACAGTTCTCACTTCCTAAACTGAAGAAAAGGAAAAGTCCTCAACTCTTCTGCTCCCCTTGCCCCTTCCTGAGATTGCAGTTAGTTACATGCTGGATCCTTACCAGATTTGTGTCAAGTAAAGGCAGCAATGAGAAGCATATCTTTAGCATTTGTATCAAAAACCAGAATGCGGAGATTGGGACCAGCCAGTTGCAAAGCCAACATTTGCAGGATGAACATTGCTAGTTTCATGTAGGAACTAAACATACCCATGGGTCTTAAAATGTAAGTCTGCAGGCAGTGACAGCTGCTCAAGGGAAGGTACCTCTGTCCTGGTAGGTAGTAAATAATTAAAATTAGTAATGACTCAGCCAATCACAAAACTTTCATTGTTGTGTATTTTGGACTTTGAAGCCAGAAGTTAACTTCGGTAAAAGAAAAACCTAAAGCTGACTCTTTCGAAGTTTATTCAGTAACATCAGGTCACACCTCATATTTATTCCCCAGAATTGGAAAGACTTTCTGATTTCGTTTCTGGCAGTGTGTCTCTCCTGTTGTAGACAACAGAGAATAGCCATCTGAAATTACTAGGGTATCCAAGGAGGAAAAAAGATGTTTCTAACTTTCAGAAAGTTTTAGTCCAGCTATTTTTTCCGGCAAATTCTGTTTTATACTTTCAGAATACATACGGTCAACAAAATTTTAAGTAGTCAGAAGATGTATTTCCAAGATCACTGATGTTGCATGTGCTACATATCTACTACATGAGCACTACGGCTAAAGATTTTGCTACACCCTTACCAGTAATTAAGAAAAATCTTTGGAGTGTGTCACCCTTTGTCATGGGTACTTTCATTTCTTCCAATATTCCTTGTAGTGGTTTAGTAACTGGACATTGGAAGGGTTCCTGAACAGGATTTTCTTTGAATTTATGATTATAGGTGTAATGAGTTAGGGTCCTCCAGTTAAAGAGTGGTGTCACTACAGTCTAAAGCAGAGTGCTTTAGGTTGCTACATGTACAATTCAGACATCTCAAGTAGTCTGCTTCCTGATTAAGGACAGTGCTGCTGTAGCTGTGAGTTGTGCAGGAGGAAACAGCTTGTCTATTTTTCATAACTGTTTACATTCAAGGATATGTTACTAATGTGTATTTCATACGTGCATTATAAATGACATGAGGGATATCTGCCAGTTCAGCATCGGTGATTTTTCTGTAACAGTTGCAATTATGAGGTCTCAAGGTACACCACCACTTGGTGGTAATGATTGGCTAGACTCATTCTGGTAGCGAACAATCTAGACAGATATTTTCCATAATTGATTTAGTACTGAGATGGTCACATTAATAGGCTCTTTCTGTCTGCTTACTGTTTGGGTCAGGCATAAGCAAAGATTGCTTTCTGCTCTTCCATAGCCAGTGTAATTAAAGGCTGTTCCTTTAAGTGACAGCGTTTGAACTGGGAGAAGGAGGGGAAGCTTCAGTAATATCTCCAGCATACAACTGGTGAGATGCTGGTTAACAAAATCCTTAAATATTAGTTGCTACCAATATTCTCAATGACACTGCTGGTTGCAAGAGTTATCTATGTTTACAGAAATAATAATAGTAATAAAAACAATAACCGATTTGCATCATAGTAGTTATTTTTCTGTGGTTACAGAAATGGTCTGTTCTATCCATTTCGAGGTAGATTTTCATTCTATAACCTGTGATGCAACGTTCTATAACCTGTAGTACAACAATTTCTGTGCTGTTACAAGCGTCGTGCAGTCAGCTTGTACAATTGTTTTCTGTAGTGATGTAGCCCTGCATTTCACAGTGCTTCTGAATTATTTTGGTGCTTCTCTGTCTGTACAGAGAAAAAAAATGTATTGGTTTTCTTTACTTACAGTTTTTAAGCTGAGTTAAGCCTAACTATTAGGTCTTTTCCTAAACTCATACAGCAACCAATTTTCATATGAAGTTGAGTGCATGTGTGTCTTGTTCCTGCTTTTCTTTTTCGGGTAAAATTCCAATTCCTTAAACAAATTTTTAATTGCTTTTTACTGTATTTGTGTGTTGTAGCCTCTAAATATGTCAGCTGAAACCTTACATTCTCCTGTCTTAAATGACGTTCCTTTTTAGCACATCACAGAATGACATTTGCCTTTTCTGGAGTGGTATCATAGCATTCAAATTTGTGGGGGCCCTTTACCACTTTCTGGTTATTTTTTTGTGTGATTATTTCTTCACAAATTTTCTTTCCTGGGTGATGCCTCCCTGCTGTTGGCTGTGTTGGGAAATGTACTGATTTTAGAATGTTTGTGTAAAGAGCACATGTGGTGTTGAAAATCAGCCAGCTGGGGATGATCCCAGGACAACAGTGCCCAGCCTCAACCAGGGGACAGGCCCACAGCATCAGAACATGGCCAGGTGCTCAAAACGGGGTCCACTGACCACCCTAGATGAGGCAAAATGATAAATCAGGTGCAGGGAGTCAGTCTGGAGCCAGCAGGAGGTAAAGCTGCAGCCTCAGTCCAAGGGACCCATCCAGGAGGCAAACACAACAGCAGCATAACCCAGATGAGGTGTGAATGCTACCACGGGAGCTTCTCTGGAGTTCCTGGGCTGTGGAGAATGTGAGTGGAGACTCCAGGTGAGGCTGCTCAGAGCCGTTAAGGCTGCTTGGCCCCCTCAAGGTGGTGATGGTTGGACTTGATGATCTTGGAGTTCTCTTACAGCTTTAATGTTTCTCTGATTCTATGGTGCTGGCTGTGTGTCCTGAGCTGGGGTGATCTGTGAGGCTTGTGAGTGCATTCCCTTTTGTCTTTGGAGTCTGCTATGAAAATACTGATGATTTCAACATCCAGGACAGGCAATTACAACACTTTACAGGCTTTCGCAGTTTTACAAGTACTTTTAACTACTTTGTCCTCCTCCATCTACTCTTTTCTCTGGAACATCTTGCTTGACTTTTTCTCTAAAATTCTGCACGATGACTGAAGTGTATGGAGTAGCATGAAAGATTACACCTGTCTCATATGGGGTGCACTACAGCAGCATATTTCCTTTAGCTGCTAGTCATTTCTCTTGTAATGCCTTGCTTGCTGTAGAAGACAGAGCTAATGTGGAGCTATATAATTGAACTTGTCATTCCGTATTTCAGAAGCTAAACTTCAATAATATCTTTCATCTCGGTATCCTGTATTGACAGAAAACGGATGAGGCAGCAGAATGGAAAAGATTTCTGGCTAAGACAAAACCCAAACAGTCACTTGTGAATGTAGTCAGAATCTCCTTTTTGTGTTTCCTTATAGAATGGCTTTTTTTCCTGCTTGACTTTATTTCACTAGACTTTGAAATCAGTGTTATGGAAGAATGTCGGTGGATTATTCACAGATCCTCTAATCTGGTACATAGAAACCCATTTTCAGATCTATTAAGAATCAATCTGGTAATCTGCCCCCTCTAACAAAGAACTGTCTAACTGCCAAGAAAGTCTTTCACTCTTTTTAGAGCCAGTAAAACAGTTGCTAGTTGTACTGATTGCAGATGGAAAACTCTCGTCTGTGTGAGAGCAAGGTAGGGGGGAATTTCTACCTGAGCGTAACCCAGGGGCTTTGCCTGAGCTTGCATGTTTGTTGTCCATATATGTAATTAATGTAACTAATATTTTAATGCACTTCCAAAAAACTGTTTTTTTTCTATGCACTTGAAGTGTATAGACTTTTTTATTATTTTAACTCACTTTTCTAATAATTTCTTGTGTTCTCTCCACCTCATATTGTTACAAATAATGAATATTAATTCCATGAGCCATTAATGATTTCATAGGCGTGTATTTCTTCATCTTAGTCATCTCTTTCCACAATGAAAAGTCTGGGTTTTAGTCTATTTTCATCTGTATCTTTGCTTATTCCACTCACTGTGACCTATTTTATTTTAAAGAGGGTAACCAGACATACCGATTGTGCAGAATGTTGATACACAAAGGATTTTTATGACAGAATGACACTTTCTGTATAATTTTCTGTTCTTTTCCTAATAATTCCAGTATTCCTATTGCCTCTTTAACTGCCTCAGAGCTTTCAAATGATTTTTAGGGGGAATGGAGCAGCTTTAACAGCTCCTTTCCTTGAGTGATAATAGCTAATTTTGGACCCATGACTGTCTACCTATACTCAGCATTGGTTTTCCCCAGGCATTAAGTTTGTACTTCTTGATGTAGAAATTAATTTAACTTTTTTATCATCCATTTGGTTCAGTGTATGTGCTATTCCAGATGCTGTTGACATAAAGAAATGCAGCAGAATCATGGAACCTGATTTTTAGCTTGAGGAAAAATATAAATTTCCTGTATGTTCCAATATATCAAACTTATGTTTTAATCGCTATTACTTTTCTCTGTGCAGAAAAAGTTAGTACTCTGTAGATCTAAGAAGCTTCCTTGCAGCCTTTGATGTGATTTTTGTAATGCTATTCTTCTCTTACAGATTTAATGAATTAACAAGTCAGGAATTTTGTATTTTGCTTCATGTAGAACTCTTGATAACAGATAAGATTTTGCTAAAAACTATTCCTTCTGACTCTACAGTTTGAAGCCAGTCTTGAAACCATTCCTGATATGGAGTGGTAATGCCTCTTTCATAGCAAACAGCTGTGAAGTACTTCCTTTGCAGTCTCTGATGTGGCTTTCTCTTTCCTCAATGTGACACAGAATCATGGAAACATCTTCTGGTTATCCAGGCCAAAGTGGGATTGCTGTCAACACTGCGTTCAATCCGTCATGATTTTGTCTGGATGAGTCTTGATACCTCTGGGGGTGGAGGTTCCGCATCCCCTCTGGGCAACCCGTTACTGATGCGTCACTTTCCTCTTAGTGGAAAGTTCTGGTGTCCAATGTGTAACTATTGCTCCAATTACCAATTAATTGTTTGTTGTCTCCCCAGTAGCCTTCCTTATTTCTGAGATTTGAAAGAAAGTTATTTTTGGCATGCCTCAAACATGTTGTTCTTTAAAAGCTGCTTTTTGCAGCTGGTTTTTATTCTGGTTTTGATGTTTGGTTGTGGTTGTCCCTTCAGGTTTAACTTCTTTATTTTGAAGCGATTTCCATCTTTGAAGACAAGGTTTCCTTAGCGGTACCTATGCAGTACTTGCTGCTGTATGGTTTGAGTATGCTACGATCACTAACACAAAGTATTTCTTTTACAGCTATTTATTAAACTAGGTATTTTTCTTCATTTAGGGTTAAGCTCAGAGTTGCTTTTCACATGTGAGTGAATGGCTCTGATGCATGACTGGGTCTCTCATAGTAACCTAAATACCTGGATCAAAGCCAGTCTAAAAGGGAATAACTCAAAAGTCCTTCTTGCTGTATTTTCTGCTATTGTAATCTCTTAACTGTTGTTCATTATTTATTGTATTTGCTCTTCTTGCTTTTTTTATAAAATATCAATTTCTTGCCTTTTTAATATCGTCATCTTCCTGAAAAACACAGCTGATGCATCGATAGTTGATACTTATCATGGAAACATATTGAAGAGGCTTTATTATGTTACAGAATCCTTTGCTAACTTTCATTTAGTGTTTGCTAAACACTGAGAATTGATTCTTTTGTATTAATAATTCTTACAGCTTCACTGTAGATTTAGGGGGGGGTATAATAAAAATGTTTATTTTGAGTGGCGCTTCCAAGTAGTGTTGTCTCTAATGCCGCAGGACGTGCCTGTTGTTCCAGCTTTACTTGACTCATAGGTTTAAGATTAAGTAGACAACCGTTAAGAGAAACTCTGGTAACTAATCAAAAGCAAAATACATTGATCTACAGCTATTAAAGTTGCAGCTGAGTGACTGGTTCTAAATCTCAGTACTTTCTCATATTTGTAAATATTTGCAGTGAAATAGTGCACTGACCCTAAGAAAATTATCTAGAACACAGAGGTTGTTTGCTGCCATCTTTGTTTTCCTCAGAATACTCAAGTTAGATGTTAGGTTTAGAATTCATTATCAAGGAACAAAACCTTTTATCAATTTTTTGCATCTCCGTGTTGCTTTGACACTTTGTTCTCATCTATGTTGCTTATTGACCGATGGCTTCCATTTGTTTCCCCAGCCCCGTGCCATTGCCTCTTTGCTGTGGTCAGTTTTCCAATCATATTAGAATGTAATAAATATAAAGATCGGGGTTTTTTCTGGCTTTCAGAAATTTCAAATTGAGATGGCTTTCCAAGAGCCCTGTGTACAAGATGTGAAACACATACTCCCAGATCGTGGCTCAGGCATAACAAAGACTCCTTCCAAATAGCTGTGGAGTAGGAGAGGATCTTATATCCTACTACTGAAGTGGAATCCTCCAATCCCAGCTGAACCAAGACAAGAGGGAGGGGGTTTCAGACCCTGAGCTCTTGGGGCACGTCCCTCTGTAAATCACAAAACCACAGAACATTAGGGATTGGAAGGGACCTCGAAAGATCATCTAGTCCAATCCCCCTGCCACAGCGGGATCACCTAGA
>JAOXOE010000256.1:16512260-16528457 GCA_028565055.1 Phoeniculus purpureus
AACATATCCAGGTGGGTTTTAAACGTCTCCAGAGAAGGAGACTCCACAACCCCCCTGGGCAGCCCCTTCCAGTGCTCCGACACCCTCACTGTGAAGAAGTTACTTCTGATATTTATATGGAACCTAACCGAAGAGAATATTTATCTTGGATGACTAATCAGAAAGAAAATCCTTTAACTTTGCTGTATTCTTATTTAATTCACATTTTCACTACAATAAATCAGCATATGGTCTCAACAAAATAAATGCAAAACTGGGCCTTTGAAAATTAGGGTTTTGCAGTAACTGGTTTCAAAAAGTGCTGTTTGTTTTAACCGCAATCACTATTTAGACAATGCAATTTTGTAATTAATCTTCGCAGCTTTCTCTGTCCAGATGGTAAATGTTGCTCTGTTGTTTGCTCAGTTCTTTTTTACATCTGTTTGGAAAGAATGGGCCTTTAAAAGGTATATGTAAAAATTAAATGATTGCACAGTTCAATATACCTCTTCTCTCAACGATTTAAAACGTGTGTATTACGCAGGCTTATTTTTTTCTGTTCCATTTAAAGTTTTCTCCTCCCCAACTCATACTCCCATTCTTGTTGCTAATGAATGTATCATCTAAAAATAGATATGTTCATCATTCTATAATATTTTGTATCTTTCTAGATTGGAGGCCAGTGTAATTGTAAGAGACATGTGTCTGGCAGACAATGCAATCAGTGCCAGGAAGGATTCTACAATCTACAACAGTCAAACCCTGATGGCTGCAGTCCCTGTAACTGTAATACCTCTGGGACAGTCGATGGAGATATTACCTGTCACCAAAATTCAGGCCAGTGCAAGTGCAAAGCAAATGTTATTGGTATGTGTAATGCAAGAGTGTGGAGCCATTTTTCTTGTTTTCTCTGGAAATAAAACACACTTGATCGCTAAATGAAAAGTGTAGTAAACGTCTTTGCTGAAGGCAGATTATAAAAAAGAATGAAATTAGCTGTAGAAAAAAAATATATTAATTTAATAATTCTATCAACCTGCAGCTTGAAGCTTAGTTTAATCAACCCTTTAGAAGTTTCTTTACGGCATAGCTACATTAGCTTACATAGCTCCGTACTAATAAGTCACAGAAATAATGTAATTTGCTTACTGCATAGATGTTTCTTTCAGGAAATTAACACTTTTTCAAAATGTTTTATACTTAATGAGTTCTAAGCAAATCGTTTCCATGCTAGTTTTCTTAATAGACCAAAATAAATGGATTTTTTTCTCAAAATATTCTGTGCTACAGGGTCCTTTGTGATAAATCTATCCATTTTTTTCTATTATATTTCTTTGAACTGTTCCTATGAAATGCAAAATAAGTCAACATAATTCCACAGATCATGTACATAGCTAGGGTTAGTTATCAAGGGCCACATAATTTTAATTTTGTAATTCAATGCCAAGCTGATTATAATAAACTGCTACCGTCTGTGTTATTTATCATTTTTTTACAAGACGTGCTTTTTTGTTTGTTACTCCCACAGGTATTTTTCAGAAATTAGATTTGATTATAGCAATTTATTACTTCCAGCATATTTGAGGGGAGCCACAGCCACATAAGGACAAAATTTATCAAGTGCCCAAAACACACAGTATATAGAATACACTTTGAAATGTTGATGTATGGGAATATTATGCAAGGAGAATTTCCTGATAAAGTGAGCCTTGCAAGGTAACTGTACATGTCTCAGACTATACATGTCTGAAGAAAAAAAAACAGAAGAGAGATCCTTTCCTGCTTTGTTAGTAACACAATTAGTTGAGCTATTTTTTTCTTTGGTTGTGGGTTCTATTAGCGATGTTCACTGGTACCTTAACCGATGACTCACTGACTTGTGAATATTGACTTATTTGCAATATCGTGAGGCTTTGTTTCTTCCTCCTTCTACTTTCCGAAAGCAAATACAAAATAACAAAAAAAAAATGAAAATACATCCAAACAGAGACGAGCCTGAGTGGGTTTTGTCCTCTTTCCTGTGGAATGGCGAGTACCCATGTTTTTCCTGCAATAAAGAAGGGTGCTAAGAAAAAATAACCTCCGTGCATTTTTAACCCACGTCCCACATTTGATAAAAAAGGACTCGAGAGCTTTCTTAATGACACGTTCTTTGTCCACATTTCGTATTTACATCTGCGGAAAGCTTCCTCGTGTCAGTGGGAATTTGGTACACAGGAAACACGCAGTCTGCTTCTTGTCTATCCAGAATTGAAATAATTTTTTCCCTTAAAAACCAGTAAGAATGATTTTTATTTCCACTGAAATAGCAATGCAAAAACTGTTTACACCTCTGCTTTCTACAGATTTATCTGTAACTGCGGTGATGTGTAGTTATGCAAGTGTTTGTTCGCAAGATAAAGACCTAATTCTCTCTAACCTGGGCTCTTTTTTCGTTTTGTTGTGTTTTCCAAGCCAATTGTAAATAAGCTTCTGTATATCGGAACGTGCACAGCAAACTTTAACAAAGAGCTTTCCTCTTTGGATTCCTAAATTGGTTTTTAGAGCAATCTGTCTGTTGCCACTTTATCTATTTAAACAAACATGATAACAGAAAAATGCAACCGTGAGCTGCAGTGTTATGAAACATGAACTGTTAGAGTTAACACAACTGTTAAATCTTACTAATGATTCTATCTCCAGTAAAATACATTAGCACCAATAATTTTATTAAAGTAGGTCATTCATCTAGAATAAAAAGGTAGAAGAATGTGAATTAAATGCCAAGCGTGCTAACTCCCCTGTACTTGTTAACATTGAATGTGATGCCCTGTAGGCCTTCCTCAGTATCGTTAGGAATAGATTACCTGTCAGGAATATGTATGGCATATTCAAATAAGCACTGCGCATATTTTTAAAACTGATATGATATGAATCCATGTAGACCAATTTTAATAGTTCAAAATGAGTCATAATTCTTGTTAACAATACAGTTATTTTTAAAATTTGCAGCAATAGTGGTCCTTTTTTATTTTCCTTATTGAAATTAAATGATATGCCTTAGGTGAGTCATTCATCACTGTTAAAGGAACTTGCCTTCTGTTGGAGTTTTTGAGTTTTTATCCACATGTATAATGCATTTCCTACCATTTTTAGTTGTATTTTTCCGCGTGTAAGTAGCTAGATGTGTTTTTGCGTGGTTTTCCATTTTTTTAAACAGTGGCAATATTTTGCTGGAATGGTGCATACAGAAAAACATAAATACAGCAATTAGACCGTAGCTTCGTAGTGAAGGATTTTCCTGTTGCAAGGGGAAATACATAACTGTGAATTTGCATTTCTCATACAATAATCTAGTTTGCTTTCTTGTAATGTACGTTATACAAACTAAAATACAAATGCAATCCCTTGGGGCAGGGATAAAGCAAGTGATGACTTGGAAAACAAAGCTAATAAAACTACAGGATGAGGAAAACAGTTTAGATTTTAATAGATTTTAATGTACTGCAGGAGCTAAGTAAATCATACGTTTAGCTAGAAATATTTCATTTCAGGTTATGGAAAACGTTTTCTGCTTTCAGTAAAGGCTGACAATAACCGCGAATGTAACAGTAATCAATGCTGAAACCAAAGAACAGCGTTTCGACTAATTACAATGAATTATGCCCTTACTTCTGCTGTCACACAATGTGTTTAATGCTTTTAGTGCAACGTGTGAATCTGTTAGCACAGCAGATCTAGAGTCCAAGGCAATTCCCTGCGTGTTTCATTTCTGCGGTATAGGTGAAGGGTTCACGTAGGCATTGATTCTGCAACAGGTGCTGTTCTGGGGGATCCATTCTGGTTTGCCTTACAAATATTACAAAGGATCTCTCGCCAGAAACATATTAAATTGTATTGAGAAGCCGGCAGAAACGCGTCGCTTCTGAAACAAATTAGAAAAGTAAACAGTCTTTTGGGATGCCGCTGTGATTTGGTCGGTTTATGCAGCCCTGTCATTCGGGTTAATTTTGCTGGGGAAGAGTATTGGTCCTTTCCTTCCCTTTGGGTTTTTTTTTTTTCAAAGTGTGTTATACTTATCCCTTTGTAAAATTATAGCGAATAGATTTTTGCTTTAAAAAAAAAAATATCTTTCTCTTTCCAGGTCTTAAGTGTGACAGTTGCAATTTTGGATTTAAGGCTCTCAGGTATTCTAATGAAGATGGATGTGAGCCTTGTTGGTGCAACAGCCACGGCTCAGTGAACCAGTTCTGCAACCCTCACTCTGGGCAGTGCAATTGCAAAGAACGAGTGAAAGGGCTTCGCTGTGACACCTGCACGGACAGCTTTTATGGGCTGGATGTGACTGGTTGTAAGGCTTGTGAGTGTAACGTCGCAGGGTCACTTCCTGGAACCGTGTGCGATGCGAAGACAGGGCAGTGCTCGTGCAAACCAAACGTTGGAGGAAGGCAGTGCGACGAATGCCTGGATGGCTACCACCAAGTACGGGAAAACAATTCCTTTGTCTGCCTGCCCTGCGACTGTGATAAGGCAGGTACCAGCAATGGCTCTCTGCTATGTGACAAATCAACAGGACAGTGCCCTTGCAAAGCTGGTGTTACCGGCCTCCAGTGCGGTCAGTGCGTGCCTCATACGTACAACCTCAGCATGAGCAACCCTCTTGGCTGCCAGCGCTGCGACTGTGACGCGCTGGGCACGGTGGCAGGAACCCTTTGTGACCACGTTTCCGGACAGTGTGTCTGTTTGCCTCAGCGTCAGGGAAGGAGATGCGATGAGTGTAAACCAGGTAAGGAAAGGGGAAAACAGTTTTTTGATGTAGTATGTCGCTGTTTCGGTACTGTCATATTTCTTACAGGTTTTAACGTGTTTAGACAGCTAACCTCTGGTGGTGTTTTTCCCAATCCTTCCTGTGTGAGTGAGAAGGAAATATTAAGGCACTGATTGCTGTAAAATGTTTGTTACGTTGCCAAAGGTTCTACAATCCATGTCACTACTGCAGTGTCAATGTGAATAAAAAAAGGTTAGGCCAAGTTATTCCAGAGGCTGAGAAAATAAAGACACATTCCCATGGCCCATCCACTGAAGAAGAGGTGAAGCAGCATAAAGAACATCCTCACAATGAAAACTGTGGGTTTGGGAGGCAGAGCACAGGTTTTTCAGGGAGGGTTTGTTATGCGTAAAGCTGAGCACTGCAGGAGGCGTGGAGACGGTTGCTTAAATTTGAGGCTGGTAAACGTGTCACTTGAAAAGCACTCACCTGTCATGGTGCACTGAGGATGCTCTGCCTTCCACAAGGACTGCTTATGGTTTGGCCCTACAAGTAGGCGATACTGCACTTGTTCCAGATCAGTTTAAGGATTTTGGTACCTTATTACAGTAAAGGGAGTTTGAGTGTTTGTTCTGAGTGGGAAGCTCTGGAGCTATAGTCTTTTGTTTTTGCTTTAAAAAGTAGGTGTGTAAAGTGAAACTATAAGTAATGTTAACCTACCCTTAGTAGTAATATTAAACAGATAGATTTAGTTCAAGTTAAATACATACACAATTTGTTAAAGTAGCAGGTCACATTAAAAGGTACATTATAGCTCCATTGGTTTTAATATGCCATTCCATAATTTGAACGGAGGTTAAAAAAGCTGCTTAACCTCCATTAAGTATTTTTAAAAATACTTTCATTTAAATTATTTTAGGTACATATACTAATAAATAAGGCAGCGTTCTTTTTTCCCTAGTTCCTCCTCCAGTGCTATTTGACCTGCTAACCCTCTACAGCAGCCATTTAATCAGACATTGGCAGAGGAGTGATGTCAAGGCTTCCCGAGTCAGTGACCGCCCTTGTCCTTGAAAAAGAAAGGCCAGGGTTTATGCAGAACTAAATGGTTTAAAAAGGTTTAATTGATGGTATGAACAGGCTGGTTTGTGGGAAAGCTTACATGGCATTCAAAGGAATACTCCCACAAGAGTGCCTGTTAACAGAAAAGACTGCAAAAAAGAAAAAGGCTCCACGTTTAACATTTTTAAAGGAATAAGCAAGCGTGTATGTGCGGGAACGATGAGCTCTCTTCTGCAGGTGAAGTGTAAATCCTCACTGCAAAAGCATTGTATTGCTCTTAGCGTAGTGCAGAGTACCACAGCGTTTTCGCTGTTGATCCCAGTGTGAGCTCACGTAAACATTCAGTACGTCTATCTTTCATATAAACATTCTTTGATAGCATGCTGCAAAGGAGAGTTTTCTGTATAAGGTGTGAGGATAACCTCCTAGTCATACCGATATTGAATTGTAGACGTTTGGAAGAGTTTAATCGGTTTCAAGTTCCTCTAAACATGTCCTGTGGCTGTGCCGTGGGACAAAGATAAGAAAATGTACTCCAAGCCAATATGTAGTCAGCATAGCCTAATTAAAGTTGCACAATTAATTAGTTAAAACTGGTGGGTTAAACAACATACTGGGGCATTTCAACTCTGTGGTCTGAGTGGAATGCAGGTCATGTCTGTCTTTGTTTTTGAATTGTTCTGTGGATTTATAAGTCTATTATAGTTGATGGTATTTAAAACACTGTCATCGAGTTTGAGAGCTTTCCAAAAGCTCCCTAAACCTTAGTTCAGAAAGAGCTGCACTGGGTGTGCATTTAGGAAATTATTTTATCGTAAGATTTTCTTTAAAAAACCACTTTCTCCAGAGCATTGGTTTCATCTGTAAGGGTGTGTCCAGCTGTTCTCATACAACTACCGTTTTGGTGGGTTTCTGCACATTTATTTTAAATTAGTGATACACGCAAAGAGTCTCCTTCTCTGGAGACGTTTAAAACCCGCCTGGACATGTTACCGTGCTTTTCAATTCCCCGAATAGTTGTGAAGTTTGTCCCTCACTCATTCCAGGACTGTGCTGTGCCACTGACTGGGATTTTTGCCATACAAATCCTGGCATGTATTGGATCCTGTTATAGAAGCAGTGAAGCTGGAGGAAAGAAATAAAAAAGACACTTTAAGCTCTTGTTGACCACAGCTTTTCATGGAGCGGTACACAGTACAGAAAGGATGTAAATCAGCATGTATGATGTGTGGCTGGGCACCAGCACTGAGGTTTTGCGTATGTGCTTCTTGTCATCTTCGCCAGAGAAATGCAATGTACATTGAGACAAAGCCGTCAGCGGTGTCAGCTGTGCATTTTGAAGCACAGACTGTGGTCTGTGCTTGCCACTGCAGTTGGAGTGTGTGTTTGGGTCTGCCTTTTCGGTGAGATATACAGTGGGAGAAATAGTGAGAGTATGGTTAGAGCAGGAAGCTGAATACTTTGCTATGACTTTCATTCTTCCTTTTGAAATGTATGCTTGATTGACAAATGTCATCGGTTATGGCTGAATTGGGGGGAAAAACCTGAAAAGAATACACATAATACTAGTTATATACGTAGATCTTGTAGAGATTTGCAGCGACTGTCTTAAAATTGAAAATTGACTCTATTTTACAGCAGTGGATCCTTCATAAAGCAACTTTTATGAGCCCTTCTAACCTTGCTGTAAATTAAGCTTGCATTAAGTTGTTTCGAGCTCTTCCCTGCCAAATTCCAGGTGGTGGAAGTAAATAATAATAATGGGTTATGACAAACAGTGTGGATTTGTAATCCAGTGCCTCTCCTCTTTTTGTCTTCGTGTACTTGTGCTAATCAACTTATAAATTAACCAGAGGAAGGACTTTCTCGCAGTTTCCTATCTTTCACTTTAAAAAAAGGAAATTGTATTTGTTATTTCTAGGGGGAAAAAAACCTGGTAGTATCCCAAAGCAATTAATAATTTTTAGAAATGGTCTAAAGGTTCATATTGATGTATACTGAATCCTTCAGTGCTCTACAGTGTTTTAGGTGATATGATATTAGGAGAGAGACAGGACGTTTTTTCGTTACGATACAGATTCATTAGGAATCGGAGTTTCTCTGCTGTAGCGATCAGTCCTGCTCAGCTGAAAGGAAATTATTTTCTAGGGGTGTGCTTGTTTGCCTACTACAAAATTGTCTTAGACATCAGTTTCAAAGTTTCAGAAGGACAGGGGTCTGGTTTAGGCTGCATGCTTATCATTTACTGCAACGATAAACTGGGTGCTAAAGAAGGGCTTTGACCTTCTGAGGGAGCCCAGGTTTACGCTTGTTTCCTATCTTCCTGTTACGTTCTCAGAGTGGAGTCGTTCATTGTGCTCAAGAGTGACATTGCTGGGAAATGGTCTCCTCTATTTATGCACAGGATGGGCACTGTAGTGCACAGACAGCGGCAGTAGGAGATAATACATGCTGCCTCGCTAATAACTTGGAGCAATTTGGTCTCTGTGGTGGCTCCGTTCGGGGCCTCTCTGGAATAAAGTGCCAACAGCATGGTTTTTTATGATGCGAATGTATGTTAACTGGAGACTGATATCACTTCACTGTCCACTTGAGATTTATCTCACTGAGGACCAGAGGCTAAACTTGAACAAAGATTTGAGCAGTAAAATTCTAATGTTTTCAATTTGTTAGTTCCTCTGCTGTTTGGGTATGAGCTCACAGCGCAGCACTTGCTGCAGAGAGAGAGAATACTACCCTAGGGGTGTATATATGAAGCTATCTCGTGTAAGACAAAATAAATAATAAGGCCTTGGGTGATGTGACATCTTGCAATACGATTTGGGGCCCTTCATTATAAAGCAGGACATCGGGAAGTTAATGCACAGCGAAAAAGATTCGGTTACTGAGAACGTGACTGAGAAGAAACTGATTGAACTTTAGAGAGAGAGAGAGGGAAATGTCTGAGAAGTCTGTGCAAATAGGGCATAGCTGAGTACGGGCTGGAATACTTCTACTGGAGCTTTGCAATAGTATTTGATAGTAACCAGCTGACAGAGACTTCTACCAATGGCCCTACCTTGGGACTGGTTCTCAACGATAGGTACTTGCAATTGACCGGTGAATACTGTGTGACCATCATCATTTGCAGAACTCGTACGTCGCTGTGTTTGTAATCAGCTCTGCCACTCCAAGAAAAAAAACACGAGAGAAAACCAATTTGTGCGGAAAAAGTGCAGTTAAATGTCCATTGGCATTTGGGTAAAAACAGAAAATAATTTTGCAAGGGTTTGTAATGACCTTTCTTACAGATTATGCCGTTACTTGAATTGTCTTTTGATGAGGCGTGTAGAAAACATATCGGTAAGAGCAGAGTAAGGCCAGGCATGGCAAAATAAATTATGCAAGTGGTGCAGCATGATCTAAAAATGTGTGTGTGAAAGCTCTTTTGTTTGGAACTTCAGGTAAGGCTGTGAGTAACGGGTAAGCTCCTCAACGACCCAGTTAGAGGTGTGTGTATACAACTGTATTTATCAACGTGTTAGAAACTCGCGTAGATAAACATTGCTAGTGAGGGCAATAGGAGGAGAGAGCGCGTAGCAGAGGCGTACCGCGTGTACTGTGGGGGAAGTAGGCTGATTGCTCCTGTTCATAATTGGAAATAATATAGAAATAATGAAAACTGTTTAGTATCAGATAAGTAACTTTTTGTTTCTGTAGAAGCAATTGTGTAAAACACAAGCTCTGTGGTGAGGAGGAGTAAAATGTACATTTTACATAGAGCTGGCAGTGCTCATCACGTGCAGTTTTTCTTAAGGGATATTATTATGTTTTGGTGACTAAGGCAACCTCTGTTGAGAATGATTAACAGACTTTCTTAACAAAGTATCTGTAACTCGTGTGTTTTACAGCTGTTTATTGGCAGAGAGGAGATCCAAGATTAGAAAGGACAAATATGTGATCTCATATGGGTTTGTTTTAATGTTCCTAGTGCTTGTGGTGAATTCATTGGGGCTACTTATGTCCCTGGGTTTTCATTTCCCTATAGACACATTAATGTATTCCCCTCAGTGTGCATTTGCTCTGTCTGACATAAAGTTTGAAGGGAAATAATGCAACAAAAAATCAGACTTGGCAAATGGAAGATCAGTCGTAGCTTTATGAAGTGGCAATGAGAAGATTTACAAGCTCGGTTCTGCAGGAGGGCTATATGGCTTTACCTGAGTTGTGCGTGTTATCTACATGTTGTTTCTGTAGTTTCATCCTCAGTTATACGCACCTTAAACATAATCTTACTGTACGCACTTTTTGCATGTTGTCTGTTCTCAAAATCCTTTTCTTTTACAGGTTTTTACTTTTCTGCATCCAGTGTCACCAGCTGCCTGCCATGCCTGTGCCACAAAGCTGGTTCAGTGAATCAGATCTGTGATAAACTAACTGGCCAATGTAGTTGCCAAGATGCTTCTGTAACAGGACAGACATGTGACCGCTGCAAGGAACTCTATTTTGGATTTGACTCTGTCACTGGGAGGTGAGTGCTTCTTTTTTACAGGTCGCTTATACCCTCCCTTTTGCATTTTTTTTTTCATAGCAGCTTCTTCTAAGATTTAGTGACAAGGAGCTGTTGTGCTGTAGTTACGTCAGTCCTCCTTTGAATTCCTGGAATTCCTTTGACTTCCTCTGATTTATATGGGGCATGTTGTACAGTCCTCTGTGCTGCCATGAGCTAAAGGAAATAAAAGTTCTGCCACAGATTTAAGTCGGAATGACACCAAAGCCATAAAATGCCAGCACTGTCTAATGTTACAGCTATTTGCTAATTGCGTCTCTGTGTTTCTTCTGTGTAAGATGTGTCGTTCCCTGAGATGTTAGTCACTGACTAGTGAAATGCCATTATTATAAGCAGTGAATGTTTCTGAAAATCTCAGGAAGATATTTTTATAACAATAAATTATATATCTATACCTTTCTTTTTGCAACAGCAGTAGAGATAGTCACATCACTTTCCTCTTAAAAATCTCTTTTTCAGAAGCATTGTACACATTTTCAGCACTTAGTTATGTGCTACAGGGTAAATTGTTTATCTAATGTTGCCTGGGGCCTCTAGATGTATATGGATATATTCCCTGGAATGTGAGGGGAAAAGCCATTCCTATAGGTAGTGCATTGTTATTCCAGCTAGTGCTCTATCTTCCTTTCCAGGTTCATCTTTCTTGCTTAATCCCCCCAATCTCAATTTCCTTTTAAATATTGTCCAGAGAGATTCTACAGCTCTAATGCTATCATATTTTCATGCAGTCTCATGGTGTTAAATTGTTTCATTATGTTTAGTACTTTTGCCTTAGAAAAAACCACAGGCAGAAGCAAAACCTGTATGACATTCCACTCCCTGCCCTCCTTTCCACCAGCATGAGTGGGGTAGATATGCTTTTAGGCAGTGATTATTGGTGTTGTCTTGCATATAGTTGACATTGTTCTACAGAGTTTTTCACTTTAACTGTTATGTTGCTGTCACTCATTAGGAGAGTTTAGCAGGTTTTTTTCTGTTGTGGGTCACAGAGGCATCTGCTAACGGCCATGAAGTAATTTTTAGGAATAAGGACTTCCTACTTTCACTTATTGGCATTTCTAATGGAAAGAAATAAAATCTCTGCAATATTGAAGTTCCCTTTTAAATATATTTTCCTTATTATTAATGGGGTTTTTTTTGTAGTTATTTGGCATAGATGTTTTTTTCACCCTCAGTTTTAGCAGGTGATGGAGTGATTTTGTTTGTGTTAGGCAGTAGCTTTCCTGAGCTGGATACTGGCCTAATTACCTGAATTTTGAGCTGTGTCCTGACCTTCAAAATGTAGAAATATCTAGAATTGTCTAGATCCAGATCTTGTTGTAAAGACGAAGTTTTTACAGTTTTGGAATTTGAATCACAGTTAGCTTTAATACCTTAATACTACTTAATCCTCGTGACAGTATTGAAGACTTCTCTGGTAGTACATTAACAGGATTAACTTGTGTTGCACGTGCTTGGCTTCCTTCCGGTTATCATCTGCGTGGACAACATACCTCTGTTCCTCAGGCAGAAACATTTATCCACAGAAAATGATAATCCAAGTCTTTATTTGTTAATCTATTTTAATCCATTTCTTTAACTGCTAATATCTTTTTAAAAAGAGTGCTATGCACTTTCTTCCTCTATAAAGCTGCAAAGTCACTTAAGCCATCCTGGCTTCAAGTGTCTTTTAAGGACTCTGGTTACAGAACTAAGAGGGGTGTAAGTTATGTGTAGTGGCCAAGACCTATTTGTCTTGGTGCAAAAGCAGTAAAGAGGCAAAAACTGTGACACTCAGAAACAGGCTTTAAGTTTCTCCCACTCTGAGGAATGTGTATGTGACCTGGCTTATTTTGTGGTGTTTTTGAAATCAAACAGGAACTCTGTATTTTTTAAAGCATTTCAACTTAATGGAGCAGGAGAATTTCCTTGGCAATTAAATAACTAGAAATACTGGGTGTTTGCAGCGGCTTGAACAGACCTATAATGGATGTAATTGGCACACATTTGAAATGCTTTACCTCTGTATTGTTTACTGTAATGAACTGGTCAATGAACATCACAAATTGTTTATCTATATATATATATCTTGACAGATTACTGTTTATGAAATCCATTTAGCAAGTGAGGTTTTCCCATAAGGATGAAAAATGAAGATTTTAAACAGATTGCTGGAGAGGCTCTAACTGCACCTAGAGAGTCAATGTAATAAAGGTTTCTCTATATTAATATTACAAAACCCATTTATCCTCACAAAATCAATATTGCAATTCATCTTGGCCTGACATTTCTTTTTCCATGTTTTAAAAGTCTGTTTTCCTTGATTTTATATAATTCTGTTTTAATAAAACTCAAATATATTTGACTCAGACTGTACTGAAGAGGTAACATTTAACAAAAAGGCTGACAATGTTTCTTGCATGGTTAAAAGTTTTGAAGAATTAGGGGTTTTTTTTTTTTTTCTTTTAAAATCCTTAACTGGCTGCATCTTTAATCCTGATGCTGAAAAGCATTAATCTTGCATAACAACAAGACCACTTCTGCTGTTCTGCAGTTTAAGAAAATAACCTACGTGTGTGATTACACAGCGTGTGTAATCCTGTGGAAGAGGGAATGGGCACGTGTAGGCTGCTGTTTAGTTTAGTTTAGTCTGGGGACTAACTCAGTTATAGGGAGCCTGAAACGAGAAAGAAGCTGCCTCACCCTGACAGGAACCAAAAGCTGTTACTGTGGCTCCATGTATGTGAGCGTGATTGCCTCATGTGTGAATGATAATGGAAACTGAAATACTCAGAGGTCGCTTATTCATTAGAGGTCCAGTACTGTTTATCTAGTGAGACACTTTTGTTAACATCTCCCCAACTAAATATGTACTGAGTATCATCACACAATGAAATTATGAAATAATAAAGTACTGTATTACCGAACAAGTAAGTCTCTTTTAATGTTTTCTCTAACTAAACTGGGGGTTTTTTCAGCTGTGACACTTAAACGGTCCAAACAAAAACTCTGTTTGAAGGGGGATTTGGATGCACTGTCTGCAGCTGAAGAGCCTTAATACAGTTTGAAAAAATCGCCCTTTTCTCCTGACTATAAGAGAGAGCAACCTACAATGTGGTGGTTGCCAAGAGAGAATGTATTCTATTTATTCCCAAAAGGATATTAGTCCATAAAACAAATTTGCCACTTATTTTGCAGCTTTAGCTTTTATCAGCCTTTTTAAGGGTGTTGAATGATTACCCAGGAGATCACACAGCACAAGCTTCTGCAGAGTAAAGGAGCTCTAATACAGAGAGGTCTGTGATGGGCAGAAAATGTATGTGAAGAGTTTTCTTAAACTTGTTAAAAATTTGTCACGTTTAATGTCTATTTCACTGATTAGTGACCTGAATTTTAGTGTCCTAATGTGAAAACAGCTTCCACCTCCCCTTCCTTCTCCCTTGTCCTAGAAAGCTGGTACCTAAAACATAGCTGAACTCACTTCTGTTTCTGCCTTCCTGGAGATAGAAAGAGAGACCAAGGTGACGGTGATGACTGGGAAAATGCAAAGTAACTTGGGTACAGGAAACTGCCACTGATTTCCTTGGATCTGCTGAAACTGGCCAAGGAAAGATCAGCCAAATATAAATCAACACCTCTTTCTTGTCTAGCCCTAGTGTTAGCAGAGCAAATACGGCATGACCATTTCTCCCTTAAACTTCTCCGAGGTCTTTTTGCTGCTTCATCATCTTGGGACCTGGCACCTTGAGTAATTTAAGATTCCCTCAAGGCTGATGTTACTTATGCTTGAGAATTGGACTTTTCCAGCTTAGGGCACGGGCACTGAGGTGTAGATATCCCAGCATGTTTTAGCAGCACTGTACGGTGCCATATTTTTTCCTGTCCATGTTTTTTTCCAAAGCTCTTTAATTCTGCAGCAATTAAAACGTAGTGAAACAAGAGCCTGAAGTTGAAATAAGAATCTAAAGTATGAAGTTTTACTTGTCAGGGTTGACTTTCAGTTGTGACTAATAATGGCAGGCTGCATTGCAGTGAGGGTTATAACAGTGTTTGCAGTATGGAAAACACTGGTTTGTTTGAGTGACCTTGTTGTAGCCTTTCTGCTTTTAAAGGAGCCTGTAAGTTAGATGGAGACAATTCTTTTGTCCTGTTGTGATAAGACAAGGGATAATGGTTTTAAAGTAAAAGAGGATACATTTAGACTAGATACAAGCAAGACATTTTTTACAGTGCGGGTGGTGAAACACTGGGAGCAGGTTGCCCGGAGAGGTGATACATGCCCCATCCCTAGAAAGTTTCCTGATCCGGTTGGATGGGGCTCTGTGCGACCTGATGCAGTTGAAGATAGCCCTGCGTATTAAAGGGGAGTTGGACTAGGTGACTTTTGCATGTCCCTTCCAACCCAAAGCATTCTATGAATGACACTCTGAGATGCTCCAAGTCTTAGGATGTTGACATAATCTGACGTTGGTATCTGTGCTATAAATGAATGTCAGTGGGGGAATAGTATATAAAGTGAAAAACAAGTTGATCATGAGAGGTTTCACAAGCCAAAGCATAAATTAATCCTGAAAGTACCTTACCAATGCCAGCGAGATTTACAGAATTCAAGTATGGCATTCATGTGATACCAATGCCGTTAAATTTGCTGTTCTTTTCAATTCAAAAAATAATTTAATTTACAGCTTTAATTGAATATTTCTTTTAGTTATTTTCAGTTTTTTCCATCAGACAGCAAAGGAAATGTGCTTTCTGATGTAGCACTCATATTTCTGCTGTTTTGTTTCATTTCACTCTTTCCTCTGAGGGTTTTTTCCTCCCATTTTTTGTCTGCATTCATTCTCCTTAATTCACAGCAGGATGTTTTTTTCCACTTTTCCTTTGTCGAAAAATATTATTAGTGCTTTTCTTTTCAAACAAAAGCCTAGTTTCCTCTAAGTAAGAAGGTTGCATACTTTCTGCAGAAACCTATGAAGCCGGTTACAGAAGTGTCACTGAAGTCTATGGTTCTGCTAGAAAGGTCAGTCTCGTGCATGAGTGCAGAAAGTGGTTGTTACCAAACCTTATTACCCACTTTTTTGTGTGGTTAAATATATGTAAAAAGTCCTTAGTTCTACGCTGTTTTTATCTAAATTAGAATATTATTGAAATGTTAATGTTTGTTTTTTATAGTGGGCACCTTGCTTTTGAGTTACTTTCTCTTCAGGCTAATAGATTTTCTGCTGTGCCTCAGGCAGCTGAACTGCTTATGATTTTTTAATTATGCCACCCAAGAATCTTTTAAGCAAAACCCTACTGTGCTTAACTGAAGTGTTAATGTGTTTTGATCACTTTCTTGATTTGTTTTTGTTTATAGATGTCGGCACTGTAATTGTCATCCTGCAGGAGCCATTAGTGGGACTTGTCATCTTGTTACTGGGCAGTGTGTCTGTAAACAACTTGTAACCGGCTTGAAATGTGACAACTGTGTTCCCGATGCTAGTAATTTGGATGTCCACAACATATTTGGCTGCAGTAAAAGTAAGTGGACGTTAGTTCTTAAAAGCATGTCTTTCAGATGAATTTTGTTATTGATTTAGTGAGTATTAAATTATGTCAGCAGTACCAAACTAGGTTTGAATTTTTTTCTCCCACCTGTTTCTGCTCCCTCAAGTTTGGGTGATTTTCACTCTGAGTATCTTAGGAGTGTTCTAGAGAGATTTTTAACCTGGAGAAGAGGAGGCTGAGAGGAGACAATGGGTGTAAGCTGGAACATAGGAGGTTCCGTATAAATATCAGAATGAACTTCTTCCCAGGGAGGGTGACAGAGCACTGGAACAGGCTGCCCAAGGGGGGTTGTGGAGTCTCTTTCTCTGGAGATGTTTGAAACCTGCCTGGATGT
>JAOXOE010000256.1:16536383-16570125 GCA_028565055.1 Phoeniculus purpureus
ATGTCCATTTGGAAATTAGAGGACTTTAAGACATTGCCAGAACTTTAAGATACTGTTTTCCAGTGAGGGCAGTAGAACTCATACTGTAATCCAGCTGTTTTTCCAGATCCCCAAATTGCACGGAGACAGAAAATAAAGAGTGTAACATGACAAGTGCCAGAGCAAGCATTTGGATGAAAGGAGCAGAAATGAGGAAAATTTCAAATGCTAGATTGATGGATTGATATTTCATAATTGTGTTAATGTTTTTTTAGTAGAACTGTAGACATTATTTGCATGCACTAACTTTCCTGGCTCGCTTTTTTTCTCTAGGCATAATTATAAGATATGAACTTTACATGAGAAAAAAATATAAGCCAGCTGAGAATTTTCTTCCTCCTGAAATTCGTATTTTTCAAAGCAGTGGATGGCTCAGTCCTCAACCAGTTATAGAGTCTCCTAATGAAAATGCCCTGGCTCCACCACAGACCAGTACCACAGTCACCGATCTGGAGCCGTTCACAGAGTACGAATTTTATGTGCTAGCAGTAAACATGGCAGGCAGCACATCTTCAGACTGGGTATCAGGACAAACTGGAGAGGCTGGTAAGTTTGATACAAATTAAAAGAAAAAACAAATTAGCGTGCAGCTTTTTTTCTTTTCAGTAAGATGTGTCTAGTGATGACTCATGGGGACAAATCCTCATTCTCTGATAAACTAAAGGTAGGTCAGATTTCCTCAGAGCTTAACATGTTAAGCAAAAACATTTTCTTAATCATAAACCCATATTGTTGAAGAAAACAATCCTTGCCAATTAAGCCAAAATTTCAAGACTTTAAGATGGCAAAATTTGCCAAAACGTGTCTGAACTTGCCACCATTTTCTCAGTTGATATGTTCTAGAAAAATGCAAAACGTGGGAAAAAAGGTTGGTTGTGTTGCAAATGTATTAACAGTTGGGGTGAATCGGAGTGTTGTCTAGGAAGCTGTGCTTGCTCAGAAAGGAGGTTCTAATGAGTGTTTCTGAATTGAGGCTGTGATTGGCTTGAAAGTAATTACTTCTGAGAACTTGAGGGGATTACCTGTTCAGGACTCTAGTGCTGAAGAGGTAATGAAACTTTGCATATACTCTTATGGAGGTTAAGTGTAACAGGATGGACCTTTCACAGAAGTTTAACCAGCTCAAAAAAAGCTCTTATCTTGAAGCTTCTGTTAAGGTTTTCAAAAAGGCATACCACTTCATACATTATTTGAAATAACAGCTATTTATTTCAGTGCTTACAATAGACATCTAAGGGTTTTGGACTGATGGAGCCTATGTTCTGCAATTAAACATCTCTGTTATATCACCGATGCTTTTGTTTGCTCTTACCTTGAAAATAATTTCCTCAGTCATTTGCTCCTGCAAAACAGAGCGCTAAACTAATTCCCCTTTCAAAAAGAGTCTTTGTGCTCATCTGTTCTTAAATACTATATGTTATAAAAGTGTTAAATTGTATTTGGGAAGAGGTCCATTAGTGTGGCTGTTTGTACGTGGCAGAGGTGCTGTGGGTTGGTATCCTATTATTACAGAGTAATCAGGTGGGGATTTAACTGCAGTGCAAACAATCCTTTTACAGATTTACTAGGGAAGACAGGGGAACTGGTCTGTAAGAAGTGAGAGACATGTTGATTTCAAACTGGCCCAGTAAACAAAATCGCTTTTAAGATGCTGAAGTATTGAACACTTTTTGCTTTTATCAGTTTTTTCCCAGGTTACATGCAGTTTTTCTGCAAGAACTTTTCATTTGTAGGTTCTTTTGTACGTGCTATACAGGGGTTTGGACTTGATTAGTATTTCTTTGAAGATACGGGCAGAGTTTTATTCAGCATTCACGGGTAGAATAGAAAACAGGGGAATGATGGTTGAGGTACTTTTTTGTACTATCAAAATAATAGGAAAATTCCACTTAGACTCAAGAATAAGGTTAAAAACAAGGATAAACAATTATGAAATGGTGTTTTACAAGTACAAGGAGCATGCTTGTGTTATTCACAATGAATGTCGTGATATTAATTTTATTTCAGCCCCAGTGTTCATGCCGTCTCCATCAGTGTTCCCTCTTTCACCATACTCCCTCAATGTTTCATGGGAAAAGCCTGAAGATAATTTAGCAAGAGGAGAAGTGATGGGATACAGCATCAGCTTGTTGACTGAACAGAGGTTCTTGCCACCATTTTCCCAGGTATTATTATTTGCTAAGCTTTCCTTAACCATTAATAATAAAATTGATAATTTTTTGTGTCCTCCTTGATGTGATTGTTTCCCTGATTTACTCTATATCTCGAGATACAACTTTTTCACCTATTCGTTTATCTTCTGTGTCGCTCTGCAGTGTTATACACTTTCTAATGTTGTGTCCTGAGCTGACTAGTTTTGAGATTCAAGATTGGGAGGAATGAGATAGAGCAACAATATGTAAATTAAAGTTCCCTTCACCTTTGTGTGTTCTGAATTTTATTATTGATATGTCTGCTGGTAAGCTGAAAGCCCTGTTGTTTTGTAGGAATCTACATTTTCATTTAGAAGGTACCTGTCTGGCTTCCTGGAAAATGGACAAATCTTTGAAATGAGAAAACACGAAAGACTAAACAACCACCTTTATAAAGTCCAAATGTGTGTTTTTAAAATATTACTTGTAAATACTGAGTGACTGGCATTGGCAAACAAAATAACATGGCGGTAGTAGTAAGCTAAAAGCTAAGGAATGAGCAAGGGAACATGATAGGTGATCAGAACATGGGAGTGGATCTGCTGCTCTGGTATTATACTTCTCATTTCAGAGCTCATTTTGTCTCTCAGCCACACCATAGATGGGCCTCAGTTTATTTATCTATGAAGTAAGGATGCTATTAATCCCGGGGCTGCTGTAGCAGTACAGGAATGTAAAGTGCTCCTGGTCACAGCAGCAATTTGGCTTGGAAGGATTTCATCTAAATAAAGATCTGATAAAGGAGCTATCTAAAAGACAAGAGGAGTTTATTCAGTCCAACTGTCTCTGATAGCTTAAAGGTAATGTTATGTAAAGCAGATTCAAATGTCTGTAGGTACCTTTGTGGTCAGGAAGGCCAATGGTCTCCTGGGGTGCTTTAAGAAGAGTGAGTTCAGTAGGTCAAAGGAGGTTCACCTCCCTCTGCCCTGGTTAGGCCCCATCTGGAATACTGCATGTAGTTCTGGGCTCCCCAGTTGAGGCAGGACAGGTAGCTACTGGGAGAGAGCCCAGTGCAGAGCCACTGAGATGGTCAGAGGACTGAAGTATCTTCCTCATGAGGAGAAGCAGACAGAGCTGGGGCTGTTCAGCCTCGAAAGGAGAGGAGATCTCATAAATGTTTATAAGTACATAAAAGGTGAGTGTCAGTATGATGGACCAGGCTCCTTCTCAGTGGTGCCCCCTGATAGAATGCAAGGGGCAAGGGACACAAACCGGAGCATAGTAGATTCAATCTGAATGTAAGGAAAAATGTTTTACTGTGAGAATACTGGAGCTCTGCCACAGGCTGCCCAGAGAGATTGTGGAGTCGTCTTCTGCTCTGGAGACATTCAAAACCCTCTTGGACTGTCCCTGTGGGGTCTGCTCTAGCAGAAGGGTTGGACTAGATGATCTCCAGAAGTCACTTCAAAACGTGACCATTACTATTTTTGGTAATTCCCCTCCCTCCTCCTAACACCTGGGAAGCACGTCATTCTTCCGATGATGGTCAGATTTTACCACTTAATAGTGTCATCTTTGTCATCTGGACTGTAGATGCACGATTTGCAGTGATAACTGCACCACCACACGTTTTTACGAGGCAGTAAGTCTGTTTCCTCATTTATCCACTCAGGAACTGGCTTATTACCTCATAAAACAGTGTAATGGGAAGTATTATCACCCGAGTTCTAGCTCATTCAGATTGTCCAGAGTAACACTCTCCCTCTGTTGGTCTTTGCAGGCTTTTCCACAAGTAAACGAAAGAATCTGCGAATTCGGAGAGAAGTTTCTTTTTAGTGACTATGTAAAAAATCAGTAGAATTGAAAATATTATTAACCAACTGTCCCCTTCCCATTGTTTTCTTGTCAGGTTTTGCATATAGCTGAGGCTCATGAGCTATCCTATGTAGTGACGGGATTAAAACCTTACAGGACATACAACTTTACTGTTACTCTCTGCAATCAAATTGGTTGTGTAACCAGTGAGACAGGCACGGGGCAAACCTTGGCAGCTGGTAAGGAAACAATCCGTATCAAAGTGCAAAGCTGACACACCGTTTACTAATGAATGCCATTAAGATGATCGTAGTTTGATGCACAGTGACAGGAGGAGGTGTTGTATTAATACAAAGTGACTTGCTTAATTATTATTTGCTTATCTTGACAGATTAAAACCAAAATGTTTTCCGTGAAGACTTAAGACACATTATTATGGCAGCAGGATTTGTGTACTGCTCTCTCAATTGCACGTCATGGATATGTGTATTTTCATTTGTGTTTGTTTAAGTGGTAAATGTAGGTAAATGTGTCTGAACTCACTCATTCGTTTATCATAAGAAGTTTTAAATTTGTTGGGTTTTTTTCAGTGTGTACATCATGTTTGAGTGACAGGGGCGTGAAAAAGCACGTGCTCTGCCAGTGCCCTGCTTAGCCATGAAGAGGGAGTTACGTGTTTTTTGTATTAACCTCAGACACAGTACATGCATTTGTTAAACCTAGAAGCAACGAATGTGCTTTAGGTCTGCTCTTCTGAAAACATTTGTTTAGTCCCTGAGGCTTCTTAGATTTTGCATTTGTAGTTACAAGAAACTCTGAGAATATATGAAACAGTGCTTCAGAAAGTGTATATATGTACCTGTTGCCTTAATGCATTTTCAGTCTTTGAGTTAATTCCAGCCACGTATGACATGGATGTCAAGGGTACTAACTTTCTAATGTAGATAAAAATTTAGGGGAAAATAAGCATCAGTACGGAAGACAGATGGAAAAAGCTTGTATTTACTTTGATGAAAAGATTGACCTGAACTCACTTCTTAGGCATCATAGAATCAAGACGGTTTTAGGAGAGAAATTGTTAGGAAAACCAGCTCCACAAGTCTTTATTCATGGAACAAGGTTGTCAGTACAGCTCTTTAATACTATAAATATAAGCTCAAAATTCATGCTATGTGGCATGCTGGTGGTCACCTGCAGAGAGCTGATGGCTTAACATTGATTTCCTTTTCCACAGGCTTTTAGAAAGCATTTATTTCTTTCACAATATTAGTGTATTTAGTGGTGGTGTCATACTGATGTTGTGAAGATCGTCTTTTGAAATTGCCTCTCTGATGTGATTTGGTCTACCACAGGAAAAGAAAATCTGAACATTTCTGCTGTGCAGAATGTGTTCCTGGGCTCCCTGAGCTGTATTTGAGGTGACTGAATCCCCTCATAGCTCCTCTGGAGCTGTGGTATAGGAGCTTCCAATGAGGAGTTGCTCAGAGCCAGTAAATAGGAAGCTGTATGTGCATGAGCTGTGGTGGACTTTAAGCTGTTGAGATAGTACCTCTAGTCTGCCCTCTGTTCTTCATCTGTCTCTTTGTATAATTGCTTTTCTACTTGTTGTGAGTTGGAAGATAGATGATTAGTTCCTCAGGTTCACCCTATTGTCTTTGTGTTCTGTCAGTCCTCTCTCTTGCTGAACTGCCGACTCCAAAATTTATTTCCTTTCCTTATGCCTCTTAAAGTTTCAAGACAGCCGTCTGCAGAGCCTCCTACTTGTGGAAGTGTAGCTCTGCTCTGTACCATTCAAGTAAGAGTGATGCAGCCTGTGCTGATAACTGGAAACAAATACAGTCTAAACAACGCATCCTGTTGCAACTTTGCATTTAGACATCTATTAAAGGACTCAGCAATGATAGCTTAGTTATACTTGACAGCTTGCTTATGATCATCTCCTCCCTGGTTTCATTAATACTTAGTGTCCTGTCACACCCAGGAAGATGGAAGAATACAAACCAGACACAGCCCTGTTTGTGAGCGGGTTGGCACTGTAGCCCTTTCCTGCTTAATCTTATAAGCAAAAAGTCAGTCCTCTTTCACTTTCCTTTAACGTTTTTAAAGGATGTTAATGCAGTGCCTCAAATTTTGGTTAACTGAAGAGTAAAACTTAAATTCTGCACTCAATTTTATCTTTCACCCTTCACATTTTTAATTTCTGAAGAAAATAGTTTAATAAACGCAATAGAGAGGTTTTGGGGTTGTTTTGGCGAATGTGTGCACCATACACTTGGTGAAGTTCTGTAAAACTGTTTCTAAAGTACATTCAAGGAAACACTACTTATGTGATGACTTTAGCAAGTTCAAACTTGGAATGAATGTGGGAGAAAGCAGTCCTTGTCATTTGTAAAAACATGCATGATCGAGTCTTAGTCCATCAATATCCTTTTGTGTCACTGAATGGTGCAAAATGAAATAAATATTGCCATTTTAGGACTGTTGAGGAGTTCTGTTTCATGAAGGAATGTCTCCCTGGCACAAAGACAGCCTCGCTGGCTGAATGCCAGTCCCCCCCATGCCCTGGCAAGGGGAGCTTTTTGAAGGAAGTCTCCGCTGAAGTGTGCTCCAGCATGATGGTCTCTTTGCATTGTAACACAATCCAGGGGTTTTGAATTGTGTTCCAAGCAGGGCTAGAGGTTACACTAAATTACACTAATTCTTCTTCTCTGATCGTGAGAAGATAATGGAAAACCATCTCTATACTGTCCATGTGTGGATATACTGATTTATCACACAGAGCATTTAAATCAATGAGTACCTTGATGACTGATTTTGGCATGTCCAACTGATGTGGATTAGCAAGACCCTTGCTTTTGGAACTGCCAGTGCTTTCTAAAAGTTGCCACTAGAAGTCTCAAGTAATTTTCAAGTCTTCTTCGTATGAAGACTACCCATAAAAACACCTACTCTTCGAAAATATCTAGTTCTTTTTTCTCTGGCAGCAAGACGTGGCTTTTTTTCCTTCTATGCAGTGTAACACAGCAAATAAAAACCAGGGCAGAAACAAGGGCCTGAAATCATTAGAGACAACAATGCCAAGGAAAGGAAAGGAAAGTAAGAGGTTTTGAGCAATTATTTAAACACAAAGAAAAAAGACTTCTGCAGGCAAGGGCAGAATGTAGGGGTAAGACCTGAGAGAGCAGAAGCATTAGAAACAGCCTGCTGATATTTCAGTAAGAAGTGTTTTGGAGTAGAATTTAAAATTGGTTAAAATAATCCAAAAGCAAACGTAACAAGTAGTTCCTAGGCATCTGTTCTGGGGGTATCTTGTGAGCAGCTTTGCATGAAAACAGGGAAAGTAAAATAGAATCAGCCGTGTGTCCTCCTGTCTGTCAAACTGGCAAAGAAATCTCCTCCTTACCAACACTCGTGATATCTGTAAATAGTAGTAATAGTAATAAAAAAAGACAATTAAGCCAGAAGACTTGAGGAGACTGAGGAAGGGGAGGGAAGGAAGTGAAGTATTAGGAATTGGGTTATTTTTATAAAAACAGAGCCGAGTGGGAACCTGTCCCAAATGTTTGTGCAATGAGGAAGAATAATAGGTGTGATAAATAAAAGAACTTAAAAGAACTTGTACAGGTATGCCTGGTGTGTGACCAGCTCCAAGAATGGTAACGAGTGTTGGAAGATCAATGTCACCTGATATTGCAGAACTGGGATAAAAGATCAAAGCCAAGCATGTCGAGGTAAAAGGAAGAGGAGAATTAACATGTGCTGCTGAAAGTCATAGTGACTGGAGAGAAAGAGAACCTCAATTGAGCAAGTTCAGGTACCAGTACACAAATAGTTGGTTTTCTAGAGGTTCAGATAACTAAAAAGTGTTTTACACTTTTTCAGTGAGTCATTTGAGCGCAAATTAAGAGGATGTACGTTCCACGATCCTGATGGTATTTTAAATACTCTTTAAGTACTCCGTTATTTTGTGCGTGCTATTGATGCTTTTACTGATACATTAGGAAAAAGTTGATTTTTAATGCTTTGGACGTTTGAAATCCAATTTGAGCTTCATTTTTTTTCTTTGCTACCACAAAATCAAGTGGGACTGCATGTCTGTAGCTGAAAGCAATACTGGACAGTAATTATATTCTCATCTCAATCCCTAGAACCATGTTGTACTTTATTCCTTTTTCCAGGTTCTGCTGAGTTCAAATCCTTTTGAGAATTGGCTTGTTTGTTACTGTCTTTGTTGTTTAGGGTTTTTTTATTTTCAAAAGTTCTTTTTGCTCTGTGGTTTTATCTTGTGTAGGATTCTGGGCTGGTACCTTGGAGATTAGAGAACTATCTGGTACCAGTGAAAGACTCTGGTCCCTGAAAACTAATTCTATTTTTTTTTACAATGGGTTTGCATGAATTTGTTAGTTGCTTGCACTATGCTTTGTACCATCTACCAAGGCAAAACATGCACATTTTCCACAGATGAAATCTTTTGGTCAAGCAGCAAAACACCACCTTATTCCCAGCAATATCTGATATTTCAGCCAGATGGTGTTAGCTGTGTGTTTGGACTAGTACAGTTGCTTATGTTAACCATCTCAGATCAGATAGTCAAAGGGTGCTGCCTTAAAAGCCCTATACAGCCATGTTTCATTAACAAATGTGTGACTGACCTTATGTCTTGTGATTGAGCTTGTCTTTCCTTCTTAATTTTTAATTTTTCTAAAACTTCATTTGTAAAGTATTTTTTTGAGACCCACCAAAATGTGGCTTTGTGATGGCTGCCAGTTACCGCAGCACATTGTATTCTGGATCCTTTGCCTTGATGACAATTACAGGGTTCGGGAGCTAATTTGTAGAAGATATTCTTCCAACACCAGCTGCATCTGGCTTGGCAGATTTCTCAAGTTGTTATATTGGTGGCTTTGGAGTTGCCTCTGGCTTTGCTCGGGTAATGATGCTGATGGGCTTTCTAAGCTGTCTTGTATTCCTTGATGTCATTTTCTTTTTGATTACCCTTTTAATTTGTGTCATTTGGCTGTTTTTTTCCATTCATGTGCAAGGTCCAGCACAGACGTTTTTCAAAAGCCTCATCCCATTTGTCATGGCAATACAGCATTTGTTTATGCCTGCCATGGACTGCTTTTCTACAAAATGCTGTGCCTCAATTTCAAAATAATACATACTCGTTAAACAGGTAATAAGTGATGTGTATTTCCCTTTGTCACAGAAGAGAAATACGAGGGCCATTTGCTGCTGGCCTGAAAACAGAGATTGTTTTGCGTGCACGTACATAAGTTTCTTCTTTGTGAATAGGACCCAAAGTGATTAAACAAGCACTCTTAATATGTTAATTTATAATTTTAATTATCACAATCGTGTATATATAGTCATTAGCAAATACTAATATAAATATTTTTCTACCTTTTTATTCATAATGCATAAACCAATCATCCAGTTACTTCTCGGCAGTTGCCTGTTTCCGTTTCATAATACAATCTTTGTTCTTAGTTATGAATGCATTTTGTTCGTTCCTGTCTTGAATAATCCCTCATTAAGCTAGTCACTTTCTGCTCCATGCTAAAAAGGAAAAATTATCATGCAAATGTGGCATGCCGTATTAAAAAGCACATTACCAAACACTTTTGTTGCTGTCCTTCAATTAGTTTCCCTTCTTTGAATTTAATTTCATTTGTTGTTAAACTACTGACTTGATGTATAGACTCATGAATTTGAGGCTGCTGCCAAGAATGTAGCAGGAAAAAAAATCAAAGCCTCTTCAGAAAGCTGCAGAGGCAGAGCTGAAATGAATTTGCTTCACCTTTGACAAGAACACTTGAGTAGCATTGGAATCCTCTGATGATTCAGCCTGGCTAATTATCCAATTATTTATTTCAAGAATAAAGACACTGTTTTACAATTAGGGAAGTGTAAAGTAATCTGAGACATTTCATAATGACAGATGACTTAAGTAACTTCTGAGATAAATAGTATCTGCTCAAACTTGTCTTGCCAAGTGTTCGAGCTATAGTTAAACCGCTCTTTGAGTTTAGCGGGGACTCACAACTCCAGTAGTATCTTCTTCGCTACCGACCACATATTATGCTTCAGAAAGTAGCTCAGTTTGTTCTTTTCCCTCTGTGTCAAGTTTGCGAGGTTCTTAAGCTACGTTTAAGTTGCATTCGTCTTGATTAAAAGCTTTTGGTTCAAAGCAATACTTTTTAATTGCCTAATAATATAAGTCAGTTCTCAGGAAAGAACCGTGCATTTAGGAGTTCATTTGCAATATAACTGAAAAATTCATTGCATGGCAGTAAAACAATTTACTGTTAATTACAAGGAGAAGAATTTGCTGTACCATGCTCACAGATTGCCATGAATCATGCGGCACTCCTAGAGATTTATAACAGATGTGTAAGTGGGATGAATTAGCAGGGTTTAATAACAGAGACACAAATCATGCAGACTTCAAGGAGCTTTAATTGATATACTAGAATGTGACGGGCATGAATCACTCAGCCATTCAACAGCACTGTAACATATGGTCAGCTCAATATGCTGCATCTTAAATCGGTTGGTGAGTCGTTGGTTGTCCCATATGGTGGAAGCAATATATTTTTCATGATTTAAAAAAAAATGTGGTGTATTGCATCTATTTTTAAAGAAATTTGTTTGTATTACATCCATGTTAGTAAATTTTCTTTTAATGTCTGTTATGGGTGGGGTTTATTCTTTTGGGGGCAGAGTCCTAAGTGGACTGTAGAGAATCTTCTAGAAAATGTAAATAGTGTCAGAATACATTTTTTTATTCATTTACTGTTGGAATGACTCATACTATTGAGAAGCACAGAGAAAGTAAAGGTTATACCAGAAATGCTATGGCAATCACGAGGTCCTCTGGACTAATAACTTATAGCGAAAGAGGAAAGGATGGCCCGTAGTGAGGCATGTAATTTCACCTGCAAGGGAAACTCGAGAAGAAAAAAGTATATATTTTCTTGAAGTCCTTATCCTCAAATTTGCTGAATATTTCTGTTTTAGTTTGCTATGTATGCACTTGGAATTCAATTGAATAACAACTAAAAATTGTAATTTTCATTACTGCTACATTCTTGAAGTGTTGATGGTGGAGAATTCAAGGCTTCTGTGGGAAGGGGGCACAAATATCTACCTAGGGTATGCAGAGCACTAGCTATTCAAACATATGTAAGCCTGTTAAATTTAGCCACAGTGTAAACATGTTATTCCTGGGACGAGAATCTGGCAGAGTATGGAAAAGCTTTAGCGGTTGTATTAGTAAACCTGACAGACTTGAGAAAGGAGAATTGTATCCTTAGAACCGTGGCTGCCAGAATTTAATGTCAACAATTAAAATTTATTTTGATCCTTACCTAGTGTTTATTACTGTTTGTATACACAACAGACCTTACTAATACAGAGATGCACTATTAGATGGAATTACCATCTGTTCGGAGTGAAATGCTGGCATCTGTCTTTGAATCTAAAACTAAAATGATATTATTTCAAACAAAACAAAATTAACTGCTCTTTACTTACCAACTTCATTTTTGTGTACATGTGTGTGCATAAACACATGGGAAAGGCTTCTTTGTAATGACTTGTGTAGCAACATCTATATTTAGATATATGACTTCAACGTAAGCTGTATGGACCATCTGTCTTTATTGGTCTTTTTTGTGCCCTCTGCTACACAATGGCATGCAGCAATCATGAGCTTTTAAATACCGGTTTAGCTTTATAATGTATTAAATATGTATTCTATAGCAAGACATTGAAACTAAAAAATTAAAATACGCAAAATGTGGCTTTGAATCCACTAAAATGTAGCGCGCTCGTTATTTTGACAGATGTGTCTTAACAGAACGTGACTAAAAAAATTCAAATAGATAAAATTGTAGTAGATCCATCTTTCAGAAAGTAGCTACAGGTACCACAGTGACACCTTTAGGAAAATATATACTGTATCTTTTAGACTTGAATATTTTTAATTTCAGCATTTAGTACCCTGCTGTGCTAGTGCTACAGATTTATTGTCAGTCCTCTCTGCTCCCGTGCAGAGTTTGGGTTTTGTTTGGTTTTTCTGTTTGCTTCGTTGCAGCTTTTCAAAACTTACGTAAACTATTATATACAGTCTTCCACTGTGTTATGCACAAGATTTCTTAAGAATCAATGAGGCTGTATTTTAAATACTAATGTTATAGCAAGGATGTTGCTCTCTAAAAGGATAGGCTTCTGTTCCATATATCACAAAATAATAAATTGTGTCATGCCAGTGTTTAATGCATGTACACAGTGCATTAACTGTAACTGTAGTACATTTATTTGTGCTAGAGGAGACTGGAAAATGATTAAAAAATCAATACTTCCCTGTCAGAGAAGCAAGTGTTACGATGCATTTCAGTAGTTAATTGCATAAAACCCATAAAAGCTTCAGGTTTGGGTATCAGAGATGCCATAATTATGGTCCAAGTAACTGCCGTTTATTAATAGCAGAGTTTAAAGGAAGATATAGTTATTGTCATGAGTGTTAGTTAGCTATATGCTCTTAAGAAATAATGAATTGTAGCAGTTCTGTTTTACAAGCAGGAGGCTGGACTTGGGAGAGCTCCACCTCTTACGTTCATATTTAAAATGCTGATGTACGCTGGTTCCCTCAAAGGTGAAGTTTTGATTCTTAAGCCGTGTTTTCCGCTTAAACTTGTGCGTTAATACCACAATTCATTAGTGCTGTGCCCTGCTTATGCAGGAAAGCTGATGACCTCACACTGCATTACTTCAGTTTTGACATTGTAAATTTCCACCATAGTGTGAGGTCCTAATTAGATTGTGAAGTCATAAAAGATGCTGGAGCAGGAATTTACTGCCCAGAGTGCCACTGGCAGTTTCCCAGTTCCCTAACTCTCTGCGTTCTCCAAGAAGAGTATTTATCAAGTTTGGCGTGGGGGGAGAAAAGAAGAAAAATAAAGTAGGAGCAACATGCTACAGGCAAATAGGAAAAGTGAAAAATATGTTAATGAACTTGGAAACGTGCAAATGTTTAAAAAGATGTTATTAATTCATTGGAAATACAGCAAGCTCTACCTCTCTAAAAAGCTTGCACTATATACAACACTGTGCTGTGAAGCAATGTCAGATTTTGAAGGCCCCATATTTTAATTCAGATTTTATTGTACTTGAAAGTCATTTATTGCTCTTAACTATGTCATTATGGGAACAAGTAGTTTTTACAGGTTGTCATTATATTTCACTTCCTGGGTACAAATGAAGCTTCTGTTGTGAAACCCTTTTCCTTAGCAGGGTGAGAAGAAAAGGCAAGGTAGGATGGGTATGGATTCCATCGGTAGTGGAGCACTGTAAATTCTCCAGATGGTGCCTTTTGTTTCAGAGGTGGTCCATTTCTGTCCCACTTGCACCAACATAGTGCCAGTATGCAAACTGGTCACGCTGCCCTCCAGTGGCTTACTGAACAGAATTTAAAAAGAAATTAAAATTTTATTCGTAACTCAGGTGTAGAGTGAACAATGCTACCAGAGTGTTTAAACAAATATCAGAGTGTTGGTTTTAACAGAACGAGGATTATTGTAATAATATAAAACCATATACTGCTGATATCCGAGTGAAAAAAATCTTGCATGAGACCTGACTGGTGGAAAGAAGTTAGAGAGGTTCATCTTCTTGAACTGAATAATTATCTGACATACGTTGATGTCTTGTGTGTGTACTATGAGGAAAACCCACCTGATGGGCCTTCAGTGCTGTGGATAGATGGATTCGTGTTCTGCTCCTGTTGACTAGGATAAGTTCATTGGTGAAAGTCTTATCTTTCCATGTACCGTACCGCTAAGATGTAACAAAAGATGATGTTGAGATTCTCTTCCAGTCTTTCACTCAAATCCGGTGCTGAAAGTCATACCGGTCTATGCACGCAGTGAGTGTGGCTTGAGAGGCTAACACAAATACATTTTTTATAAAGCTGATCCAGACTATTCAAGGTTATGAAAAAACCCCATATTTGGGGTATAACGTTAGAGTCCAAAGCTTGAATAAACAATTAAGATACCACTTGTGGAACTGAAAGTGCATTCTTATAAAGAGTAAGAATTTCTTTTCCCAATCAAGCTTAGATCAATGTCTATGTTTATTCTTAAGGTGACCAGAAACTGAAGCAGGGTGTTTTGTGAGAATTCTTATGTGCAATAAGTATTAAGGACAATGTTTCCCCAGCTGAAAGTGTACTTTTTCTTCATTCACAGCTCCAAGAAAACTTAATGCCCCTCGTGTTGAAGGAATAAACAGCACGACGGTAAAGATAAATTGGGATGAACCTGAAGAGCTTAATGGGCCTTCTCCCACCTACCAGGTGGAAAGGATGGATGCATCGTTAGCTACATGGAGTACAGAAGTAATGAAAGGGACTCGTTTCCCAGGAAATGGATATTACAGATTCTCTAGTTCAACTCTCCCCACCAATACTTACTTTACAGGTAAATGAGTTGAAATTACTTGCAAAATGTACCAGTTGAATCCCACGTTTGTTTTACCATTTGTTACAATCTTCTTTAGAAATATCATGGTGACATAGGTAGGTTTTATTTTACAAGTGGAATGTGCTTGTTGGTGATGCATGGGCTGTTCTCATTCTTGCATAAAGAGCCGGTGGAAAACATTACTGGATGCATGTGATTTGTATGTCTTTGCCTTTGGATGGAGAACTGTACATGATGTTGAACGTTGCCGCATATTTGACTCATTTCTTGTTGGTAAATATAAGATGGGATTTACTCTTCTGAGAAAAACTTTTCAATTAATTTTCTGTGAATACTGAGGCATGTTTTCTTTGGTGTCACTTTGAGAATTCTCAAGGTTGCATAAGCACTCAAAGTGGTCTCTCCTGTGTTCAGAACATTTGTGTTGTGGTCCTGTTGGTTTTGTCAAGGAAAGAAAAAAGCCTGCCAGGCTGGCAGAAGTCTGCTGTTTCTGGACCTTTGGGTATTACCTCCTCTCCTTTTTGATTAGTTAGTTATTTCGGAACTGAGAGTTTTTCAGACGAAAGCAGACCAATTATCCTGTGTTCTGTGATTCATTTGCTGATGTCTTAATTTCCGGGATAAAGTAAAGATACAGACAGCTGTGTTGGTTTTCTTTTCGAACATAAAACTTGTTGCATGCTTGAGATGATGTAGAAGACTGTAAGTGAAATATTGCCTTGGCATGCATGAGGTACGAGTGTTTAAAAGAAAAAATGACAAAGCTGAGGGTTTATAAACAGAACAAAAGTTGTATGAAAAGGGAGGAAAGAGGTATGTGTGTGTTTGTAAAGTCGTGAGACTGACAGCAGCAAAAGGAATCTAGTGAGAGTGAGCATTGATGGCATGAGGCGATGGTGTAAAGGCTGAGCCATACTGTGATACAGCTCAAAATGGTACTTAGTAGTGGTGTTTTAGGACAGATAAAGGCCATAAGAACTACACAGCACTATTGATGTGCAAAAGAACATCAAAGACGTGAAGAGCTCTCTGCTTTGATATCCCTTGTCTTCTGGGTCACCACAGGTAATTCTGGCAAGAATATGTGAGAACAGGTATCTTGGTACTTGTGAGTGTACAGTTCAATTTTTGTTTACAACAGAAATCACCCTCTTGCCTCTCTATGATCACTCAGTGAACCTGATTTTAAAAACAAGTTGAAGATCACTTCTAATTTATTTTTTAACTTGCTTGGTGCTTACTTGACTGATAGTCAAAAAATAATAACAAGTGATAATGTGTTAGTTAAATATTGACACCATGTTGACTTGCAAAACCTGTCTCTGTGCGGGAATCTGTAGGAACAGCTGTTGGGCTCCTTTCCTCATCCAAATTGCTTGATCCTTTTCCTGACATCAGAGTTTGCACCCTTTACTGTATATTTAGTAAAAAAATCTTTGATGTGTTTCTTCTGTTGTCAGTTGTGATGATATAAACACCAAAAGAAGTGTGAGCTGCAGTTTTTCTCTCTGGAGCTCCAGCCAGTCTCACCACTGCAGTATAGTTAAATAGTTTAATGAAGCAGGTAAAGACTTATGACTGTCACGGAATTTCCTGTTTCTCATCAGAAAGCGGAAAGTTTTGGGGTAGACGGTGTTGCCCTGCTGGGATGGTTAACATGCCTGTCTACCTGTAAACAAGAAGCCCTACGCTGATCTACCCAAGCACCTATTCGGTCTGGGGGGTTGGTCTCCATAAGCTGAGACTGAAGTCTTGAGTAAGGTTCATTGAGATGTCTGTGGCCATTTGAGAGAGTTTGGACAGACAGGTTGGGAAATGCTATAACAAAGCTCTCTTCATACCAGCACCTGGTGGCTGATAATACTGTATGGATAAGTGTCATTCATTATTGCTTTGGATTGTGTCCTTTCTTTTCGAACAACTAGTACTCTCAGTATCTGTAGACAGCCTAGAACCGAAATACGCTGATCAACTTGTCAGACATATGCTGGTGGTGATTGAGAGTCAGGTTGATTCAGCCTGTTTTGGTAGTGTGTAATTCAGGTACTTGGCAACTCAAGGTTGAAACACATATCTGGGTTTTTCTAAGCAGATCATCAGTCTTTCTTCCAAAACATGATGGAGGGAAAATTATAGCAGGAGAGTTTCAAAAGACAATTAAGGGAATGAAAAATATTATGTAATTGTACTCTGCACTTACTACCCTGCCTTAATGCCCATCTCTGCAGACAAGCAGTCGGCAATTGTGCTGTATGGATGGAACGGCGCTAGTGTGCGTGCAGCTGTGTATGCTTCTGACACAAAAGTGCACCAGCTTGTATGCGGCAGGCGGATACTTCTTAGTGTGTCTGGGATCTTACTCTATGAATCCAGAAAAAGATAGATCAGTTTATTCATTGCAAATAAATGCAGTTGTCCTCGCTACCTCCCTGGCTGGTCTTACACTCCAAGGTGCAAATAATAGGGGCAGATGTGTTATCTGGGAAATTCTCCAATTTCGTCTTAAAAAAAACCAAACAGGAAAGTTAGGCATTAAACAGTGACTACGCCAAGCAGCATCCTTCTGTCTGAAGCAAAGGTTCCAGCTACACAGGAGTTTGTGCTCTGAGTACACATTGGAGGGGAGGAAGTCGGGTAATGAAAAAGATTGTTCCTGCCAGAACTGTCCACGTGCAGCTTCTCAGCTCTTCAAACTGTGAAGAAGTGTTTTAGGCATCTGTAATGTTTACTCAAATATGCAGACTTGGTTTTTTTTTTTTTTAGTATTTACTGGTATCCCTGGAAGTTCTTAGATACAACAGCGTTCAATATCTCTATCAAAATACCACCAGACAAAAGATCTGTTAGTGGTTTGTTGGTGGTTTTTTTTTTTTAAATGAGGAGCTCATCCGTCTCCTATCACTGAAGACTGGGGTATTCAGGTGTTTATCTTCATGTCTTCCCCATGAGGCAGCAAAGTGCTATCATTCCTATTTAATAGATGAGGAGCTGAAGTTAGATTCTACCTGACACAAGTTTATACTTAAAAGGCCCTTTAGAAATAGCTAGAAAGTTTTACGAACTAATTATTTTGTGGGGTTTGCTTTATCAGTACAGCTTGTGCAATGGGGCTGTTGATCTGCAGCCGGAACGCTGCAGGAACACTGTCACGTTTGTCTTTCTGGTTCTCTAATAGTAAAGAAGAGGTGATGTCTATTTTATACAGGGTGTAGGCAGGCAAGCTTGCAGCTCAAAGAACTGTGAATAGCCCAGCGTCTGAATGTCTTTTAAGTTCAAATTGTACTTGTATTATCTCTTTAATGACTAAGTCTAATGGCTAGGTCCAAAAAAAGCCTTGGGATTAAGGTAATGAGCATGATGTCATGTTAACCTGGTTTTCACCGCTAGCAAATGGGTGAGAACAGTTTGATCTGCAGGGAACTAACAGTCTTCATGTACTTTATACCAGAGGCTTACCAAGGCTTACGGGCAAGACTCTTCAAAATCCTTGGCAATAGCATGCTACACTGCTGAAGTGCGAGGATCAACAACAAGCCAACAGATATATTTATGAACAAAGTTTTTCCTCAATTCCTGCCTGCTCCTTGGTTGAGGATTGGCCCAAGTGACCAAGGTGGCAGACAGGATCCTGACTTGTATCAGGAACAGCGTGGTCAGCAGGAGAAGGAAAAGTATTCATGACCTTGTACTCGGCCCTTGTGAGGCCTCGCCTCGAGTGCTGGGGTCAGTTCTGGGCCCCTCATTATAAGAAAGACATTGAGGTGCTGGGATGTCTCCGGAGGAGAGCTACCAAGCTCGTGAGGGGTTTAGAGAACAAGTCATATGAGGAGAGGCTGAGGGAGCTGGGCATGTTTAGTCTGGAGATTAGGAGGCTGAGTGGGGAAACGCATTGCCCTCTACAACTACCTGAAGGGAGGTCGTAGAGTGGTGGGCGTTGGCCTCTTCTCTTTAGTGACTAATGACAAAACCAAGGGAAAGGCTCTGAAGTTGAGGCAGAGGAGGTTTAGATTAGATATTAGGAATAAATTCTTTATGGAAAGAGTGCTCAGGCACTGGAGTAGCCTTCCCATGGAGGTGGTTGAGTCACCATCCCTGGAGGTATTTAAGAAACAAGCAGATATGGTGCTCACGACCTGCAGTAGTGGCGGCATGGAGGGGGTTAGTTTGTGTTTGTCATTCAGGTAATTAGGGGTTCGGGTATTTAGGTTTTTTGTCGTTGTGGGTCTGGTTGGACTCAGTGGTCTAGGAGGTCCTTTCCAACCATGATTATTCTGTGATCCTGTGACTTGAGGTGCATGACTGGATGAAATAAAAACTGATGTGTGCATTTTGACACGTTCTGTGAACAAGCCCTGCTTAGGATCGAGTTTGTTCTAGTTTGAGGCACTATCTCAACTGACAGAAAAAAGTCTGTGGAAGAGCTGACAGGATAGGGCCCCTTATGGTTAGAAAGGATAGAAATTGCAGTCCTGAATGAATGAGACAACTCCTTGACTCCATGCTATGGAAATGTAGCTGGGCTCCATCAAGAGAAATTCGGTCTATCTGTCTGGGCACGCAAGAACTGCTCACTGAGTAGAGAGCTGCTACAGCTATTCCGTTGCTACAGCAGAAAGAAAACTCTGAGTAGTTGGATGGTTGTGTGGAAGGTTATGGTCTTCCTGACATCTCAAAATCAGACTGCTTTTCACAGATAACACTGGACATAGATTGACAACTCTATGGCATTGTAGTGGGATTTGTAAATAATATAAATAAATGTTCTTTCTATGAAATGGTGCAAACCAAATCCTCCATCTGTGCTCTGTTCAGCGCTTAAAACACAATTTGAGCTTGATGTCAGGAGTTATAATTAGACATCCTTGTGAGAAAAGAGGCCTTATTTAGTGATAAAATAGTTCATTTTTCCAGGTGGATGAAAGATTCTTTGTGATAGTTGAATTTGCTCTCACTCTCATAGTGTGGATTACTCTCAGATGCTACTTGTTTATAAAACAAAATTATTCGTGTAATATTGATCAAAAAGTTGTCCAGTCTGACGAAACTTTTTTTTTAAAAAGAAGTGAGTCTTGCCTGGAATATGTACTCTTGGCCAACCTCTACATGATGTGAATTAAGATCCGTAGTAATCACAGAATAATTGGATGAGATAAGATGTTCGTATAGTCAGTATTACAAGCAGAGCTTTTTCTCAATGACATTTTTAGTGTTGTGGTCTTAAAAATGTATCTAAAAAAAAATAAAATCTCTATTACCAGAACTTTTACTGCCAAGTTCTGACTCAGATACACGCACATTTCTCGGAGTGGAGAATCTTTCCAGTAACGATGCTTCTTAATGACTTTGCCATGGAACACTGCACAAGCATCGTTTACATTTGTTCTGAGCAGAAGTGCTGAGAGCGACTCTGTTCGTTCAGTGGTGGTTTTCCCCATAGCTCTTCATGACAGTGAACTCTCTTTGCAGTAATGTAAAACAAATTCCACTCCATATAATCTTGATCAAACATTTCATAGTTGGTAGAAGGCACAAATATTTTCATTAGCGCGTGGAGCCAAATAAACAGGCCATTTCCAGCATCCCGACTGAAATTTATGGGATGCGTTACAACTGAATGCCAGGAAAATTGACATGATTGGAGGTCAAAAAACAATGTAAAAGGGAAGGCTGAATAAAATGGCATAGTTCAGAAAAGCAAGGCCTGAAGGAGACATGATAATGGTGTTAAAAGTGTAGAAAAAGTGTAGTGTAAAAAAAAAAAGAGAATCAACTTTATTTCATGTCTACTGTGAGAGTAAAGCAGCATTACAATCATAATGAGCTTAAAATACATCAAGGTAGCCCATCTTCTCCAAGAATTCTTCTAAAAGATTCAGACTAGTTGAGCAGATAAATACAACAATGTGAGAAAAATAAAGCAAGCTCTGGAACTGCAGATTTAAAAAAATAGTTGGAAGAGCATTTTATCAGGAATAAGCTAGGTAAAATTGATTCTGCTCTGGAGTTAGTGGATTGATTCTGTGACCTCTAAGAAAGTTTTCCAAACAGATATTCTATTATGAACTCAAACTAACCCAGCGAAACCAGGAAAGATGTTTATTTCACCAAATAACTTTCAGAAGGAATGAACTGCATTTTATCGGTGTTTTCTTGTGGGGAACTTTGCACAGAGTTTTTCTATAAAGACTGTTTTTCTATAAAGAGGGAAGGTTGCATGAGTTGAGCAAGCTTTGCTTCTATTTTTTTTCTTCTCTATGTATTTCCCACCATTTTTTTGGCTGCTGATAAGGTTTGAGATGGTTAGAAATCCGTTGTAACCAGTAAATCAGAACAATATGATAATCTGTGTTGAAGAAGTTATTTGATTCAACCTCCTGCCTAGATAATGAGCCAGCTAGACCTGTTTAAGGCTTTTGTCTCCTTGCATTTTCTCTCTGTGTATAGTCAAGTATATTTTCATGTACTCTTCTGGTTTCCACTGTGACCAGCCTTTTGGTAATATTTTCCCCCTTGTCTATACAGAAATTTCTTCATATGAGCGTCTGTCTACTGCCTCTTGGTCTATCACTACATAACTTCGTATCACTCTATAACTACAACTTTGCTATATAGCTCCATCTGTATATTGTTCTGTGAGGTAGTTGGAGAAGGTGGGATCATCTCCATGCTTCCATGTTTAAGACTGAACAAATTCTGTTCACTTGGCTTCTTCTCATATGTTACGTACTTTGTCCCTCTTGCTACCCTGATTGCCCCTCCACTGGATTCATTGCAGTGTGCCAGAGTACCCAAAACTGCATTGCAGGACTCGCATTTGCCTTCTCTGGATTTCACAAGGTTTCTGTCAGCCCCTTTCTCCAGGCTGTCAAGATTCACTGCAACCCTCCATTTCATTTTTTCTTTATTGCCTGTGAACTTTTTCATAATGTGCTGTATCACATCACCCAGGATTCATTTGAATTAGCAAAACTGTTAAACAGAATTGGTCCCACTACCAGCTCCTTGTAAATGCTGCTCTCTGGGCTTTGTCAGAAGCCTTTGTGTCCTGCCGTTCAGTAAGGCTTTTTGCCTACTTCTATGGTCCACCAATTTCTCTAGCCTGATGCCCAAGGGAAACCACACTGAAACTTGTGCTAAAGCCAAGACACACAATACTGTTCACTTCCCCTTTGGCTGCTGAGCCAGTTCTTTCATCATTGAAGGCAATCGGGTTGGTCAGGCATAATTTGCCTGTAATAAACCCATGTTGACTGCTCCAAATCATCATCACCTCCTTCATATGACTGAATATGGCCTTCTGTGTAGTGTCCCTGTGACCTTTTGCTGACTTTGGCTTTATGTATGCTTTGTTTCTCTGCTGGCATTGTTTCCTCACATAGCTTTTTAAGGATCATACTTCTTTGTTTCATTGCATTGAACTGAAGAAGGTGGAGATTTTCTGAGTGAAAAACTATTTATAATTTCTCACATCACACTTTCTACTACTGAGAGAGAAAGGGGAGGAGTGCATTTGTTTAGCTGACTTAGGAACACACTTTATTTCTCAGGGAACTTCTGATAGTGCCACTCATTTTTCAGACTTTTATATTAAATCATACACTAAGAACTCTTGGATAGCTCTTACTGTGTTGTCTCCTTTCTGTCTAGGCTGTTGCTACAGGACTTGTCCTTAGAAGTTCTTTTAATTTTTACGCCAACACCTTACACTTTCTCCTCTTGTCTACACAAAAGAACGATTTGAACCCATGTCTTCACCTTCTGTCATAGAAAGATAAAGAACTTCTATCACCATCAAGTGGCTGTTTCCAGTAAGGAAAGGGGATCCATCCTTTTTTTCTGCCTGAGAACTGTTTGCACAGACATTTGCGGTAGAGTTTTGGAGTTTTGTCCTACTCCTTAAAATGAATTCATGGTTTCATCTTGAAAAACAGATTCCTTTTATTCCTTTCTTCTGAATCCCAAGAAGCCTGAAGATAGGGACTGAGAAACTGTGTGTAGAGAAAAAGGAGTGGCACAGTACAACAAAGTGCACTCTGCTGGTTTATGAGCAAAACAGCCTAAAACATTTTTGAACATGCACAACAGGGACTTAGGCAGCAAGTAAGCCAGCTGACTTTGCCAGTGTCACAGGGGTAATGTTTTCACTAAGATGAGCTCGTCTTGTTAGGCACCTACATACTTCCTGTTTTTTTTCCTTTTTTTTTGTAATTGCTGAAAATATTCCCACAACAGGAAAGGGGAAAGAATTCTCTCCTTTGAAATTAATTTTCATATTTACCCCTTGCACTTTAACAGATCAACTGTGCAGCGCGAAGCTTTGGCATTCAGTTGTGGCTTTTTAATTTGACACTACCTTGGCATGAGCACCAGATTGTATTTGTACCATTGCTTTGTGATGTTGTGCACTGCATGGCTAAAACCAGTCTTTCCTGCTTGTTCATGGAACCTTTCAGAGCAAACACTAGTTCCAGCTGTGGAAGTTGTGATACCATCGCTGCCAGCAGATTGTTCCACAGCTGCCAGCAGAAAAGCCCTTCCCCAGGCTAGACGGTGGTTAGTTTCGGTTGTCTGCTTGCGCAAAACCAGTTACAGAATTAGGTCTTTTGGTTGTCACAGGTACTCTATGTGACCTGTGCTCTGCAAAGCAGTTCTTTCCCTTTTGTCACAGCTCTTGTTCTTCTGTTAATTTCGTGCAAATGTGATTCACCAGTTTGAAGTGTAGAGGTATTTTCTCTGTAGGTGGCAGACAGAAGAAAACTGGGTCTGTTCAGAAGTGGTGCTGGTGTAATGGAATTGGTGACCCAAAGTAGTTTCAAAGAGGTGGATTGGACGAGAAGTAAAAGCCAAAAAAGAAAAGGATTCTACTTAGAGTGACATGAAGGACTTTTTTCCCCAAGACCTGGGTCTCAACAGTGCTGGTAAAAACAGGCAAAGAGAATGTTCAGAACCTCTACCTTTTCTTTCAGTGTCGTTGGTGACTAATTAACCTCTCCTGTTTAGCAGTGGGGCAGTATTTTCCTTCTGCTTATATGGAGGGTTTTCATCAAGCGTGCAGCAAAGAGAGGATTACCACTGTATTGGCTGGTGAGATACTTCAAGTGAAATTAATACTTCCCCGTGCATGCTTGGCCCTTATTTAATTTATTTCTGTAGGGGATTATTTAGTCTGATGACTTAAGACATTGCATTTGACTAATTCTGAGCCTTTAAATTATTCCTGCTTTTAAGATACAAATTCCTTCCCATGTTGTTTTTAAATGACAGAGACGTAACTACTGTATTATTTATTGACTAAAAGTGTGTGAAGTGTCATGCATTGGTTATGATTGCATTGTGAATTTGATCAGAAAATCTTCATAATAGTAATATAAGGAAGGTTTTCACCTTCTAATTGATTTTTCAGGGCGATTAAATTAAGACCTTGTCTAAGTATGACTGTCCTTATCAATTACTGGCAGAATAGAGAAATTAAAGGATTAAAAATTTACGTGTGTTAAGATTCAGTATTTAAGGTCTAAAATCAATCAGATCATAGACTGAATAATTCCATTATGACAAAACTATCATTCAGGATTAGACTGTGGTAATTTGGAGAAAGAAAGACTGTCTGCCCTAGTACCTATAAGAAAAATTAAGGTTGCAAAATTAAGCACCTAGAATTTAGGAAATGGAATTAAACTAAGCAGCATGAACTTAATTCAACCTTGCTATTTGCATGTCTTATGATGGCACATAATAAATTAAAAAACTAGCTTATCCATAGGTTCTGTGTATGATATGAAGCAGCTGTTGCCTCAAAAAGACTCACTGTTCTGTGTGTGGCATAATGTCTCTCTTAGTGTATGCTTCTACTTCTTAAGTAAATGAAGACTTTAATTTATTTCTTTCTTCCCGTGCTGTTTTCACTGGAGTGTCTGAGTACTTTTTAATCATTAATATTTGCTTTTACAACACTTGCATTCTTAGATTTGTTTTATGAATGGGGACTCTGAGTAAATTAAAAAGACGACTGAGTGCTCAGTTTTACACTGGTCAGGCCTGAGTTTTCAGATGAGTTCATGTGCAGAGTTTTCACAGAACCTGTTCCATTAGGAACAATTAACACTTCCACAGATCTCTTGGGGTATTTAAATGCAAGCACCCAAGAAAGTGAAGAGGCCATAGCAAATGAATAACTCTTAAAATTTTGATTTTAAGTGATTTGCCTCACATGGCATTAAAACTTTGTGGCAGGGGTAGGGGCAGATCTCTCCAGAGTGACATTGTGCTGCTCTAGCTGTGATACTGTCCGTTCACGTCGTGCTTCCCTTCCTCTTTCATTAGACATCCGCGGAGTGCTACATCACATAAGGCAGGCTTCTGTGCACAAAATCCTGATTTGCTACATGAATTCTGCTTTAGTTGCTGAACCTCGTAAAATCCTTGAGGCAGATATCATATGGGAAATGTGTGTTTGTGTAATTTTAGGCTACGTCGTTATTCATCCTCTCTTTGTGCACGCTTCAGTTTTTCCTGGATAGTTTTGGGTTTGTTTCCTGAATTTTGACTTTATTGTTACAGACCCACCTAAATGTGGTCTAAATAGTTATCCCGGGCAGTAACTGAAAAAAATTCCAATGTCATAGGACAATCCCAGACATATCCATCATGTGGAGCATTGCTGAGTAACCCAGATGTCAGTGGGTAAAAATCTTTAATATTCATGAAAGCTCTTTCTGATCGCAACTACTAGAGACACTGACTGCTGCACTCGATGATCATCTGTATGTGAAGGATCGAGGCCATGCTTTTGCACTGTATTCCAAGTTTGGTAGACACACACATTTTCAACTCAATTCACAGAGAGCTTTTCTAGTAGTAAGAGGTTCTCCTGAGTCCCTCTTTAGTTTCCTTCCTTCTTCTCCCCTCCCCAATTTCTTTTGCTTTTTTCATCCTTTTCCTGTTTCAACATCCCACCTGTTGTTTATTTCTTGCTCCACCCCCTCGCTTTTTTTTAAATTATCCTTAATTGTCTTTTTTCTTGAGGTCTTTGACATTTTTTTCTGCATTTTGCCAGGCACCAAATGGTAGAAATTTAAGAAGCCTTTCTAGTGCCTAGAACACCATCAGAATTTGGTGAGCAGGACCAATTTAAGGAAACAGCATTCTTAGCTCCCGCATTTCTAAGATGCAAAGTTTCCATGCAGATGTAATTTTTCTTTGAGAATTTCCCTCCGATCCTCTAGCTTACCATTCTGCAAAAAGTGGTGTCCTGGCATTGATAAATACGGATTCTTCTTCTTTTTACCTCAGGATGACCACACTGTTAAGAAATTCGTATCTCTGATCCACAGAAAGAAGGAAGAAAGCATTTAGAAACTTTTCTTAATTAAGTTTATGAGAGAGATTTAAATTAATAATAAAGTAATAATGAAAACATATTTGGCATGAAGCAAATGTGGTTATAAAATATTTTCTTTTACATAAAAGAAAATATTTTAGGAAAAAAAGATTATGTAACAATGCTGTCAATACTTTCCACAAAATGCACTAGACTTCATCAGTGATCCCTAAAGCAAGTATCGACAGATGAAATGATATCCTTAAATAACAGTGCACTATAGCAACTGAGAGTTCACAAAACAACTGTTAGCGTAAGTATTAGAATGAAAATGCAAACCTGCCAAGTAATGTTGTTCTGGTATAAGGATCATTTATATGGCGACAGATCTCATATACTGAATTACTGGGGTATTCATTGAGCACACTAGTGCTTTTTAAATAGCTCTTTTAAATTTAAAGACGTTCTACTTGTACTGTGTTGTAGAAAAGTCTCCAAAAGTAACTGTATCCCTGTATATACTCAGAGTGAGATTTGATCAAAAGTAGTTAGATCTATGCTTACTGACTTTAGATCTATAATACTTTAAGATTAATTTGGAGCATAAATGGAGAAGCTGACAACCTGGAACCTCGACTTCTTAAAATTGCTGACCCAATTACTGCTAAGCCCTTTGCTGACATGTTGATATGTCTCTTTAAACTGGTAAATCACCACCATTCCAGTGTGTGCTAGAGTTGGTCCATTGGATGAAGGAAGATGTAAATTTAATTTAAATAATTGTTGGCCTATTATGACCTTTGCATTTCACTTGTACTGCTCCTCTCAAAGTAAGCAACTATATTTTTATAGTGTTGGATGGTAATCAATGTACAGGAGCTATCTTTATTGATCTAAGTAAGGCCTTTGATCTGGTAATCACCAACTATTGCTTTCTACGCTGGCCTTAACTATATTGGATATTACTATAGTTATTTCGTTTTAAAATATATGCAGAATTTAGAATTGTATGAAGGCGTTGCAAGCAAAGTAAAAATAATTTTGGACATCCGTAAGATTCCACCTTACTTCGTAAACTTCCTTACAAAACGGAAGCAGAATGTTCCGTACAACGCATGCCATTTTTGAATGTACAAGTGATTGCAGGTAGGCAGCCTACCTGATTTATTTATTTTCTAATGGAATTTTGGCGATCATTTTTACTTAATGGTGGTGAGTGCCTGGCTTTTCTTAATTGTTTTATTTGCTACCCACATTGGATATTTTCAGGAGGGAGTTTGAGTTCATTAGTTGTCTTATAGTGTGATTGCAGAGTTGCAAACTTCTGCTCTTTCATTTGTGGTGGAAATCGATCTAAAGCTCTTGTATTATTTTAAACCAATATATGTATTTTGCACATGGTTTTTTGTGTATTTTTTAAAAACTTCTTATATCAGTGTATTAGATAAGAATAATAATGGAAATATTGGACTTGTATCATTCTTTGTAAGTGGTACCTGAGTATCTTACTAAGGTAGTTGAGTCACACTCAATTAACTCATTCTCCTCAATTTCCTCACTCTGCATGTACCTGGTACATTCTTTTACCTATTGCCTAACTGTTTCCCGTTTTCTTCTCTGGAGATGTTTTGTTTTCATCCTCTTGTTTTGTTTTAACGCATGACTTTGAGAAGCCTGAGTGGATATGGGTTTAAACTGGCTTTAGAAAGCTGTAAAGTTTTGAGATCGTTTTGATCTGCTCTTCTAATGAGTTCTGGGGTCTCTATCCTTCTTGCAAAGGGAGTTCAATCTTGCTCTGGTGAGCCTTGAAACCAACAGCAGTTGTTCAGAAAGGTCACTAACATAATGAGAAGGGCATTCTTGAACCACTTCCATGGATGACCATGAAGATTAATATTGGGACCTTACATTTGACCTAATATTCTATGGAGAGTCCTTATAGTAAACAGAGCAAATGGGATGATGTGCTGGTGGCAGAGTGTGTAAATAAAGCTACTGCATTGTGGATTTTCTTATTTAGTTATTTTGTATGTAAGGCGAAATACTGCATCTGGCTCTTGCTTACGGTCATGAGGGTGCGAGTTGTTATGACCAGGTGCCTAACCTTAGAAGCAGTGGCATAATCTCCTTGCCAGTCATCGGTGGAAAAAAGCACGTTTTTGCATGCGGCTGCTTCTTTCAGCTGAAATGACTGGAACTGGTGTTTTGAGCTGTGTTCATGAGGAAGATGATGGCACACTAGAACTGATAATTCAGCAGAGCAAGTCTCCACATTGTGTAATTTCGTTACTTGTGCAACTTTTGTTTAGAAATAATTTGTTCTTTGTTTGCTTATTGAAAAGACAATTTATTCTTTTATATTTAACTGCATTTTGGATTTATGACCCATTCTTTGTAATTTTAGAATTGTTTTGCTCTCTGTTCTAGTCTTGTTACTCAGTGCTGGTAGGTTATAATGTGCAAGCATACAGTATTCCAGTTAGCTTAACCCCAGCCTTGTTGTTCAATCACACACTCTTTTTCAGTCTTGGTCAAAGACCAAATGAAATGGCTGGGCCTGATCAGCTGGTTCGAAATTTTTACCTTAAGCCTTACCATGACCCATTTTAAGACTGCAGGAGTTCAAAGCAGAGTGGCTGATTCACATGTGTGAATAATTTTATCTGTAAATACCTATAGTAGGAGCATTTTTCAATACAGCATTTGATTTTAAAATAATGCTGGTACTAAAGTAAGTCAAATCCCTGCCTGCCAACATGACTAAGAAATAAAAATAAAAGTGACAACACTCAGAGAGGTAAACTTGTGTTTCTTAAGGTTACGTATGGGTTTTTGGAAAAATAAAGCGTATTTTCTTGGAACTATGATGAGCCTTGATGTCATAAAGGTAATTTACTTGTTTTTTTGTGATACTACTAAAGTGGGGTTTGGTTTTGGGCGCCTTTTTTTTTTAATCTCTCCATCAGGAGAACCTGCCAGACAAGGAGATTATTCCTCCATGAGGAGAGCTTTTAGTCTTGCCTAACATAATCTCTCTAGACTATTCTTTGTGAGTATTCTGCCAAAATTAAAAGACAATATAAAAGCTTTAAATATTTTCCTAGTAGCAGCAACTGGTGTTTCAGAGAGCTGTAGACCTCGTATCAGTTTCTTTCTTAAGCCTTTTTGTAGTAAACAGCTGTATGGGCAAAATATTAGTTCATTTCACCCACTTATGCTGTAAGTGTATGCCAGTTAAAAACAAAATGTTTCCTTAACCTAACTGCATTGTGCTCTCTTGACCTGCTGTTGAACCACTTGATGTTTTTTCAGATTGCAGAAGGGGGTTGAGCTAAAACCTATGTCATGTGGTTTTGGTGCCACGCTGGATATATAGTAGATTTTTAATGTTAATTATGAGAAAATCAAGTTGCCAAGTTTCCAATTAAAACTATTGAACCAGGTCATGTCCTGGATAGAAATGCTCTTAGGACCGTATTTGCTGACCTGAATTTCTGTCTTCCCACAAAAGTTCATCTAGCTCTTATAGGGTGTCAGTTTATTAACTGTTCCCTAATACACATTGTAGATGGCAGGTGCTAGAGTCCTTGTCATTGTGCCCCAAGGCTAAGGCACTCTGCCTGAAGATATTAGATCAGCCAATTCTATCTGTGTTTATAAAACTGGCATTTCTATTTTCTCAAGTCTTCAGGGTAGCCAGAATGAGCTCTGTATCTTTTGTTTGGGTTTTTTGACCCCCTCAGATACTCAAGGGATATTAATCATATGAAATTATTGCAGATGTTTATATTGCATTGAAAGTACATTTGAACCGATCATATTCAGTGCACAGGGAAAAGGGGAAGCATAAGCATAGAAAAAAAACATCTCTTGGTCCATCGGGTAAATTTTCAGTGCAGTATATGAGCATTTAGCCACACAAGTCCCATTAATGTTAATGGTCCCAAGCTTTCTTTTATTCATCACAGCACTGATTACACTTGGTCAGCTCTTTATCAGTTTGAAATATTGGCAGTAGGAGGAGGCGTTCCCTTAGCCAAGCCTGACTCTTGCAGTGCTCTTTTAACTTTAGTCATCCTGCAAATACCCCTACAAATGGATTTATTTCAGCAGATCCAAAATACATCAACCAGATCATCCTACACTGGTGCTAGCCCAGAGCATTGTCTTCAGTTTGCAAGAGCATTGATTTTAAATATTGATCATTACCTACAAAATTCTCTGTGGGTCTGCATCTTATTTATTAAACCAACTAGTTAAGTCTGCTCCTGCTCAAGTCCTTTTTCTTTAAGGGCTCCACATTTTCTTTAGTGCCCAAATTTCTTTTGGTGCTTTCTGCAGATGATTTTGTGCTCTGCTAGACATGTTGCAGAAGAGATTTTAGTTTTGAGGGCAGGGTTCATATTCCTTTGGTGTAACTTTTTTATCTGTTGTTAACAAATAAAAAACCCCAGGATTTACTTTGTTTTAATTGTGAAAAAAACAGACTTGTGGGGGTTCATGCCTTCTGTTTTCTAATACTTTTTCTAAGGTGTCTTTCTCTGTTGTCCTGTAAAGTCTGTGAAATGTACAAGCAAGTAGTTGCAGCATAAAATAGTTCTCTATGCTAAGCACAGAGGAGAGCTGCTGAAATATATTGCTTTCCTATTCTTTAATTCAGAAAGTCATTGTTATCTATCATTTAGTGTGGTACAGAATGATGCTCTTAGGGAGTTTGGAAAGGAACACACAATCTACTTCAGGGACGGGAAAATGAAAGAAAAGAATTAATCCAAATTTGTTGTGACACTTCATATCTAAACCAGTCTTTTTAAAATTGTTTGTTCTGGCCGTGCTTACTTGTATAAAATTTTGGCTTAACAGCATTATTGCAGGTTAGTTCAGAGTTATAGCTATCCTAGAGTACTTGTGTAGGATAGAGTGTGTCCTCGTCTCATGAGTAGAGAATTGGTTAAATAGTAAACAGTGTCCCAGTTTCAGGTAAAAGGTTTTTTCCAGGCTTGGTAATGAATAGTGGTCACTTTTCTGGATTACTTTAAAAGTTTTTTGTTTGACTTAAAAATGAAACTCACCAACAGAGGTGTCACCGCTGACTGTTCTCTACTGTAGTAAATAGCAGGAATTTTGGTATAGCCCTTGGGGGAGTTTATGTCTTTTCAAGTCTTTCAGCGACTTGGTGCCAAGACAAGGAGGGAGGAGGGGGAATCTATTTACACAAATTACAGTCTTTATTCCCATCAACCCTCATAATTAGATGAACAAAGTGAAGGGCTAGACTGTCAGTTATAACTGTCCCAAGTAATATCTTTTGAGCTAGAAACAAATTAAGTGAATTGTGGAACTAGGATGAAATCCTGTTGGGATGATTCAAGGAAGGAGTACAGAGATACTGTTCTACCATTTGCATGTCTTACTGCACTGCAGAAAGGAAACCAAGTTTTATTTTGAGCTGAAAGTCATCCCTTCCATGAAAGTTTTGGCACTGTTCAGAGTGAGTTTCCTTACAAGGAGTGCTCATATTTAATTATTGTGTTTCAAGGTTTTGTTCAGTGTTTTTTAAAAGATGAAATGTGTTAAAGACTCTGCCTTTGCACTCTGGGTTTGAAATTTAGGTGTTCCTCACATTTATTTTCCTCCTTCAGTATTTATTCGTTAATCTTTCTTCCATGTGTGTTATATTTTTCTTTCCCAAATTGTTTTAATTAGTGTTTGTGAATATATTGAGCTACTCACTCCAAACCCATGTCAGATTGGAAGTTAATGTTACCATAACAAAGAATTAGGAAATTCCTGTGTAAACTTGGTTATGCTGCTGAGCTGCGTGCGCTATGGGACAAAAAACGAGCTGCATGGGAACCACGGGTGAAGCAAAACTGCATAATTGGTTTTATGCCAGACCTTCTGCCTTTCACATAGGCAGGAAAGGGCCAGGGAAATGTCAGAGGTGGAAGTCAGGGCAATGCAATACTCCTGCAGAATTGCAAAGTGACCACCAACTGAGGCCAGCCTGAGCAGCAGTGGCTGCTGCTCAGGCTCAAGGTGGCTTTGAGACAGGAGTGCCTCGACTTGCTGGCTCTATAAGCCACCAACTGAAACCTTTCTTTATCGAAGACCCTCAGGATCCCCACTGCATATTGTGGGAGGACACTTGTTAATAGTTTACAGGTGGTTCCTCCCCAAGAGTTCTTGCTATGGGACAGGGGTGAGGTAGGTGTGAGGTTTCACAGTCCTTTGGAGTCAGCCTTGATAGTCCAGTACTTCATTTCTAGACTGGTTTGTTCACTGTTTTACCAGCAAATGACAGTTAAATTGAATTTTTTCAATTTGAGAGGCTTTTTAAAATTCAGTGTTTTTAAGTGCATCAATACATAAGGGTTTTGCATCATTAAGGATATTTTTTTTCCCCTTTTCTCTCATGCTGCCCTAACATTGCATGTAAAACTTTAAATAGTGAGTGGGACTTAAATAAATTTGCTGTCATCTGAATCCTCAAACAAAAAAGACAGAAAAAAAGGTTACTTGGAGTTATCACATGTGGGCAAGGAGTTTGCCTGTTTTTAGGGTTTAAGGTGGTGTTTTCTAGGTTTTTGTTTGTTTTTAATATTGATGTCTTCCTACAAGGCTGGTAAAGAACAAAACTGGTCACATTGGAAACAACAAAATATGCAATCTTGTACTTAGTAGTGTTTTATATCTATATCCAATCATCCAGTTTCTGATTTAATCTGTTAAAACATTGTAATCAATCATGATTTGCTGTAGTTCAGAAAATCTCATGCTTTGAGAGAAAGAGAGAGGATGAAGAAAGAAAAAATTGTCAGTGAATTCTGCAGAAGAAGAGAAATTTCCCTAATACCATCATTCAGAATTAGTCAGTCATGTATTCTCTAATCACTCATGTTTTAAGCAATAATGTAAAATCAACACAAAGGCAGGCTACTGCAAAGTGGTTTTTAATTCAAGAATCCCGTACGGAATTAAAATCCTGAAGGGGCGACATAAGATCAATCAATAACTGCCTAAAAATATCACAATATAGGGAGGCTAAATGGCATCGTGCTATGTGAAAGAAATTGTTAGGGGAAGTATTTTCAGTGCTATCCTTATCTCTTTTTATTTAGATTAGTACTGTTAGTTGAATTTTAAATCTTTATGTCTCTTTTGTATTAAGAACAAAAAATTTGACATTGTCTGCCCTCAAGAATTTACAGGCTAAGTGTAAGGCAGGATCAACTACACACACACATAGCAAGCAGCAAAGGGAAATTTCATGGCAGTTAGTTTCTTAATCTTTGTGCCTCGGCAGCCTAATTTATTCCTTGTTTAGTGTTGCAATTTAACTTACACTGGGCAAACAGAATTATGACAGTATTGAGTAAATGTTATGTGCTATATCAATTTCCTGTCATTATAGTTTCCCGTGTTCCTCACTTTCTTGTTTGCCTCTGGTTGAATCTTTGTGTCAACTGTGCCCTTTACTGAAGCCCTTACAGCTTGAGTTGTGTGGTATTCATACCATTTCTGCATCACCTCTTCCACTGGTTGATCCAAGGGATGTAGTTCAGAATTTAGTTCCCTCCAGGTATTGATTAGAGTCCTGAGGAAATCACAAACTCCTTTCCATACACATCAACACGTGGAAACACCAACAGATAGCACTGCTGGTGCTGTTTTCTCTGTATTCATTACTTTTTCATTTGCATCCTGATACACAATGAAAAATCTTAGCTCAGGTCCTCAGCTGAGCAGCAGGTAGCCCACCTGTGTAGCAGGAAGATGTTACCTCTGTGTTCTACTGCCAGCATTGCTGTGTACCATGCCAGTTGCCCAGGTAGGTGACTGCACACGTTATTTAGCATAAGGTCCAGCTATGTCTATCCGCTGTGAGGTGTATTTGTCACATTTGCTGTATTGCTGGATGTAGTACGGAGAGTTTTCCATATCCAATC
>JAOXOE010000256.1:16570225-16583198 GCA_028565055.1 Phoeniculus purpureus
GAGTTATATTTATCACCCTGGAGATATTTCACAGTGTGTGATTGTTCAACTGATAGATAAATGCTGTTTCATTACCCTGCTAGTTTTGTTTTATGCTTCTGTATGTGCTTACAGTGGGTGCAGGGTTTTGATTCTTGGGAATAAACCAGATTACAAAGTGGTGATGAAACCTCCACAGCTGGCTTACTGCACTGGGTCATGTTTTCTGTGGCACATTCTTTACAGAAGCTGGGCAGAGCAGAGCAGATTGGTGGCCTTACTGCATGATGAATAACATAAAATGTTTTCTGTTGCCATTCTGTGCTGATCTGTCAGGATGATGCTTTCAATGAAACTGAACTTGAGGTGTTGAAGACAGTTTTGGTAGCAGTGGATCATATTCCAAGCAAAGTATTTTGTATAAGTGCTACAAAGAGTTTTCAGTGAACGTTTTATACCAGACCCCTTAAAGCATTTAATTTGCAGTGTGTGCAGTTCCTAGGTAAAAGGCACATGCATAACACAACAAAATGTTATGGAATATTATTAACTCTTTCAAAGCAGGGCCTGCTGCACTTTCAAAGGGTAGTTCCATTAGGTGGTGTCTTAGTAGGCAATGAGTGAACCTTTACAATTCCTTCCAGTGATGAAGGCTCAGGAAGTAGCTGTTAGCTTTCAGCAGGTCCTGGTTATATAGAACACTGCCCTGTAAATGAAAAAAGTGAGTCTGCTGTCTCTGTATAAAACTTGCACCTGATCATTCCATTGAAACCCTTCCGGGAACTTAGTTCCTGCAAAGTTTTAGACTACTTCTGAAAAAGGTCCTTATGCCAATAATAATCATGGGCAATACTGCCTTGCAGTCTATCAGTTTGGTTGCATTGCATCGGTCTACTTTAGAACTCTGTATTGGGTAAGTGGTTAGCTTTATTTCGCTGATCTGCCACAAGTAGCATTTATTGCTGATTTTGTAACTGAAGTTTGATGAGCGTTTGCTTGGTGGTGGTGTATTTCTGTCTGAAAGGGTTGGGGTTTTTCCTCCTTGTTGTATTTCCATTTGTGTCCTGTAGTATTCCTCCAGGCACTCACTAGCTTATTCTGCTGTTCCATGTGTACACTGTCTAATCAATAATCTTCTTCACTAGTCTCAGGATTTCCTCCTTGTTGTAGTTCCAGCTTCTGTGATGCTGTGTGGTGTGATTCTGCCTTGGCTAGCACACTGTTTTCTAAACTTAGTGTTTCAGGTCATTGCACTGAAGTTAATTTTGATATATTTACATTTTACTCAGTTCCAGGCTTACTCTTTTCCCTCGATCAGTTAAATTACTCTGCACAGTGTTACAGTTGTGCTACTGCTGGAAATCCTAAGTAAAGGCTTATAATTGAAGTGCTATTTACAACTGCTGACCTCCATCCAGCCTATTTCTGATTTCACTGTGATGTTGACCTTTTGTAGATTGCACTGTTGTAAATCTTTGAAGTGATTCTTCTTGTCATCATATTTCTAGTAATTATGATTTGCATTGCATTAACACCTAGAAGACTCTCCCACCTTACCCTTGTTGCATAAGATGACCTTTTTTTATGCACTGATTCACATATGGGTAACAGAATGCAGTTCTTCTCCAAAGGCTTTATCCTGAAATGAAGATGAATGCTTGCCTTTATCATATTTAAAGTATGGAAATAGTTTGAATTAATGAAATTACTCATAAAGAGTTCTTAGTTCTAGAAACAATTTTCTTCCTTTTCTAACAAAATCAGAGCCTCATGAACTTTTCTATCCATATAAAAATAAATACATAAAAAATAAAAGTTACAGGTATTATTTAAGAGAGGCTCCATTTGACTAAAATTTTCTCAAATTTTGTTCGAATTGAGTACCATCGAAGGAAGTATTAGCTGAATAATAGGAGCACTGGAACAGGCTGCCCAGTGAAGTTGTGGAGTCTCCTTCTCTGGAGAAGTTTAAAACCCACATGGATGTGTTCCTATGCGACTTGGTCTTGGTGATCCTGCTGTGGCAGGGGGATTGGACTAGATGATCTTTTGAGGTTCCTTCCAATCCCTAATGTTCTGTGATTCTGTGAGACACTGTGTTGGCTAAAAATGGCTTTTCAAAAGCAGAATTACATCTACTGTACTTCAGCACCACTTTCATCTTGTAGTTAATCATTAAATCACTGATGGGCTTCAGCAGATTAGGAAAGATCACCTTTCAAGCAAGAACGTGAAATGGGAATATTTGAGACTTAGACATACTCTGGAGAAGATATTGTAAGATCCGTACTTTTCCAAAAGTCTAAACAAATGCAAGGAGAAACATTTTGGACGGACTTATGCAAAACCATTTAAACCATAAAAAGTAGCGTAAACAAAACCAGGCGCAAACCTAACAAACCTAGTGTGCACACAAACACTGCCTCGAGCACAAAACAGACCGCAGCTGCTCTGCGAGCTATTACAATGAGCACCTATCACTCCAGAACCAAACATCACCATTTTCACATAAAATATTGGCTACCCTATACTTACAGCTGGGAGTTTCTATTCTCCTTTCGCCTGCTCTCTTCGAATGGAAAACTAAGAACAGCATTGATGGTTTCTGTTAATTTCCATATCAGACCCGGGTGAAAGAAATTTAATAACCCAATACTCCACCTGCCTTTTCTCAGGAATGTTCAAAAAGAACAAACTCTGAGTGCACACGTGCTGACAAGAGCGGTCACTGCAACAGCAGCAACCGTCAGTACCCTGTGGGAGGACAGCAAGAGCAGATTCACCTCTTACTGCACTCTCTGGGAGAAAAAACAAATGGGAGTAACCTGCTTGTAAACACATTTAAAGCAGCAGCATTCCTTTAAAGGGGGGCTGGTGTTTGTTACAAAGCAGTGATGAGGCGTCTACAGTCACAGGTGACAAGACAGCAAGGGCTTAGTGTTCAGGACTGCTTGGAAGAGTAACACCTAAGTCGTTGCTGATGTAGGATCAAACAAGTACAATTCACGCTACCTGAAAGAAATTTTTCTCTTGTAGTCTATGGGTAAAACATTCCTGACTGAAGTAATACCCTCCACATTTGCTTAAATCATGTTTATCTCACATTTTCCACTCCTAGTTTCTTCTTATGACTGTACACCATAAGATAGCAAAGTTTCAGAAACCAGTGCAGTCAGCAGCTCTGAGCAGCTACGTAAGGACCATGTAATGACTCTCTGTGTATTTTATGCTGTCCAAACATAAAATTATCTTCAGTTTGGGATCTTCCCACTCTGACTTCACAGTTGCCACAAACCCCTTCTCTGACAATCCCTTTGCTTTTATTATTGCCATTCTAATTTCACTCAAAAGACTTACCCTTGCATTTATGAAACATTCCAGACCCTGCTAAAGCCAACGGCCATTTCCATTCACTGCGCACTGGACAGGACCCTCTACTTCCACCCCATAAAAGGGTAGGTTAACTCCTGTCCTTAAAAAGTAAGAGCTCATTGAAGGGCATCAGGACAATGGCCCAAGGGAAGGTCACAACAGCATCAGCCGCCACATGAAGAATCACAGAGCAGCAGGGATTGGAAGGGACCTGGAAAAGATCATCTAGTCCAATCTCCCTGCCACAGCAGGATCACCTAGACCAAGTTGCACAGGAACATATCCAGGTGGGTTTTAACCTCTGGCAGATTGATTAGACTTTCACTGAGCTCCATAGCACTTCAGAGTAGAACAGACAGATGAGACCATTTCAAACAAGCTTAATGTGTCTCTGTTTACCACCAAAACAAACTCGATGCTCACTGTGTCTGCTTCCAGCCACTTACAGTCCAAAATACACCTTGATGACATGAGTGTGATTCAAAAAGCTTACTGACTCCACTGATGCTTGGGAATCAAGTTTGTCAGGTACAACTGTTAACATGTAATCAAACTATTATGTTATCATCTTCACACCAAACCAACAGATGGTCAGAAAGCAAATAGCATTTATTAACAAATTAATCATACTTTCCCTTTTAAGGACAGGAAACTTCAGCACTGTTCAACCTCTACTTGATGAATCACAGAACATTAGGGATCGGAAGGAACCTCAAAAGATTCATCTAGTCCAATCTCCCCGCCAAAGCAGGATCACCTAGACCAAGTTGCACAGGAACATATCCAGGTGGGTTTTAAACATCTCCAGAAGAGACTCCACAAATTCCCTGGATAGCCCCTTCCAGTGGTCTGTCAGATGAGTCCTAATCAGACAAATCCTAAACTTGGCTAAAAACAGCACAAATTGCAAGTAGTATAAAAGAATTGAAGTCTCCAATATCTCCAGAATGGTGATATCTCACTTCTGTCTCAAAGAACTGCTGCAGATATGTGGAAAAGATCTAAGGCAAGACCACAGACTTGCTTTAAAACTGTCCAGAATTCAAACTGTTTTAAAGAGAGGAGGATGGACTAGCAAATTCTGAAAACATTAAATAAAAAATGAGACATGTTAGCACACAGTTACAAGAACTCGGTATTTACCCGTGACACACTCTGTCAAGTGTCGGGTGTTTCATAGCAGGTAACATCTTTTACACAGCATGGCTTCAGAATCACAGAATCACCTTGGTTGGAAAAGACCCCTGGGATTATCGAGTTCAACCAACTACTCTACCTTACAAGTTTACCCATAGATTCTTCTGTTCTTGAACTTAAATTACTCTTCATGCTATCAGATATTTATTAATCACGAGAATGCCTAAAATAGGCATCTTTTAATAAGAGCTAAAAATATGTTGGCCCTTGATCACGTATTTAATCACATCATTATAATTACATGTAATGTTAATTACAATGGGCCCAGATTTAAAAGGCAGACAAAGGACAGAGGAGCAATTCGGATTGACTTTTGAGATGACACAATATTTTAATTAGACGACTCAGTACAGTACAAAGACAGACTGCTGAATGTCCATTCTACGGAGGAGAGATCACTTTTATGTGTCAATTTAAAATGTGAAATAATCAAATGACACAGATAGCCTCCTTGAATATTTTTCACAGAATCACTCTGGTTGGAAAAGACCCTTGAGATCATCGAATCCAACCATCTACCCTACCTTACAAGTTCACCCCTAAACTATATCCCTCAACACCTCATGCAAACCATCTTTAAATACATCCAGGGAAGCCCACTCCAGTGCCTGACCACCCTTTCTGGGAAAACATTCTTCCTAATGTCAAGTCTATACCTACCTTGCTGTAACTGGAACCCACTCCCTCTTGTTCAATCACTAATTGCTTGTGAGAAGAGACCAGCACCAACCTGTCCACAAAGTCCTTTCAGGTAGTTGTGGAGAGTGATAAGGTCTCCTCTCAGTCTCCTCTTCTTCAAACTAAAGAACCCCAGCTCTTTCAGACTTTACCCATAAGATTTGTTCACATGTAATAACTGATGAATACACCGCGTATGTTTGGCTTCTATTTTCATTGATTGCCTAATGCCAAAGCTAACCGATAGCTGTAAACACTGACAGGGCTTCACATTTCAAGACCTACTGTATTAAAAAGACATGCTCTTTCAGGCACAGTTCCATAAGGTAACCTGGTCCAGAAAAATGCTTGCCCTATGAAAAAAACCCGAAACCTTTATTTGTGCATGAAATTCTTCATAATGTTTTAAAATGTTTGCACTATACCGGGAGACTACAGTTCATCTTGGCTGATTCTCATTATTTCACAACCACTGGAGTCAAAAGTTGGTCTTTAGAAACAGAGATGAATTTGGCTTAGTGGGAAGAGAGGTCAGGGCTAGGTCAGTGACACCAAGTATAGTCACTCACTGCCTTCCTCCATCCCTGTCTAAAAAAATAAAAAGGAAAAACAAGTATAGCTTTATATAGCACAGAAAAGCAATTTATATTTAAAGCTGCATTTAAACTCTCAAAAGGAAAGCAAGCCAAAGCACCATGGGCTGCCACTCAGTTCACAGCCTCTCCCTTCCCAACAGAGTGCTGGTGAAAGCTTCTGAATTGCTACAGATTTTGTAGCATCCTCCCGTCAAGTACCAACCACCACTGCTTTTGCCTCCCTAAACTCAACAGCTGTTCATCCTCTCTCATCATAAGACGCTTCTCCACTGTGAGGTGCGTTAAAATCAGTGCAGGATGCTTTGATTCCAAATAAACTACTTCGTGTCACACTCTTGAATTACAAAACAGCTTTAAATGATTTTAACCATCTGTCTTTCTGAATAAAACACTTGAAGCTGTTAATGTGCTGATAGCGAGAGTAATACTCACAGTTGCTTATAACTCCTCCAATTGGGTCACCTTTGAAATCAAACTCAATGTCCATGTATTTCCCCTGTGAAAGCAATATATTTTAAGACTGTAAGTTCTGTTTCAGAAAAACCACTCCAGTAATTTTCTAAGAATTTCGTTCTCAGGCTGTGAACAATCCCTCACACTCTGCCCAAGTCTGAAAACCAGAAAATGATTCAAGTTTTTAAGACAACTACATTATCACAGAGATACTCATGAGAATAGCTTCCATCAGGTTTGCTGGGCAGTGCAGTGTTTTGTGCAGTTTCTAAGGTTATATGAGGAAAATGAATGTTATACAAACTTTCAGCAGAATGTTTGGTGAAACACCAAACACTACTTTCCAGTATCACAGAACATTAGGGATTGGAAGGGACCTCGAAAGACCACCTAGTACAATCCCCTTGCTGCAGCAGAACAAACTAGACCAAGTCACACAGGAACACATCCAGGTGGGTTTTAAACGTCTCCAGAGAAGGAGACTCCACAAACCCCCTGGGCAGCCCTTTCTAGTGCTCTGTCACCCTGACTGTGAAGAAGTTCCTTCTCATATTGATGTGGAACCTTCTATGTTCCAGCTTACACCCATTGCCCCTCATCCTATTATTAGATGACACTGAGCAGAGCCTGTCCTCCTGACGCCCACCCTTCAGATATTTATCAACATTAATGAGCTCACCCCTCAGTCTCCTTTTCACAGAACATTAGGGATTGGAAGGGACCTTGAAAAATCATCTAAACCAACCCTTTTCTCCATTAGGTATTACCGTGCATATTAGTGAAAGAATGCAGGAAGAAACTGTCTTCCACACAGATTTACTTTCTCCATGTAAAATCTCCTTGGAGTGTGAACCAAGGCAGCTGAAGGTTTGGTTTGCTTTCAAAGACTGGCTGGCAACAACTGCTGCTAGTAATTGCGGGGTGTCTGTCCCTATGCTGTGCCTGCCTTGTAAAACTGATGGATTTTACCCACTGAACTCTTTCCCTTGTAACGCAGGAGACTAGAGGCAACAATTAACAGGCTGTCACCACAAAAGCGATTTCGTTTTGAGCTGTGCTGGCACAGCGTGTTTCCTTGACTTCTGTTTGACTTTTCCACATCAGAGATCGCCCTGGTCTTTATATCGTTTTCATTTACATGACAAGTGTTTAATGTAGCAACAGCTACGATCAACAGCGACAAAATGGACAGACCCGAGCTGTGTGGAAAAGGCAAAAGCGGAGCAGCTCGCGCTGGCACGGAATTACAGAAAGATAAAAAACTGCTGCTAGTAATTTAACCAAATTCCACAAGCTGAGCACAGAAATGATCTCACCACCCTCTGGTGCTTACTTAACAAAGGGTAAAAACCAACTCATTGTAAAGAACAGCTTGGTGTGGCTACTTTCTCATTATTTAGAACGAGTTGCTGATTTTTCCTTTCTCTCTTTTATTTAACCGAAGAAAAAAATAAATAGTAATAAACTTTGCATTGACTCCCTCAAAGATACCTTCTAACTTACTGAGTACTTCGTCAAGATCAGCTTGACTTTATATAAACTCTACTCTGCTTGCCGGCTGCTAAGGCAGGCTAGACACGACAGTACTTGCACTTGCTTGTTTGAAATTACTTCTGAGCTGATTCAAGTTTCTGAGATACAGAATTTAAGAAGATAACTAAATTTTAATTTCCCAAGGACTAGACCAGCTGGTTCCAAAAGTATTCTTAGCTTTGTGTTTATAATAAGCAAGAACTTGAAAGGGAAAATCGTAGTTGGTTGCACTTTGTCCTGGAAAGACTTTTGTTTGTGAATGACATTTCCTCTTTGCTGTCTCTTCCTCCCCTCTGTGGTCCATCATCTCTGATAGTTGCATTTTTTTTTACCCTTTATATTCAAAAGTTTTCTACAGTGCCTCCAATTGTGGCCCCTAGCTTGGCACAAAGATCCTTTGTTTTGTTCACGTGCAGGGGCAACAAGAGCCTGTTGTGCTTTAGAAGCTGAGCGGAATCTGCAAGCGTTTTCTGCAGAAAAGTCTGGGTTTGAAAAGTTTGGAGAGAAAACTGTCTGGGCCCCCCCCCCAGTGACTTCTGCCTTCTTCTTCATTTCTTTGCTTCTCCATCTTGGTGTGCTTGCTTTGCCACTAAGAGAAAATGTTCTTGCTTCTGAAGATAATTTACATGTGGAAGGAACTGTCAAAGTCTACTAATGGATCTGTGTTGAAGTGGAGAGACTGTGAGAATTCGGACTTTGGAAGACTGATGAGTATCAAGACTGGAGTCAGACAACTGCAGTGATTTCAGAGAGAAGGAGGAACAGTCTACAATGAAGACATTCAGTTCAGTGTAGGACCAGTGTGATGAAACTCCAATGTCTGTGTCTATGTTTTGTGCAGAGTTTCTTCTGATGTGTGGTGGGTGGAGTGAATGAAAATGTCTTGGTGCCTTTCTTCCCCAAATTGAGTCAGTTGTTTCATTGCCTGCAGATTCTTAAGTGGCTTTGTTAAACCTTCTCTTTGTGTCTGATACTTCAGCTAAAAGTTCTTGGCTAAAATATGGTTGGAGTCTCTGACCCATGACTTTAATGGCCACCCATTAATGGGTGGGACACATGAGGATCCAGATAAGGACCCACACTACTACACCACTACTACTACCACACAGCTGTAGAAGGGGCATTGAGAGCTGTGTGGAACAATACTGCCAGCCCTCAAGAAAGAGAAGGGAAGGGAGAGGAAAAAAAAAGTCACAATATCGAGTACTTTTACCCAATTTGCTTCTACCAGCAATGCACCACTTTCCCAGTATATTCCTTTTCATTCCGTTGTCTACTTTACAACTACTTTACACACCTCACTACATAACTCTCCTGCACATAAGCGAGCAAATTGCAAAGCTGCGTTCACTCTTCTGATTTTAGCAGGAGAAACTCTGATGAGGTCTCACATTTCCGAACTTCCAATCCTTAGCTTCAATTGTATTATTATTTTTTTTGGCCTGAAATCAACCAATTGATTATAAAGAATATAAGCAAAAAGTAATACTACAAGTGTTTATATTAAAACTAAACTTGTAAACACAGTTTGAAATACAATGGAATGAAAAAAAAGGTGACAATTTTAACCAGAAGACAGACAGAAGTATTTGCACTGATGGAAAATTAGATGAAGCAGAAAGATTGACTTGCTAAGCAGAGCAGCTGCTCTGTATGTGGTAGTCACTGACATTAAAGCCACCAATGCCAGAAAATCCAGCTGTGCTGTAATCGTGTTTCATCCGGTTACAGACTGTCACAACCTACTTTATTTATTTATGTTTAGCCTCTACTTAGATTCTCAGGAGAACTCAATGCCCACATCCAGCAAGATTTCCGACAAAGAGGTGAAGCCTCTGTTAAAAATATGTGTGACTGCTGATAATGCACTGCTGACACACCGGAGAAGGGAAACATGCTCAGACAAACAGAATGAAATATCATTTACTACTGATTGTGTTTGCCTTCTGCAAACAACACAGCCCTCAGACTAGAACGTTCTCTCCCCAAATTATTCATGCCCTACTTACAGGTGCCTTGATGGCTGAAACAAGGTAAAACAGAAACCAGCACCAACATCACATCAACCCCAAAAATAAATTCACATTCAGTCTTGAAGAAAATACTTACAAATCTAGAGGAGTTGTCATTCTTCACAGTTTTGGCATTTCCAAAAGCTGGAAAAAACAAACAAGGAGATCAAATCCATCAGTCAAAAAAAAACCCCCAAAACTCTTCAATGCTGAAATATTCATTACTTTTTCTTTATTTGCAAGAATCATAGAATCATTCAGGTCAGAAAAGAACCTTGGGATCATCGAGTTCAATCATCAACCCTACTCTGCAAGTTCACCCCTAAACCAGATCCCCCAACACTACATCTAAGGGTCTTTCAAACTCATCCAGGGATGGGGACTCAACCACCACCCTGGGCAGCCCATTCCAGTGCCTGACCACTCTTTCTGGGAAGAATTTCTTCCTGATGTCCAATCTAAACCTGCCCTGTTGGAGCTTGAATCCCTTCCCTCTGGTTCTGTTGCTAATTACCTGTGAGAAGAGACTAGCACCAACATCTCTACAATGTCGTTTCAGATAGTTGTAGAGAGCAATGGGGTCTTCCCTCAGCTTCCTCTTCCTCAAACTAAACAGCCCCAATTCTTTCATTCTCTCCTCATGAGATTTAATCTCCAGAGCCTTCACCACCTTCATTGCCCTTCTCTGCACTCGCTCCAGCACCTTGATGTCTCCTTTGTACAGGTGTGCCCAAAACTGGACCCAGTACTCAAGTTGCAGCTTCACCAGTGCTGAGTATAGGGGTACAATCAACTCCCTACTCCTGCTGGACACACAGTTTCTAATCCAGGCCAGGATGAATCACAGACTTCTGAGAAACTATACCCTGTTTATTGTCTGGGTATCAGTCACTTGGGACAGAAAGCGTGACAAAACTTATCACAGATGACAAAACACCTACAGAAGTCCAAAGTTTCCTCTCAACACTTCCTTTGTTTAAAGAAAGCAAAAGAAAAACATACAAGAAGAAATGATTTCAAGATAAAACTACACCTGGATTGAGCATGTGTCCTTGGGATTGAATCATTGAATTTAAGATTTTATTACCTAAATAAGTTTACATGTAGGAAATACTTTATCTTCATTTCAGAGAAAGAGATGGGGTAGAACTGGGGAAATTACAGACTGGCACTGTCCTGGTTGGAGTTAGAACAGAACTCTGTTCAGTGATTCTACTTTTCAGTTCGATCTCGTCTAAGTAACTGCACTTTGTGCTGTCAGTAGTCAAAGACTGCTTCTACGAGCAGTATCATTCGATGTTTACAGTTATTATCAAGGATTTGGGTTCAGAAAGGCTCTTCCTTATGCTTTCTGTTGTGAGAACCAAGGTCATTCCTAAATCTTGTGTGGCACACTGGGGATGCAGTAAGTGAAAGGCTTCATCTGCAGGGAGGACAGAACGGGACAGGTGACTCCAAGCTGACCAAAGAGGTTAACTCCATTCCATCCATATACATCATACCCAATATGAAGCTGAGGGTAAAACTCTCCTCTTCAATGGTCAGTGTCTGAGGAGAACTTTGCCCGTTCTGCCTTTGATGTCAGACTGTGCATTCCTAAATCCAGATGGTCCCCATCTGCTGCTCAGTCCAGTCTGGGATTTCCCCAGTGCCTGCTCACAGCATCAGTGGCGACGGTGACATCATTGCCATCAGGGAAGTTGGGTTCAGTGTTGATTTTGTATATATTTACATATATTTCATTTTATTGTTTTTATTTGCATTAAAGCCGTTCTTGTTTTCTTTTCTAATCCACAAGTCTTTCCCTTATTCCCTTTCTACTCCCGACTTTCAGGGAGGGAGACTGTTAATAGAGACTGTCATTTGTCTAATGGCCAGTCAAGCCTCAGCCCGTGACAGATGCTTAAAAACTGTTTGCTAAGGACAGTTCAATCAACGCTTTGAAATGGGTTTATTTACCTCAGTCCCACACATTAGTTCTAGCTGAAGCTGAATATCAATCTGCTGAGGTACGATTTACAATGTAGTTTAACACCCTCTCCTCAGCCTGACCTAAAGTAGCTTTTTGAACAGTTTGGTTTTAATTTCTTTAGCTCAAGGGTTTGGGATAACAAAAGCTCTCCAAGAAGAGACTTCCCAGGGCAACATCTAGATGGGCAGCCACCAGCTTAGAACATAGGCAGGACAAGTACAATTCAAAGCTCTGAACATCACACATGTCTAACCATGTTGAGTCAAACATGAGTGTTGACTACATTATGAACTCCACCGCTCCTGCTCCAACAGGACTCTATTTATCCTCATATTTATTTAGGTAGCAGATACACTTTCAAAGATCAAGTCAATGTTTTTTTGGACAGAAATATCTACATGCTTTCAGACGTCAACCAACTTGCATGAGTAGACTCATTCTTGATCAAAGAACTGCAGCCAAAAGGAGAAGTTTGTTGCTCCTGAAGGCCAAGGGTAAGTGAAATAATTGTTTTTAAAATCTCTATGCCCTGCAATAAATCATCTTTTCAACAACCAAATCTGAGCTGCATTTTCTGAAACACACAGCTGAACAGTAGAGTCATTTATAACGGCACAGAATCAAGCACAAAGATCCCATTATAAAGCATGATACACATTCCTCAGTTTTCTGTTAAGTTCATTGTTTCTAGAAGTTAATTTACAGTAGCAACTGTAGTTAAAAAAACCCCAAATCTATAAGATAAATTATGTTTGTACAACATTTATGTTATTTTTTTGCGCTGCAGCTCGATTGAAACAAGAACTACGTAACTAAAGAAAAATAAATCTAACCACAAACGCTTCATTTCTGTCTAAAATGTCTACAAGTAGCCAGGCTTGCTCAATGGTCTCATGGAATAATTCAGCATCCCAACTTCCAAAAAACCTAACTGGTTAGGTGCATGAAGTAGAACAAATAATACCTTAAAATGAGAAGGCACTCTTCTGTAAGCTGCTCTGCTCCTCCAGCATTGAAACAAAGATCCACAAACCAACAAGAAGCCAAACACATTTTGCATTCCCTGGGGAGTAATCCAGCTTCAGCACAAAAAACCTTTGTACTTCACAGAATCACAGAACATTAGGGATTGGAAGGAACCTTGAAAGATCATCTAGTCCAATCCCCCTGCCACAGCAGGA
>JAOXOE010000256.1:16589670-16600362 GCA_028565055.1 Phoeniculus purpureus
GTTGAAGTGCCACTGACTGGAAAAGGGGAAACATAACCCCCATTTTCAAAAGTGGCAAAAAAGAAGACCCAGGGAACTACAGGCCAGTCAGTCTCACCTCTGTGCCTGGCAAGTTCATGTGGAGCAGATGCTCCTGAATGCTCAGCTGAGGCAAGCAGATAATAAAGGGGTGATTGGTAACAGTGTAACTGCCAACACGGCTTCACCAACCACAAGTTCTGCGTGACCAATCTGTTGGCCTTTTACAATGAGGTCACAGCCTTGGTGGACTAAGGCACAGCAACAGGCATCATCTACCTGCACCTATATGAAGCGATCTCTAAACTGGAAGGATATGGATTTGATGGGTGGACTACTCAATGGATAAGGAGCTGGCTGAATGGTTGCACCCAGAGAGTTGTGATCAATGGCTCAGTGTCCAAATGGAGAGGTGTGATGAGGGGTGATCCTCAAGGGTTGGGACTGGGACCAGTGCTATTTAATATAGCGACATGGACAGTGGAATTGAATGCACCCTCAGTCAGTTTGCTGACAACGCCAAACTGTGTGGTGAAGTCAATACAGTGGACAAAGGCTTTGTCACTTAATGTTTTCTGCTGGATTTAAGATGGTAAAAATACATGTGAAGAGACTGAATAGCTCGATGGAGCTAGTTAAAACTCAATAAATTATCCACTTCTGTGAAAAACATTTCTTGCAGAATTGTCCTAGAAGTGTGTGTAGTACAGTTTAGGTATTGTTATTACTGTCTTTTCTTTTCTCTTGGCAAAAAAAATAGCACAATGAAGGTATGGCTCCAGCCTGTGATATTTGGATTTGCTTGTCAGAAAAGCTGTGTCAAATTTGATGTACAGTTATGTAATTATCTTCTTTCTTTCTTTAGGATGATGTCCTAGGAGATAGCTTTTTATTTGTAATCATACTGAATATATTGGATACATAGTTTATGAATTGTTTCATTAATGTATCCTTGGATAGTTTAGTTTATATCATGGACAACAATATTTCAATATTTACAGGCTGCTCAATTACCTTGTTGTTTTGCTATTTTATTTGTGATTAAAAGCAATGTTAAAAAGCTACTCTTTTTGTGGGTATGCCTTTTGAGTGACATTTCATGTCCTGAGACAATATTTATCAGAAGCCAAATGGAGGACTATTGATAATGATCTAGGAGTTCTTCATTCAATTTTAGTTCATCAGTCATTCCTTGGTGTAGTTCCAATGTTTGTTAAAACTTGTCCTTTCTCAGATATTCTTTGTGCACTTAGGTATGCGTATTTATAAAAGAATACATATAAGCATGCACATAAATACACGTGTGTGCATGTATGTGTGTACTGCTCTTTTGGAGCCAAACCTAACTCAATTTTTAATAGAAATTTTCCCTTGCAGGAACTTTATTCCTACTTTACCTATAGAAATATAAAGGGACAAGTGGAAATCCAGAATAAGGTGCTAATATTTGAATTCCACTTGTAAAAAGGTTACTGAAAAGCATAAGTCATAATTGCCTATATTTATTTTTTTAATGGATGAATAAAGGCTCTAAAGTAACAACAATTTCTCCCAAGGTGGAATCATTCTGGATTAATAAAATTTCTTCTGCAATGACTGGCAGGGGTTTTAAATGAACAGAACTTCCATGATTTTGGTTTGCCATTTTACTGCTGTTTTTAAAACAACATTATGTTTATCATGGCACTGTTAGAGTGCATAAGAGCTGTTCTTGGCATTAACCATCTGCTTGCTTTTTCAAACCAGGTATTAAAGTGAAATTTAGAACCCAGAAACCTGATGGCTTGATTTTTTTCTCTGCATCACCTGGGAATCAAGAGGAATATGTTGCACTTCAACTGAGGAATGGACGTCCTTACTTTCTTTTTGATCCACAGGTACAACAAAAGACAAGATTCTATTAAAAATATTTCCATTATTTCTTTCAGTACTTCTGTAGATACATTCCTTTCTGTTGGGTTTTTTGGGGTGGTTTTGTTTTGTCTTGCTTCTTGGGATTTTTTTGTTACTGATAGAAGTTAACTGACTCTTCCAAAACCCTTAGGGAACTGGAGACTCTGAGGAGAAAACGTGGAAACACTAAATATTTACTCGTGTTCTGTTACGGTTCCATAACTAATGACTATTTTTGCATTTTTATGAGTTGGGTTCTCTGTTCTCACCACACAATGTTACAGCTTCAGGTAGCAAGATTTCAAAGGTGGGCAGAATTAGGTTGTGGATTAGCAAGTAAAAGTTATGTATATTTCAGTCAGTTCTTTTTAAATATCTCCTCTTGAGAGTTTTCCTTTTCCTGCTAAAGACAGCATGTTGCCATTAATGTGATGAAAGTAGTCTCTCACTTCTAACCATAACAAAGACATAAATAATGAGGGGAATTATCAAATTCTACTGAATTAGAGATAAAGCCACATTCCTTGCATTTGTGTTTGGGTACTTTGCCTGTGCACCCCAAAATTTGGCCTCCTCATAGAATGAATAAAGCATCATGAACTCATTTATGTTTTGTAATTATGAAAGAAACTGTAAGTAGTTCTTGGATTTTCTACTTAGGTTAGCAGAATGTGATATCATATGTATCTATAATTTGGTATCTTCATAACGTTTCCACTCTCTCAACCTTGCCAAAAGACTTGCCTGCTATATATGGTTTAGCAGTGGTTGTGCTACAATTAGGGTAATGCTTGGACTTGATGATCTTTTCCAACCTAAATAATTCTGATTCTGTATCATTCAGTTCTTTTGTCACACCTTGGTATCTAATTATGTGATTGGGATTGTGTCTACTGCTCTGGGAGGCTGCACAGAAGTGCTCAGTGGTATAAGATAGTGAGGAATTAGAGCTTTGATGATCCACTGTTAACATTTGCTTCCTGAGCTCTGCCATGGTCCAGGCACTGGTGCTCCCTGAACCTACAGAGCTGTTGTGCAGCGGTGAAGCTTCTCTTCATCCTTGGACAATCTATAGAGGATGCACGGTACTACACAGAGGATAGTTTGTGCGTGATCCCTGTGCTAGAATACATTAAATCTTTTTCTGACACAAAAATAGACATTTCTGTTATTTCCAGTGCATTTGCACACAGCCATTATCTTATTTTTCCTGTTGCAAACTGAATCACAGTGTACTTCAATTTTTGGGACCATGATTGATACTGTCTTCATCCATGTTTTAATAGGTTCTCTTTTACATGCTAGCTCTCTTTTACATGCATAACTTCACTTAACTGAAAAGGAATTTCTGTCTCTGCAAACTCTAAGAGTTCAAGGTTTTTTGGTTGTTTGTTTTACTATGACCGAATATGTTTCAACTAGCATTTAAGTGCGTCAGATGGTGTTCCTAGCCTTCCTTGCAGATTTGCAACTTCTGAAGTAGCCTTATGTCAGCTATGTTGGACTCATTCTCCAGAGAAGTTCTATCTGTTCAGACTCTCAGGGCTCAGAGGGAGGTGAGGAAACGAGATAGGTAGAAAAGTGTCTGCTTTGGGGTGTTTTTTTCTCTTCCCCCCACCCCTTTCCCCCTGGTTTTTAATTGTAAAAAATTGATGTCTTGTCCATAGTCAGTCCCTAGATCTTCTTAGTTTAGTTTGAAGTTACTTTCTTGAATTGTAAAAAATGTACTTATTTACTACTTATTTACTTGTTTATGAATGTATCGTTGTCTACTTTTCCCTTTTATTTGAAACAGAAAACTCTGTCCTGTGCTGATTTTTAGAATAATTACTCCATATTTCTTTCTCTTTGTGAAAAGTTTAAAATGACCTATTATTGCTGGTTCAGGGACTATTTATAGAAAAAAGATTATCATTCAAGGAATTCAGAAATAGTGTAGGTCTTAACATTTTATCTTTAAAAAAAAATGCTTTCTGTTTTCTCATTGATAATGTGGAGAAGGCTCCTGTGTGGAAGTAGGGTACTGGGGCTCTCATCAAAGTATTTCTTGTAGCATCCTTTTAAAAAAACTTACTTGTGAAAACTCAGTTATCAAAATGTTTCAGTCTTCTGTAACTGTAATACACTGTGCTGTCTTAATGTCTTCACCTTTGTTTCTATGTGTTTAACATAGTTTCTTTCTTCTTTGTTACTTGTATCCTATGTTCCGTAGCAGCAATTTTTTTTCTTCACTTGTGCATCACAGTTTGCATTAGTTAACATTTATTGACACAGTGTTCTTTCTTTTCCAGGTTACATGTAATGTTTTTCTCTAATTATGGTCTTAGCATGTATAAGAAGCACTTATGGCCCTACCTCTGTGCTCTTCTCTTAGAAATGACAAAAATTCTTTTTGATGACAATTGTGTCTCTGCAGCTTTTATCCAGAGCAGCATGGTGTAATATTCTGGGCTCCCTTCCAGCTGTGCCCTGTCACAGGTTAATTATTTGTACCCCTAGTCCCTTTCAGGATTCTTGTATGTATCTTTGCTCATGATCAGCAGCATGTTTTCTCTTTGTTGTATGTGCTTTGGGGATAGTGCTGTCTCCTTCTTAGTGGGGAGTCTTCAGCAGCTTAACCTCTTCCTTCTCTTAGTGTTAATTTCAAATCCTTTTCTTCCTGCCCATTCACACTGCTCTCAACTTTACACACACACCAGCATTCAGCTGACTGTTGTCTGATGATGTCTTTTGTCTTCCTTTTGTGTTGTCTAGCTGCTCATTTTCCATCTTTAATGTTTTACTGTCATTCTTTGCAGGTTTCTATTCATGATCCAGGAAGCCTGAGGTTTTTTATTAACAGATAGATGTCTTCCTCAGTCTTGTCTGCATAATCAAATAGTTTTATACACCTATTTCCAAACTCAGTGTGCTTGCAAACCTTCAGCTGCCTGTGGAGCTTCTTTTCATCATAATGCCTTTAACTCCACTCCTGAACTACACAATCAACTCTAGCTAAATTTATAGTTATCTTTCAGTGGCTACAGGTCATTTGTTCTATCTTTTTCCCAGGGAAGCACTGAATATTTTATACAAAGTGATATCACTAACAGTGGAAATTTAAGACCAATCTGGAAGCACCATTTTCCTTAATGATTAGGACAGTCTTCTGGTGATAGAGTATTGGGTGTCTTGTCACAATATGGAGGGAATTGAACTGAGATAACTCAATAACTCTATTTTAGAAGATGATCCATTTACTAAACTTCACAGAAATGAAGGAGAAGCACTCGATACTTTTCTTGTTGCCTGTGATGTGTGCAGTGGCCAAAGTTGTAAGCACAGTGTGAGTAACAGTATGAACTGTTACTCCCCGAAAAAGGAAGATGGATAATACCTAGTTATGAGTCCTGACTGTACCTTTGCTGCTTGATATTGGAAAAACTTCAGTGCTTGTTCACCTTTTTCATTGTAGGAGTTTTGTCATTGACAGATCTTGTCTGGGAGAAGTGTTGTTCTATTTTCCTCGGTACCTAGACAGTATCCTTGAGGATCCCTATTTGTAATATTTCTACATGTGTGTAATCATCAGCAGGAAAAGCCTCAGAGATACATATTTACTTGGTTATTACTGAGAGCTACTAAGAATTAAATCTTATTGTATGACTCAGCAAACTAATCCAGATTTGATTTCCTATGTGTGATTTCCAAAACACATAACAAGCCTTTTCACAACAGGGTGTTTGAATATGATCACAGTCACTTGAGTACCTCTGGATAAAACAGAGACCCTCCAGTGTGGAGCAAGCTGAAACCACTACACTGTGTCTTTTCTTCTTTTTTCTTTCTTCCCCAAAATTAAGCGCAGGTTAGCACATACGGTTGTGTGGTCCCAGATTGAACTGGTTATGAGTAGATGTGGTTTCTGATAGATAAAACTGTTAATGCTCCAGACTGTTTCCAAACATAATATGAAGAACCACTTATTCAGGCACCTGATCTTTAGAATGCAGCATCGTTTGTAACAATTTTAACGCTAACTAAGTACACTTTGATGAGACAGCATTTAATAAAATGCTCATTAATTTCATCATTAGCAAGGGTATGCTAAGAAGTAAGCCAGTTTCTTATGTCACGCCCAATTAGCATCCCATGCTAGTAATCCCATTAGTATTGTTGAATTCACTAATGGAAAAACTAATGGGCATGCTACCAGGGCACATTAATTGGGCATGACACCCGTTCTGGTTTTAATTATTAAACTACGATAATGAAATGTGTGTTTGTAAAATATTAAAGTGTTGAAATAGGAAAGAAGACAATAAAAAATAGTATATGAAAAAGTGCACGTTGGTATGTAAGGATACACAGCTTTGTATTGTTACCATGGAACAGAGGATTGATATACAAACTGTCTCAATACCACCTTGTTGGCTGGATGAAGTAGAACACACACTGTAAATATTTACAGGAAACTATTTTTTCTGGAATCATGTACATATGTACACATCCTATATATTTTCATACACAGAACTCGCAGCAACAGTGCACTGAAAAGTGTACACTATGTTTGTAAATCTTTACACTAGCAAGCAACTTCCAGTTGATGGACATCACTAAAGGCAGGATACTAATTTTTAACAAGACCTTTTAAGTATTTGTTACAATAGTTGGAGGTTTTTATCAACAGCTTTTCTTCATGTGCATGAGTCTAAAGTACTTGAACCATAAGGTGTTCTGGAAGATCTGGAAAAAACCAATAATTTGGAGTTTTCTGGTTTGCTACTGTGAAGGAACAGGCTAGATCCCCAAATTGTTCTACATAGAACAGTTCCGTTCTGTAAAGAATAACAGAATAACTTTGTGTTTCCAGATGGTTCAAATATGGTGGAAGGTCCTGAGACAGTACTATGGAACTTGTTGGGAAGTTAGAAGACTGTTTGGATCTAAATCTCAGGAAAATTATTGAAATACATAAATTTCATTCTAATTGCATCATGATTATGGTGAATTTTGATTGGTTGTTTACAGTCTTGAGATTTGGGCACCAGCATCTGCTACATTCCTCAATTGTTCAACAATTCAATTTTTAACTCTGAATCTCTTGATATGATCTTTTCCTTCCATAAATTGAAGTGTCTTTGGTACAAGGTTAATAGGGACAGAACAATCACCTACAAATATATCCTTTTTTGGGTCCCTTCCTTGTAGATAGGTGCCGTAGTCAACAATCCTGATCTGCAGTTGTTTTTGTGGATGGCACGTTGAATCATGGTCATGAAACTTCATGCCTACAGCAATCCCTTAAGTAGTTAAATACAGGCTTCATTAAAAAAATAAAAAATCAGAGCGACATGACCCTCAGTAATTTGTGGCTCATCCTTGTTTTTTTCAGGAAACTATACAGGCTTTTCTATTTTTAATAGAAACTGAACTGGATCCTTGATCCCTCATTCATTATTTGAGAAGGTTAATTTAGTGGGGAAATCAATCCCAAACATAATTCAGTATTCTGAAATAAGTTAAACAGAGGACTTTTGTCTTTATTTTAGATGTTATATGTACATATTCAGTAAGGTGTAGTTCTAAATCTTACCTTTATAATGTTCTGAATCACATTCTCCTGTTAATAAAAAGGGGTCTGCAGTAGCAGTCACTCCAACTAATGATGGTGGGAGAGAATACAATGATAACAGTTGGCATCAAATAATTGCTACTAGGATTCAAGCACTGGGAAACATCACAGTGGATGGGCAGTACACAGGTAATCAATCCAGTTCCATTTTCCTTTATTATTTTGATATTACTCAGTGTGTTGCTCACTTGCTTAGTTTTCCACTGACTGTTTTCACGCATACAGCAAAAAAATTCACTCAGTTTTCTGACAAATCACTGCTGTTTTACCTGTGAATTTGAGCACTCTGTTGCCTCTGAATCTTTGGTGATTTAATACTAAGTGTGCAAGGAGGCGTTCTTCTACGTGTGACTCTGTCATTGCGTTAATAATTTTTTATTAAAAAGTTGTAAATATTTCTTCTTTTCTTAAATGTCAGTGTTCTGTTACTGAGTTGAAAAATATCTTGAAAGCATTGAACAAAGGAATAATAAACAATTTTGTTCAGGTTTCTCCATAGCAACTAGTGGCAGTACCATTATTGGAGACAACACAGGAGTTTTTGTGGGAGGACTTCCGCAGGGTTACACTGTTGTAAGAAAGGATACAGGTGAGTATGACTGTGGGCTGTGCAATATGACAAATCCCATAGAGTAGCAGTGAGTTAACTGTCTTCACAGTACCGTAGGCTGTATTCACATGTCACACACACGAGGAAAGTGCTTAATTTGCATAATTATTTAATAATTGCTTAAATCGGAAATAAGTCTGTACTGTTCCTCAAATTTTATCTTCCAGGGTAGATTGAAACATCTACACAGCAGATTTCATCAGCTGTAAAGCAGTATATGAGATCTGTGTATGTTTTGATGAGTTTTATACATGGAACTGGTATGCCCATGTAACATATGGCTATGTTTTGCATTGTAGATTCCCACATTCATTTCTAAAGTACACATACACATGGTTCTTATTGGCTTAAATGTAAGGTTATACATCCTACCTGGATGCAGGGATATGTGCTGGCCTGTTCTGGTGTGTTTGGATTCTTCAGGGATTGTTGCGTTGCACTCAGTTCAGTATATCTGTACTCTACAGCTGTATTTATTGTAGCTGGCTTGCAGAAGAATCAATAAACATATGTCTTCATATATAAATGTGATATATTCTACCAGCAGATAATAGAGAGGTGGCTGCATACAAAAACCAGAACAGTCAGCTGTTGTCAGGGGATTCATATCCAGGCTTTTGTTGTTTTCATATTAACCTGAAAGCCAAATTGTTTGTGTTCCCACTATGCATAAGGATGTGAAATCTAGCTGATGGCTTGATGTGAGGTACACTAGTGTACAACTTCCTCCATCTTCCTGTGTATCCCTTTTCTAAAATGAGAAATATGTGTATGTGTTCTTCTAAAACCTTGGTGCATAAAACAGTCCAGGATGCTTCCCTCAGAAACCTCAGATATGTAATCAAAATTAATTTGATTCTAAATATTATTCAAGAGAATAAAATCGGAGAAGAAAAAAGTCTATACAATCTGCTTTATACTTTTTCCCTCTGAAGAAAAAGAGACATCAGCTCTGAATCACTATTATATTTTTCCAAACAAGAAAAGATCTTCCCAAAGCAGCTTTTAAATGTGTCTTCATCTGCCTAGCTTTTGCAACACTTGTTTCTTCCCACTCAGCCTATGTATGTCTTCCTTCACAGTTTTGTTTCAAGAGGATCAATGTGAAAACTTCCCTTGAAATCTTAATGGAGTAGACTTACATTGTTGATTTGAAAGTACCTGTAAAGAACTAGTATTTTCCAGCTGCGTATGAGTGGCTGCTGTCTTCAGTGATTACACACATTCAGAAACGCGGATTTAGCTTGCAATAGAGTGACCATTGATAAAGATACGGGTTAATCCCTGTGGTTTAATCGCAGGTGAACAGTTTTTAAAAAATTTACCTTTCTTTCAGGAATGAAGAAGATAGTCCAGAAAGGATTTGTGGGGTGTCTCAGTGACATATCTTTGAAAAAAATGCATACTCCCTATGAAAACTGGGAGTCTGTGAACTGGCAGGATGCTGAAGAGCAACATAATGTCTACCACACTTGGGAAGGATGCCCCATCGTCCTCTCAGAAGGAGCACATTTCCTTGGCAAAGGTAGTTTGCTCTATTATTTTACTGCCAAGTATGCTCTTGATGTATAAAAGGTGATCAAATCAAAAGTATTGCAGTGATCTGCTTTTCAAATAGTTTAATTTATATAGGATTATTTTTGAATAGTTTAAAATTTGGTTTCTGGGTTTACAGAAGGCTGCTGCGTGAAAGAGGGATCGCATGCACCGACAGGTGCTGCTGGTCTAGCTGTATGCAGGTTTGATACGCTTGTAGAAGGTGAAGCGTCACTTTTGAAGAGACACAGATGCCTGTAAAATATTAAAAACTTTCCAAGCAGCAAAATTTAACATTTTGCATTTTAGTTTCTTTCTGTATATTATAGGATAACTGCCCTTTACAAAGCAGTGGTGTTGAAAACTTGAAACACCTGAGTTCTTCACATCAAAGTAAAAAGTAGGACCTTTTGTTATTTGGTGTATCTGTGTGTTTGATTTAACTTATGCACACACTCACTTTCTTTCAAGGGTTCCTGGAATTGGATTCGGGTATTTTCAGTGGTGGACTGGAATTTGAGATTTCATTCAAATTTAGAACAGATCAACTGAATGGATTGCTTTTGTTTGTTTACAATAAAGAAGGCCCAGATTATCTTCTGGTAAGTCAGGAAATACAAAAAACTATATTCAGACGTGTCCTGTGAGTTTTGTCAACTAAGGTATTTATTTTTTCCTGATATCAAGCCCCAGACTGCTGAGGCCTCACAGGAAGTCGAGACAAGAGAGAAGTTTGCCCTGGTTGATGAGGACTGTTAGGGATAAGTTGAGCAAACTGGATGGACATAAATCCATGGTCCCAGATGGGATGCACCCGCGAGTGCTGAGGGAGATGGCTGAAGTCATAACTAGGCTACTCTCCATCATCTTTATTAAGTCATGGGAATCAGGAGAGGTGTCTAGGAACTGGAGAATAGCAAATGTCACTCCAATCTTCAAAAAGTGTAAGAAGGAGGACCCAGGTAACTATAGACCGGTCAGCCTCACCTCCATCCCAGGAAAGGTGATGGAACAGTTTGTC
>JAOXOE010000256.1:16611730-16659230 GCA_028565055.1 Phoeniculus purpureus
CCCATTCCCTGATTTGGGGGAAAATGCTTTTTTTGGTTGATTTTGCTTAGCTGTATGTGATTTTTTTTTTTTTTCTTCTTTGTTGTTACATCCAGGTCACCTAAATGAAGTCTGTGAGTCCCATAAGATACTATTTGACCTGGTGTATGAAAGCACTTTATATACTTGCCTAAATTTGTTCATATGAAGTTGACTCCAGTGGGAGCTAGCATGCGTTTACATTAATCAGAGGCTTTGGTTAGTACTATTGGTATGTAAGGCGGGGTTATTATGGAATTGATTTTAGCTGTGGAAGCTGCAGGAACCATTATATAGGAGATATTTCTGGAGTCCAGGTCCTTTTAGCCACAGAAGGCAGATGTTTTTAGGAGGAAACTCTGCACTCTTCCTGCGACATAGACAATTTCAGACCTCTCTTCTAGGACTCTGCGGATCTGGCTTTCTGCTCTCTATTAACAGTCTGCCTTTGCTGGCTGCTGCAAATTTGTCTGGGAAGAGAGCATATTACAGAAAATAATTTGGGTTACATTATGTGTTGACTAAATGGGGCAAGAGTACAAAATCTTATTTTCATTATAACTAACTGTAACCAATAGATTTCTTTATATACTCTCTAAAATTAAGTATAGACTTAATTCTGAATGTGCCGATGATGTGAAGTTCAAAGCTGGTGCTTTGATTTTCTCTGCTATGGGCAATATGATCATCTCAGAAAGTGCCTTACCCCTCAGGCAGTGTGTAATTGCTCCTTTGCTGAAGCCCAGGCATGTGTTTTGTGCTGTTTGTCTGCCATAATGTATGTATATGTTTTCAAGAGCAAGCCTGCACATATTTTATTTTCTTCAGCTTGAAATCTCTTGACTATTTGTGAGTAATGTGCTTGCAATACCAAAATTACATGGACTTTCAATTCACACTGTGATTTCCTTCATGAACTGGCTGATTTGAATGCTCTTTATTTGTGCTGTAATATAATACAAGTTATATTAGTAGAAATTAAAGACACTATTAGAAGCAGATGGATTAGATAGGTAACTCACAGCTGATGGGCAGAACAACATCTTGTTCAATTTTTTTATCGTTGTGCTACAACAGTGTGTCAGGGTTATGGGAACATCTACAGCAGACTGGACAAGTGGGATGTTATCTGCCTGCAGCTTTGAGGAAGCAGAAGTCGACATTTGTTATATTAAATGGAACTAGTGAATGCATTCCTGTTCTTTAGTCTGTTATTGCAGATAGCTATTGTGTACTGCACATTAAAATGACCATAAGAACTTAAGAGTGGTTGTACTCAACCACTGGCCTCTCTGACAATGTCAGATTGTAGATGCTTAGGAAGAAAGTATAAAGATATGTGCTAAGTATAGAGTGAGTCTTGCTAATGGTAGTTCAGCTAGTAGTTTGTGGAATTCCTGAGCTGAAAGTTGCATCTGGACCGTTATGTTCAATAGTCCCTGTGGCAGTCCAGAGGAGGGACCTTGACAGACTGCATAGATGGGCTGAGGATAATTGTCTGGGTTTCAATAGAGCCAAGTGTTGGGTCCTGCATTTTGGTCACAACAACCCCACGCAACGCTACAGTCTTGGGACAGTGTGGTTGGAAAGCAGTCTGGCAGAAAAGGACCAGGGGGTTCTAATTGGCAGGAAGCTGAGTAAGAGCCAGCAGTGTGCCCAGGTGGCCAAGAAGGCCAATGGCATCCCGGCCTGTATTAGAAACTGTGTGTCCAGCAGGAGTAGGGAGGTGATTGTCCCCCTGTACTCAGCACTGGTGAGACCAAACCTTGAATACTGTGTCCAGTTTTGGGCACCTCAGTACAAGGGAAATATCGAGATGCTCAAGCGAGTACAGAGAAGGGCAACGAAACTGGTGAAAGGCCTGGAGAATAAATCTTATGAGGGGAGATTGAGAGAGCTGGGGCTATTTAGTTTAAGGAAGAGGAGGGTTAGGGCAGACCTTATTGCTCTCTACAACTATCTGAAAGGACAATGTAGAGATGTTAGTGCTGGTCTCTTCTCACACACATAGTTAGTGACAGAACCAAAGCAAATGGTTTCAAGCTTCAACAGGGTAGGTTTACATTAGACATCAGGAAAAAATTCTTCACAGAGAGTGGTCAGATGCTGGAATGGGCTGCCCAGGGTGGTGGTTGAGTCCTCATCCCTGGATGAGTTTAAAAGACTCTTAGATGTGATGTTGAGGGATATGATTTAGGGGTGAACTTGTAGAGTAGGGTTTATGGTTTGACTTGATGATCCCGAGGATCTTTTCCAATCTGAATGATTCTGTGAATAGTCCGTAGTAGAATTGTCTTTCTTTTTTACAATACATTTATGCTTTCGGATTCTGCAGCCTTCTGTGGTAGTAAGCTTTCCAGTTCAGTTTTGTGTGTGGAAGGAGTGCTCTCTTTTGATATTTACAACTGCTGACCAGCAGTTTAGTTATGTATTTTCCAATTTGGGCTATTGTATGAAATATGTAATTGGTGTCCTCATGGTGAGGCCAGAGCTCAGACAAGTAGAAAGTTAAATAATTGATCTTGAAATGATTTTACCTTCAGCCTATTGATTTCAGTGAAGCTTACACCGCTGGGCTAGTCTGTGAACATTGAGAAATGTTGTGGTTTATTTTATACTCATACTGTAAATTCTTTTGAGCGAATTTTGTTCAGTTCTGTGGAGTAAGATCCTGAGTCATAACTAGAGCGCAGTAATAAACCTAATAGCATTAGCCATGTCCCAGAAGGCTGTCCTGTGTGTGTCAAATTCAGAACTTGTTGTACCCTTGTGAAGAGGAAAAGCTGAGCTAAATATTAAAGATTAAGTAGATCTTTAAGTGAGCATAATCCCATAATCTCAAATGTCTAGTTCTGGCTCCTAGGTAACCTAAATCCTTCAGAATCTAACCCTTGTAATCTTCAAAATGTCAAATTGTTTTTTCATTCTCATCCAAGAAAGGAATATTCAGCAGATTTAAATCCTTAAAATAAGGTTCTGACTGTTGAACCAGGAGTTTATTGGATAAAGTAGTATGAACATGGTGTTCAGGGTCTGTATTCTAGGAGGAGAGTATAAATTAGAGTGTAAATTTTTGTGATTCAAAGAAACACATAATGCAATTGATACACTCTCTCTACATCTAGTCACATGCAGCAGAGTGATAAAGGAAGTACAGGGTCATCTCATTAAAGAGGATTTTGCTAAAAGCTGAATTGCTTTACTGTACGTTCTAGTGCAATCCACATGCTGACATAAAAAATTGGAATATATAGTAGAGTCCATATTTAAACAAACAAAAAGGGTTTTAGAACACAGTATCATTGCAGTTTGTAAGCAGATTTGCTTCTGCTTGCTGTGATATTATCCAGAGTATTACAAAATCACAGGATTCACTGGCATTGGAAGGGAACTTGTGAGATCATCTAATCCATTCTCCCAACTCAACTAAAGTCAGCTGGAGCCGGTTTCCTGGAACACAGATGGGGATATTGCTCTGTGGAGAAGTGTCCCATAGTAGAAACATGGTTTCTTCTCTTCATGTGGAATTTCAGATATTTCAGTTTGTGCTCACTGTCTATTTCCTGACACTGAGTACTTCTGAGAAGAATCTGGCGGCTGCTACTTCTTTGTTCCCTCCCATCAGTTATTTATCCATGTTGATGGATCACACTGAGTTTTCTCTTGTCTGAGCTGATCAGTCTTAGGTCTGTCAGCCTCTCCTCATTAGAGATATGCTCTAGTCTCTTTATCATCTTAGTGGCCTTTTGTATCACTCACAAACTTGCTGACGGAGCACTCTTCTCCCATCAGTGAGGTCATTAAAGAAGTTGTTGAACAGTATTGTTCCTAGTACCAACCTCAGGGTACACCACAGCCTTGCATCTAACCAGATTTTGTGCCACTGATTGGAATCCTCTGGCACTTCTCAACAACCATTTAAATTTTACCAGCTCCCAGTTATGGGAAGGGAAGAGCACTAGTGAAACTCACAAATAATATTGAAATAAAATATTCTACAAAAGAACTCCCAAACATTTAATATTCCTCTTGCAGATTTCTCTTTCAATTTTGTATGGTTTTTACAACTTATTCTGACAGTGTCCTTGCTCAAAGAGTCAAGTGCTGAAGTAGTGACTGCATGCATGACAATGAGAAAATAGGTGTTGATAGTTTCTCCTCTGAAGGACCATGGTTACCATTCCCTTCTTTCCTTGACATGTTTGTAATTACTTATCACCTTTTATGCAAACCAATTAATGCAAATATTTGTAGAGCCAGAGCACTAGGAGGACTCTGAAACCTCTACTCCCAGTTGGAATAAATTTCTAATGTTCTAAAACTTTTCATGTAGATACAAAAAGTCACAACAGACTAACGAGGTTTCATTTATCCAGCTTATATTTAGTTGCAACTAAAGTTTGGCAGAATGTTTAAAGTAATAAAAGCTAAAAGTTTGTATTGAAAATAGAGTTATCAGTAACTGCTTCATCAGGTGCTTGAGCCATGCTTAAATACAACAGTAGTTGTCACTTTCAGGTAAATTATCAATATTTTGTGGACATAACCCTTGTTTGAAGGTACAGATAGATTACAGAAGTCATCTAAGTATTGCCCTTAGCCAGAAGAATGATGATATGAGCTTCACAATGCCACGCTACAGAGAAGTGGAAGGCTGTGTGCATCCTTCGTACATAACGGTGTATCTTGTACTGAGATAATTAGGGCTGTGATGATCATTTCTGGACTGTTTTGTCCCTGTGGGTGCCTTAGGGAGATTCATTTGCTCCTTCTCTGGAGATGTTTAAAACCTGCCTGGATATGTTCCTGTGCGTCTTGATCTAGGTGATCCTGCTCTGGCAGGGGGATTGGACTAGATGATCTTTCAAGGTCTCTTCCAGTCCCTAATGTTCTGTGATTCTGTGTAATTCTGTGATCTCCCTTGCCAATGTGTAAACAAGTCTTTCTTGGTGGAAGAAGCTGAAGGCTTTTACCAGAAACTGTGCCTCAGCCCCGGCTCAAGTCCCTGTTTGACTACAGCAGCCAATTCAACATAGGGTGGCCAATAGAACTGTCTGTGCCCATTAGGCTTCTGTGCTAATGACACTAAATCAGAGTGAAAGAATGTTAGTTCATATCTCCTTTCACTTAGCTGCCTTTAGCAGACTAGCAAAATCGGTTTCAATATATGCATTTTAGAATATAAGTGAAATGGATATGTTGCAACATTGAAGTTCTAACTTGATTGTGTTTAGACCTAAATTAGTTTTATTTACAGTCCAATAGCATTGTGTAAATGTATTCATATGAAAAGTAAATTGTCTGATTAAATAAACCTGAACATTTTACCAAAATTGCATCAACTCCTAGCTACATACCAATACTTCTATTAATGAAAAGAATTCAACTTCGTAATGCTTGTGAGGACAGAAAGGATTATTAATGTTTTTTACAGATGTGCTCAAAAAAATCTTGCAAAAAAGTTAATGTTTCTTTCTCTCATTGCAAACTTTCAAAATTAATCATCCTGTAGAAAATGAATGAAAAGTTATCTAGAAGGATAGAGAGTAACATAGTGATAGGTGTTACGGAACCAATACTATCTCCGGGTAATTAAGTCTTGGTGCAAAATGGGACTGTCAGGCTAAGGTTATCTGCAAACTGAAGCAACCTGTCAATGTAACAGGCTTCCTTGGACTTCTGCAACTTCAACTGCGTTTTCATGGCCAGCGCAGCTTGTGTATGGCTAGTTGCAAAGCTTTTATTTTGGGGAATAAATGGTCTTCCCAGTCACAGAATCCTGTAACTAAAGATAATACTTTCTTAATCTTAAAAGCCAAAGAGTTGGAACAGGTGCCACCTTGTTCCATAATTGTTTAAAATGCTATGACTCTTACTTATGGTAAAAGATGCTTTAAAATGCAGATGTATGCAACAGATTGATGTGCACAGGCTTTCAGTCCAAAAGTGCATATGTAGAAGATGCATGTACTCCAACAGTTTTTTGCTACAATCTGTCAAAAACGCAAAGTCTGTTGAGGACCTCGTTTTCTGGTCAGTGGACTGTGATTAAGCGTACTGTGGCCATGATGTATCTTGACACACAAGTGGGTTTGTTAGACAGATGCTGTACAACCTCAGGCACTCAAGTTGGCTGAATAGTCTGTAGGTTTGGGGAGGGGTTTTGTTTTGGGTTGTTATTAGGGCTTGAACAAGATTTAAGGTAAATCTATAAGGTCAAGTGTTTCAATTTTAATACATGTATTTCAAAAAAGATGCTTATGAAGTAGAGTGTTAGGGAGGAAAGAATGAAAAAAAAATCTGACAAGGATATGTCCCTTTGACAAAAAGTACATTCAGCTTGAGAAACATGGAATTTTTGTGGGTAACTTCTGTGGTTGACTTCAAGAATATTAATATTCAGTAGCAGAGATCATTTTTCAGGCTGCATGTGAAAGTAGTGCCTGGTTATAATGAAAATTAGCTAAATTTACCTGTAAATAAATAATTGAACTAATCTTGCAAAATTATCCTCTTTATGTGTTTTAGCTGGGTACATTTTGTTGTGGAAGTGTGGAAAAGAACTTTAGTGTTGTATTACGTCTGTGTAGATTAAATAGCTACTTCTATGTGATTTACATGTGTGGCATGTGGATCTAAGGAAGGCTCCTTCAGTAAATGTATTTTAAAGAGCTCACCTCAATTTATATTTGTTTAAACAATTCATTATGCAGAGGAAAACTCTCTAAAGTTACCATAAGCAAGTGTCTCTTTTCATCTCTGAAGATCTGGTGGTGTTTTGAAGCAGCTTTCTGAAAAAGCTGCATGACAGATTGGAATAGTGAAGCAGCTGCTTTCATAAAAGTCTTTTAACTGGATGAGGAAATGGCTAAAATACCATAATTGCATTTGAATCTGTTTCCCAGTGTTTATGAACAGATTATTAGCCCTTAGTGGCAAAACCTCTATTTTTTTGTTTTCCTTGATGATGAGGACTACTCTTTCACTCAAAATCTGCCTGAATACTGTGGGATCTGGCTGAGCTACGTAAAAGTATGAGACCTCCCTTTTAGATGTACTGAACAAAAGAAATGTCTGTGTTACAGAGAAATGAAAGGAAGAAGCTGGATATTTAATCTTCTTATATACTGTGAGCTTTAGAATGATGAATGGAGTGGATATAAAGGTGCAACTAAGTCTGACTAGTCCACACAGCCATCTTACCATAAATTTGTTGTTCACCATTTTCTACTGTCCCTGTCAATGTTTTTATCCCTTATCTGCAGGAATGAATCAGGCATTTTCTCTCTGCCACAACTTCAAACCTCAACTTTAAATATTGCAAACAATTAAAGATCATTTAAATAAAACTATAGAAAATTAAATACTAGGTTTGCATATAAAGTGGGCTTAATGTTCTAGGTGTGATTCCAGATCACTCTTTTAGACTGTTAACTTTACATTCATATTTAACAAATGACATTATTCAGTTTCATGGGGTCACTGTGTCAAAATGTCTGTGTTAGAACTTTAATTTATTTCCAAAGGTTCTTTGAGTGGGCAGATAGGAGTGGTGTGTTAGAATGATTTACCGTCTCCGATTCCCCATGTGGATTTTAAGGCTTGGAACATAGTCTAGGATGTATATTTTAAGTCTAGATGGATTCAGCTGCTCTATAGTGCCAGGCCAAATGAATGATACTCATATTCCGAATGTGGGAGGCTAACCCTCTTCTTAAATATTGATGATGCCTCTTATTCTGTCACCTGATCAAAGTGACAATTTATCTACCTCTCTGCTGTTAATATTACCAGAATGTACACAAGTGTGGCCATGGCCAAATTTTGCTGTTAGCATCCTGTCTTGAAAACCTGATGACTCTTATCAGATCAGCCAATATTGAGTATAAACAAGTGATACCAGTCAGAGAGTGTGACAATTGAACAGCTAAGGAAAGTTTTTTTTAAGGTGTAAGACTACTTCATGGAATGATAGGCTGTTGTGGGGGTTTCTTTACAAGATTTATTTTACTGTTCTATAAATTATTGCATGTGTATCAGCGACAATCTTTGCTGTGGGACTGCTGACTTTATACTCTAAGGTAGTCAGGCATTGAGTATAAATTTCACTGACTGACTAAAAGTGCAGACGAAATGAGTAGGTAATGAGAGCAGAGCAGCCAGTTCTTTAATTGAATTAAAAGCCGGGTGACACCAATGCAGACACCTGTCCAATTACAGACAGGGCAAGGTGTTTACCATTGCTGTACAAGCGATTTGAAGATGACAGAAATCTTTCCGCCCACAGATTAACATAATGAAGGAGAACAGATTACAGTGGATGCTGGCCAAACAGATAGGTTGGCAGCTGAGAAAAAAGTAGTTTGCTGAAGTATGTAAATAAAATCTGTACACTTTCTATTGCCTATGCATGCAGCACATCTGTTTCTTTGTTCAAAGAAAACAGTGCAAGAGTACACATGAAGTGAAAACATTAATTTGGTCTTAATTTGTTCATTTTTTAAAGTTGCCATCTTTGACAATATTTTTTTAAACGTAGAACTCCTGTTGCAAATGGGTTTATTTGTTCATTGCTTTTGGTTTGGTTGGTTTTTTTTAATTCTCATTGCCCTTCAGAAACCTGCTTAGGCAATGCACACTCTGTTGCACTGCAGCTGCTTGATATAAAACCCTCCTGCTTTGTCAAAAGTAAACCAAACAGCCCAACCCAAACCTTCTACAGCTTTGAGCATCTTTCTGGATGTGTTCTACTGCAGCTCTCACTGCCTGAAGCCACTGGTGACCCCACAGAATGTCTTCCATCAGGAAATGTAAGGTGCATTAATTCACTGCTTCATAAGAAAAGAGTGCTACAAGTGCTAAACGCACAAATAAAATGAAATTGCTTCCAAAAGCACAGTGGAGTGAATAGAGAGATGGCATATATAGTATACCGTGCTCCTCTTGACCGAGAACTTGCAAATGTCACAGTTAGAGGATGTGGTTTCTGCAGGTACTTTTTTGATGAAGGTAATTCTGGTAGTGTCTTTTACACTTTGCTGTGTTTAACCCTCTGTGACCTGGAAATAATTGCTTCGTAGCAAGTCTTGTGCTAAAAACATGGTTTTTTGACTGACGAAATGTCAAAATGACTGATTCCAATATTTCTGCTTTACTGGAATATACTGGGATAGGAATGCTTTAAGACATAGTTATTCCTTTTTTCTGCTTTTTGAATGCTCTTAGAAATGTTTGCCTGCCATCACAGGAGGTTTACAGGCACGTTTGCTTGGGCAGTGGCTGACACTGTGGTCTTTTTCTTTCCCTGTCGCATTTGCATTAGATAGTAAGATGGCAGTACAGCTTTTCCACTGTCAAGTGGAGATTTGCAAAATCAAAACTATAAACAGAAAGTGGGTTCTGATCAACTGGTTTTAGTTTAGCTTAACTCAGAAATAAATGTGATTGCTTCTGAATGCCTCTTTTTGTGTATGAGTGAAACTGGACCTCAGAGAATTCAAACAGAAAGATCATTGCAATGCCAGGCTTTGAGGGTTTTTTATTACTTACAAGAAAAGACACAAATATTAGTGAAAATTATTAGTGAAATTAATCTGTTATTTTCCATGGAAACACAGTATAAACATTCACAGACTTTGATTGTCCCACTCTGAAAATAAATATATTTGCACTGTGACTGTTAAGTTCCAGCATCCAATTTACCAGGCTTTTTTGTGAGGAGGTGTCTGATGTGAGGAAAACAAGATATTCTTTTTTAATGAAATCTGAAGTTGTGTTGCATCCTTTGTAGTACGTCAAGGAAGAGTAATAATAAAGGCTAATTTCTTATAACTGCTTGTGTACATGCAATGTTGAAAGGGGTTGCAGTCTTACTGTACTGTGGAATGTTTGGTCAAGAACGATGGTTCTCTGCGTTATTGTCATTTTTGAAGCCGCTTTGCAAAATCCCAGTGTCTGATAGCTCCATACTTTTTAATAAATTTTCTTATTTTTAAGGAATCACCCCACTGAGTTTTATAAAAGATGTGAGATTCAAGGTGGTAACATGGTTTGAAATAAAACTTGGCAAGCCTTGACTTTTGTTTAATTACTACTGCAATTTCATTCCATATTATTTATTTTTGGATCTACTATGAAATGGGAGCTGCTGATGTTTCCGAGAATGACTGTAAACCACATTTTTTCCTGTGTAGCCCTTCTTTATGTTGCAGTTCAAAATATTACGTAACTTCCTGCAATGGTAAGCAGGGATTTGTTGCATTCACTGTGAGAAGGAGCTGATCGACATGTGGGAATCTAGCAGCTCTCTTCACTAACATAAGAAGAACCTGAAAAAGCATATGATTACAGATCTTTATTTCTCATAATGCATTGCTACTGTGTCACTTGTCTTGTGATGCCGTAGTAGTAAAGGAAATATATGGTGTATATGCTGCCACTGAAGTAATAGAACATAAGTGCGATGTTTCACACAAAAGATATATCCAGTTTATCGATTAATAGAGGGAACGATGGAAAAGAAACATTAAAAAAATTTTATCTAGGAGGCAATGAAAATTCTTTAGAGAAACAAAATGAGTAACTGAACAAACTTTGTGAGGTAGGAACTAAGAAAAAACCCCCCTCCTTTATTGTCAGCGTTACATTAAAAACACACCTTAGTCTTGAAGTAGTATCTGTCATAGTGACCATAACTATGTATAACCGCATAATTAGCATTCAGAATGGAATAAAATACCACTTATTCCTAATCTATTTTGCAAAATTTAAGTCATGTTGTAATAGGAATGAAGCCTTAAAATCATTTTTCTTTCCTGGCTTTAACAGCGGAAGCCTGTGATACTGGGAACCTGTAACAGAAAACTTCAGTTTTTTACTTTTCCCGGTGTGTGTGTCTGTAATGCAGACATACGCTGCACATGCATAACACCTTGCTTTCTTCTGTTGCAGGCATATTGACAGGCTTGCATCCCTTCACAAACTATGGTGTAACCCTAACTGCTTGCACTTTGGCTGGCTGTACTGAGAGCTTGCATGCATTGAACATCTCCACTCCACAAGAAGGTAAAGTAATTTCAAAGGTCTTGACTTCCACATTTCAGTCATGAATAATAAAACAGGAGAAGAGCTAAATGCTGCAAAGCCATTTGCTGGAAAACCCCAACCTAATTTGATGACAAAGTGCATTGCCAGACCATAATTGCTCCATTTTTTGGGGGGGTGCGAAAATGAATCAAACTCCATACCCTTTAATGACATGCATCTTTAATAGCTGTAATGCAGATTAATGGGCTTTTTAATTGCTGTTACATTGTTCATGCAAGAGCCTTGTCATTAATATGAAGCATCTGAAAGATTAATGAAAGCTTCCTCATTTTACTATGGCTCAGAAGTAAATCTAGAGACAGTCTGACTAAAAAGAATTGATTGTATGGCACAGTATGAAATTGAGAATCAAGTGGTTGATTTCCATGGTTTCTTTTAACTGCTAAACACCAGCAATAGGCAACAATTATTTCAGTGTGATGAAACCTCCAAATGCCAATTGAGCGAGTTATTAATCACTGTTTGGAATTTCCCTTTTTTTTCCTAAATACTTTTACATGTTGCTGTGCTCAAACTTAAGGCTAGTGAGTGTAAATTAATTGTTTTCTCTGCCTACATTAAGAACTGGAGTAGGAAGAAAGAGAAAATACATCACAGTTGTGACTTTAGAGACAAGGCTGATAAGTAATACACATCAATTACAGGAGCAAATGCTTCCAAAATATCTGTGACGTATCTAACTCCGTTCTCAATTAAACATAAACTCCACATCTCTGGTTCTGTCATCCTAAAGTCATGTCAATCCAGTTTAAAAAATCATTTACTCCAAATTTACACCAGTAGAATAATGAAGTCTTTGACAAGTATTTATAGGACAGCAGTTAATCTTCCATGATGTGGAGCAGTTTTCAAAATTCCCTCCCTCCCACAGTTCTTTTGTTTTATCTTCTCACATAAACTAGGTAGTAATACAGCACCAATAAACCAAATAAGATTTTAGCGTGAGGTTATGTGAATTACACAGGAATTATTATAAGAATGCTGGAGTGCTGAACTGCTGCCAAGGCAGGTAGTCATGCAAGGCAGTGCCTTGATGAGAGCAGTCCTGAAGACTGCAGTCCAACATTGCTAGAACAGCATTTTGATGTGAATGTGGTTCAACTGCCAGCAGCACCAATCAAATCAAAATCCAATTATCACCTCTTGGAGGTTCTAAATAAACTGAGTTTGTCGCTGGCATTATCTGTGGAAAGGATGTAGCTTCTGATAGCCAAATAGTTAACGGACCCCATGATAGAAACATGAAATACAGCATGGTATATTTCTTTTTGGTGCAATATAGCAATAAAACTGAAATTGTTTATGTCTTATTTTCTCATCTTAGTGAATGAAGTGGGAATTCCAACATGTGTTTGAGAAAAACATCCACTCTTTTCAGATTTGCTGTCATATTGGGAAGGTTTAGGCAAGAACAGAATTTTTCTTTCTTTTTTTTTCCCCAAGAGATCAAATAAAGCCACGGGGAACATGTGTTTTATTCTTCTGATGAATTGAACAAAAAGTCAATGCGTGGAGTTCCTATTTTTGGATGCTCTTGTTGCATGTTCTTAGTAACAATAAATTGATGATACAGAAGACAGACACCATATCACACCCTCCAGCTATCCCTGTTTCCCTGTTGAAACATTCATTACGTTATATTGTTTTCACATTGCCAGCCATTGCTAGTTATTGTTTTAAATTGCAAGCACACAGCTTGTAAATTAGAAGATATTCCTCCCAGAATAAGGCCCAAGTTCTGCTTCCCCTGCGATATTCAGTGAGATTGCTTGTGCTTTTAACATATAACTCATTGCAACGGTGAGAGAGCTCAGCTGTTAAATTATTATCCATTGCCAACTTCCAGTATATTATAGACATAAAACCTACACTAAACAAACATTACTAAGTGTAGTGAATTATGAAAAGTCTGAAATAAGTGCTAGTGTCTAAGAGTACAGCATCTGCACATGAATGATCATGTTATGTAGGCCTAGATGGGGGGGTTGGATCTACTCTTGGTAAGTTCACAGATGACACCAAGCTGGGGAGCAGTGTGGATCTGCTGGAGGGGAGGAAGATGCTGCAGAGAGATCTGGGTGGGCTGGGTCAATGGGCAGAGGCTGACGGGATGAGGTTTAACAAGGCCAAGTGCTGAGTCCTGCACTTTGGCCACAATAGCCCCCTGCAGCTGCAGAGTGGCTGGAGAGCGGCCTGGCGGAGAGGGACCTGGCAGTACTGGTTGACAACCGGCTGAACAGGAGCCAGCAGAGTGCTCAGGTGGCACAAAAGGCCAATGGAATCCTGGCCTGGATCAGCAACAGTGTGGCCAGCAGGACTAGGGACGTAGTTCTTCCCCTGCACTGGGCATTGGTGAGGCCTCCCCTCGAGTACTGGGGACAGTTCTAGGCCCCTCACTTCAAGAAGGAGATTGAGGGGCTGGAGCAGTTGCAGAGGGAGCCACAAGGCTGGTGAAGGGACCGAAGGGAAAGTCTGATGAGGAGAGGCTGAGGGAGCTGGGGTTGTTTACCCTGGAGGAGATTGAAAGGGGGACCTTATCACTCTCTACAACTACCTGAAGGAAGGTTGTAGCCAGGTGGGGGTTGGGCTGTTGTCCCAGGCAACTAGTGATAGGATGAGAGGGCAGGGCCTGAAGCTGTGCCAGGGGAGGGTTAGCTTGGATGTTAGGAAGCCCTTCCTCATAGAAAAGGTGATCTGACATTGGAATGGACTGCCCAGGGCTGGTGGTGGAGTCCCCACCCCTGAAGGCATTTAAGAAAATACTGGATGTGACACTTAATGCCCTGGTCTTGGTGATTGTGGTGATGTTAGGTCCTAGGCAGGACTTGATGATCTTAGAGGCCTTTTCCAGCCTCAATAATTCTGTCATTCTGTGAAGACAAAAAAATTTGCATTAAAAAATGAGTTTTCCTAAAATTGTATGCATTTTTCTGTGTTCGCTGCTGTCAGGTAGGAAGGATAAAATTACACAAACATAATTATTCCATAGATATTCTCCTAATAAGCAAAGACTATGCCCTTGTCTTTCATAGAAGTTTCTGTTTGGCTACGAAACCTCACGTGTAATTGGAGACTTTTCAAAACGCTGTTATGAGGGGAGTCTAAAATGTATTCTGAAATTTCAACCTCACTAAAATCTGGTACTGAAATTATTTATTATTTGTAGGTAGAAAATATAACGTAATTATGTTTTTTTTCACTAGCCCCTGAAGATGTGCAGTCACCCACTGCGATATCCTTTCCCACGTTCCTGCTGCTGAGTTGGAGTCCACCCAAAAAACCAAATGGTATTATTACACAATATACTTTATACATGAATGGAGCACCAATTTACTTTGGAAATGGGACTAAATATGTTGTAAAAGGTGAGTTCTGTAGTAGACAGCATGTCAGATGGTTATCTCATAATAGTAATGAATAATTATGTGACTAACTTCTTATTTTATGGAAAAAGCAAAATAATTTTAACATGGGCCAGGTGCACCTTAAACTGAAGGATTCAGTTGTTTAAAGAATCCTTCATTGTTGGGAGTTTCATAAATTAATGTTGCCATGCTTTCAGCTGTGATGTTCTCTTTCACAGGACTTCAGTCATATTTTTGATGATTTTATAACTTTTTGATACCACCTAGTTCTTAAATAGTAACCTGTAAACCATTGAAGACAAGGTATTATCTACACGTTTAATAGTTTTTCCTATTGTCTTCTTTAAACATTCTTAATTAGAGTGACCCTGTGTTGCTTTCCTGAACACTCCATGTTGAATTAATTTGTTAAAAGCATAAACTAATAACCAATAATTCATTTTCTTCTGATAATGGTTATGAAATGCAACAATAACCAGGTTATACCAGTACTCAAACTGTTTCTGGAAGCTAAGTAACTGTTACTTCACAGGACAGTGAAGCATGGAAATTCTACTTCATATTTTAATGTAAGTGGTATAGTTCAGTGAATTATCCAAGTTACTCATTCAGACATTATTTGAACAATTAAAAACAACAAAAAACCCAAGAAAATAATGAGCTTAAAGTATTGTAGCACAGCATAAGCACTTTAATGAACCCATCAGAATTTGTGTATAGTAGTAGGTGCAAGTAAGAATAAGGCATTTCATATCAGACAACTCAGGGGAAAAGGGTACCAAGGCCCTACTTTCTTTTTAAGGTAAGGCCTTAAAATTCAAAACGATTTTCTGCATCTTGAGTTAGTATAAAACATATTTAAAAATTCATATAGTTCAAATTTTTTTGCGTTGCACAAGCCATAAGCTACCGGTGTGGTGGGTCAGTTTTGACACTGAAAAATGAATCCAGTTAGAGAACCTCCTGAAGGCTGTTGATGATCGCTGTAATAAATAGTGCACACTTTAAGTCAAACTTTTTCATTCTGTATTCAAAGGTAATGGATTTTTCGTAACCATAGTAACCTTAGTGTATTTCTGGATAAATACATGAGGTATATACATTCCGGTTTTATTTTTGAATATAAACTACCACATTATGTATTACTAATAATATGAAAAATAGGATATAGGTTAGCATAATGACAGCTCAAACTAGTGTGCATTTTTCTTCTGCAAAAAAATAAATATTTATCAAAAGTAGAGGTTCAATTAATTTCTTCCCCCATCCCCCCAGTTTTCTGGTATTCTTGTAGTGCCATTTATCTTTTTTGCAAGATCTCCATTAATCTCTTATTGCCATACCATAACACTATTCTTAAGAATTTTGAAGTGCAAATAGTTGTGCTTCCAGCCCTATTAAAATCGTTACTGAAAGTTCATCACAGGTAGTTTTGGTGATGTGTTCGTCTGCTACCTGGTTTTAAATTGACTAGCTATGCAAAATATTTGAAGAAATATTCAACCCAATATATTTTTGGTTCATGTCTGATTGTATTTTGACTCATAGCCAAAGTGTGTTTATTGGTAGAAATTCTGGTGAAGTAACTGCTTAATTTTTCAATGAAAATATAGAACATAAATTAAAAAGGGTCAGAACTTGATTTCTTGTGTTCTTCCTCTAAAGTGAATCATACATCAGAACACATTCAGCTGCTAGTCTCAGAAAAATTCATCTGATTCATAAACTTCCTACAGGAGCTCTTGTTGCTTTTATTTAGAAAATACTTTTATTTTTCTAGAAATGTTTATATTTTAACAGTTATAAGTTACAGGTCATGTATCTATGCATCTTTCCTAGCTTTTTGGCTTTTCTCATATTATTATGTTTTCCTTTCAGCATCTAGCTAGTGATGTTGGTGACTTATAGCCTCAACATAATGTGTTATTGACCCTAAACAGCGAGACAAAGTCCATTGTCTCTGACATCTGTTTCTATTCATTCACCAGCATGATTTTCCTAATTTAATAACTATACAAGTGCGTTCCTGACCAGTCTATGCCAGAAAGTCATAGATTCAATCTATGTTTTTTGAAGTGCTGTAACTATTATAATGCTTTTTTCAAAATCTTGCATCAATTCTGTCTAAAGTCAGTACTTCACTGACTTTTACTTCACAACATGGGAAGTGTAATCAGTTTAGGCTCATACTAATTAATCCATAACTGAGGAGGGAGGGATAGGTTTTCCCAACACCATAATTGCAAATATATTGTTAACTTAGTTAGATCTTAACAGTTGTTGAGGGCTTGAAATACCCATTGATTTTCATGGAAATTCAATCTTTGTTTCCTCTAGGGGTTGAGCTGTAATTAAAAAGGAAACCCTTTAAAAGCACATATGGCAAATGTACACTTTACCACACTGAAAAGGGGTACCCATTAAGCATCCATCATCCATTAGTGCCTTTAAATATTTTCCCCCTATTGACAAATTCAGTTTCTGTGTTGTGAGTAATAATGCACTGAAATGAAGCCAGTCGCTGTACCACAAGACCTTTGTGTTAAGCACGGCTGTGATTATTCCACTTCCCACTTTTATGCTTTTGCCTTATGTGGTACTACTGTCTCATGCAATCTGGGTGCTCTTTCACATCACGAATCCCTGCGAAAGCCTGATGTGTCCAAAGGGTAGGGACAAGCCAATACTCAGTCCAAAATCCAGCGGGATTTGGGCTGTGTGAATCCAATGTCCTTGTAGTCCGGCTTTCAGTTCCTCTGTATAGGAGTGTGGAAGCCCCTGTAACCAAAGCAAATCAGCTGCAGCTCAAGAAGGGAACTGCAGTAGAGTCCTGCCCTCTTGTTGTTTGGTAGAGCTGACTATCATCTGCAAGGAGGTGAGAAGCTTGTATAGGTATCTTCAGAACTCTTAACGTACATGCACTGGTCTTAAAATGCCTTTTGGTTTTAGGAAAATTAGAGTAAATTTTTACTGTGGAGAAGAAAATATGCATCTCTCTCATTCAAACACTCCCAGACAAAATTGAAATGAAGAGATTTCTCAATGTAATTCTTTCTTTTTTGTCTTTGTTTTTTGCAATCTTATGCTTAGGCAGGGTATTTGTTCTTGTTTTCTCTTTTCTTTGAATTAGTCTCAAAAATGTATCACCTGCCTTCGATGAAAGAGAAAACGGGCTGGGTTTTATAATAGAAAGTGGCCTGGGCAGATGATACCAATACCACCAGGTATTGGTGATATCCTGATAAATGCAGGAGGGTATAGTAGAAGCAGAGACAGCAATAATCAGATGTGACACAAGTGCTGAGTTTTGTTTTGGTGGAAACCTTACTGTTGTAAAAAAACTTTACAAGAAAGATCAGAGCAAAATATTCCTCTATTGTTACACGCTGAGCATTTGATAGACTAAGGAAAGGTGTTCATTACCTGCTATGTTTACAAAGGGGAATTGACTTTGTAGGTATCTTTAGAAAACAAAAGATGTATAAATCTATCTTTGCCCTGAGCTTGGCATCAGGGATGTACATCTGCATTTTCTGCAGCACTAGATATTTGACAATGTTAACAAATCATGTTCGTATCATCTTCCTAGCAGAATCTAATGGTTCTCATCATGAATCTTTAAAAGGATTATATTCTTATTAAGACTCAGCTGGATGAAACTTATTTTTCTCTGCCAACCTGAAAGAATTGTTTCCAGTTTTTCGGGAAAGAGATCCTGTTAACTATGCTGCAAGGGCAGAATCTCAGCTGAGTAAAACCACGTACAGAGTTACGCTAAATTACATGCCCAGAAGTTTTAAAAAACCTGACAAAATGTTTTGTGCCAGCTTTCTGGGCAAAATATTAAGGACAGCCTTGGAAAAGATGAGGAAGATCTGTCTTCACATGGTTTTCTAAGTGTGTGAACTAGAGTTAGCTTATTCAAATCGTTATTTGACCTAAGTGTGGAAAGACTGATCCTACAAAACCAGGATAGAATGAGAGCCTTGTTTATCTGTGAGAAGGGGGCAGATGTTTGACATCTGTGCAAACAGGGCATAACAGATCTGAACTTCAAAAATGGAAGAAGCACAAATTAGTACTTGTAGTACTTAGTATCCCTGTTGCTTTAAAATAGCAGCAATTACAGTACTCACTATGCACAGCCATGAACAATTGCTTCATTTTAGGGAAAAATTGGCAAAGTTTTTTGTCCTTTTTTATCCCTATGACTACTGCTGCTTGTTTTAAACGATGAATCATGATAATAAAAGCCGAATCCATCATAATATCAATAGTCTACTAATTGCCAAGTGAAACAATTTAAACAAGAAATCCAGAGAGTTGTACATAGAGGATAATTGTAGCAAGATGTATCACCTTAAGAAACTTCATCATTGAGGAGAAAATACTTATTACGTTAGGTTTAAGATGTAGTTCTTGTGGTTACTTTCAATATAGCTGTTAGCTCTAGCTTTGTTTAACACCACTTTCCAACCCTGAGGGTTTGCATTCCTTTGGCTTAGGTCCTGCTCAGAGATGATGGGCAGCTTTTGCCTTAAAGGGCAAACAACAGAAAAATTCCAGGATGGCTTATAAAGAGTGCTTGCTGCTTCAGGCTTGATTGTGGCCTGAGTATGCATTAACTTAAATATTGGTGCACCTACACTAGAGGGCAGGGTACACCAGTCTTATAGGAGACATTGTCTTCCTCTAAAAGTTCTGGAGGTTTAAGAAAGCACATTTGATACACCTGAACTGGCAACACTGACATTGCCAGTGACCGGTACTATTGTAATTAATTCTACAGACCTAGAATGCAGATTCAGCAGACACAAAACCAAAGGGCAAATGGGCTGTCTGACTCCGGCATTCCTGTATTTCAGCTTCAGACAGATCTGGTACACTCATTGGACTTGATAATACAGATCTGGGGAATTTAGAAGGGAGGGGGCTGGGATAAGGGTAAAAGCATTATGTTTATTTGCAGCAGTTCTGTTGTATCATTTTCTATTGCAGTGCATTAGTGCAGTGTTAAATAAAATCTGCTTATTTAAAATCCTTTTAAATAGTGTTTAAATATTTCCTGCTGATACAATCTGCTAAAGTAGTTATCCTTGCTGCAGATTTCAGTTAACCTTGTCGCAGATATTAAGCCTGAAGCTACACAGACTTTTAGGGACCTTGATTATAGAGCAAAACCTAATGGTGTCATTATAAAACCACAGCTGGACAAGCTTCTGGAGTCCTCGTCCTTTGATCAGATTTGGGTAACACAGCAAGCCAGGAGAGAACTCATGCTAACCCTGCTGGAATTGCTGAGCTCTCAGGTTGCTTGAGTATCACTTTGTAAAAATTAAAAGGCAATACAAATTACAAAATGAGGATGACTGGTACCTCCCAATCATCTGTATGTACTAATGCAAAGTGGAGTAACTTCTCCAGAGCTAATAGCTGTAGAACAAGGAAATACCTTTTTTTTCCCCTCCTTTCCCTTTGTAAAGCCCTTTTGGCTTTGAGCTCTGCTTTTTAAACAAAGAAAAGAAAAACGTTGGTTTCTAGGCTTGTCTAAATTCCATTACAAGAATTAAAACTGCTAAAAAATGTAAAACTCACAGATTATTTTGTTCTGTGATCTTACTTCAAAATTAGTTGTTAGATTTAGACATATATAGGCTTCTAGTTCTTTATTTTCTCCTTCACAAATATCTAGATTGGTCAGCAGATTTAAAAGGTGCTGAGATCTCTTCAAAAGACAGTGTGTACTGAGGAGATGTAAATCGAGTGTTCATTGAGTTCAAGTCAAATTTAAATACAGCCTTTTTTTGTCTCTTTTTTTTTTCTTCCTGGCCCAATCTTGTGCTCTTTGTCTACTTGCCTCTGGGATTTCTGAAGGGCATAGTCTCTGCATTATGTCTGTCATCAGTGAGAACTTCATCTAGAGCCCTATCAAGTGATATCGTTTCTATCTGTGAGCAGTACTCACGTGGTGACTACTGCTTGTTATCAAACATTGAGAGGTCTTAGTTTTATTAGAATATGCTTTCTTGGCCATGATGTGCTCATAGCCTGAAATACTTTTTGTGAGCTCTTATTTTCAACAACATGTCTGGTAATTCTGGTTTGCCTGAAGCTAGCAAGTCAAAGAGATGGGTTCTGATCTGGTTTTAATTTTGGTGATAAAAAAAAGATGCATGATTGTACAATTTTAAGTCAAGATTTTTTTCAGTCAAACTATTGTTAGGTGCTTTAGAAAATATTAGTGGCTGTACAAGGTTTTAAGTTCAACTTATAAGTCATACGTTTATAGATAAAGCATTGTAGGTTTCTTTGCCAAGATCAGTTTGAAATGCTTGGTAAAATTTTATACTTTAGTTTCAGGTAATGCTGGACTACTCTGAAGAAAGATTTGACATCTCTTGCTCAGGTAGACTAAGCAAAAGGTAGATTAAACCTGTGGCTTCTGTTTGACTCTCTCGATAGACATCCATAAGGATTGCTTCACCAATTAATGTCTTTTATAAGATACTCACTGTCTTTACTGTAAGTCCAGAGGACTTTTCATCTTACACAACTCCTATCTTGTGTGTAAATAATGCAATCCTGAGTGTTACAAGCCCATAAAATTGTTGGGTATAAATCTGAATTTAAAAGTATTTGACAGCTTATATGACCAGAGGATTGCTGTATTTTCAATATCTTTTCCCCTATCCTCCTAAGTTATGTGAAAACATATGCAAGGCATAAATCTTCTCACAAAAAAATCATGAAAGTCATTCTAGGGTACTTCCTTTCCTGTTGAATCACTGCCAGAAATCTAACCTAGGTTTCTACAGTGATTGCCTAAGTTGTTTACATAAAGCTTAATAGCCTTTTAGTAAGTCCTGAACTCCATCATGCTTTCCACTAGTCTTCCATAAAATATTGTGGTTTTATGACAATCTGTTTCTGATTGAAGCATTTTACATAAATTGTAGTTGAGCTTTGGAAACTGCTGGGAGTTTTCTCTTTTTTCTTTATTTCCCCTGTTTGTTATTGAATGGAGTGACACATTAAAGTGATATGAGTGAATTTTTACACTGGTGATAATATACTGCCTGTGTTCTGTGTCTGGAAATATATTGTTAGCAATTTCTAATTTGTGATTTAATCAAGTCAATCGATAAGTTCTGTGTTCTTTCTGTGAGAATTTGTGGTTTCCATCAACAGAGCTGCTTAAAATATCTATTCAAATATCTTGGGATAGAGATATTTTTATTTTAAAATTTTCCTAATTGTTATGAATTAGAGTTGGAGTTGGTGCTGAATAGATAGATAGTAAGGACAGTAAGCTGTTTTAAGCTAAAACAGCTTTATTAAAAGCTTCTGGGTCCTGGGTTGTGAAAATTTCCACAGCCTATCCTAGGAGAAATGTAGAAAATGAATAAAAGAATCAATAGTGGAAGGAAAACCTTCTTGGTACAGTACGTCAATGGCTTCCTTTTGAAAGTTGAATTTTGTATTGAGTTCAACTGTGAGCTATTTGTGATGACTTAATTTTAATATCGTTAGTAAGTTGATCAAGGAACAATAATGTAATGTGATTGACAGGAATGTTCACATGTTCTCATGAGCTGATGTGCCAGCCTTTTCATCAGCTCAAGGATAAGAATGCCCTCCTACATATCAAAATAATTGTGGTGCCTTTTGCTGTTCTTAAAAGCTGAGGTAAAAGTATTTTCATTTCAACTAATGTGTTTTGATTTTCTGGGATATGGCTCTTGGGATTTAAAACCATTGTTGCAATGTCACATAGCAATTTCTAAGCTGCTAAATAGTACTGGGAATTAAAATACATGCATAATTGAAGTCTTCCTCCTAAGTTTACGGACAGAGATGAAGTACATAAAAAGCTAGTCAAGAAAAATTCAAAATAAAATGAGCTAAACAGAAAGAGTAAATAAATAAATAAAGTTTACCGGAAAAAGGATAGGTACAAATTTTAGCTTAACTATGAAAAGAAGTTGCATGGTGCAGGTTGAGTGAGTTGGAACTAGAACATAATTTAAAATGTTTTCACATAAGACAAAGGAAAATCCAGGTAACTAAATGCCCTAAGTTCAAAATAGTTGAGAGAAAAAACAAGGTGGTTTCTTCCACCAAAGAACCTGTCCCAAGCAGATAATAAAAGGGGTATTTGATGACAGTCACCATGGCTTCACCAAGGGCAAGTTCTGCCTGACCAATTTGGTGGTCTTTTACAATGGGGCCAATGCCTCGGTGGACAAAGGCAGAGCAACAAATGTCGTCTACCTGGACTTGTGCAAAGCATTCGACACTGTCTTGCATGATATTCTGATCTCTAAACTGGGAGGATATGGGTTTGGTTGGTGGAGCACTCATTGGATAAGGAGCTGACTGGGTGATTGCACCCAGACAGTTGTGATCAATGACTCATTGTCCATACAGAGAGGTGTGACGAGAGGTGTCCCTCAAGGGTTGGTACTAGGACCAATGCAGTTTAACATCTTTGTTGGCAATATGGACAGTGGAATTGAATGCACCTTCAGTCAGTTTACTGACAACAGCAAACTGTGTGGTGAAGTCAACACACTGGAAAGCAGGGATGTCATCCAATGGGACCTTGACAGGCTCAAGAAGTGAACTCGTGCAAACTGCATGAAGTTAAACAGGAGCAAGAGCAAGGTTCTGCACCTGGGTCGAGGCAATTCCATGCACCAATGCAGATTGGGAGGAGAAAGGATTGAGGACAGCCCTGAGAACTTAGGGGTGGGGCTGGAGCAGAAGTTTAACAGGAGCCATTAGTGGGCACTTGAAAGCCAACTGTGTCATGGGCTGCATCCAAAGAAACATTGACAGTTGGTCAAGGAAAGTGATTCTCTCCCTCTACTCTGCACTTGTGAGACCTCACCTGGAGTACTGTGTCCAGTTCTGGAGTCTCCAATGTAAGAAGGACATATTGCTCCTGGAACATGTCCAGAGGAGAGCAACTCAAATGATAAGAGGGTTGGAGCACCTCCCCTATAAGGACAGGCTGAGTGGGTTGGAGTTGTTCAGCCTGCAGAAGAGGAGGCTCTCAGCTGACCTTTTAGCAGCTTTCTAATACCTGAAGGGAGGGCCTACAAGATAGCTGGTGGAGGGCTTTTTAAACAGATGTGTAGCAAGAGCACAAGGAAGAACGGTTATGGACTTGAAGAGGGGAGATTTAGGTTAGACATTAGGAAAAAATTCATTGCTGTGAGGGTGCTGAGATGCTGGAACAGGTCGCCTAGGGAGGTTGTGGCTGCCCCATCCATGGAAGTGTTCAAGGCCAAGCTGGATGGTGCCCTGAGTAACCTGATTTAGTGAAGGTGTCCCCTCAATCTTTGAAGTCCCTTCCGACCCTAGCCATTCTATCATTCTTTGGGAGGTGCATTAATCAACTCTGTAGAGCTCCAGCCACAGAATCAAAAATATTTAAGCAACTACACTAAAATAATTCCTTGTTCCTACACTTTATTGCCAGGTAACTGAATGCTTCTTAGAGGTAGAACTGCTGGGATGGGAAAGCCGTAGGATCTGCAGAGTCTTCGTGTACTCTTATACAAGTTGTGGTCTCAAGAGTTATTAGTTTGCAAGCTTCTGCAGAGAATCTGAGGGCATAAATTAGCCTAGAGAGTAGCCTACTCCTCCTGGAGATCCAACTATAGGAGCAGTATGTCATGTTGACTATGAAGTGTAAGAAAGTTTTGGTTATGAGTTCTGTGTTCTCTCTGTAAGTTAGGTAGAGGACTTTGGTTGCTCTGGCACCTTCTGAAGGCATTACCACTTAAGATCTGCCATTCACAGTCATGGTCTGAAGTATCACAAAAAAAAATTCAGAAAGATCATATGAAATCTGTAGTATGAAGCAAACACACTCTCAACAATGACCACTAACTCAGTGTCTATTGCTTTTATTCAAGAAAGAAAAAGTAGTGAATGTAAATCTAAACAGTGTGTCTGGAGGAAAAAAAATAGAATTGTGGAGCGATGGGGCTGAAATATTTACTATGTTCTACATACATGAGGTTTGAGCTGGGAGAGGGCTGGGGTAAAATATGAAAGACTCTTAAGGGTTTGCCACTTGTGAATTATGCATCTCACTCTCACTAGTAGGCGTAAATGCATAATTCTAATCTGTTCTTATTACTTATTTATAACATGCACCAGAATGTAAATTCTGTGCCTCCTTTGTAGAAGCTTAATGTACCAGTTAGGGTGTGCAGATACTGCAGGGGACCTATGTAGACAACTTTCTTGGCATAGCACACTGTTGCCAATTAAAGAGCATAAACTTCAAGCAATAAATTAAACAGGCTCTTCCGACCCCCTGTTTACAGGAGGAATATAGGCAGGATGTAAGAAATAAGGGAGAGGATCAACAGATAATAGGAAGAGCATTCATCTTGAAATAAACTACTCTGCATTATTTTTATTTATGATAGTTACCATTATTAATAAAATACACGTGGGATGGAGAAAAACCCTGCAAGAACTGCTGAATTTATGAGACTGGGGACAGATGCAGGCTCTTTCTTTTCTATTGCTGGCACTGATCGATTTGTATTTTTCCCTGATGATGGTTTATGTCGTTGTAAGTGTTTGGTGGCTCCTTACTATTGAGTTATGGTTGCAAAGCACTTCACAAACGAGAACAAGCACCTGAACGTTATATCCTAATCTGCACATCCTATAGATACGCCGTAATACAGAGCAGCTGACTGCACCACCTGTGATCTGTGTACCCACAAACATGATTTATTCTGGTGATCTCAGTTTAGTGCATCACATCAGATTGTGGCAGTTGTGGTATCTGATGACATTACTGACACTACTTGACATAACTGGGTAGTGCAACACGTTAAAAAACCACTTTGCGTGTTTCAGGGGTTTGTGGTTTTTGTCTTTTTTTCTGTGTGGTGTGTGTGCGTTTTGAAAGTTAATATCAAGTAAATAAGGACATTAAATTAATATAAATTATTTACTTTAGTATACAGTAAATAAGGTAAGTAACCTAAAATCTTATAAAAAAAGGAAAAAGAAATCCCAATAATTTTTCCCAACCAACCACTTGTTGAGCACATTAATGACCCAGAGGCTGGGGATGATTGTTCAGGTAAGGACAGAGGAGAGCAGTTACAAGTACAGTATATTTTATTATGCTACTAATTCTGTGGCCAACTAAATTGAGCTCAGCTTTTGTAGTCTTGCAACAGATTTAAATTGCTATAAATTGTCTTGTTTAGGAATGGTGCTCAGAAGCCGAGTCCTCCCACTATCCTTGTTCCAGCACTACAGTAATGTTTTAGCAAACTCCTTTATTCTCTGACTGTAACTCAGATAAACAGAGATGTTCTAAACCTATGAAAGTGATAGTATCTCTTCTACAGAAACTCTTAAATCACAGGATGCCTTGTCTGGATGGTGACGGTTGTTCTCTAATCATCTTGCATGCCTGCTGCAAAATGGTAGAACAAGTTGCTTTGTAATGGGTGCAAAATGCATATACAGCTAAATAAAGCTATATATAAACCATAAAGCTGTAAAGCTGTAGTTCCAGTTCAAACAGCCCTTGCCGTATTTTTTAAATTTAGATTCCAATTTCCAGTGTGAGTGTGTCATCTCAAATTTCTAATTGATGAGTATTTTTAATAAGATTTTTCATTTTTTTGTGCCTATTCAAATACAAATATTAAAAATATTTTAATAATAAATCATTAAAATTGTTCAATTTTATTAAAATTTTTTTTATTAAATAAAATACTTACTTTGGAAATTAATTTCTTTCTTCCCATTCTTTTTCTTTGCACAGACAGGGAAACAAAAAATAAATTAGAGTGTTGAAGTGTTCTAAATAGTGTCAGATACAGAGAGGGAAGTGTAGGAATCTTTCAAATCTCTGTTGTATAAATTTGCAATTTACAGTGATGTTTAGTAAAGCAATTTTTAAAACATGAAGATGATTATTAGTACCTTTCTCCCAGAATCTGATTTAGAAAGAAAATAACTTGAAAAATAAAAATAAACTTGGATCATCATGTTGGTGTGGGGTAAGTTCCTCTGAAAATTCCACTCTCTGAATGTATTTTATGTCCTTTACATCCCCTGTATTATTGAAAGGGGATTCATGGGAACACCTAATTGCTTTTCTATGTAGCACTTACTAACTTCTATACCTGTATGGTGTGTCATCTTTGGTCCTTTTCTCAGGTTATTTTATCAGTCTCTCTTCCTAAGAGAGTCTGTGCTCATGGCCGTTTTTGAGGCAGACTTTATTCCTGAGCTCTGTAAAGTATGCTATTACAGATGAGACACTACTTTTGATTTATATAGAGCAGATAGCAATAGTTGCTCTATTACTTACAATATATTCTTACATGGCTTCATATCTTACTGGTTTCTCTTACCAGAAGTGCGCGTTCATATGCGTAGGTGTTCAATAGGTTGTAAAAATGTCAGTCAGGCATTTCTCTTCACCTGATACAATTAACTCAGCAATAAATAGAAGGTGGATCTGAATTTTGTTTCTCCTGCTGCAGCAAGATTGGAATTACTTGGGAATACAGAATGTTCTGTTAGTGAGCTAAGGGGTTCTTGGTCATACTAATATGAATCCAGAGTAGTTCCAGTTTTATGGCAGCAGGTATCTGAGATTTAAATTTACAATGTAGTTGCCTAGTGCAAATAGATTTTCTAGTTGTGAACATGAAGACGAAGTAGGACAGAGGTAAAATGTTCAAAATACTTCTTTTCCTTCTTCAACTCTTCGGGCTCAACATTGACTGAGAGATGATAGTTCTTATGATGTCTACTAGCAACTCTCCTCTATTTAAGCTGACGGTAGTACAGTGGATGGATTGGAAGCATTTATGAATGGAAATCTTCATTTAAATGTTAAAATAGGGCTGTGTCATGCCATAGGATGTGTAAAATAAATGACAAAGACAGAAATAAAGACAAGACAGTGATACTGGAATGAACACAGTTACTGTTCTTCATATGTTTGCTAAAAATTAATGTGCTCTGTCCACTTTTTGGTTTCTTTCCCTTGGACCTTCAAACTCACCTAATGTGTCCAGCTGTTAAAATTGCAGTAAACTTGGTAGACAATACATGATTGTCATTCTAGTGAACAAAGACTTGTAAGATCATTAGGGTACATTTGATGCTGGATGGTTGCTCTGACTGGATATGTATTGTTTTGGTAGCAAGAGAAGCCTTTAAATAACTTCCCAAAACCTCTATGTTTTTCTAGTGGTGGCTAATGGTGGGTCAGGGGAACGTGGGTCAATTTCACATGTGAAAGGCCAGTCATTGCTAGTTTATGCTGGTAGCACATGAACACACTGTTTTCTGGGGCATGACTGAGTTACCTGCAGTAGGCAAATAGTGTCATTTGTGATACGATGGCTTTTCTGAGATATGTTCAAGGAGGTGATAGCATAGGTTTCACAGGAGATCTGGGAAGAAGATGTAGCATCTTCCAGCCTTAATGATTCTGTAAGCATAATAACTTCCCAGAGAAGCCTGGGCACTAGTGATGGTTCTTAGTCAATATGAATGTTTGGTTTCTCTAAAAATACAGAAAGCAGGATGTACTGTACTAGAAGTTATGTGAGTTATTGCTTGCTTTCAGAAAATGTTGGAAAGGAGAGAACCGCTAATGATGTCTGGTGGAGCAAGCCTGATGATACGATCTTGGCACGCTCTATGAATTTGAATTTTTTTTTTGGTAGTGCATAAAATTCAGATGGGGACATCATTGTGTTTGGTGATGCAGATTTATGGTCCCAAAGAGTTTACTTTCTAATTAAATATTAAGTTACTGTAAGTTAATTTAACAAACTATGAGAAGGAAGATCAGAGAGCAGCACAAGGATATGAATAATGAGATGAAGTAGTCATACAGTCTACTTACATAAACATGATGATTAGAATTCATTGGAAGTTTTGAATCGTCATACTGTCTCAGCATGTTCTCTTTGTTATGCTGCTAACTGTCCCTCACTACAGTGCTGCAGTATTATTTTCCTTTGAATATAGCAGTGGGGTAGCCATTGTCTCAATTGTTTTGCTGAGAGAAACTATGTGGGGTTCCTTACACAAGTCACGTTTCAACTGAGTGCTCACCCAGACAGGACGTTGCTGTTCCTGCTCCTTATAATAACTGCTTGAAACGAGAGAGTGGAAATGGGAGGGGAGGAAAGAAGGGTATATGTGGCTCTCTTGCTGTAAAATTGAATGCAAAACGTTACATATTACAGACAAATTAAAATGTCATTGACATTACTACTGAGTTATTTTTTAAACCATTATATAGTCTGACATCTTGATAGTGAAGCTCATGTTTTGAGTCAAGTTCTTAAATCTAATTTTGGGGTTTGTTTTTTTTCTTCACTAACTACCATTTTCTTCTCTATCTTAGTAACATCTCTCAAATTCCATGCTAAATGTAGCACTGTAGAGCTGCATATTATCTTTCAATGACTACCCATTAAATTTGATCAAAGCAAAGTGAGTGTTCTTATTGACCATGCAAACAGGGTCATTCTTTATTCTTTCTGTCTCATGCATTGATTGTGCTATCAGGACTTATGCGGGTGGTTATTTGAAACTGGATATGTACCAACCACCATACTTAGATAGATGTACTGTGATATTTAAGATAGTTACCTTGGTTGGTGTGGAAAGTTCCACACATACCATGTATATAATAAATGTAGTGGTGTGCAAATGTCAGTTTTAATGAAGGCCACTATACTTAGCAATTCTCTTGCTGACATATCAGTTCGAAAAGAATTTAGTTTGTTTGTATTGTCTCTGAGGTCAAGGAGATGAAAAGGTTCATCTTTTCTCTTCCTGCCCTTCTCCTCCCTCCCCCCATATTTTCTTTGGGGAAAGTAAATAATGGCTTTTTAAAAGACACTTGGAGTATAATTATAGATATGAAAAATGCAGGATTGTTTTTTGGCTACCTTCCATCTTAACAGGATGATTTAGGGGAATCTTGCATTCCCAAGAAATTATCTTTTTTAAGTTTTTATTTTTATTAGCTTTGCCAATCTGAGTTCAGAAGTACCTTCAAGGCCAAATCCCAAATTTAAGTTTTTCTCAGTAAAACCCTACATTTTTAAATTTTAACTTTGTTTTTGTAAGAAATGAGTGACTTTGAAAAGCAGTTGTTGTAAAATTGCATTTGATATTATTTTGAAGTAACACAGGGGACTGGAATTGTGGATCACACAGGAATATAACCTGCTCATCAAATGTGCAAAAAATAAAATCCACTTTTGCTGTGAGTAAAAAGATAATAGTTGTCTGCTTATTGGGCTCATTTGGAAAATGGAGATCAATGAAATTAATTCTTCCAGGAGCAGCATGAAATCAATTGTAAAATAACATATAATTCATGTCCTATATTGTAAATTACAGTTTGCTTGACATTAATCACAGAGTTTTCCATGCACTGGGGTGCATTTTTTTGTAAGGCATTCCTGGATAATGCTTCTGGATCCGTGTCTAATATGTTTGAGAGTGATCTGTTTTTCGTGTTCACAATCGCATACATTTGATCTTATGCAAATCATGCAATCAAGCAAATGAAAAACAGGGTGTTGTTGCTAAAGGTCCTTGACAAACAGTGGCTTCACAGTTTTAAGAACCTCCTCCCTCCTCATTCCGATTGATGTTTGTATCTGTAGTTGTTTGAATCCATTGATCCATTATGAAACACTTTGAACTTTAAATAGGAAAATATTTGCCAGATCAGACTGTGACAAATAATTGCATTAGTTGCAATGTAATGTGATTTTTATTGTTCAGTATGTCTGGTTCTAACCTTTTGGAGATACTACCTACAATATAGTTGTGGCTTCATAAAAAACTTTCTCTATGGAGATACTTTAATTGACTGCAAATCTCATGATTTGAGTAACACTAGAGAAGTCTCTAATGTGTGTATTTTATTCTTCTGATCCCACTAACATCATATTTCTTTTAGCCTAAATCTTTACGTTTCCATTGAAACTTTCTATTCAGTGTTTATTAGTGAAAATACATCAGCATTGCTAAGATTCCCTTTAATCCTTTAGTCCCTATTTAATCTTTACACCCTTTTAAAAAAAACTTCTTTCCTCCTCTGTCAGTTGATCCTAAAGGATCTTTCTGCTCATTTGTCCCGTGTTTCCATTCTTTGTTATTCCCATTCTTTTCAACTCTGCATGTTTCCCTGTCTTCTATTTTTTGCTTTTTCCATTCCAGGCACTGAGACCTGTGTAGCAAGTGGTACTCACTTGTTTTTTTTCAGGGAGGGAAATAAAACATTATACTCATTCTCTTTATCTCTGGCAAAGTTCCTCCTTCTTCAAATTTAACTATGTATTTCCAGAAACTCTTATGCGTGCAAGTAGACTCATCAGCTTCAGCGTGCATAAAATCAGTACAAACCACCTTCTAAAAAAAAAAATCCCACATGCTTCCTTGATGAAGAATTTTATTTAAAGGAAATAAAAATACTCTCTCCAATCCTCAATCTCTGTACCTTGTGTACGAAGAAAACAGTGATTCACCATTCTTATATAAGAGGAAAACTAATAAGAAAGTATTTGGGTCTACAGCATTTCTGGTCTAGTCATGTCTCAGTGAAACAGTTGCAATTTTTTAATTTGTGCTCACAAATGTTTTTGTACAAAATGATAGCTTGGTATTATTTGGCTCTGAAGACACTGGCATTTGTTATGTCTTGCAAAAACCTGTAACTTTTCTGGCACACTAAAAGTGTGTATCAATAACAGAGGCATCTTACTTGCATACCTTATTATGTTGCCAAAAGCCTAACTATGAATTATTTCTTAGAAGATTTGCTCATTAAAATTTGTGATTTGTATTTTAATTAAAAAATGAAAATATTAGAAAATTATGTCTGCATTACTTTCCTACTAAAATTTTTCCAACAAACGTTCCTTTATTAGTATAGGAAAGAATATATGACACTAAAGATATTTTAGAATATTTCTTCAGCAAAGGTGCTACATTTTATTCACCATTTTGTGCAGTAATTGAAACTCAAGGTAGCTTCATAATAAATAACCACTTAACATTTGCTTTTCTATGGTGTCAGACAGGTTTGTCTTTACTGAAATATGTTGTACAAATGTTTGGCATTCACGCAGCCGAAGACAAACTGGCAGAGAACAGACCCGTCAGTATGACTGGTGGCAACAATGAGCTTTCTTTGTGTTCATGATTACAGTGAAATCTGCATGGAGTGAAGCACTGCATGTATTGAGGACTGACATTCATGTATCAGACAGAATACTTTTTTAAAAAAAAAATAATTTTCTGTGTTAATGAACTTGTGCTTGGTTTTTTTCTGTTAATTTGATTTGATTTAACAACCTTAAAGGTGTTCATTTACTACTGTAGCAAACTGATACTGTACGTAGCACTTCAGAGGCTGTTTTGGTGGTGTGTATTCTAGTGTAAACGTATCGTACCATAGGGTCGTCTCAACCACAGTGTGCCCTATAAACCTATTAGTAGTCAGAATTTGCTGTTATTTGCTATTAAACAACCGACACCTATTCACTCCTCAGGGACAAACCTGAAACATTAATAGAGATGCAGGTCCTCTTGATTTGCTGAATTCACTAGTCTCTGAAAGTTATAGAAAAACAAGTTAAAATTATTATACAAACTGAATTCTTATTTCTTTTTTTTCCATAGATCTAGCAGTTTTTACACCATACCAGTTTCTGCTCACTGCTTGCACGCTTGCTGGCTGTACAAACAGTTCCCAGGTCACCTTGTTTACAGCACAGCTGCCACCATCTCATGTAGATGCCCCTGTCCTGACGGTTTTGGATTCTAGAACGATATATGTACAGTAAGTAAGAATCTCTTCTTTCCTTACAGCACAAAGGTGCATCAGTTTATTCAAGAATTCCAGTGAGTTCAATCAGGGGAAGGGTTTGTGACATAAAATTAAATTTATTATGATTAAATGCATAGAAGTGATTAGTTTAGTGGTTCTGTGAACCTTCTGATTATCACTTGCCAACTTAATTTCCATTTTGTCTTTACGCAATCAGTATAACCTACATATGGGCATAGCCTCTGCAAACTTCAGTGCAGGAAACGTTCTGGTGATCTGCCCATTTTGTAGCCCCTGCTTTGTGTATTACTGCAGTCATTTATCCACTGAGTATCCAGTTAGCCATACAAATACTGCATCAGAGGGATGCCTGAAACTTCTATTTATGGTTGTACAACTATGTTTTCAAATTCTTAAAATAAACCCCAACAAAGTGTGCTAAGCAAAGCCTTACAATTTTCAATACGATCTGTATTTTTGTTGGTCTTAATCACATTTTGCTTTTATTTGCAGGTGGAAAGAACCAGTAGGAGTGAATGGAATTCTAGACCGCTATATGATTTATATTGCCAACAATGAGCAGAATTTTACGAAGTGGAATGTAATCTATAACAGCACAGAACTTTTTCGGGATTTTACTATTCAGCAGCTTTTCCCGGGTACTGAATACCTCATAAAACTAGCTGTAAGTTTTAAAGTTGTGTAGTAGAGGTGGAAAATAGTGACAATTCTTCTCATTTTCTTCATATCTTAAATGCTTAATGGTTCATGTGTCTACTTTGTTCAACCTCTTCTCCCTGAAATTGAGGTGGATGAGCTACCTTAAATAACAGTAGGTTCTTTGTTTCAAAAGAGGCCCTTGGAAAAGATGTAATATAAATACACACTTTCTTGAAGGATAAGTTGGATGATATCTAAAGTTCAGAAGTGACTAGAAATATGACAGACTTAAATAATGTCTCCTGCCCCCAACATACAGGAAACATTGAAAACACATGGAAATGTGGCCCTTTCATACTTTACACCATAATTTGCTCTTTTCTTCATAAAATCTGTATGTAAAGGAAACAGCAGAGATGAAAAGAGTTCAGTGTGAAGCAGCAATTTGTTTATTCAAAACATTTTAAAAGACCTTTGTGTCTTCGTTTTATTTCTTCTGTCATTAGTTTTATTTTGTGCTGAAATGGAACAGCTTCAGCTCACTAACAAACCTGCAAGTATGTGCATAAAAGCATGGGATTGTCCCTTGTTTTAAGCACACTGCTCATTTTATAACAATACCTGTATAAGGATATTTGCTTTGATAAATGCCATAGAAAAATATTCTGCTCTTGATTATGAATAAATTTACATTTATGTAGACTGGGTATGCATTCATTTTTTCTTAACATGCTCTTGAATGTTCTAAATATTATACCACAAAAAAAATAAGCTACCTGCAGGTAATGATAAGGATCTGGCTTGAACTTGAAAAACCAAGGATATTCACTCTAATTAAAGCTTAGATTCACGCTGAAATTAATTCATTTGTGCCTAGATATTTCAGCATTGTAAATTGTACAGCACGTCAAATGGCACTGTGTTCAACACTAAGGCATCAACAAGCATTTTGTGCCTTATAAGCAAGAAGGACTATCAAAAGAATTTATGCTGTCCTTCACCTGGCCACAGCTCTTCTCTGTTCCTGCCCAGCTCCTGTGTGTGGTGGCACAGGGAAGAGGATCTGGGAGAACTAACAGCTGAGATCTTGAGAGCAATAGGGGCTACTTCTGGTGGCTCTGTTTTGGGATGTGGTTAAAACAAAGAAGTGCTGTGTGATTTTCCTTCATCAACATATACAGATTTTCTAGAAATTACTGAATAAGTTTTTAGGAACTTTTGCCTTCATATTTAATTAATTAAATGTCTCTGTATGGGTTTTCAAAAACTTTTTACCAGAGTTTTTGCCTCGATGATGGAATTAAGACAATTTTTTTTTTTCTGATGCTGAAGACAACCAGATTTACCTGGGTGAAATGTAGTGGAAATGTAGTGTTCTGTGATAGGTAGGTTAGAAGATCTGAAAGTCCTTGCAGCTCAGAAAGTGGCAAATCTAAAAGTGCATGAATTGCCCAGTATCTTGGAAATCTGGTAGCTTTTCTTAAAACATTAGGACCCATTTTCTTTAGAACTTCTCATAATAGTTTGAGAAGAATGCAGTATTTGAGATTACAAGTTATGAACCTTAAATGCAGCCAAATACTTGATGAAAGGAAAAATACAAAGATACAAAAATTTAGCTTCACTGGTTCAAGAAATGAAGTAATAAGTGACCTGGTCTTTTCGGAACCTTCCTGAAACCTGTTGAAGTGAAATAATTTGACAGCTAGTCTGCCTGTAAGGGTGAATTTCTTAAATATTTTCTATATCAAAATGCTAACAGTTATCTGAGCATCTCTCTAAGATGACTTTTTAAAAACTATCACATTTAAGTAAATGCCATTTTTGATGTTCCCAAAACAGAGGTTGCATTCTTTTCATCCTGTCCAGGCTGGACACAGAGAGTCATTCTGTACTTGTCTTGGGGGCGTCATTTCCAGTGTAATCAAAATACTTGTAGTTTATAAATTATGCTTTTGTTTACAAACAGTTCTTACTTTTACCGAAGGGGCTAGTATGCACTTTTGGAGCAGGGTAGGAAATATATTGACTGCACTCTGACTTAAAACAAACTGGGAAATGGGAAACTGAAGCTAATCCTTTCAGATATGGTATACTACATGTGTTGAGAAAAAATATGTGTTCCTGGAGATGTGGGCAGCAGAGTTATTCTTCCTTTGTGTGCGATCCAGAATGGGCTACTTGTCCATTTCAACACATGGGCAACTCCTGAAAACACATATTATCCTGTACATTTTAAGATTGTGTGTGAATGTGGACCTTTGTTGAGTTTAGATTTTGGTTTCTTTTATTGCTAAACAACAAAATTACAAATAAACAATAAACTAAACCAAAAGTAGTTTAATCCAGTGCAGAATTTATATGTTCTTGTATATTCTTCTTTAAACTTCTCAAAGAACTCTTGTCTCTTGTCATTGCTTTTAGTGCAAGTAACTGGAAAACCCGCCCATCTAAGGACCATAGCTGTGTAGTCTTTTATGTTTGTGCATATAAAACATTAAAAACCTGTTTTGTGGCATGATCTGCACATTTTCTTGCACTTTGCATTGTTTCATAATCAAGCAAAATGTAAAATCACATAATCAATCTTTTCTGGTAACGTAAATACAAATGATTTGACTTTGTTATCCATAAACATGTAATAATAACTGTTACATATTGATTTACAGTAGTGGGTTTTCACTATTTTAATTGTATCTGCACACCTCTCGGTGTGCTGTCTTGAAGTGCTGGACTGTCGGAACTGTTGTTGGGTTTTTCTTCAATGAATATGCTTCAAAATAAGTTTTTAAGTGTGCTGCAAGTTAGTCTGTTCTGTGTCTGGAACTTTTCTGTGAGAGCTTTTCAGTCAATTTCAGGAGAGTTTTGCACTGTGGATGATTTGTATAATACCGTAATTTTCTCTTAACTGTGGCAGCAAAAGCAGTGGAAATCTAATTGTGATTATAACTCACAGTCAAGAGCAAAACACTGCCTGTCAGACATTAGTATAATATTTAGGTGCATTATACCTAAAAACTAAGTATCATGACTAGCACATCGTGCTATTTGAGAAAAGAAGTAAACAATTCTCTGCTTAAGAAAAGTATCTTCTGTGAACTGCGCAGACTAAGTTTAGATATGAAAAAATAACAAAACATTATGAGAAATCATTGCTAAAATGATTGGTATTACATTGTAATATATTTATTTGTTTTGATTCATGTTTTAAGGCTTGCACTGGGGGTGGCTGTTCAGTAAGCAAAGCCAGCACTGCTATAACAGATGAGAGTACACCAGAAGGTGTTCCTGCTCCAAAAGCCCGGTCATATTCATCTGACTCTTTTAACATCTCATGGACTAAGCCTGAGTATCCGAATGGTAAGTGAACTCTTTTAGCCTCAAGTTAAAAAGATGATTAGTAAAGGTAAATTAATATTCTAAATGGCAGCTTATATGTGGTGCTTAATTTTTAATGATCATTTTAGCACATAAAATACCTGAAATAGTATCATTGTCGGCAGCTAGGAGATTGTGGATTTCAGCCTGTTGTATGGCTTCAGTGGCTCAAAAGTGCTCCCTTTTGATAGTTCTTGTGTACTGCATCTCATTGTTTAATGTTTTCAAGACAACTGGACTGAGAAACAGGCATTCTTGGAGAATACTGGTCTAGGATACTCATTCCACCCTCCAACCAAGCACTAATTTATTGTACATTACTTGATATGTAATAATCAGTAGATTTGTGTTCTACATAGTCATCTTTAAGGTATATATTTCTATGACTGTGGCAGTTAAAAAATAGACTTCTTTTGTTTAGAAATATCCATTGTGATATATCCATGTGTAAAACTTTTGGTCACATTTTACATTTCTAATGGTATTATACAGCCTTGGAATTCACCTTGATTTTATTAGTAACAGTTTAAATCACTGCAGAGGAGCTATACAGAAATAACCAAATTTAAAACAACAGAAATGTTTCACTTCATTAGCTTACCATCTTGATATATAATATTTATTTCTCACAGTGGTTTTATATTAATTTCATTTTTCTCCTGCAAGTTTTTCCATACTTTCAGTTGGAGGAACTTGTACAACTTCAATACAAGGATAGAGACTTACCATTTGGTAAATGCATTTCCACAAGCTTCATTTAAACAACTACTTTTAAAACAAGGTTGGAATACATGACTTAATTTTCATGTTGTAACTTGTTAATACATGTACTTTGTACAGCTTTACTCTCCTTTTAAATGCAATCAATAATGGAAAGATTTAGGTTAGATCTCAGGAAGAAATTGCTCCCTGTGAGGGTGCTGAGGCACTGGAACAGGTTGCCCAGGGAGGTTGTAGATGCCTCCTCCCTGTAAGTGTTCAAGGCTCTGGGCAACCTGGTCTAGTGAGAGATGTCCCTGCCCATGTCAGTGGGGTTGGAACTTGGATGGTTATTAAGGTCCATTCCAACCTAAGGCATACTATGATTCCTTTTCCCCCACCCTTTTGTGAGTTTCAAAAAGATCATAGAACTAATAACACATTTTCCCATTCTTTTGTTTCTTTCTTTCCAGTTTCGTACTTCCATCTTACTTACTTCAAAAACCATCTAAAATAAAAGCAGCAGCAGCTCTAGAAGTTTTCACTGAGCAACATATCTTTTAGGCTGCCTAGTGGTCACGTTTATACAATCTCTCTCTGTGTCAGCCTCTGTAGGAGGCTGAAAAGTATCGTAGATGAGAAGTCTGAAATATGAGAAAGATCAGCAGAAGGGACTTTCTCTTTCTTCAGCATTTTACTGATGTATTATAGTCAAAAGTTGTAATGTAATGTAATTCTCTGATTTTCAAAGAGATAGCATCTCTTTCCCACTTTTGATTTAATTGGTTAAAACTTGGAATTTTTCATGTATTAGGTGTAAGTAGTGGCTTTTGAAATTACTGAGCTTGGCTTTATTTCAAATGGGAAGCTCAGAATTGCAAAGATTTGCTTATCATCAATTGCCATCTCCTTAGTAAATCACTGGGGCCTTTACCTTCTTTATTCTGATACTATCTGACAAAATTTGTTGTGTGTTTGCATGGGCTGAGGAAGCTCTTGTTGATGTTGTAGCTGACTGAGGTCAATTAGAAAAATTTGAAGAACATTTACCATCTTGAGGGCCAAGGTGGTAAATGTCTGAATAAAGGCTACCGGGGTTTCTTCACACAGATGTTGCAATGAGGAGGAGTCAAGCTTTGAGATTAAGTACCACATAGATGTAAAAGTCTAATGTTATTCAAACCTTATATTGAGTTTTCAGCTCCACTTTTAAAACAAATATTTTTTTAAACAAATTGTTTTAAAACTTGTTTTAAAACAAACAAATATTATGTGAAAAAATTTAACTTCATGGAAAATGGGAAATTATGCACTTGATCCTTTGGTGCAAGTACCATCATGAAGATATTTTAGGTGTGAAAAAAATGCATTTGGAAGATGGAATCCTGAATGCATTTGTAATATGTACATTCTCTTTTGTCTTCTTTGGAAACCCATAAAATGGTCGATGAGACATGACTCAGGCATATACCAGTTTACAGCAGTATCTCCTCTATCTCTGTCACACATATGTCATGTATACGTACACAGTGTAATATAAGCAATATTGACCATTCGGTTCTGAAATTACATGGGGTATGGAATCAGATATTCTGTTTTCAGCCTTCACTATTCTGATGGCCTTAATAGAGAATCAAATATTATTCAGAACATACCCATTATAGTCTTGCTGTATAGTTTTTAATTCCAGTCACATAGAAAAGTCACCTTGTCTCTTTTCACCATTGACAATTGTCCTTAGATGGCCACTTCTCCAAAACTTCACTTCGCTTGTGTACAAGTCATAGACGAAATCAAGTCTTGATCTGGACTGTGTCATTGGTCACAACAACCTCCAGCAGTGCTACAGGCTTCGGGAGGAGTGGCTGGAGAGCTGCCTGACAGAAGAGAACCTGACAGTGTTGGTTGATAGCTGGCTAAACAAGAGCCAGCAGCGTGCCCATGTGGCCAAGAAGGCCAAAGACATCCTGGCCTGCATCAGGAATGGTGTAACCAGCAGGAGTAGGGAGGTGATGGTGCCCCTGTACTCTACACTTGTTAGGCTGCACCTTGAGTACAGGGTCCGGTTTTGGGCGCCACAGTGTGAGGACATTGAGGTGCTGGAGTGGGTCCAGAGAAGGGCAAAGAGGCTGGTGAGAGGTCTAGAAAACAGGCCCTTTGAAGAGCAGCTAAGGGAACTGGGGTCATTGAGTCTAGAGAGGAGGCTGAGAGAACGCCTCATTGCCCTCTGCATCTACCTAAAAGGAGGTTGTAGTAAGGCTGGTGCTAGTGTCTTCTCCCAAATTACTAATGATAGAATGAGGGGAAATGGACTCAAGTTGTGTCAGGGGATGTTTACCTGCTGTAACAGGCTGCCCAGGGAGGTGGTGGGGTCACCATCTCTGGCGATGTTTAAAAAATGTGTAGATAGAGCACTTGAGCCCATGGTCTAGGGGTTAGGGAGATGCTGAGATCAGGGCTGGACCTGATGATCCTGGAAGGCCTTTCCAGCCATGATGATTCTGTGATTCCAAGGCTACAAGGTATTTCTGTGGGAAATAGTAGGTATAGTAAAGACTGATTTATGAAATTATTCAGTGAACTGATTGAATACTTGTTCCAGCAAATCCTTGTGCTTGTGAGAGATGACTTGTGTTTGTAGCCAGGGAAATTGATGTAGGTAAAAGTATGTTTGCTTAAGATTTGACCTCTAGATTGTACATTAAGAGTAAAGTGCTTGTAGCACTTAAGATTCAAAACCTCTTTTCATCTTTAATGTTTGAAATGTCTTTGACAGATTATGTGGCCTTACCCAGGGAGGGGAGAGGAGGAAGGAAAAGGGAAGAGTGTGTATCTTTCTTTGGTTTAAGCTTGGTTTACATTGTTGTATTTCTTCTCAAAATTGTTATAGACAATAGAGAATTTGCCTTCAGTGAAACCAATATTTATTCTAGCCACCTAGACTTACTTAAGGCGACCAAGTGTCTCTTACAAAGCCTTGTAAATCATAAAAATGTGATATACTCTTCAATATTTCATTAATGGTAAACCTTCAGGAACATCTAGCGTCTCTTGAGAAGTATGTAAACTGTGGGCCAACTTTGAACTTTTTCTCAATATACTTTAGAAACATGTACTGGTGAGAGAGTTAGATATAAAAATAGATATTATGTAAATATTATACCTATTTAAATATTGCTTGTTTATATAGATATAGATGTATAATGTCTATCTATCCAGAGAAAGAGAGGGGGAGAAATGGCATCACATCTCCAAGTCAGACTAGCCCTTTTGGTCTGAAATGTATTGTTTTTTCTTTCCTTTTGCTCTGTAATTTTCTCCATCAAAGTTGCATAAGACAAAGGCAAAATTAACATCAAGATGTAATTGATCTGCTTGTCAGAGGTTACTGCTTTCTGGCAGTACCGACAAGACTAACAAAAACTCACAGCATTGACCACCAAGCTGCAACTCAGTGTAGATGCTGCACAGTGCTGTGGTTTTAGGAACACTTTAGAACAATGGTCCACTTAATTTATACTGAGTTACAGTGGAGATCGTGTAGGGGTACATGTGACACCCACATTAATATAAAATGATCTCATTATGATTCATGCTGTTACCATAAATATCAAAGGAATTAATAATGATTCACCCATTACTTTAAAGGGTTAGTGCTACTGGTCTAGGTACTTAAAATACTTCAATATTGGTGGTGTTTTCCCCTGTAAAACACATCCTTAATGCCAACACTCCTTTTTTTTTCTCTGAGACAAATATCATGTTTTTAAATGTATTTATATAATTTGTTTATTTAATGTAGGGCAGAATACCAGCTATTAATGCCTTTGTTTTACAGGGAACTAGACATGGAAACCCGAGGGATTTTTACTTTAGGAAGCCTGTCAACTGTGGTAGGATTGATAGGGTGAGGTTTACCAGGAGTTCTTCCCACACACACGTCTCTGCTGTCTGACTTCAGTTTAGACTCTCACTTTTCTAGAAAAGAATTGAGGAGCCTGTGAATCACTTCACCATACTTAGCTCTGCAATGCTTTAGTGTATAAATCTTTTGAAGCATAATTCTTCAAAGCTCAGCTGAAACAGTTTGTGCATATGCTTTTCTTTACAAAGCATTTCTCCATTCAGTATGGGGGAAAATCTTTTTTCACTTTCAAACAGAATCTTCTCAATGTAGTTTCCACCAATTCAGTTTTAATAGAAGGAATGATGAACTGAGGTGTGTTTTTACAATATGAAGATGTTTTCTGTAATTGAGAGATCAGAACACATCACCTGAACTGAACTGCGCTCACTTCTAATGAATCCTATAGCTTTACACTTATCTGCCTTAAGATTTAACACTGAAATAGCTTCTAAAAAAAAGGGGACTATTCAGAAGTGAGGAAGATGGAGGAATCACCCTGAGTAAAAAGGATTTCTTTGCAAGCTCAACTTTGAAAGTCTAAGCAAATCTGAAAAATTCATTATTTATTTCACTGAATCAAAACACTGTGTGTGTATAATCTGTACAGGATCTGTGCTCTCTTGTAGTGTATGTGTCTTTGAAAAATCTGAGATTTAGATTTCCTTATAAATGAAATAAGCAATCACATGCAATTTTTGAGTTGCTATATGACAATTAAATCAGAAGTACCATAATCTTCTCTATCTAAATTTCTCACTAATGTTTGCTTTGAGTCTGGAAATGTTTTCTTTCTTTAGGTTGAACAGGTAAGGAGTAGTTTTCTTCAAGAGTATTTCTGCATCCTGACAATGAAACAGCAAGCTATAGTGTTTTGTTTAGAAAAGTGGTTAAAACTGCTTTTCCAAAACTCATCCCCCTGAATGAATTATGTGTCTGGTTTGTTAGCAAAATGCTAATTATTGACAAGAATGAGTATGAGTAGGGTGTTTTGTGTGACAAAATTTTTTGTTGCTGATTTATTGCAGTTATAGCACTGGCATGACTTGTATCTCAGTGGTTCAATGATACTATAGATCACTATTTTTATCTAAGTTTAAAGCTGTTAAGATGTGAGATGGTTTTGTGTGTCTTTTCAGTTTCTGTTTCAATAGCTGCATGCAGAGTAGGCTGTGAAACAGGAACAGGGTTGCCTCCATTTTCCTGATTCCAAGGTGATGTAGGCTGCTACTCAGAAACTAGTTAAGTGGAAACCTGGGGAAGAGTGAGTGTAATTGTTTTCAAAAGATGCAATCCACTTGTGAGGTTTCCAGCACATAGAAGAAACACACTCTCCCAGTTTTAAGTGTTGCACACACAATCCTGCTAAACACTTACCTGCTTAACTGTGAGCTGCTTAAAATACTTCTGCTACCACCCTAATGTGCATAACACTGCTTTTCTTCTAACCTCTGCTGCTCTTCAGAAATTGAGTGCTATCACATTGTTTTATAGGTATTATTATTAGCTATGGATTGTATATGGATGGCGTTCTGATGCAAAATTCATCACAGCTCAGTTGTTACACTTCTGGAGTTGCTCCTTGGAGTCTGCATTCCTTCAGAGTCCAGGCATGTACTGCAAAAGGTTGTGCTTTGGGTCCATTGGTGAGTACCTTAATTTGCATTCTGGGAGTGTATTAAATGTCAGATGACAGTGAATATCAGAGTAAATGGTGATTATTCACTCTGGTCAGTACTAACCCATCTGGCAAAATGTGACATTTAAGGAAAAATACTGTTTAAGAGCTGCTAAAGATTTGATAGGTCATTGTTAGGCACCGTTCCAAAGCAGAACATAGGTACAGTGAAGAAAGGTAAAATTTGAGGCTGAAACACACATTATTGAAATTAGGTAGAGTTAATATGTTTGAAAGGTGCAGATGTGCTCCAGCCAGATTTAGAAGGATGTGTATGAATAAAGAGTTACTTCCGAATGCAAGTCTGTGATTGAAATATTCTAGTCAACATAATTTAACAGTCTGGTGCAGGATTTTTTTCAGGATTTGAGAATGCAATATTAAATTTGACATGTGAAAAACAAGGCTTCCAAAGCTTTTTTATTTTGTTAAAGGTTTTTAGACATATAACTGAACTGATAAATGCCATATGACTTCACAGTACTGTAGCTGATGAATAACTGGAATAATAGCTGTGACGATTGGTTTTATTTTCAAGAGTAACTGAGGAAAAAGCCTGTGTTAATTCCAATAATTAGTTTTTTGTTTAATTCAGATTTGTGTGCACTTGTTAAAACAAAAAAAAAAAAAAGATGATTTAGGAGTTTGTTATGTTTTTCTGTTTATTCTCTTTCATAACTTACAATACCACTGTATTGTACTCTGGAAAGAACTTGCAAGTTTTATTTTTTATGATACAATTTGTTAATCACACTTCCAGTATTCTTTCCATTATTGTTTTAATTTGAATGCTGCTAACATTGTCTATCTATTGAAGACAACTAGACTTTATAACCATTAAACATTTTATAGCTTGCTTTCCTGTGAAGGATGTTTACTCTTAAAAGCTTGAATGGCTTTTTGCCAGTTTTTCTTGTAGATTTTTTACAAGTTCACATACGCCCCAAAAGCAAACCTTGCTGCAAGGTATTTGATGTGCAATAACCAAATCCATTGTGTTAGTGCTGACATTTAAGACAAGTTGTTACCAGACTTTGAATGCAGATGAAATACATGTTTTCAGTACTCCTGTCCTATCTAATAGGCTTCAGAAGAAACTGAACAGAAGTAGTTAGGGTTTTAAAAATATGTTTAGTAGCCTTTTTTTCACACATTGACTGAACTGCAGGCTCGTAACTTGACTTCTGAAATGATTCAAAGTAAGGGTTGATGTAGCTGCTACTCACCTGCATCCCACGATTAGCAAGCAAACTGTTTTCCAAAGCAAGTGATCCATCTCTAATCACATGAATTGAAGGACAACATCTTTATTTAGGCTCCCCTAAGTGCTGCCAGGAGGTTAAAGTACCTCATCTTAATTTGATTTTTTGAATGGCCTTTATATCATTTACAAAATAAATCAAACACTTAAAAAGGGGAAAAAAAATGATCAAGTGTTTTGCCTTTACTCTAAATAGCATGGGAAACATCTCCCAGCAGTAAGCTGATATGCTTCGAGCTATTTTTGTTGCTGATCCTGAGCTTAATGTGTCCTAATCAATGAGTGAATGCTATGTATCTATCCTAAATAAGATGTTCTTTCCAGTTTATGTTTCTAAAGGTGGCTCTGAAAATGTTAATCAGTCGTGAGAACATTGGCAGCTACTGTCTTTCAATAACTTTTTTCAGTGCTGCAATAACTTTCTCAAGTGAGATGAAAATTGGTACCATGTACATTGAAAAATGCTACATTTATATGTCTTTCTAGTAAAGCAAAGATATTGCTTTTGTGTCTGTTTAAATCGATTTTTGTTGCTTAAAAAGGAGTTTTAAAAAATTATTGTCAAGAAATAGGGTAACCTCTAATAGATTCATTAGAGGAATTCAAGATCTATGAAATTCTGCTGGTTTTTTAATACATTAGCTCCTGTAAATATCTTGTAAATAAATGGAAATGGTCAACATTGAATATTTGTCATCTCCACCTACTGCTATTAAATTTCAGGGGTTTTGCTTATCTGTATGCTTTTTTTAAATTTAGAGAGATGACAATGCTTTTCCAATTTTATTACTGTTATTCCTTTGCTATGATTTAGCAATTCTTATACAATAGCAGAATATTTTTCATTGTTACTAATAAAAATATTTGAAGGTAGTACAGAATTTTGTATAAAGTAATGCCTAGATAAATAAATATGGAACAGGATTTATGTGCTGTATGTTTTATATACAGAATGCACCTTTTTTTTTAGAGGCGGCTATAGGTACTGATTTCAAACTGCAGTTTAATATTTTTATACTGAAAAGTAATAGCAGGTCATAAAGAAAAGGCTAGAGACACGATACAGCTGTTGCAGCTGTTTAGAATGTGGTACAGTTTGCCACAAATCTGTGCAGTTTAAAGAATATTTTAATCCTATCCATCCTATGAAGTAGAAACAGTAGTTGGTGTTCATCACTCCATGTTTTGGATGTGGTGACATTGGAGTAGCTGCGTTTAGCCGCACAACTTTACAGGATATTTCAAAAGCACAGTTGAGTCAAATTCTTCTATAAGGATGATTTTGACTGAATTATCCAATAATCAAAGTATAATTGATTCAATAAATCTGTGAAGCATTGTTTAAGCATCAAATTTATATCCTGTTAACTTCCCTGTAATTGCACAACTATTTTAAATGCAACTCAGTATATGAGTATAGAAGAAGTTGTAGAGATATCGATGCACATCGAAGGTGTAAACTGACACTTGTATGCTATAAGCTTTTCAAACTTTATATGCTAAAATATAAAACGCTCATACTTCAAGGACAGATAAAATATGTTTGGGTGTTTTGATGACAGAGCACGTGTGGCAGATTCAAAATAGCATTTATTATCACTCCCACAAACTTGCAGCTGAAAGACACTTAGAAAGGTGTGAAACCATCTCATACCTTAGAAAACACCAAATTAATAATGTATGAGAAACAAATGTGTTGCCATAAATGGCATAACAGCACATTATTTTCTTCCATAGCACTGAGTGTTTGGTACAATTTTTAAAATTAAGTACAGAATTCCTATAATATTGAGTTATTGTCGATTTATATATTAAAAATCCTTTAATATTCATGACATCTTCCAGGTCTTTTATAATAGTTTGTTTTCTTCTAGAGATCTTTTTATTGCGACTTTAATTTGTTAGGTGAAATTAGAAGTTAATTCAGGTGCAACCAATATTCAGCAAAGAGAAATTTTTCCTCTATGGATTATCTAGTAATATACCGTGGCACTAAACACACATTCCTTACAGCTGTTTTTCAAACCACAGAAACAAAAAGATCTGTGGTCTTCTATTGCTGCTTGGATTGTTAATGCTAATCTGAGATAATTTTTTTGTGTGAGGTGCAGTAGTGTTTTCAATATATGAATCTTCCATTCTTTTCCAGTATATATTTCTTGTTCTGTACAGGGGTCTCTGTATAAAATGTGTTAGTTGCTGGACAGCTTTAAGCAAATATAGATGAAGAAAAAGTACAACGCTCACAAAATTAGGACACCTGTGGTGTTAGAGATTCTTTTTACTAAAGAAATAACTTTTCTTAAAATTCTGCTTTTCTCATTCCTTCTCTGTTTATAAACTATGGTAACAAACCTTGATCTTATGACTGAACTTACAGGTAGAAGCTCGGACCATGGAAGCTTCCCCCGAGGGAACAGTTGAAATATTTGCTACTGTTGGTGGGTCCAGAGAAGCTCAATTAAAATGGCTTGCCCCAAATAAACCTAATGGAAAATTGACCTACACAGTCCTTGTCACTGGTCTCTTCTATGCTGATCAAGGTATTTTTTTTTCCTTTTTAAGAAGTCCAATGATAACACTGATACTCTCTTTCAGTTTTCTTAAAAAATTCCTCTAGCAGTAAGTTCTCTTGCTTTTTTTTTTGCCTCTCCATTGATTATTTTAGAATTATCAGTTTTATTCTTTAAGAACTGCTGCTTTGATTTATGGCGCTTTACATTTGAACAAACACATAAATTGGCAAATAAAGATAAGCCCCATGCGCTCATTTAGTCTCTAGATATACGCATGGGGTCTTATCTCACAACCTTCACTCAGATAAGGAAGCTATACTCAGAAAACTTCAGTTGGTTTGCTTATGTAAGTGGAAGCCATTCATGAGGGTGGTTCATAATGTGGTTCTTCATGGGTGTATTTGAAATTTATATCAGCTACCGTGAGAAGAAAGGCTTAGGGACCGTCGGCTACTTAAAAAAACACCTAAAAGATGCAATGAAATCAGACAGTTGCTCCTAAAAAGACGCATCATACAATATAAAAACCTGAGAAGTAACAGTTACTGTTAAACCTTGTTGTGTCCACTATTTTAGGATGTGTGCTGGTGGCGCGTTGTGTATTGGGGTGGGCAGGAGCTGTGCCTTTTAAATCTAAACATAATGGTGTGGACTTGGGTGAAAATGCCGCTAAATTCAAGCGTGCAGAGTTAGGTAGTGCTGTTACCCTCATCTGAAAGACTATCCAAGGCCTTAAGAATGTAAGTGGACTTTTTTTCAAATGTTTTGCTTGAAGGGAGTATTTTTCAGTTGAAAGAAAACACTGTGCCCTCTATTATAAAAATGTAAAATACTTGGGCAGTGAATAAAAATGAATGTTCACAAAATGCACGTGAGCATTTAATATGTCAATTTGAGCTATTAAGGGTGCTCAAAGGTATAATAAATAATAAAATATTGTACACAAATACTCTTTATGGATTACACCTAACAATGTTGTCATTAATTTTTAGTGTACTTTAAATAGCGTGATTGACACCAAGCAACAATGAAAATGTTTTCTG
>JAOXOE010000256.1:16661730-16726081 GCA_028565055.1 Phoeniculus purpureus
TGTAGCCCCTGGACAGGGCAAAGGATACCACTAGGAGAGAGTGATTTTTTTTCTAATGCACGTTGCATTTCTATATTTTATACGACTATCCCTAAAGTATGTAGTAGAAACACTGCTTCATGTGCTGTTATCTTATCAGAGTCCTACTATAGCATATGGTATGTTGAGATAGCAGGTTGATGACATGGGAAGTGTTTAAATAACATATAACCAAACACTTTCTCTGCCATGAACTTGTTCTTCTAACACTTTGGAGACACCAGCTGATCTCATGCTGAATATTCTATAGATGACCCCAGGCTTGACTGATTTTTTTCTTTTTTTTTTTTTTTGTTGGTCCTGGTCTGACTCTTTCAAATTTCATGTATGTGTGTCAATATCTGAATGTCTTAGTATTTTTATGCACACTGTTTTTCCACCAAATGGATCTGCCATTAATCGTACTTGTTTAAAGTACCATATAACTCTCCATCCATCTGTTTTTCCAAATGTGCATACTTCACCGGAAATAAAATGAACAGCCTGGGAGCTTATTGGTCATTTCCTTGTTATAATAAGTTGTGTATCATTACAGACTCTTTTTTAATGGGGACAGATAATCGGAAATATTTTGTGAAGTATTTAAAGTAGCTTCATTTTTTAATAGTAAAACCAGCATCATAATATCTAAAACCAAGATTGAGTATTCTCACTGTGCTGAACTTCTTTGATTTTCTGACTTTTGAATCCCCTAGTGAAATGTTACAAAAGCATATCTTGTTTTTTCACTGGTGTTTGGTTCTGAAACTGCTAAATACAGCACGGCAGAGTCATGGTGTAAATAGTGTGCAGTTGGTGGACATTTATCAATAGCCAAATTGAAAGAGAAGGAAATACTGTCATAAACTGATTGAAAATGTCACTATGGAATTGCGTGTGTGAAATGTAGATCAGCAGGAGATAGTTTGGGTTTTCTGCCTGATGTTTGATAATGGATATTTCCATAATTTGACCATGCTTTATAAGCTGTATAAGGGGAGTATCTGTATCCGTCTTCGTTTTCCAGTTCAACTGCTTATTTTTAGGACAGTTTTTCTCTTTGAAAGTACTTGTTAAAATACAGAGAGGAGACTTGTTGAGTTTCTTTAACCATTCTGATTTACACATGTATATTTAGCCGAAAAGTGTTGGTTTCCAGGAAACTGCATCCAAAATCAAACTTGATTTTGGAAATTAAGGGCTCTGTCCTGTCCTGCAATGCTCAGGCAACATGTTTTCCTATAAAGGCAGGTTGTTTTGCCTCAAGTTGAGTTCTGTTGCCTCCTTGAAAGAAGCCTGAAACAGGAATTTAGTTTGCAATTGGTTAGTCCAAGGCATGAAATACCAATAGGATCAGATCAAACCCAGCTTTTCTCTCTTTAAGGTTCTTATTATCTGATACACTTCTAATTCTCAGAGGACTTGAGGGGGAAAGAAAGGTGACAGAGTCAGGCTCGTTTGCCTCAAGTAGTTTGCTCATTCAGCCCTAAGGGTGGTTTAGATTAAATACAGGGTCATTTTTAATTGCATCTGGGTATCTGAAATTGAGTTCTAGTACACAAAGAATCAGGTATTACTTCTTTTCCAGAGGAGAGAGTTGGAGGAAATTCTTATCTTCCTACCTGTGTCAGATGACTGCATTAGCACAGAGTGAATCCAAATCTGTAGTCCTGTGGATGTTGTGATGCATGTGAATGCAAGTTTGACATAAAGAGAATCCTTAATTAACTATATGTCCTTAGGGAGTCTTACAAGACAAAGTTGTAGGGCTATACTTGGAACTCTTTGTTGCTCGTGAGTGCAGAAATCAATATACGATATTTTCTGGTTTGGTTTGGTTTTGTTTACTGTTTTTATTACTTGTGTTGTTAACGTATTATCCCAGATTCTTACTGTTCAGCAGTCTAGTTCATTTGGTGCTCTTGTAAAGGGAAAATTATTCATTTGGTAACTCTGCTTACTTGTGTACACGCTACCAGAAATCTTCCTTGCAGCCTGCTCATCCTTCTGGCTAACATGAGAGTTCTGAATACAGAATACAGGGTTTTCTGGCAAAAACAATTAAACAAAAAAAGCTGCTACATACATCTATAAATAATATGGCTTTTACATATATAAATTTGAATTATTTATATATATATACACACACACATATATACATACAAATAGAAGAAAACACAGGCCATCTGTTGATTTGGTTTCAAATCAGAATTCGAACTGGGAATGTTAAGAATTGAGCTCATGCATGAAAGTAAAGTCTTCTGGGGAAAGACATGGACCTGCATATGTTGACAGAAGTGAGTAGAGAACTGCCGAAGCCCCTTAAAGTTCTTAGCCTGTCTTGTGTTGGAAGCTTCAGAATGGAGAACAAATATTCTGTGAGATGTTACCTTCAAAGATGCAGGAGGTGTTTTACGTTTAGAACTGACAATTTAAAAAAGAGTACAACAATTTCTGAGAATTATATGTATTTCAGAAATTACCAAAACATTTCTAGAAACATAGTAAATTTTTTTTTGGGTGCGATTGTTGCATAATTCCCTGAAAATACAGCTATCTAGGTGTAGACTTGTGTTTACAGTTTTTGCAAATGAACATTTTTTTACAAAAGTGGCAGTAGGAGATTGTTCATATATCATCCCTTTCCTCCTTCATTTTGTCTGTCACCTTAGTTTTAGCGACAGATCTTGCTCACAAAACCCACTAGTCCTAAAGATGTTTGAAGGGGAAAGAAAAAGGAATGCATGATCCATTTTCAAATAGTCATGTTTAATCTGATCACTAGAATGGGACTTTGGGGTTCTGTGGCACTGAATACCGTAACACTTAAAGTTTTGTTTGCATGCCTAGAAAAGTCACGGTTTAAATGCACTTTAGGATGATTCGTGAATAATGTTTAGTCAAAATTTAGTAGATTTTGAACAGGTTCACAATAGACCATCTACTAATGTGATTTCACTGAGCACCATACATGATTTTCTTTTCTGTTCCTGGGTCCAGGTGCCTCAATGGAAAGCAAAATGAAAGCAGTCTCTAATTTCTACATTGGAATATTTCTTGAGTGAAGATGTAGCTTTAGGCTGCAGACAATCTTTTAATTGATCTGCATCTCTCTATTCCTGTGGTTATGCGTTTGTCATGAGCACACTGGTCTTTTTTTGTATTAAACTGTGCAGTTTACTGGTTTTCGCATGATAGAGGAGATGTGTAAGGCTCAGTCCCATTTCTGTGAGGGACATACTGTCTGTATGTAGGCTGAAATTCCTAGTGCTTGCTGATAGCAAGGTAGTCTCTGAGACCATCCGTTTCCCTTGGAATAGGCTAGGGAATAACAGCAACCTCTGGATATGGCACCAGTAAACAGTATTGAGTAAAAGGGAATTTGCCAATTGGTTCTCCTATGAAAACAGTCTTTTAGTTAATGAATGTCTTCCAGAGTCTTTAACCCAGACGAATGCTGAAGAGGCCACACTGACAGTCCTTAGGTATCTATGCCAAAAACCAAAGGCAAAACCCAAACTGGAAATAAAACAATGTAGATACATGACCCCATATATATAGTCTGACTAGAGCTCCTGCAGATGAAGAAATTGCATTTGAATATTTTGAGTGTTGGTTTCAAACAATATGCTTCTCTTTAGAGACTAATGTAGCATCCATCTGTTTTCTTAGGTAGAGAAAGCATGATGAAAGCTTGGATTGACAAGCTTAGGTGCTTTTTTTATTTGGACTGTATAAGTGTGGGATCAAATTAGGTTTGGACTACCTAACTTTCTGGTGTTATACAAGAGAGACATGACAGTCATCCTTTTATCCCTGTGGCTGCTTCTGTGACTCTACATGTGTTTGCTCTAAATAGGCTAGAGGCAGCTACTCTATAAATAAGTACAGCAAACAGCACAACACCACTCACCTGAGTGATTCTGTGGTTCTTTCAATCTACAAGTGCATCATTTATGAAGCCTCATATAAAGTGACTGGAAAAGCCAAAACAATGTCTTATGTCAAATAAAAAACCTGGATTGAGTTTACAGCTTCATTCCTTCCGAAGTATTACAACTAAATGTAATGGCATTTGACAGTATTGACATATTTTATATGACTTCTTTTGGCTAACTCAGCATTCTAAAAAAATAAATAGTATTGTCCCTTTGTGATTGAAAGGGTTAAATAGTACCAATTCATTACCACTCACAAAAGGATTTATTTTGTTCTCATAAATCAGTTTTATTCCACATTTTTATTATTCCCTTGGGTCAGCTGCTCCAATTGAAATCAATACAAGTGCAAGTGACACAATCAATCTAGATATTTGATTATGGATTTGAGAGTCCCAGTTCTGCTCTGTGTGTTTAGCTAGTCTCCTTCTGATAGTGTCCCTGGAGAATGGAAAATTCTTATTGGCATCCATGAATTATGGGCATAGATTCAGAAACCAGATAGTGTGATAATCTCCGTTTATGTACTGCTGCGGCTAGAGAAAAATGTTCTAACCATGGAAAAACAAACTCAGAGATTTTAAAGTTAACTCTTTCTGAAAACTTTTTAGTGTAAAAAATCTCTCATGAAATAAACTTTATAAAGTCTCATAATTTATCTATGAAATCCCTCAAACAAAATGTAGGAAATCCATAATAATCTTCTCTATCTTCAGCTTAATATCACAAGTTACAGCTATTTGATGCCTTATGATCATTTATAGAAAATGAGATATTGCCTTTAGTACTTGGAGTACTAAACTGTGCTGGGACACTTTTTCCTCTTCTTGTTAGTATAAGAGCACCTGGATACTGGAAGCCTATGTGAAATCCACATAGTTTGGCTCTACTCATAGAATAGAGTGGAAGGATTCAGTACTGATGCCCCTTAGTGCTGTTGCAGCAGGGCAAGATACAGTACAGAGGAATACACTTACAGAAGAGATTTGACACTATGCTCTTAAGGTCTAAATGAGACAGACTCAACTGCAAGATGCATTGAACGTTTCCATGTTTATGAAAGAGTAATGAGAAAACCTAAAACAGTAACACAAATTAATAAAGTGTCTTCCTTACAGTTTCATCTACAATTACAGAATTTTTAAGTTGAAAGCCTCATGGTTCTGAACTGGAAGCTCAAAAAGATAATGAGACCACACACCAAACATTCTTCTCTGCATGCTGTCACAACAGAGCCTAATCTCGGCTGTAGTCATTAACTATCCATGGGGTCTGTGTTAACTTTCTTGTATGAGCTCCCTCATCAAGCTGTGTCCTTTATTCATATTTCAGTCCATAGAATTAATGAGCATATAAATATACATTCCTTTGTGTTTGTAACACTAATGATCACTTATTTCTAGTGACAGGAACATGCTTTCATCATAATGATTACCCCTGCTTTGCCTTAGGGTTCTTGAAGTATTCTGCAAATTTTCATAGAATCACAGAACAGCTGAGGTCAGATCATCCAGTCCAACACTTCTCCAAGCAGGTTCAGTTGCAGCACATTGCAGGACAATGTCCAGTGGGGTTTTGAATATAAGCAATGATGAAGACCTTACAACATCTATGGGCAACTCATTCCAGTGTTTGACCAACGTTCACATAAAGGGTTTTTTTTTCCTTAGGCTTAAACAGAATTTATTGTTTTCTCCATATGTACCTATTACCTCTTGTTCTGTTGCTATATTGCAAAATGCTATAGGCATGTTGCATGTCTCAAGAAAGTCTACCATCATTTTATCATGTTTAAGTCTGTGAAAACTCACAGAAGGTTCTTTTGTCTGTTTTAAAGTGAGGGAACCTGAGCTTTCAAAGAAGCACCTTGAGTAGTGCAGTCAGAAACTACCTCTGGATCTTTGAGCTTTCAGATTTCAAATGTATGTCTCCATGTAGCGGGTTAAAACTAAACACTTTAAATATTTTCTATTTTTCGGTGGTAAAACTACTGTGTTTTTTTAATTACCAGGCAAAAAAGAAAAAGCAAGGGTTTTTCAATGCAGATAATATGAACAGTTCATTATTTACAGGAAAATTAACATTTTGGATTCATAGCTTTTTTCAGTTTGCCATGGTGTTTTCAGTTACTCTTCTTGTCTTATTCAGCAGCTCCCCGTAGCCTATGAGAATGAAATTTTCCTATGATAAGAGAGTTTTTAAGCTTTAGACATTGTACGAGTAACTGGGATCATATGTCCCTAGGAACAATACATCTGTCAGTTCAGGATATCAAGGCACAAAATTTGCAGTGTACTCATCTGAAAAAACCCCATCCAAATGAAAAAACCTCCAAACAGAGTCACTACTTCATAAGGACTCACATCTGGGGTGAGAATTGGAGAATGGTTCACTGTTGAAGTTCTTAGAAACGTAATCACCAATAATGGTGAGAAGTCTCAAATTTTACTCTGCATATTCTACTAGAAATAGAGGTTAAGGGAGAGAAGGAGAGAAGAAAAACCTTAGCTGGGAGAAAAGGAGTGTGTGGAAGCTAATGAAGCTGAAGAGTAGGCAAAAATAAGGGACAAAAGCAGGAGCTTACAGACCAGGAATCTACATATTCACTGCATTTCCCACAGACAGATGTGATGCCAAAGAGCCTGAAACCAGCACAGGGACAGCAATCAGAACAAGGTATGATGGGGAAGGATAGAGAAAAGGGGGCCATTGTTCTGATACTAACTTTTCTTATGTGGCCCAAGATAAGATGCTTCATGTTTGTGTGCTCACACTATGTAATGCAGGCATGAAAATAACTTTGTGCTAGTTAACAAAATGATCTTGTAAATGATCTTCAGACACTTGTGTGAACTGATCCTTGATCTGGAGTTTTGCTACCTTTGTTCTTTGAATAGTCTTCCATAGTGATAGTAATTCTGTTTCTGTTTGAGTATTGTGGGTCAATATGTTCTCTAATATTAAAGAGGTTATCAATACAGGTATGTACATAATTAAAAAAATACAGATTGGTAATAATATTTGAGAGCATGACAGAGACTTAAATTAACTCAAAAAATACTACACAACATACAGTGTACTTTTGTGACTGAAGCTTCATGTTATCTTGGAATAGTGATACTGAAGGAAAATAGTAACTCCTTAAACATTTATGATGCTAAAACTTGAATGTTTCAGGCATTTAGGTGGAAATCTCTGCCTTTCATAAACTATCTCCCCATAATATCATCGCAAGTCAGATAAGTCTGAGCATAAGATGAGAAGGCAACACAATTTCTAGGACATTGTAGACTGGAAGGCGTGTAGAAATCTGTTTTATAAAGATGGCTTCATTGTTGAAGTTCCATGAGAGGTATAAGGAAGCTGATTTTTGACCAGTGTCTTCTGTATAATGACAGCTAGCTCTTGATGATTAAAGAAAGAAAAGCATGTGAGCACCCAGTAGTACCATTCACTTGCAGGGCCTTCTTACCTCCTGAAGACAGTAGCACAGTTGTGGCAGTATTTTTGTGACACCAATGCATTAGACTGGTTATGCTTGAACATTAATAATCACAAATACAGTGAGAGGTAACAGATGTATTTGATATTTGCCTCCGTATATGAAAAAAAAGGAAGCACCTCAATTTATTATCTTTTTCTTTAAAAACATGAATTTTTATCGAGATGGAAAGAGTACCTTAAAATATGACAAATTTTGGGAAAAAAACCCCCATTTTAAAGTGTGAGATTAATGTATTTAGTTTGTGTTATTTCTTTTTCCGTTGCAGTCTTTGTCATGAGAATGGTTTCATGTTGTACCATTTCCTGTGCTCCTTACAACCTTTGTCACATGAATAAGATATCAGAGTGCTAATGACTAATATACAGTATTCTGTGTCTGCTGATTCTATACTGTACTACCCTGACCTTTGCAATATTATGTATTCTGATTGGCTGTCCATTTCACCTCTTCCCCACAAGTTAATAAGGCTGTAAAAAGGAGAGAACTTGAAATGGCCAGCCAGTCAAATTACAGAATATTGAAAAGGTCAGAGCAGTACAGCACACAGAAAAAAATTATGGAATATATGAGGCATTAAAATTCTTGTGACAATGATTATAACATGAATGGAAAAGGATACCCATTTATGTTATTTCAATCTAGTGAACCCCATAGGATGACAGACCCAGGACAGCAGTAATTTACGCACCACTGACCCACAGGAACCTTATTCATGTATTTACAGGGGTACTTGGTCCCGGGAATGCACATCTGCTTGGCAGCCCCTTCAGAGTGCCCAGTCAAAACCATAGTGAACCTTCAAATGTAAATGTTCACCATCTGAAGTGATGGTGAAGCCTAGCAGGTCTAAAAGATTATTTTGAATGGAATAAACATTTGTGTTTCTTTTTCCTGTAAGTGTGTTTTATTACTTGATTTTGTTTCAAGTTTCTGAAGATGTTAAGTATATGGATATATTTTAGTCCTAATTTCTTCATTTGGGTATTGAGTTCCTGAAAGGCTGAGATACTTTTACCTGGTATGAGCTATGTATAAACTGGAAGCGGCACAGTTTTTATCAAATACCAAACTTAACCAAAGAAGTCCCTCAGAAATATTGGGGAAATCATGGAGAGCCTTACGAGCAGAAAGGCTAGGAAGTGAACAAAACCAGCATGATGCACAAATATGTAAAGGTTAAGGAGCATGGGGAAGCTTTCATGCCTGGAAAGGATTTAGTCTTCTTTAACATGTTACAGGAGGCGGTGACTCCAAGTCCGCTTCCATCTGAATGGATCTTTCAGTATGTGTCTAAGCACTGAAAGACAGGGTAAGCCAGTTCTTGGAGTTTCCGCATCCTTAGTTATGTTGTTTGTGTCGGCTGTTTCTTGAGGAGATCTTGCTTGGTGAAGGGCTGGTGACTGTTCACAGCAGGAGTTACATGAGAGGAATGTGCAGAAACAATGGATATTCTGGTAGAAACCGCTTGTCAGATGTAAAACAACGTCTCTTAGGACTTCAGCAGTGTCTGAGGCAACTGCTGTTTAGGTCTGTGGCAGACTTGCTGGTGGGCTATAGTAGGACATGAGAGCAGGATGGAGAGAAAAACACAAATGAAAAATGGAAAAAGAGGCCTCATCCACTTATACTCACAAATAGGGTCCACTCTGAAGCTATCTGGGCAGGAATGGCACAGAGTGATAGAGCTGGGTTATCACTGCATCGCTTTCTGTCAGGCTGAACCTATGTGTCTGCATTTTCCAACCCACTGAAAGTAGAATTTAAGCAGAGAGAAGTGGCAAACTGTACATTGTAAGCTATCTCCAGTAAGACTTGCATTTTAGAAACCTTCTTCTGGGAAGTGGGATAAACCACATTTTGTCTGTGTAAAATTCAGGTTAGGAAACTTGCAAGTACTTATTATTAAAAGGAATGAAAAATTTTGAACTGCTATGTTGTCTATGTCATTGTAAACTTGCACGTTCATTTTTGAGCTGAATAAAATGGTTATGTAATTACATACTTCTCCTAATTATTGAGTAATTATATACTTCTTATAATTGCCGAGTAATCAGTCTGCTATAACTAGAATTTAATGTTACTACTAATTGTATAATTACTGTATATTAATGTTGTTATCCAGGCAACTTGGAATAGAGTGTTATCCTTTTAAATCCTTTTCTGCTACTTGAAACTGTATTTTAAAAAATATAGTATAGTTAGCCATTGGAAGAAAGATTAATAGTGGAATAAAAATATCAGCAGAGGAAATACATGCGTTCATTCTGCGCTCAGGTAGATGAGGATAAAACTATTAACATGTTAAAACTGCACTGCAGATAGAGAAAGTTTCATTTTCTCATTAATTGGGCACATCAATTGCTGTTAGGGAGCCTGCTTTTATGCTTGAGGTTTGAATCTATCCTATGTGCCTTGATCTGTCAGCACTGGGTTTTTCAGCTTTTCTACACATTGTAGGTGAAACATTTTAAAACTACTTCTCTTTTCACAGCTAGATGAGTCCTTAAGTGTTTCACATCACTAGGACCTTAAGAATATAAATGTCAACTGGCCGTTTCTAATTTCTTTATTCTTGTTAATAAAACAATAGTTTTGTATAGCTGTGTCACGTTGGGTGGGTGGTCACAATAATGAGCTGCAGACTACGTGGTGGTCCACTGAAGAACCATGATAGGTAATGAGAGAAATGAAATTTGCTAGGTTGTTTCTACTCCCAAGTCACATGGAAGGGCAGTTGCGTAAAGATGGAGACGGAGGGTTTGAGGTACAATTTTAGAGCTCAGATCAAGTAATGGAGATGCTTTTTTCTAGTGCTGGCTGGGTACATAAGAGTAATCTCAGACAAAGTGTCTTTGCTTCTGCAGATTTGGTGTGCTCTGTCTGCACATGGAGTGTGTAAAACATGGTTCTTGCACCCTGAGAAGCTTTGCCTCTTGCCGTTTCTAAAATGTGGTTTCTTAGATTAATGTAAAGTTTAGTGATATCCAAAACAAATCCGTCAGGTTTCAATAAAATATTCTATAATGTCTTACTATTCTATTCTAACACTATTACAGTGTCTTGGGTAGTCTGGTGCTATGACATGGTGTAATCCAGTGATGAGCTAGCCTACAAGGCATGTTTATAGTAAGAGTTCTATGTAAGTTTGGAGGTTGGAGTAGATGATCTCTAAGGTCCCTTCCAACCTGAGCCATTCTTTTGTTCTATAAAACTATCCCTCTCCCGAAAAACTCAAAAAGTAAGTTTCACTTGAGAAAACAATTAAGAGAGAGTTTCTAGGTTTTTATAAAAAGTTCTATTTTATTTAGATTTTGTAGAGGACTCAGATGTGAATATTCCATCTTCTGCCCATGACAACACCATCATTAAAGATATTTTTAGTAGTCAATTTCTGTTTAATCTGTTTCTGAGACCTGAGTTGTCAGATTTGTGTGATTCTGCAGATGTTTGCAATGCAGAATTTCCATCTACTTCAATGCAAGTACTCTCCATGGAGTGATGGATAGTAGTAATAGTATTAACCATTTATATAGCATTGTATATGTCCAAAATATTGGATAATTAAATGAGCTCAGCTTCACTCGCAGATACGTGAGTGAAATCTTCATTAAGTTAAAAAAAGTGTTACTTGACATACAGTATTTTTATGTTCCTTACTCATCAGGTATTTTGGAAAGGTTTGCTTTGTTATTTTTGTAGGGTTGGATATTGTCTTATCTTGAGTTTGAGATCTTAAAAGCCTGGTAAAGACATGTAGGTTGCTGTGGTGTCCTCTGATGATTTCAACTGATAAACTGAATACTTCAAATCCTTGTTTTATCTTTGAGAGACTGCAGACCATGCAGGAAAGCATGTGTTCCTTACTGCAGATGAGTGACTCTGGTGCGTGCAATGGATTTAGCTTATAAGCTCCTAAGGTAATTGTTTTTCTAGTGAATTCAAGAAGTTTTACCAGTCTTTCATAGGCACAAGATTTATCTTTAATGCTTTGAATTTTCAGTTATCACACAACTGTTCTAGAATGAGCAATTTCTGAATTGTCTTCACTTTGCAGTAGGTAACAGTCAGGTTTACAACTGCAGGATTGGTTTGTTTATTTTCCAGGTGTTACAAGTACCCAAAACTGTTGGCTAAAGGAGGAGAAAACAATGAATAATAATTTTTTTCCTTCCAAACGGGCTGTTTTTTGGTGTTATTAGTATCAGTGGCTACCTTTACCTTGAGTAGATACTTTGTAAAGAGAATGAACTGCAGGAAGAGGAAGGTATGATATTTATTCTTCCTGTCTTCTCTTCTTTTTGTCTTAACAGCTAGTGCTAATTATTCTATTTTAAATGATACTCGGATATTATGGAGCAGCAACGAGTCCAATGTATGGGTGCCCATTAAAGGACTGATCCCATTTTCTAACTACACAGTACAAGTGAATGCTTCCAACAGCCAGGGCAGCTTGATGAGTGATGCTATAACAATAGTCATGCCTCCAGGAGGTAAGTATGAAAAAGTGGCTTTTCTGTGCGTGTAACAATTACATAAACACCCTGTTGAACAAAAAGTTATCTATTATTGCAGCCGAGGAGTGGAAGTTCAGGAGAATATGTTTACATTAGTAGTTCTTACTGACAAAATTGTTCTTTTCAGCTTCTAATTTGTCACTTTGTTCAATTTAAGGAATAGAAAATGAAACCAGGTACCCGTGTAGATAATGTATTATGTGGGTGAGAAGAGCCTTATGTACCACTCCTTTTATTTTTTTTCCTATGGATAGCAATGTGTTCAGTTGCAGACAGCTAATCTAATCTATGAATACAGTCATATGTGTTTTGTGATCAGTTTTGGAAAAAAGTTCTAAGTGCTATCAAAGACCACTGACTGGGCAAACTTAGCTAATTTGTTAATTGTGATAATATAAACCATTGGTAATACATTGAGCCAGAATCCACAGACTGGTGTAACAGTAATAAAGTCACTTGTGATGTGCTGATTTTCAGCACTTTAGATGTTATCATCATAAAAAGGCAACTGATCAAATACTTCCTAAACACTATGCATGGGGACTTTTCTGTTTGGCTTTGTAGTTTTTAATGAAAGCTTAAATGCACAGCGGATATGTTCCTTTTGCATTGTCTTTTCATGGACATCCTAGTGAATTAACTTTTGTTGAATAAATGTCAGTGGAAACAATGAATTTAAGGTGATTTTTAGTTCGAAAGTGAGAGTCCAACAAAACCTGATTTTGAGAGATGTGTAGATTAAATAAAATAAACTAAACCAAACCAGATAAAAAACCCCTGTAAAATACCATAATGGAATTACACTTGTTTGCTTGTAAACAGATTGCTTTTAGGGTCATACCAACAGGAAGACTTCTGAAAAGTGAATAAATAGAATGTAGAGGTTGTATGACATTGCTGAGCAAGAAGGGAAGGGGAAATCCCCAGAAGAATTTATAGTTTTCCAATCGGATTGCCAAATTACACCAAATATTAACAAATATGCATTGTCATAAAAATGAATATGGATTTTACTGCTCACTTAAGACTGAGCAGTGTTAATCCCAGTCGCTAATTCCAGTGTCACACTTCAATTTTTGCATGTAGAAATAAATTTTGGTAGTCAAAATTTTACCAAATGAGAAGGTAAAAGATCTTTAAAGATAGGCAAGGATGCGCACAAGTTTATGACGGCCATTAAGATACACTTTCTTTCATCGTTAGATTGTTGTTGATTACAATTAGAAAACTTATAGCTTTGAAATTATCTTTTTTATGACCTTGTGGTAGTTTAAAAGCAATACCTCATTGATTAAATAGGTTTTAGTTCATGCTTCCTTTTAGTTAATGATCTGAAAACATATTATCCTGATTTACACATAAAATCATGCTGAAAAGCATGTGGCATTCAGTAGGATATGTGTGTTTAAGTAGAATTAAATTAGCAGTGAGAGTTATTAAAGAAATCTTCCATACTATTGTCCAGCAGACTGTGATCTGTAGTGAAATGAATAATAAATGAAGCAGTGCATATGAGAGAAGTACTCTCACACAGTGTATTCGCTCTTCTCACTATTCGTGTGTGCACCCATACAGACACACACGGCTATACCTAGGACAATGTATGTTTACTTAACTATGATGTTTATTATAATGATATGTAGAATACCATACAACTGCATTCCATCCTAAACTATCAGTGTAATGGTAATTTTACACTTATCTGTGTTTAGCACCTTCACTTACAAACACTTTCTAAATCATTAAATGGAATCTAGGTGCTACTGAAATCAGTAGTTTTATTTTTTTTTTTACTTCAGTGGTCCAGATTTCACTTAGACATGTCTTGTCTCATATAAAATTACAGCCTCTTAATGAGTCTCAAAGTGTACCATTCTCTTTTCAAGGATAAACCAAAACTGTTTCAAAAATTTGAATTGTGAGGAGTTGCTCATGGAGCTATATGGAAGATTGTATAAAAGGGAGAGTGGTAGAGGACAAAGGCATTTTCCATGTGGCAGTCAGTGCAGATCATTGTTTTCCAATTATGGTACAAGTTCTCTTCCAACATGTATTCTCTTCCAAGCGTGTTTTGCTTCAATTTTTTTTTTTTTAAATTTAAAATGTATTTCACACAATATAAAGCACACCAAATCTTTAGTGTTACCTGATTGAATATATCTTAATTTCTCATCAAGCTGATTTGCCATGCTTAAAGTCAACGCTTAAAAGGAAATTCTTAGAAATAAGGAATATATTTTATCTAAGCTCTTGACTACAATTGCAGTGCAGGTTCAAGAGTTCTTGGAAAGATTAAAAAATATAAAACCCGAACCCAAATGTTAATCCATAAATATGAAACTTTCTTTTGACCCTTACCCTGCAGTGGTCTGGAGTTACTAATGGGGTTAGGATTTCAACTCTTAATGGTACTTGGTGCATTAGTGTTTTGTATGCATGGAATTCAGCATTCAGTTTAATAAGTGGTTGACATTGGTGATGTCCCTTAATTTGCTTAAATCTAATTGGCTCTTTTATCAGTCAAACCTGTATGGATTGGCAATTGATCAGAAAGGGTCAGCCATGACTGTGCATGTACTTAAATGCTGGAACCACCAGTTAAAGTCACTGTTGCATAATAAGAAGCTAAAACCGTGAGAACAAATGATCTTCAGAGTCGGAAGGCAAAAGAAAGTGGAGAAGTTTTTCAGGATGTTCAAGTTCAGAACAAAGGCATCATGGAGTATATAAATTTTAAATACGCTGCTTTTTGCCTCAAGACTTAAAGCTTTTTTTTCCAGATGAACTGAAAACTTGTCTGAAACTGTTTTTGTTACATCAAAGAACTGCATAGAAAGCTAAAAGAGATGGAAGAAGCATAAAAGGGCATAGTTTAAAATGATTAGTGACAAATTTCATACCGCAGAGGTAGATGTAAATTTTTTTGAGTTTTGTATTTTTTTCACAAAGAATAATTTTATTCTGTTTATCCTGTCCTAAACTGTTGGGGTAAAAGTTGTTAAAAATAGCATACTAGACAGTGCTGCACGTTAAGTCTGGGCAGGCTAGTCAGTAAAAGGTCTGGAAAAAATCATTTTAGAAAGAGTTTAATTAGGTCAATAAAATGATACAGCTGATGTAAAACTGCAAAAATTGGGGAGAAAATGTTCTCTGTAGACTCTTTGGTTATTTATTTTTCTTTTTAGTGATCACTATTTCTGCTGTAGTGGCACATAGAGAAATGGTTTGTCAGACTGGTTTGTTTTAACGTGCTCAGTATCACAGTTAGAGTCATACCATAAGAGCTGTTTTGAGAGAATCTCCTTTACTTCAAATTTCAGATGTTTGAGACAATAGTTGCCTTTCCCAAATGTCTCTCTTCCTGCCTGACTGAGTTATATCTTCCTCTGTATCTTCTGTTTCTTCAAAGTTTTTCATACTGGCATACTCTTATGTTACCTCTTGTAATGGTAGAGCAGTAAAACCAGAATATAGAAACAGAAAGAAAAAAAATGTAGTTTAAAAAAACCCCTACTTCTGTCGTAATTCTGTTTTATTCATTGTGAAAAACTTATATTAACAACATTCCAAATTCTCAAACTTCTGCGTGGTATCTTTATTACATTCAGGGTAATATAATTGTCAGTTTTGGTGAAGAGAAGGAAACGTTTTAAACATAGTTGTTCCAAGCAAGTCAACAGTGGTAGGGTGGTTGACAGTTCAGTGGAGTGTTGACAGAAAGCTCTTAATGGAAATTGTGACCATATCTTTTCTAGAAGTAGTTTAAGGAGACAGGAGGATGGAGCAGGGAGAGGGGAGAAAAGCTCTTCTGCATCTCTCGTCAATGACCTAGCTAATTAGAGAGTGTCAATGGCAAGCTGTGTGAATTGTTCGTTCCAGTTCCTTTTGTCCAGAAAGATGATTTCATGGGGATATGAGGGCAGGATTGTAAAAGTGTTTGTGTGGAAAGCTGGGAGTTGTTATAATGAAACAATAATTCTTCTCTAACCTCTGCAGTATTGAACTGATTGTCATTTTCATTAGTTCTACTTTCTTCTTTTATTCCCCTCTCACAGCCTGCTCAGCATATCTTTCAGTGAGCTCATGCTGTGTCTATTCTTGGGTTTGGGTGGGTGTTTTGGGTGGCAAGACAACAGAGAAGTAAATCTCATTCCCGAAACCTATGTCCTCAGACTCTGGTGACGGGAGGCACGGAGGTGCCCACGCTACTGCTCACTTTCCTAAATTGCAGCCAGTTGGAGCTCAGCCTAACTCCACACATCATAAAGGAATGCCTCAAGGTTGCTTAAAATTGAACCTTAGTGTAAGTCCTTACTCATAAAATTGGAGAATGCCAGAAGGCAATGACACTCCAATTATGTCTTTTTTCTTCTGATGTCTCCTTCACTCCTTTTGCCCCTGAACCTTGTCCTTTTGGGATTGAGCAGATCTCCTGTAGTTATATGGTGCTGCCATGCTCCAGACACAGGAGACCTGTATTTACCAGCTCTTAGGTTGCTTTCTGTCTTCTGGAGCTGCATGAGACAGCTTGTGCAAGAAGATTGAAACTGCAATATTAGTTGCGTAAAAGAACATGGAAGTCCTGTTTGTTTGAGGAGTGCCAGATAAGAAAGGGAGAACTATGGAACAGTGTGAAATAGCCAACTGATCATTTCTAAGCAGGCAATTAACCTTATTGTAGGGGTCCCACTCCAGGTCTTTCCAAAACCTTAGCCTTAGCATGAGGTCCATGTGGTAGTTAAGATTTCTTGGAAGAAATCTGCAGTAGAGTAGATTTCAGTCTTGAAAATTACAGCTTGGTTGCACTTTTGAAAAATGAAGGGATATATAAAAGTGGGAAAAACGATCTGTTGTGGAATTTAGCAGCAGATCATTATTTAAAATTATTTCCTCCGTCACATAAACCTGTTTTGGGCCAATTCAGTTTTACATAAAAGCGGTCACAATTTAGATGAAGTAGGCAATATGTATATAATCTTAAGCCTATTCATGTGTGGATTTTTTTTCATTCTGTGTAAATCTAAACTAGACTGTTCAATACTTTAAAGTCAACGTTCTTTATGTGATAAATTACATTCTTCTGTTGAAAGAGTTCTACACTAAAATGACATTGGCATGCCTAGTGAAAATATACTGAAGACATCTGAAAAGTCACATCACGAGTTTGTCTTTTGAACCATTTTCCAGATATATTCTAGTGTTATGAATTGGATCAACTTTTATGTAGCTTTGCTACTAGGATTTGCACTGCTATTCTAAGAAGCTCACTTCATTGTATTTATTTGTGACAAGTCCTACCCCTTCAGTTTCCACTGTAAAAGGGCATTTTCACGAACTGTCAGCCAAGGTCAATGTCTGAGAGATCGTTTTTGGGGTTGGGTTGAGGACAGGGTTATAATTTATTCTGTATTTTCTGCATTTGAAGCATATAGATTATGGAAGTTAACCTGCTGATCATAAAGCACTTGAGTAAAGTGCAAGGGTTTCTTTGAGCTACTTTGCACAGTTGACAGCTTTGAAGTTCTTCTGTTTGCAGTGAACTCTGTAAGCCTCCAGCAGAGTTCTGTCACCCTGTTACATACTCGTCACGTTTCCATATTAAACAAAAAAGCTCAAGGGGGGAAAAATTAAGGGTCTCTTAAGATCTTGCCAAAGGTGAGATATAGAGGGAATCAATCACTATCCTTTTCCTCTCTTTAGCTGGGGAAAAAACCCACAGATGATCTTTCTTAAACATCATGGCCATAAAAGTGCTTTTACTTTTTTTGCTGGTTTCTTTTACAGTTAAAAAACAACTCAGGGAATTTTCTGTCTAGTTTGGAAACAAACCTCAAATGGAATGTAGGAAATCTTAAACTTTGTATATGAATTCTTAAAGCACTTTGCAAAACTAAAATACCTTTCTTTCATATAGCTGCTTATTTGTACTGATGGCGATTTATGCTTAACTTTCCTTACTTTTTCCTAGTATACTGCTTTTCATTATGTAGCATCTCTGCAGTTATCTTCAGGCTAGTTGAAGGAATAGCTAAGGAGGACTAAGCTTCTCTATGAAGACAGAAAATGGAAGTTGAATGAGAAGCAGTCACTAGAGTCATTCTTTCTCTCCAGTGTCCCTATAATGCACTTGTATTGGATGCTACTCTCTTTCTTACAGCAAAGGTAACTGTACAAGTCTATAGGCCTCAGTGATTCCTGACATTTGACAGTTGTTTCTCACTGTGTTTTTCTTTCTGAACATTTGTTTTTGTGTCTGCAGGCATGTGCACATGCACACATATATGCGTGTATATGTATATTCATGCTTATGCCTTTTTTCTTTGGATCTGTATGCAGACCTTACGTAATAACAAATTACTACTATTATTTTATATATTTTTTTAATAATACATAAAATATGTATTATTACTACAGAAATACTATGCTCTTAGATTAACTCCAGGTTAAAAAAATAAGAGAGAAGGGTAATCAATAGATTTCATTGTATGGTGTGGTATGTCCAGAAATAAGTTACATCCATTATTATTATTTCTAAAATGACATACTTATTTTTATGATTTTACAAATATAACTAGTTCAGGTTTTCAGTAGGCTCCTGAAATTACTGAGGATTGTTATTGTCATTTTATTGATTGATAAAAAGAATGGCAGGTCTTAGCAAGGGCAGGTAAAAGATTTTTGTATTCATCCTCATGCTGAAAAGTGTGGGTGTCAGAAAGTTTGTCAGCCTCTCTTCTTGTCCCTCAGCTTGGACTGGAGAATTGCAACTCCAAGAATGGTGTCATGGTAGTTGAACGTGGGCACTGTGTACAAGGAAATAGTGATAATTCAGATTGACCCATTATACGTTATCTAAACTGCTCTAATTGAATATGTAGAAAGCAAAGTAGTTGATTAAGTGGAAGCATAACAATATATAAAGGAGTAATTCTTCCCTCTATTTTTCTTTCCTCTGAAGTTGTGAGTGCTCTTACATGCTAAGAAGCCTATCTGAGAGTGTTATCTGTAAGAAATTGATAGTGCTGTCCACAAAATTTCCACAAGATGTTACTGATGGTTGTAATCTGCATTAAGCAGCTCTAAATTTTCTGCAATAAAGATTTAGCCCTTTCAGTCTACTTTAAAAGTGAACAAAGGAGGGGAAGTTTTTCTTGCTTCTTTACTTTTTATTGAAAGGGTAAAAAAAAAAAAAGATAAAAATCTGTACTATAGAGAATAGGTATTGCCAAAGTATTTCCCTTATCTCAACATATGGCGAATTGTATGTGCAGGTTGGAGTAAATGCTGTGACATGTATCTGTGGTATATAGGGGAAAATAGCCAGCCTTGGGATTAAATTACAAGTGATGGTATTACTAAGATTTTTGAATCAGCTAGCCTACCTAATTTTGAACAAGAAGACGGTAGCCAAGGCCTTTTCAGAAAGGACAAATGATTAATTGTTTTATACGGACGTACTTCCACCAATTCCAGTGCATTTATGTGTTCTTCAGCATTATCTGAGGAAATGAACCCAAGACTTAATTAGTATAAGTGGTTTATTTGTTAGAAGTACCTAGAACTGAACATTACCTGGTAAATAGCTATTCAATAATGTTGTGTGAACATTCCTGTGTGGATGGGTTTGGTATAGAAAGTTGTAAACCTTTTACCCTATTCATCTGTTGTCAGCTGTATCTTTTGCATGGATTATTTTCATGTATGAATAGGCTTGTCTGAATTGCTTTTAATTCACTGTAAATCTTTTGTTTCAGTAGCTAACACCTGGGTCATATTTTTGTCATTTGAAATGCATTTCTTTTACTGGAGGACCAATACATAAAAGGTTATGGGTTTCTTGCCACTGTTAGGTGGATTTGAGTCATCATCTTCCATATTCTGTCATAGCTTGGCTCTGTTAGAGCTCTGGCCAAAGAAAAGAGAGTTGAATTATGGATCCTGTAGTGACAAAAATTCCCATTTCCCACATTCTGGGCAGTGTATTGTTCTGTTAGTTCATAATACTACCCAAACTATTTGTTCAAAATATTGCTCATCTGATCTGTTGAAACTCTATTACCGTGTGAGTGGGAAGTCAAGTCATATGTATTTGGGGAGAAGACAGAGCAGATACTACTGTAACCCAGACATTATCAGGTTGGGTGAGACCGTGTACATGTCAGCAGCAAAGGGGTGAGGGGAGCAGGTCTGTGTTCTGGACATTTGTGGATCTGGACATAGGTGGTTGATCAGTGCTGATACTCAGCATGAGCATCAGACTGTGCTCATATTGCTGTTTTCTAATGCAGCTTAATTTATTGATACTGCAGCTGTTGAACAAGGCTGTAACATGAAGTGACAGCCATAGCATTATAGTTGGCAATTGTTGGAAGTGATAAGATTTCTTGTTTACTCTGTAAATGTGATAGTTCAGATTTGTCAGTCTTGGACTCCTGTGTTACACAAGACAATAATATACAGTGGTTTGTTTTATTTTCCTAATTATAACAGTTTTTTCCAGATCTACATTTTTGATTCTGCTGTTTGCTGCTGTGCAGATTATCACCTGGAGAGTGTTGCACGCTGATCAATGACAGGGTTTGGTTATGTAAGAAAAACAAAACTCCGTAGTGTTAATGATGACAGATACATTAGTTCTCGGCCATCTCCTTTGATGTACACAGATTTTCTCCATTAATATTGATGGACTTGAGAGTCACAAGTACATGCTGAGAGGGGAACAAGCCCCTGAATGTTGTATTTTGCTCCTTGTGGTACTGCGTCACTTTATGTCTAAATGTAAGGCAAGCTGCTGACAGTTTTGATATATTAAATTATAACTGAGAACTAATTCAAGGATCAAAGATGCTCTTTGGGAGACATCACTCTACTGGTAGGAAAAATCATTACCTTTTTTCCCAGGCTCATATATTTGTACTGCATGTCTTGGAAATATCATTCCTTACAGTTTCTGAATCTTGATGTTTAATTTAGTACAAAGGTCTTTGAGCAGCATGATGGGAGAGGGGCTTATGCTGGTAAAACCTCATAGAAGGAAATTGAAATGTACATGTTTTTTCTTATTTATCAAAGAAGTGCAAAAATCTAACCTGACATTTTATATCAAATGAATTATGAACTGTGTACATTGTACCTAAGGGAACAACAACTAAATTAGACTTTTGTTAAAAAGAGAGAGAGAGAGAGAGAGAGAGAGGGGGAAAAGTCGGCTTTTAATAAAATATACGATAATTTTTAGTATTTTGTCTGAATCTGACATATGCTGTACTTTGCAGAAGAAAACTAGAGAGTATAGGCTACTTCAAAGGCTGTATGCTTTGAATGCCTTGGAGTGAAGTGAAAAGCAGGTTAAAATAACACACAAACCAGAGATTTTACTTAAAAAATACTGATGCTTTCACATTTTTGTTTTTAGCCTTGTCCAACTCAGGTGAACAGGCAAACATAAGATGCTTTTTAATAGATTGGAGATTGGAGCAAAGTAGTAAATGGTATTTTTTTTTAACTTCAATTTGTGAGAATATGGCAGCTACTGAAAAATACTTTGACGAACCAAGACATTTGATTGAATGATATGAGGTAAATTTTCAAATAATTATAAGTTGAGTATTTAAGGGCATGGCTTCCACTGTGTTTAGCTGAACAATCCTTCTAGCAAGCAAAGACTGAAACTCCCATATTTTTGTTATTTTTGATGGTAGAATAGACCTCTGAGCGCATCCTCAGCAGAGATATCCAAATGTACTCATTGCAGTCTTGCAATTCTCAGTAATGACAAAGGCCTCTGATCCTTTAATGTACAAGTCTGGTGTTGAGAATGGTTTGTTTATGACATAACTTTTCGTTAAAAGTAGTTGTTTTTCTCTATTTATATCTAGGATTTTAATTCTATTATTCACCAATATTGATTTTCTAAAGGTACTCTATTTATAAATCATAGTACTACATGGTATTTTTTTCAAAACGTGTCAATGCCACTTGAAACGTGACAGTGTAAATGCCCATTGCAGAAAGGGCTGAGGTGACAATTTTAAGAGGCTTCAGTAGTTTTGTGGAGCCACCACGGAGAGTGGGTTCCCTCCAGGCATGCCAGAGAGTCAGAGTTTCTGGTTGGGCTGTCCGTGGAAGAGATGAGGTAGATGGGAAAAACAGCTTGTAGGTGGGAAGAGTCACGCTTTCTCAGTGCCTCCTCATTTTCCCTATAAAAAGAGGTTGGCAATGAGACAATGAGACAAGGGGTTTTTGTGATTACCGTAGGTGGCATAAAGAAGTTAATTGGCAGCTCTTTTCTGTTTGTATTACTAGAAGCTGAAACTTTGAAGAAAATCTCTTTTCATCCTCTTTCTGAAAATAAAAAAAGAATTTGAGGGGGAAAATGTCTGGCTTCCATTTTTACATGGCCAAAATGTAGTCCAGTGACCTGGATCTCACAGATACCCACAGGACATCCAAGATATAATAAGACTGCACCACCACCCACTGTGTGTAGTGGCTCCCTAATACCAGCTAATCTGTCATCTTGTCACATCCATTCTGTGTTTATGGACACTCTCAGGCTTGGATTCTGTCAGAAATGGTAGTATTTCACACCATCCTCTATGTACTACAGATGAATTTATGGGTTAAAACAAACTACAGGTAATATTATTGGAGATCTAATATATTTGCAAGCCTGCATTTTTCTCCAGTCTGTACATTTAGGGAAATATAAACAGATGCTTCTGTCAAAATGGACAGTAACTGGTAAGATGTTAGTTCTCTGCCAGCTGGGAGTGAGTAACGGCCCACTGGCACATGATACTGCAGGACTGCACCTCTTGTTCGCATTTGAACCAGGACACTTCCTATTTAGAAAGAACATTCACTAATTTCTCAGGTGTTACTTTCTTTATCAGTTAAGTCATATTTTCTTCTGCCACATTGAATGGAGACTCTGTAACAATCATTTGCCTAAGCCATGAAAACTTGTTTAAGTAGAACATGGCTTTCTGGCTTTGAACCTCCTGAGTTCGCCTTTTGCTTTCAGTCATAGAATAAAACAATATTAAAAATTAATTTTCAGTAACTTATGCTTCAGAATGAGGCATCTGCTTCTTCTAACATCACTCTCTGTGCCTTTTCCTTTTTCTTTGCTCCTTGTTCATCTTCTATGATGTCAGAATACCCTTCATTAGATTATTAAGATGAAAATATTGGGAAATTATCTTGTGTGTACTCTTCCCTCAAAACTGTAGGTTGTCTCATTTCTGACAAAACATTTGTTTAGTCTTATGGAGGTTTGAAATCTCTCTTGAAGCAATTTAATCCCGTTACTGTTTCCTGGACAGAGATTCTTTTTTAGTTTGCAAAAGTTCTTGAAGATTCTTTTATGTTTCTCACTTTGCTCATCTGTTATTCTTTAAGCAACATAGGTATGAAGTTTCTAACTTGGCCTTTTCCCAACCACTGTGACATAATTTGCTCTTGTGAAGCCTCTATTTCTAGAGCTATCTAAGAACGGTTAATTTGAAACATGAATTTTAAAAAAGCCAGCCTGCACAGTTCTTTCAAATTATTCTGTCAACGTTAAGAAAGAAAATTCACTTTAGCCAAGTGTCTCCTCAGCAGCTGTCTACAGAATTCTCATAAGAGATGTTTCTATCAATGTAGAAACATACCTACCTCTGGTCAGAGCTCGCTGCCTGCAGATGTCAATTATAAGGGAAGCTGTGAAATTTTGAACATTATGTCAACTTCTTTTTCACCTTCTTCCTTTAAAGAAAATAAAGAGCTCTGAAATGAATCTCTAAAGCTGCTTCATGCAGAAAGCTGTAGCTATTGCATGAAGATAGACAGGATCTTGTTCTCCCTGCTCTTGACACTTCTGTTATCCTAAGTAAAAAGAGGCAGATCCAATAGTTTCTCAATTTTTTTACAAAATTAATTTTGTCAGCTGGCAGTTATTGGCTAGGTATCCTTTTACACAGTCTGATGAATAACTCGTTTTATTGGGCAGTTATAAATTCTATCCAATATCTTTATTACAGGTATTAAAATCATTAATCATTCCGCTAATTGATTATTGACATTCTTTTGTAGCTTTTAGAGTTTAGCAAAGTTCTTGCATAGTAACATGGATAAACTATCTGGCATGAAGAAGAAAGACAGGTTTCTTCTTATATAAAGGTGACAATCTGTAAGATGCTTTTATTGTGTTTATCTCAGTAAAAAAACAACACTTAGAAGAGGGGCATCTCTTGCACATACTTTCACTTCAGACCAATAGCCAGATATCAGGTGTTGCGGTTACATGTGAAGACAAGTTCATTAAAATGGGTTTGAGTGTCTGATTTTGTTTTTTGCTAGAGCAGTATTAATGAGAAATAAGTAATCCTGCTCTGGGATTTCAAAAGGCAATTGCTTTGAGGTCTGCAGGTCATGGAGTAAAGCCTGAGTTGATTTTCAGGGCTCTACTAAGTAGACTGTGCTCTGTAGCATAGAATACCAAATAGCGTAAATGGAGGAAGATTTGCAATCAGAGCTTGCACACTCAGTTCAGACAAAGATATATTTTAGATGTTTTAAGTTTTTTTGTTTTAATTTTTCCGAGTGGTATTGTGCCTTAAAAATAACATTAGTTGATGCTAAGTTTGAAAAACTTACAAAGGCACTCCTTTTACAAATGAACTTACTGTAATAGCAGAGATCATGCGTATAAAACATGACAGATCACAAAGAGAGAATATTTCTGTTCCCTGTTTATGTTATACTCCTAAAAAGAAAATTTCACTACCATGAGGTATAAACGGACTTGGATTTACTGGCTACTGTACAGAGACTTCAAGCTGCTACTTTACATCTATGTCCTTGCTTGTTCCCATAGCACAGCTTCCCAAGCCCCGTGTCCCAAAGAAGAGCACGAGAAAATGCCTCGATGGAGCTTTCACATTGTATGTTCCAAAGTGTATGAGTGTGTGTTGAAAAAGGAGTACATTGTCCCTGGTACACATCCTATTAGATGAAGATATATCTGTAACTGAAAATATATAATTGAAACTAGAAAATTAAAAAGAAAACCCAGGAATACTCTACACAATAAGTAGGTGGAAAACAAAATGGATGAACATATCTATTATGAGACAAATCAAGATCGACCATTTATATTCGTTATATGCTGCCTAGGAAAGATAATGGCGAAAAGAGAGTTAAAAACCAAACCAGAGTAAACTTCAATGAATCCTTGAAGATAAACAAAAAAGCAATCTTCTGCTTTGCCAACAGATAAAGGTTTATAACTAGCATGCCCTTCTAGTAATGACATATGGCCCAGCATCATGGTCTGTCTGTCAGTTAAAAGAAACAAAAACACATACCCATGTTGAGAATTATGGAGAGTGCAATGACTGGAATTATTTGGACTGAGCAAACAACAAGATAACAGGCATACCTGGGAAAATCAGAAGAAACAAACATCAACGTGCAGAACATATTGCCGTAAAAAGTACTGTAATGAGATGATCTCGGTATGGGCACCTAAAATAGAAAATGCATCAGGAGTGTCTAAACCTCTGCAATGAGATAAAGAAATGGAGTTTGTAGATTGGACCTGGAAAACAGTGAGAGTAGGAGGAAGACACTCAGAGGTAGTCTGACTGAAACTTTTCCTTGCTGTCATGGTACAAACTGTGAAAAGCCTGTTTTCCTCCTCTGTAGTTACATACCTGCAGGTTTTTTTGCATCCACTTGTATAAAAATATTTCAAATGCATCCTGTGTAGTGAGTATTTTATATGTGCAGGTGTGGTAAATTGTAGAGTTACATGTAAATAGCTCCAAAGACTTTTAGCTGTGAATCTGCAGATATTAAGGATACATCCCATCTCAACTGTTAAAACTGGTGTCATTTACATTCAAAGTTGTTCTGTGCTTACACCAATCTGATAGATAACAGATTAAGCTCTACTGGCTTTTCTTTCTCTTATGAAGACTTAGAGGACAGACATTTTTAAATCTAAATAATAATTTATTGTCCCAATGGTAATTAACTTTTAATAGTCCTACTCACTGTCTTCTATCTTAAGTAAATTTACATTTTAGGTATATCCTTATGATAGAGAGAATTAATACCTCAGGAAAAATAGACATGGAGTAAATATTTAAGCAACAATCATTTACTGCAATACTTGCAGTCCTAAAATAAGCTAATAGAGAGGTGACTGCTACTGCATATGTTTAAGAATTGAGGCAAGAAGTTGAAATGCTTTTCAAAGAGTGCTTAGCACATTAGTGGCTGGGCTTTCTCATCTCTCCTCTGTATATACTCGAGTGTCTGGAATACAATATATCATTGGCAGTTTGAAACAGTCTTCAGTTTTTATCATTTTGTGGAGCTGTTTATTAATACTTTGATTAGAATTGACATCTGATTAAATATTTTATTCTGCCTTTGTAGTCTCTTCCTATACAAAGTGTGACTTTCTGCCCTGCTAAGTGAGGATTTACTGGGCTAGATGTTGATTCAGTAGGTTGCAAGTGGAGTGGTTGCCCCCTGAGGGTCATATTAAAGCTTGAGGGGAGCTTTTTTGAGCAACATTGCATCTTGAAGACGATATATCAAACTGATAGATACATGGCTCTTCTGTTGAGAAATTCACAGTAGAATTATTGCTGGTTGCCAGTTATTACTTGGGTAGTAAGGAGTCTCTCGGGAATACGGATTGGATAAAAAGGGTTAAGCTGAGGAAAATGTTACACTGAAGACCTTGGTGATGAGGAGTGTTTGAAATAGTCAAAGGATGTTTTGTGTGCAATTTAGAATTACCTTTTTTGGGGGGAAGTGCACTGTAGTTTTAATGATCGGAGCGCGATTAATTTGATAGAGCACCTTTCTCATTATGACTCAGCAGAGACTTGACAATTTATGTGTTGTACCCTCCTGCCCCCCTGCCCCATTCCTTTGCAAGTGCAGAGCTGAGGACATTCTCTGCAAGCCGCAGAAAGTCTTTCAGATTAAATAAATTTGTTGAATGTTCTGTCATGTTGGTTTGGAAGTAGTGAGCTTGGCTTGTTCTACGGGTCAGTTGACTTTCACTGAAGAGATTTGTCCAAATTTTCTACTCTTCCCTTTGCTGTGTTTTTGTTGGTAGAAGAGATTTGAACATTTAGCTGAGATTACCTACGCCATTAAAACAACATCCACCCTGTGAATTGTTATTGACATTTAAACAGCTACATCTTTGTTTTTTGATGAACATTCCTGTCTGGCTATAATGACCACCGCTATGCACACATAACATACAGCTTAATCAGAGCTTTTACTTAGTATATCTCGGAAAGCTTTACAAAGAAGGATAAGTACTATTATCTCCATTTAACAGATTGAGAAATTAAAGACAAAGGTGAGGTGATGTGTCCTGACAGAACCGGAAATAAATTTAACGCTTTTGCCTCCTCAGTGAGTCGCTCACACTATCTACTCAGTAACAATGTGAACTGTAGCTTCCAGGCCAAATTCAATTTTAGCTAATTAGATTCATTTTTAGATTTAGATTTTTTTTGCCATGTAGAATTTTCCTGTGTAGTTAACTGGTGCATTTTAAGCTACAGACGGTTCAGTTTTAAATGAGGTAATACTGTGTTTTGAAGAAATATTGAGTCTTTCTGTTAGTGTCTGCTTCCAAAACACTTTAAAACCCTCTAATAGAAGTTTTTACATTACTTGCACCATCTTTCTTATGCTGAGTTTGTCTGCTAAGAACTTCAACAATCCTTTTACAAAGGAATGTCAAAATACATCATGATTATCTGCGAGTACTCCGCATCCGTAAGGTTTACAGCACAGCTCTAGCATTAGCTATGTTGCTGCTAAACAGAACACTGTTAAGTGAGGTGAATATACGCTTTTCATTTTGCTCCAAGAGTGATATTTAATTCACATACAAAGGCATTTGGTGCACAGGTGTTTGTTTTTGATGGATCAGCTAGAGGGGTGTTGGGGGCTGTTCAAGTTAAATCAGCCATCTTCTTCCCTCTGAGCTGAGGTGCTCACCCGCTCTTGATTGGCCTTGGAGGTGTTGGCAAGTGATTTGAAGACTATGAGTTACCTTAGTCTCAGACATCTCCTGGATTTGGAAACAGGAGGATTTCAAGTTTACTTGCGATTTACTGAAGCCTTATTGCCAAGGTCTAGATAATGGCAGCAGGAGGGAGCATCCAAAGGCAGCCAGGCTGGCTCAAGTCCAAAGTTTTTATGTTGGCTTTTTCACAGTAACAGAGAGGAGGGAAAGGGAGAGAGGGAAGCTGGAGTTCCCATTCCATTTTATCTTGCCGGTTAAAAACAGGAGGGTTGTGGAGCTTGAGGTCAATTCTCACAAGCAAAATGCCTGGTAATAACCCAGGTACCCAGCAGTAAAAATTTATTGTGAGAACTGACAGACTTTGAATTTAAGGAAGAGGGAACAAGTCTCTAGATTGGAGCAAGGCAGATCTTCTGCCTTTCTACAGCTTCAGCTGGAGCTGAAGAATTTGTAAGTTCCCTCATTATGACAATGTATAATTGGAGTAAAAATATCAGATGTTAGTTCATGTATCTCTGTGTCAGTATAAATAAAAATTATTGTATATGACTGATGACTGTTTTTTTACCCAATGCCATCCTTTCATCTGTTTCAGGATGAGGATGATTCAGACCACAAAGTCTGTCTCTTACCTCTTAGTAACCACCTTGTACACAGGTGGTAAATGTAAATAATGAAATTTATTGTAAAGTACTGGCCACTCATCTTACAGCTTACACCTTGAGGCTTACAACTACACCTTAAGTTACACAACCGTGAGACACTTTTTTCCAATAGAGAAGCAAGAAAATGACAGCAACAAAAAATTTATGTTGGAAAGACCAAAGTAAGAGCAAATGGCAGTTACTGGACCATGAAAGCAAAACTATTATACAGGGCTTTATGTGACAAAGGCAGTAACTTTCCCGTGTTTTAACCCTCTGGTAAATAGCGGCAGAGCTATGGCTACCTACACGTGTTTTGTGTAGAAATGTTCCAGATGTGTTTATGTACAGAAAGTTTCTTCAACAGATTGTTTTCTTTGAAGCCATAAAGTCACAGGTGCAAATTGGCACAGCTCTTTTTACTGCATGCAGTGAAATTTGCAGCAGTTAAAGGTCATTGGTGGTATCATTACTGGCACATTTTGATCTGCAGTTCCTGGACTCCATAAAAATTAATTTCCTTAACAAAACAGTGAGTTAGAGAGTGAGACATCAGTGAATCTATTTTGATTTCTATCTAAAGATCTTTTTTCCCCTTAAAATTTCTGCTACTTTCTTTTAAAACTATCAATTTGTAAGTACGGGAAGGTATCTGAATGACAAAAAGTCTGATCAATTTTACTCTTGCTGGATAACATTTCTGTGAGCAAATCTTTAACTGCTTGGGGTGGCAGAGCTGGGCACAAGAAGTAGATAGTGTTTGAACAGGTGGTAGAGAATATGTTGCTTCTGAATTACTTTTGGTGTTTGGAGGTTTGCTTTTAGCAAAACAGTGTTCGCGTAACTGTCAGGAAAGAAGAAAATTAAGAAATAGCTTTGTAGTGAAAATGTTAAACTAAATGGACCATATTAACATTGCTGTTGATCCTGAGGAACAGTTTTTCCAGTGTATGGAGCATTTGGTTTCCACCCGGCATATGTTCTCCTTGGTTTTCTCTGCTCTAATTCATCCATGTTTTTCGACAGCTCCAGATGGCGTGATGCCTCCAAGGCTTTCATCTGCCACTCCGACCAGTCTTCAGGTTGTCTGGTCTACACCAGTTCGCAACAATGCCCCAGGCGCGCCCAGCTACCGACTCCAGATGCGGCGCAGGCACTCTGCTGGTGACATTTTAGAGTACGTAGACCATAGCAAAGCCACCATCAGCTGCTGAGCAAGAAAAGTCCCATTACCTTGAATATGGCTTACCTTTAGGGTGGCTGATTTAGTTACAAGTCATGTAATGTGTTAGCCTTTCTTTAGGTCCTGGGATTTTAATGATGTAACTCATTCGGCTTTTCTTTGCAGTTTGCTTTCCAGCCCTACTGCCTCCTTACAACACGGAGTTGGAGATCTTCAGCCATACACTGAATATGAGATAAGGGTGATTGCTTCCAATGGTTATGGTGATGTTTATAGCAACTGGACTTCAATGACTACAGAAGAGGACAGTAAGCAGACTGATAATGTTTAACTGTTTTTAGCAGAAAACATAAATAACAATTCCACTGCCATTGCACATAATTTGTGTTGATTCTGTAGCTTTCTTCCTCTAAATAGCAATAATTTATTTCCTTCCTGAATATTAACTTGTAGAAATAACTCCTGAAGGATCAAGTGTCTTGTCATAGATTTTTATAAAACAAGAATACTTAAATATATGTCTGTGACGTAGTATCATATTCCTTTGCATGCTATTTCTCCACGCATATGTGTTCATATGGTTACTTGAAGGTTCACTGGTAAGTGAGTGCTATAGTGCTCTTCCTTTATATTCAGGGACTGATTCTGATTTCAGTCATACAATAGAAAATAAGTTGAAGTTAAAAGTATATAGTAGTGACCTTATCTCTGTATTGGGAATACCTGAGTGTGCTACAGCTGAACAAAACTTTTCATTCCCACTGGTTTTGGTTAATTCAAAGTGATGATCTACTGGTCTGAAATAGAGTTTGCCATTGCCAGTCCCATCACTTTCTTCTTTAAGGAGTTCTGTAGACTCACTCCCCATAATATGTTCAACAGTTCCATGTTATAACAAACAGGTGTCAGTATACAGGTACAGTCATTCATGTGGCTCCTGATGCAATATGTAATCAGATACACAGGACAAAACTTAAGCTTGTTGTACGTAATACAACCAGTTCCCTGTAATTATTTCATTCAAATTGCAATTATTATTAGCTCTGGTCACGCAGTTGGTGTCATGTTATTTCTTTAGATAGAGTAGCACATAAACATCACTTGTTAGTATATGTAAAATGTATATTTTGTGGAAATATATTTTAAATTTTAAAATTCTCTTTTTGGGAGTTAGAGGATAGGACAGAAGCTCTACACAGGACATGTGTTCCTGTATCTTGAACATATATGTAGAAGTTACCTAATGCATAAAACTTGGCTGGTCTTTGTGCACTAAACATTCCACTAACATGGAATCTTACCCTCTGCAAAACTTGGCTGTAAAAGTGTCCTGAGATAGTCTGGAACATAGATGTTGCCAAAGGAAATTTAAGAACAAGAAAAGAGAAATAGAATTCTTCTAACAGTTTACACAATTAAAATATTTTGAAATTAGCAAGTAATTCACTTCAGCTACAATGCTGCATCTTATTCCTTAGCTGAAACCAAACTTACAAACTATTGCAAACTTGGTGTCTCTAAGGGGAAAATGATTTTCCTTAAAATGCCCTCTTCCATTTGCATTGATACTGCTATACAATATATGCTGATGTGTCCCCAGTATCCCACAACTCTTGTAATTTACAAAATAACCCAATTTTCAGCAGTGACAGAGGACTCTGGTTTTGGTGTCATTGTGAAGGGCTGCTATCTGTGAATGGATATTCAACTCAATTGCTTAAGACTGAATGATTGTCATTGGGTATAAGCAGTATTTCTGTCAAGGCTTCAATAAGTTTCTTAGAAAACTGCCTGTACTGACAGATTGTTGCAGCAGTACACTTAATTCCTGGCCCTGCTAACTAATAGACTTCGGCTTTTTAAAGTACAATTTGACAGTAGAAATTTCCTGTGTCTCTTCCTCTGTTGAAATATATGTTTATACACATGCTCTTACTGAATTTTATGCAGTGAATAGACGTCTTTTTTGTTTAAATCAAAGCATAGTGTCTGCAGAAATAAAAAATATGCATATATGTGTCTATGTGCCCATATACCCAATAGCAATGGATGTAAACCAACAAACCCTCTTTTCAAGTCCAGCACAAGCTGATGTTTCCACAATATATTTGTGTATTATATTTTATTTATGATATTTAACAAAATAGAAGAGTATTAGGAATAATTAAAAAATTAGCAGGTGCTGCCATAAAAATGCGTTGTCTTAATACATTTAAGATATTCTTTAATGCGAGAAAGAAAATTCTGTAAATACATTTCAAACGCTTTCATTTATGTGAGTGTAGGACTGGTAACTGGTTTCTTGCGTTTTTTAATCTCTAACCGACCCACGCCAGGTCATAATAATGTACATATCCTAACACCAGCTAAATACGAGTTAATAAAAGACGCTTGTTCTAGTGATCATAGTGTAGTATCAGACTGCTTACTGCCAGACAAACGGAAACAGCCGATGAAGATTTGGATTAGATCTTGCTTTACTTAAACATAAATTTAAGACAGCTCTGGCAGTCAATGCAATCACCACTGAACTGTGAGGTCTGTATGTACCACGGAGAGTAGAATTTAATGCATTCAGAAAGAAAACTACATTTTCTAGATATGAAAAAAAGAAGACATCTGTTAAGTTTTCTCTTTTCTCATGGCAAGATTTGTGCTGTCTGAGAATAAGCCTGTGAAAGAGTTGCTTATAACTATGTGAAGCTGGCCCAATGGCACATGCTGCATTCTTATGGTTTAGGTTTATAATTAGCAAAATTATATTGGCTGGTAGCAGTCCACACAGTGTAACCTTTTATCAAAAGGATAGTTCCCAAACAAAAATGGGTGGTTTTTTTAGTGTCTGAGAAAATCCATCTTGATTTAGAAAACTTTTAAATTGGTAAAACTACTGCTTAGGGAAAAGCCAATTCCTTTATACTCTTCTGAACATCCCAGAAACAATCTGCGAGTTTCAAACAGCAGGGTGTCTGTAAGCAGCACATTCTTTGCTTTGTCTGCATTTCAGTCTCATGAGTCAGTGCATGATTTCAGTATGGTGAACCCTTACCAAAGCCCTTTTAGAAGTGCCCAACTTGCTTTAGCTGAGGGAGAAGGATTTGTGGGTTGCCTGCCAGAGAGCCTGCTTTTAATTTTTTTCATTCTTACATGAGCAACTGCAAATACATCTCTTTGATGTGTAAAGAAGGTATAGGCCAGTCCAATGTCTGTTCACAACAAATATTGTCAAAAGTACATAGTCGTCGCTTGAGACAGTTACATATAGAACTTGCTCAGGAGAAAAAAACCTTAAAGAAAAAAGAGAGCTTATTGGGTGCTCCTTTGAAGTGCTTTCCAGAAGGCTTTAGGTCCAGGATGATGAAGCCTGTTCTCTTAAATCTTCCTGATGTAGACTATAGAGAGAAGCAGGACAAGAGGGAGGATGATGCAGTTCTCTGATTTTGGTTTCTCGCTTTCTCTTCTGACTATATTCTTTGTCTGAGAAGACAGTAAGAAAGTAGGCTCCTGATGATTTAGACATATAAACTAATCCATAGTTCGTTGATGTGAATGTGGTCACCTGTTCTCTAGACAGACAAATAGAAACTGAAGCAAGACAAGACCTAAACCTGGTGAGGTGACCAAGGGAAAAGTAAGTCGTTAAATACATGACAGGATAAATAACAAAAGAACAGAAGAACAAACTAAACTGAAGTAGGATCGTGGCAGATATGATATACTGATCATGTCATAATGGTACAAACCACCCATGAATGTTTATAGATTACGAATTAGAATAATTATTTTAACTCTTAGTCTGAGCTTCTGGAACCAATGTACATTTTGAGCAGAACCGTGAAAAAAGTCTGAATATATGTTGGACTGCATGTCATTGTGTGAGCCGCTTAGTGACTTTTAAGTTCTGTGACCTGACACAATAAGATTCCTATGGTCCCCTGACCCTTTGGATTTTCTGCTGGATGTAGTCAGTAGCATATGAAAGCCACCACATTTGGTTAATGTGTATAATTTCATTGTTCACATTCCTGAAAAGAGGAAATGAGTCAAGAGCAAAAGGCACACGATTTCTATTCTGCTTAGTGAGAGAGTTTCCCAGCAAATCAGGTATTTCTCATTAGCTTTAAAGAGCAATAGTCCACATACAAGCCTAAGAGTGTTAATGAAAGTATAGATTCCCCCAAAAGACCCCCATAAGTGTGTATAGCTCCTTGCTCTCCCAGTCGGTATGATGAGTAAACAAATGTGTGCTTCTAGTCATGAAATTAAAAAAGATTAATGACAATTTTGTGCCTTCATTTTAAGTTGAGTCTGAACTTTTGAAGCAGATGAGCAAAATAGCCTGCCATAAAAGATAATTTAATTTGCCAAAATGAAACTACCTTCTAGTATTAATACTGTAATGAAATTGTTTGAAATATGAGCTAAGAATCTTGAGGAAAAAGATGTCCTCTCTTCCCATGTTCAGTAATTACTTCTATAAACAATTACATCTGTGTTAAAGATTTGTGATTTTATTTTCATCATTGTCAGGCTGAGCTGTGCAGTTGTCATACTTTGCAGTCTTCCCTCCAGTGACAGCCACATTGACAACATGTTATACTCCACATTGATTTTACAGTTAAGGAGCTGATTGTGATATATAGGGATTTTAGGAATTCAGCTGAGAGGCTGACTTTTGCCTTTTATCATTCCATTAAAATTTTATAACCATCTTTTTCATGTCATTTCATCCATGAATTCTTACTTTAGAAAGTGATAGCTACTGCTGTGAGCATAACTTTTCTCATGTTCAGAGCTTTTTATTGTATTAGCAAACTCTCCCAATTATAGTTAATACTCATGTTTTACATAATTGTGGTGACCCTTTCAACCAAGCAGTATTGTGGTAGTTGATTTGTATATAGAATTAGGTGATTCTGCTTGCCATTTAGAAAGAAGCTACACCGAATGAGTGTTGGGGACCAGGATTTAATGCTTTCTCATCCAGTGGGGCCAATTAAGCATCTCTCAAACGTCTTCTTTGAACTCAGAGAGTCTTAAAAGTCTCTCTTTTAAAAGGGCAGTGGGGAATGTGTGGGTAGGTCTGTTATCTACCAAAATATGCTTTTTTTTTTTCCTAAGGAGAGGGGGAGGGACTAGGGGAACCCAAAGTTTAAGTGTGACAGCTCCTCCCATACATTATAACTTGTCCTTAAGGAATACATCTAAACTCTGGGGGGGTTGAAGAACAGGTTCAACAAATTACCATGAACGTTTCACCCGTAATGCCAGCAACTAATTCAGCAGGAATAAAGAGGCTTATCTGCTCCCTCACAACAAACTGCTTCACTGTTGTGGGGGCATTTTTTTGTGGGGTTTTTTTCTTTCTTTTTTTTCCTCCCACAGAAGCTTGTGGTGTGATAGCTTATTTATGAGGTATAATTAGATAACACGAGTTTGAATCTCAGTGGTAAATATTACATCTTTCAACTCTCCTCCCCCTTAAACTAGAATTTGCAGCAACTTATTTTCAAGGTCTTCAGTACCAAAGTGAATTTTCTTCATTCCCCTTCACTCCAGCAAAATTTTTAGCTTTAGCTTCTAATTTGGGTTTACACCTTCAGCTCTTCATCTTGCAGTGAAGTCTAAATAACGGACCAAGTTTTGTTCCAGCTTATGACCTAGTTGATTGTGCCCAAGAGTACTAGCAAATATAATTGAATTGCTCTTTACAACAGATCATCTTTTACACTTGTAAATTCAGAGATCTAAATTAATCCTAGAGTGCATGAGGATTAGATATAGAACTACATACTTATCACCATGAATAGAACGGAATATGTGGTATGGGTAAGTGTTATGGAATTGCTTTGTGATGCATCATATAATGAAAGAAAAAACACAGCTATTTTTTCAAATTTAAAAGAAAGAAGATTAAAAAGCTTGCAATCCAAATTTTACATCACTGTTTCCACACATGTCAGTGGAATAAACCTGATTTACCTCTCTCTGTACATAAGAGTAGGATCAGGATTTCTGGCTGCTTCAGCTGTTATTCTAGACTATAGAAAGAGAAATTAACTGTCCTCCTTTTTTTCCTCTCTCTCTTCACTTAAAAGTTATCAGGAATTATTTAACACCTAGTGAAGTAAATTATTCTTCCTACAGAGATAATGATCCTTGTGTTTTGGACATCATACTGCTTTGCTAGGAATTAAATGATGGTGGTGTTGAGTACCATGGAATTCAGCATACGGCATGTCATGTTTCCTGGAGTTATAGCACACCCACAATCACTAATGAATTTTAAATTTCCTACCTTAGCATTTCAAACTTATCTTCCCTCCACCACCCCAATCCCTAAACCTAAAGCTATTTGAAACAATTATGAAATCTAAGTATATCTTGTTTTAAAAATTTCAATAAAATGTAATGTCCACAGAAAAATCTCATAACTGTCAAAATTGCTATGGGCAGAATACAAGGAAATATAGTATTTTCTTGATCCGCTGTAGCAATTTATAGATTTCAGGATGTGGTTTATAAGAATGCTAAATGTTCTGGAATTACAGCTGTTACTGATCAGTGATTGAGCCAGATTTGTGTTATTGCACCATGTTCTTGCTTGTACCTAGAGAGCAGTAAAGCCTCAATATAATAAAAAGCACCTGCATTTTAAATGAAATTTCAATTGAAAAACTTAACAGCCCTTCAAATTGCAGAATTTAACGCAGCCTAGTAAAGCTTAAATAACACTTTGCCTCCACAGGCTGAGGGTTTTGCATTCAAGGTGACTTGATTGTGTCGCATGGTGAAATTATTTACAATTAAGGAATTTCTCTGGAGGGCTGCAGAGTATTTGCTGTTCCACAACACCTATGCAGGCATATGGTCGGTCTTTTTCAGTATTCATGGAAGCTCCTGAACCTTTATGATAATTGAATCAGTTAGAGTGCTGAGTGGAGCAAGCATAAAACCTGTTAACCTAAAGGTCAGATCTGTGCATTGTTTATTTATCAGTAGGTGAAAGAGCTAAATCGGCAGCTTCTGTCACAGTCAAAGTAAAAAATCACCTATAGTATTAACAGGGAGTAGATAAATTGCAAAAAATGGATTAGAATTATAAACAGAATGAAGTAAAATATTGAATATATAATGAGAGATGCATTACTGGTGCTTACTGAGCTGTAAAATATGCAGCTTTGTTATGCCTGTGCCATTGGTTGCAATTAGTAGCTAGTGCTCTAGAAAAATATCCGCAAAAGCTAGAACTGCAGGTCTGTAGTGAGACTTTGCCACACACTTTCTCCATGTACTAACAGTGTGGATAGGATGTTTTTGAGAGCTGAGAGGAAGAAAGAAGCAGAGAAGAAGGGAGGAAGGTTGGGAAGAGGGAAGGTGTGTGCTTACATATCAGCTTCTCTGTGAGAACAGGTGTCATCCCTTGAACAGCTGGGCCTACAGTTTCTGAAGAAATAGGCTGTTTAGTAGAATTTGAAATTCTTTGTCATTTCAACAATCAATTTATGAGCTCTGCTTGCTAATGCTGACTTCTACAAATCACAGACTATATTAGTAATTTTCCTTTTTTTTCTGTTACAGAACCTGGACCTTTAGATCCACCACTTGTACTGAATGTTACAGCAAGGACAGCAACCATCACCTGGCAGCATCCTTTGAAGCCAAATGGCATTGTCACTCATTATAATATTTACCAAAATGCTCAGCTGTATGGTACCCTGCCAGGAACTAGATCTATTTGCACTGTGGGAGGCTTGAGGCCTTACAGTGTCTATGTGTTTCAGGTAGAAGGATGCACTTCTAAAGGATGCTCTCTTTCACCTGAGACCCCAGAAATACAGACTCTTCCAGATGCACCTGAGGATATTCCTGCTCCAGAGCTGTATTCTGATACTCCAACTTCTGTGGTCATATCCTGGCAGCCACCTGCTCACCCAAATGGTTTGCTGGAGAACGTTACAATAGAGAGGAGGGTGAAAGGAACAGAAGTGGTATCAGCTGTGGTGACTCTCCCTCTTGGTCACTCCATGAGCTATATTGACCAGAGCACTGCTCTGAGCCCTTGGCAGAAACTTGAATACAGAATACTGATGAACACTTTTCACGGTGGCACAAACAGCAGTGCATGGTCAGAAGTTACCACTAGACCCTCAAGACCTGCTGGTGTCCAGCCGCCAGATGCAGAAGTGCTGGGACCACATTCAGTTAAGGTAGGAATAACTCTCATTGCCTCACGGCTTTAGCGTGTTTTCCTTGTAGCAACTGTGTATTTAAGAGAGAAATCTACTGGCTGAGCCAACAGATTTCCTTGCTGCAGGGGTAGTTGCATAATTAGTGTCTGTCCTCTGGCTCAAAAGCATTAGATTCCCTTCCATTTTTTTCCTTTATACCAGCCTCTGGCATTATGCTGCAGTCCATTTTCTTCCTCACACACCTAGTGTATTTTTAATATTAAACTTAAATGCTTACTTTTAACTCCCTCATCAGAAGGAAAAAAAAATCTACTACCTTCTCGAATATTTCAAGATTTAATTAAAATGCTAAGAAGTAAAAAGATTTTTACTGTAATTAAGTCTTGTATATAATTATCAGACTTTTCAAAAATAGCTAATGAATTAAAAATAGCATTGTGGTTCTCCTGATTTACAAAAGAAGAGCCTTACAGGACTACCAAGGAAGTTTTCAATTATTCACATCGTTCTGTTGGGAATGAACTCTAGAGGACAGGATAACTACCATTGTTTTGGCTTGCATACAAACTTCATTCAAGGGAAATTAGTGTAACCAAACAAGAGGGATTTTTGTAGCTTAGAAGCCTCTTTTGTGTAAATACACACATGCTTCCATGGATTCAGTCTTGTACTAATGCCAAAAGTATTGGTACAGTAGCCTGCTCACCAGAGCACAAAACAAAGGACATTTGCATAAGATGGAAGTTCATCTGTGAGGTTTATTATTTTTGGTATACTTTCTGTTTTCAAAAGGTAAACAGAGTGGTGTTACCAATGCAGTCTAAATAGTTTGAAAGTATGAATTTAAGCACTAAAGCAATGCTGAATTTTTTTTCCTCTTTGCTGCAACATTATTTTAAGCTATGAAAAAAGCTGTTCACCACTGGACAAAAAAAATCTTGAGCTTTTAAAATTATGTTTTAATGCCTAAAGAATTGCATGGTACTTCCATATTAATAGCAAATGAGTTCAGCATGAGTGCAATGGTTACTGTAAGAATTAATAGTGATCGACCACTAGTAATTGTGATGAATTGCCAGATCGCTTATTGAAGATTTGGGCAACGTACTTCCAGAACTGTGCTCTGTGTGCTTCTGTAGATACATCTTAATATTCACCACAATTTATAATAAAGCATTTTTCATGGATTTACCAGAAGCAGCAATGCTGAATAAACAGCAGCCATAGTTCAATGGCAGCCTTACACACTTGTTCACATTTTATTTGCACATTGGCTTCAACTCTGAGCACAAAGAAGTCACTGCAACCTTTAATGCTTCAGTTAATGTGATAAGGACATAACTTTATATCTTACCCATATTTTTTCTTTTCTTTCTGCAAGTACAGATGACACCCAATCCTAATTTTAAAAGCCTGGGAGTTATCAGAGGTCTTGTCAGTCTTTACTGGATGTCTTTTCCTGAGATCAAAAGTGTGTGCTCAGTTGTAATTTTATCGTCTCAGCTCCAAGATTAAGTAACCTACCAATACTGAAAGTCAGTTTTATCACTTATTTCTTCTGAAACCTGAAAACAGGTAGTGCAGTCCTCACCTTAATAATTGAAAAATTTTAAAATTTGTATCTCTTTCTTGCAGGAGTTCAAATACTTTTGTTTCTCCTTAGTCTTTCACTACCATTTATAGCTCTTTAAAGCCTTTTAATGTCTGTGTTGCATAACCTACCATACGAGTGGTTGTCATATTTCGTGTTACTACTGCTGGGCTGTGCCATGGAACTGATGCTGTCCTGTGGCTATGTGAATGTTCTGTACTAGGAGAAAACAAGAACAAGGCAACATCTATTTTAAAAACACTTGTGTTTTTTGCCCTGCTCTTTGAATCTAGGCTGTAGATCGGAATAGTTGCTCTGCACCCTCTTGTGCCACTTCACCCCTGAACTGTGCCAATTGCACAGGCAGAACAACTGTTCACAGTTATGTGAGGTTTGCCATTTAGTGGTTGAGGAGTTTTCTTGTGTGAAAATAAGATGGACCTGGTTTGGGATTGCTTTATGTTGGCTCTTCTAAACACTGATTAGAGTCCCAGAAAGGCAGCTTTTGTCTCCTGGGGAGATCAAGCCCACCTCACCTGCAGCACATACATCACCTGTCTGCTGCTCAGATCAGATCTGTGGAATCTGCCTGTGCTGTACAACACTCTCATCGCATTCAGTGTCTGCAATGGCAACTTTTAAGCAGAGAACGGAAGACAAGCAGTCTCTTTGGGAGGCAGATTTTAATTACCTCTTGCCCTAGAAAGAGCTGTCCTCCCAGGTTAGCATGGAAGCTATTGGAAGGGCACTGTGGGAAAGATTAGCGAGAGGCTCCTTTACCAAGCCACGGCTGCAAATCAATAGAGGCTTTCAGCTGTCAGTGCAACCAATCCCTAAACCATGAGTGCAAATATTTACTTCTACTGAAAACAGAGAGAATTTACAAAAAAAGAGAAACATATTTCCATTCCTTTATTTAGTCATCAAATCAATATAAATGATTTGAGGATGTGGAGAATTCAAAGTGCTCCAAAATAGTAGTCACTTGAGTATACAGCTTATTTTCATAGACCAGAGCTTTCACTCTGCAAGAGGGAAAATACCAGCACAGCAGGTCACTGTGGTATAAACACCTCTTATCTGTAGGTTCTTCTTTAACTTTAAATTTTAATAAGAATGGACCACTATCTTTCTATAACATTTAGCTTTGCTTTCTTGTGTGCTACAGGAAGTGTAAAGCTGTCAGTAATTTTTAAAGTACCCATTTCTTTGACACCCGCATGATATTTTTTAATATTTGCTGAATTGATAATGTTCATGGTAGCGGAGTATACTGTGCAAGAAACTGCTTTTGTGGCTGATTAAATGCCAAAGTGAAGTGGAGGTATTCAGCAACTGCAAAAGCCGTTTATTTAGTATATGCCAATGCTGTGAACATTATTCCTGTTACACAAGATTTGCTATACCTTAATGTACAGAAGTATAAAAGAAATTGTTTCCTTTTCTAGTAAGGGTTGCAATTGCTTTGCTGCTTCAATCTCACACTTCACACTGATATGACATTCGGGAATGTAGTGAGGTTGAGTAGATTGAGAAGAGGCTGGTTTACACAGTGAATAATTATTTAACAGAGTTCTTTGTGGAGGAAAAGCGTTTTGTGTCTGGATGTGCTGAACTAAATTTACTGTAGTATGCAAATTCTCCAACTTTGGCCATTTAGCTTTCAGTAGGAAAACTTCCTTTTCATTGCTGTGGTTCTCCCTGGAGGAATTTGGCCTGGGGGAAACAGCTGTAGCCTTGATTATTGTCTTAACTGGAGACTTAGTGGTGCAGGTTTGCCTGTATTGCTCTTCCTCATTGACCAGTGCTACAAACTGGACCAGTGATAGCTAAGAAGCTACAGCCATTTCCTATAATTCTTTGAGTAGCTTTTTTATTAAGATAGCAGTTGGCACAAGCTGTAGATAATCCTGCCATTTATCTCAAGGGGAAAGGTTTTGTGTGTTTGGGATTTTTTTGGTGCTTAGGTTATAAGAGAATATTTTCATTCTGGCTGGCTGAAATAAGTACCTCATTGACATATAGTTCTTGTGCCATGTTATTCCTTCATGATAACATCAGTTACAGAAATGTCCTGTGATTTGATTAGATACAAAATGAGAAAAATAAAAAATTATGATGATTTCATTGACATCTCCATTAATACATGTTATGTATGTTACCTTCTAGAAATGAAGGCTTGTGATGATTCTGTAGCACCAAACTGTCATTCTTCTTTCTAATTTCTTTTTTTGCATATTGATTTAATATCATGTCATTGATTTTTATTTTTTTTTAGGATTAGTTCTTTTTTTTATTTCCTCATGACTCAGGAAAGGTTGTAGGCTTTTTAATTCTATTGTCATTCATGCTTATGGTTACCCTCAGAGAAAAACAATTTGCAGTTCACCTGCCATGCTTTTCTTTGTATAGAAGAAGCTGCAGCAAAGCAAGCTGGCATTCCACCATACAAATTGAACAATTATCTCAGTCTGCAATCCATAAGATCTTCAAGAGTTGCGATCTGCACTCTTTATTTGCAGGAAACTATCATTTATTGCTACAGAGCAATGAACTTTTTTAGAAGCTCTTTTCTCAGATTTGACTACTAAACTGCATATGCGAGTGAGCAAACACAAATAAACTGGGCCCCATTTTTATAGTTGTCTTCTGTTCTTCATTAGCCCAGAAGCTGGAAAGTGGACTGCTAAGTGGCTGTTATTGTTTAAATAGGCTGGAAATAAAATACGAGGGAGAAATGATTCAGATGTATTGAATAGGTACTGCTGACAACTTTAAAGCAATATACCACATAGCTACAGTTTGAGTCTCATCCAGCAAAAGGAAGGTGCTTTCTTTATCCAGTTTCCTCTTCCTGTAATGACAGTTATAAGTGCTTGTTCTGAGGTTGTTTTTTTGTCTCACACATTAGTGTTTGCTGTCCTGTGAGGTTGTTTCTGATGACAGAACATTTGATGTAGTGGTAATTATTCCATAGTCACTGAAGTTGGTGACTAACACCGTCTGGTTAGTGGTTAGACTCAATATCTTAAAGGACTTTTCCAGCCTATACAATTCTATGATTCAGTGTTTTACTTCTGCAGATCGCCGTATGGTAGAGGTTGAGGCTGTGAAGACGCTTCTCTCTTCTAGGTTAAACCCCCCGTTGCTATTTCATTCTCAAAAGCTTTTGCCTAAATCATAATTTTGAGAATAAGAACAACCCAGGCCTTCTATACTAAAGAGGGATGCAGTAAGTCCATGCAGCAGCAGAGAATCTGGACTTTATTCACTTCCAGCTTTATGCAGGTACGCCTGGTGCATTGGGGAAATTGTTTAGGAACGATCAATCCTTCTGTGAAGATTGCCTTGTAATTCTGCTAAGGTCAGTGAGACCTTGGCTTATTTGCCACATAAGTGCTGCTTGACCGCCTCAGGATACTCCTGCACCCATAGGAACAACCTTAACTTGCATACTAGATGTTTTCCATGTTTCAGGACTGTGGTTTCTTGCGTAACTTGTTCATTTGGTACAGATTATGCAGTGGGGTGAACTAATCAAGGTTACATCAGCCATGTACCTTTGCCTTTGATATACCTTAAACACTTTACTGATGTAGGCATTTAGGATCACAAATGTGTTTTTCTGTTTTTTCACCACTCAAGGTAAGTATGTCTGTAAGCTTTTTTGGTAGCCATCTGTTACTGCAAACTTGATCATCCTTCTCTGGTAGTTCTCGAAGTTGGATGTAATTCGTGTGCAAAATGTGTAAGAATAATTATCAGTGACCTCTGTCAGGATTTGCTTTTCTGGTATAATACTAGCTCTTGATTGAATCCCACTATAATTTCTGTTAAGACAGACAAGAACTCATGAGGAAATTCATCTCCCAACTACTATGGGTGAGGGAGTCTGGGAGGTTGGCAGAGGACTACAGTCTAGTGCCTGGAATGCTGAATTAGGGTAGCAGGTCTTTGTTTTCAGTTTTGCTTCTTTCTGATACATGACTTAGTCTGGGACTTAGTCTTTTCATCTGCAAAACTGGAATAATACTACTTGAAGTTTGAGACTTACAACACGCTTTGAGACCAACAAAAAGCTCTCAGAAGTGTATTTATTACATTCTGTTTGTAGATGTTACAAGCAGTAGCTAGGAGAAATGAGAATAATATCAAGCCAAACATGATGATTTATAAGCAACCGTTGAAGCTAGGACTGAACTAGTAAAATAGTTGCCCACATGCCAATACCTCTTTTCATATGGGTAAGAATTTGATTGCTGAGTTCAGACTGCTGTCCAAAAAAAAAATAAAAGAAAAAAAGAAAAATTTCCAAGGTTATAACTGTTTAATGGGGAGAAAATGACTAATTTCTGTCTCTTTAAATTTTGTGGTGGAGAAAATAAGGTGCTTTGATCTTTAAATGACAGCTTCCAGAGTCATTACATTGAATCAGTTAATCTCTCCCAGTAGTTACCTTATTCCCTCTTCCTCATGGGCATCCTCTTTCATGGTCTCAGTGCTGAGCTTCAAATCAATGAACAAACTGTTCCTGCTTCCAACACAGCCTGTCTAGTGAGCTTTCCTGCTTTCATGCATTGCCAAGCTCTTACCTCAGCCCTTGGCACATCAGAGTGGAGAGGTCCAGTAGTGCCTCATGTGTTAACCAGGCTGGCTCTATCATCTTCATTTACCCTGTATGGGTCCAGCAGTCCCTTGCCTTTTGACAAGAGAGGTTTGTTAGAGACTGCATGTCCTGTCATTCCCAAGTAATGTGTGTAATTCAGAGCACGTCAACTGACACAGCAGTGACTGTGAGTATCCTTTGTCATCCCTTATCTAGTTTAAAAATATAATAACCAAAGCAATAAGTCATCTACCTATCTTTATATGAGATATCCATACCCAGAGAAAAGTAAGTTCCATTCTGTGTCATGCTGCTGACTGAATATCCTTTCTGTGCAGCCTGGTTTTCATTGCTCTTAGGAAAAATAAAAAAGGAGAGAAATTTAAATTTTCCAGTGTTAGCCCTACAAAGCATCTATGCTATGTACAGTGTGAGGCATTTCATCTGCTAGTGCTCAGCAAGTGTTGTGAAGTAGCACCTGGGAGTTATTTCAAGCTTTGCCACCTAGTGCACACGCTGTATAAAACTCGTAGCTCAGGTTCTAGAGCAGTGTCTGTTCTCCTGCTCATGTTATGAGTCTGTTCGTTTCTGTGGAGGGATTACAGTACATAATGAATCCTGGGCAAGTCCTATTACAGTAATGGTTGTGAGTTTAGACATAAAAGTTAGGCATCTCAAATGTAATGTAATTAAAAAGTAACTGCTCCTTTCCCAGGAAATCAAACAGGATTTGGTACCGGGTGAACATTTTTAGACCACTTTCTCCTCTTAGAGGGTAGTACTAGGGATTTTCCAAAGCATTTGACATACAGTTCTTTTATTAGAAGCCACCTTGCTTTAACTACCTTGCTTTAACCACATTTACTTTATATTTCTAAAAAAGACCTTGAATATGTCATCTTTAATTACACTTCTCTGCAGCAGAACTTCAGGATTGGTGCTCCACCCCAAGAAAGGAGAACATGGTTACAGAAATGGATCTTTTGCTTTAGTGTGTCAGACTTTTAAGTCTTCTGTGCTTCCTCTAGCAACATTAAAGATACGTCACAAGAATAAAAGTGAATGATGCACATTTCCCTCTTTCTGTGTCTTGCACGGTGCATCCAGTCTGTGTGGTGTAATAGGAACTAGAAGCACTGAGACAGGATATTTCACCTCCAGTTTGCTGGCCTAAATGCTTTCTACCTTGTCATGATTTAACCCCATGGTTTAATTCCTTGCTCACTCCCTCCACAATGTGATTGAGAAAAGAATTGGAAGGGCAAAAGTGAGAAAACTCTTAAGACAGTTAAATAGGTAAAACAAAAGGCACCCACTCAGGCAAAGGAAAACAAGGAATTAATTTCCCATTTCTCATCAGCAGGCAGGTGTTCAGCCATCTGCAAGAAAGCTGGGCTCCATCACACGTAATGTTTGCTTGGGAAGATAAATGTCATCACGCCAAAGTTTACCCCCCTTTCTTCCCCCAGCTTTATATGCTGAGCATGATGTCATGGGGTACGGTGTATTGCTTTGGTCAGCTTAACTATCCCAGCAGTGTCCTCTCCCAGCTACTTGAGAGCCCATAGTCTACTCACTGGTGGGCAATGTGAGGATCAGAAAAGATCCTGGACTCTGTGCAAGCACCACTCAGCAGTAACTAAAACATCCTTGTGTTATCAGCTCTGTTTCCAGCACAAATCCAAAACACAGCCCCATGCCAGCTGCTCTGAAGAAAATTAACTCTGTCTCACCCAAAACAAACACATACTTGCAGTGGAAAACATTTTTCCGCTGTCTGTGCGGAAAATGATCTGTTCTTTGCTTCCTAAGCTTGTGGATAGGTCACATGAACTACTTCAAAATGAGAGCTTTGCTCAGTGTGTGTAAGAATGGTGCAGAATCAATTTCTACTCTGCAGAATGTTGCATTGTTTTACCAGTAGTATTTTCTTCATCTGTTTGATCATGATTTGGGGCCGAAAGTAACAGAAATCTGAATACAGCGTTTGATAATTAGCCAGAGCTAAGCCTTTCCGAAGTGGGCACCAATAATCTTGTTTGTGCTGTCTTTACTCAAGATCTCCCTGTTTCTAATTCTCTGTTTAATAGTATTCCAGATTCTGTTATCAAAATCCTTCAGCTTTCTCCAGCACTTTGCTGCCAGGTTTCTTATAATTCTGATGGCCTAAGAGGTACTTCTGTACCTAAGATATAACATTTCCTAATCCCCAAGGGTTTTTTAAAAATAATTTTGTAAATTAAGCTTCTCTCTTTCCATGGATGTGTATAACTGCATATACTACTTTAAAGTTACTTACTTTGAGGCTGAAGAGAATTAAGGGAAAAGGTCAGCCCAAAGTATCTTGGAATTATGATTTAACAGTCTAATTATATTATTTTTTATTTTATTCTGCACATACCTGCATCAAGATTTTCTGAATTTCTGTGTTCTTTGCAATATTTGATTAAATTCTTAAGTATCCCATGCCTAGAAGGAAAACAGTCCCAGAGACAAGAAAAGCAAAGCTTCTATACTTTCTATACTGGCACTTTTAGGAGAGGAAGGATTAAAAGATGCTCTTATACTACATTTACGAAACTTTGAAATTCTTAATACAGTTACATATCTTTGTTGTGTCAGTCCAAGGTCCCCTTCTGTCATGATCCTGTATTAATAAAGCCTGTAAAAAAATTGAGAGAACATCGTTGTTCATTATAGTACAATTATTTGAGAGTGATTTCTCCTCAGAGCTAGTAACAATAAATATACAGTAATGTACTCAAAGCATTTTTTAAAAAAGCCAAGCACCTAACCTCAGTTCAGTAAAACCACAGCAAGCGCAGCAGCAGGTGCCTATATATAACATGAGTTCTGTATGTAATTTCCAGTTTCATGTGATTTCCCAGCATAATTGTGTCATTCTAAAAAAATGGAAAACTCTGCCTGTTCTTGGTCTGATACTCACCGGTGTAATCTATTACGGAAAAATAGATGGGAAAACGTGCATATTTCATCATATAAAGAATGTAGGCAAATCTCGTTTCTCCCTGCAGCTAATGAAGTTATCTCCACATATTTCTGAAAACTGTGCAAACACAACGTTTCTTTTTTCTCTGCCAGGAACAGGTAAGGACACGAGGTAACACACCCTAAGAAACTAAATGACAGTTACTGATGTGTATAATTATTGTACTTTAGCTAATGCACTTGAACATCTCACAGTGTTTGGGGTGAAGTAGAGAGTTGTCATTTTACTGGTGAAGCTGAATAGCAGATTTCTCTATGGCTACAGCTGTTATTGCAATGAATGAAGTAAAATGAACGAAGGATGCGTTGCTAACTAGTGTGCTTTTATACAAAAAGTTAAGTTAAAGGTTGTACACAAATCCTGTTTGGATGAAGGCAAAGCTTGCTGTCACATGCCACGTGTGACCATTCACACCACATTGGGTCTATGTCAGCATTCTCCCTATAAAAAAATCTGATATTTTAAATTATTTTTTATTTCTGCTTCAGGTGTCATGGAAACCTCCTCTGATACAGAATGGTGAAATCCTTAACTATGAGGTTCGCATGCCTGATCCACGAATTGTCATTCCTGGGAACACTTCATCAACGTTAAGTCATCTGGTGACTAATCTTGTACCCTACACAAACTACTCGGTCACTGTGATAGCTTGTTCTGGGGGTGACGGCTTTCTAGGAGGATGCACAGAGAGTTTGCCTACCAGCGTGACTACACCTTCAACAGTTCCTCAGAATCTTAGTCCACTGTCTGTGACTCCAATCAGCGAGTCCTTTATTGCCATTTCTTGGCAACCACCTCTAAGGCCGAATGGTCCTCATCTGAGGTAAGTTCTTGGCTGCAGCTGGGGTAGTAGTTTTCTTCTTCTTACCTAAATGTGACTCTGAGTGATGTGAACTTTATGATGTGATCTTTTATTTTCTGGTTTTCTGAAGTTCTTCCTTAGGGTTCAGGAGACAATGGGTGGACTTGTGGAAAATGGAGATGTCTAGAAGCAGGTAGCAGAGTGAGCTTAAAGCTTTGAATCTACCAAGAGGCAGATTATTAAGAGCAAGTGTGGTGTATGTGCAGTGATGTTTCTTAGCAGAACACATTCAGTATGGCTCTTTCAGACCAGTACTGTTTGAAGATCAGAATCAGCAAGCACAGGATATTTGTCATAACTGGTTTTCGGCTGCAGCATCTGCCACTTTTTGGTCATGAGTTCAAGCAACTGGTTCTGCCAATAAAATGACAAGAAGTGTATGACATCTCTGTGAATGTAAGTATTTAACACATCCAAAATTTGGAGTTTCTGTGTGAGTTGTTCCACATAACAAGAAAGAGACCATTTGGAGTGTGGTGACATGACATAATCTTCAAAATTTAACGAACTAATAAACTGTAAATGAGAAAATGTGAGGAAAATGGTTCGGGGCCAGATCCAACAATTGGAAATAAAGAAAGTGCTGCGTATAGCAGGGTGGATTTCACCACAGGAACCAGAGAAAGGCATCTCCTCTGAAATGCTGGGATGAGGATCTTAACTTGAATCTATTGGTTACTCTGTGTTTATATATTTTTTTAAAAAACATGCATTTGAGTGCAATCAAAGCTGACAAATCTTTCATACTCGTGCTTTAACATACTGTGAAGCATGGTGCATGGAATTATCTCTCTGTACTCCATATGTTCTGGTTAGTAGCTCTCTTCTAGGTGCACTGATGGGTTCAATAATTATCATGTAATGCCTTTTCAGTTGCGTATGTTATTACAGCACAGTAGCTTGACTCTTTCTTCAGGCTTAATTAGGGCACACTACAACTGAATGAAATGATGATTGCTCTACAGTAAAATCTGAAGTTCTTGAAAAGCAGTCCCTGTTATTCTGGGGTTAACAACACGAACATTTTACCATAGATTATCGAAGTAATTCAGCACGACCTACATCTGCAGACTTCATTTCCTTCATGGTGTGCCATGCTGCCCTCAACACGAACAACCACTGAAGCAGCTGCTCTGTACAGCATGATGGAGCAAGAAGTCTGCAGCAAGCAGAGCAACAGCAGCAGCTGCCAGTGGGGGTGATTTGCACATGATCACCATTTGGTGTTCAAAAGGATGTTTGTGTTTTTCATGACTTGTCTATGAAATATATTAGACAGAATATGCCAGGACTGTTCTTACTAAAGCTGTAGTGATCTGTCTATGGGTACTGATGAAGCACTCGTGAGAGCTGTTCTTGCTCTGAATGTTTTGCTAGAGTTGAATTAGTTTTTACTGTGTCGTTCCTGCAGTATGTCTCAACTTCTGCAGTAATTTGCTTGGACATCTCTAGGCTCCATGACACAATGCTTCTTTGTACCTGTTGAGGATTGTTTTCTCAAATTCAAGGGTGGAAGTTGTCAGTGAAACACATACAAGCACAGGAGGTCTCAGCTTCCTCGTAAGATAGTGTCTCAGTTGATTTCTGGCTTTAAAGCAATGCAGTAGGTATTACACTGTATGCAGTATCTTTAAAAGAGCCTCTTAACTAGACACTCGAAACTGGAATGGTACATCCAGCATTTTCTCATCAGATTGGAAACGATCTTAACATAAAAAAGATATACCAAAGGAATGAATCTATGGCAAATTACATGTGATGCCAGACCTCCAACCCATGACATTCTGTGCTCAGAAAGACCATTGCACCCACACCAAGGCATTCGGCAAAATGCTTAAATACAGAGGGATATTTTCACAAATCAGTGCTTAAAGCGAGAATCTTTAAAATCTGCTTGGGTTTCAACTTAGTTTGGGCTGGAATTTTACAACAGTATGTTTACAGAATGGGGTCAGAGAAAGGATAATACACAGCAGCTCAGCACTTTATAGAATCAAGTTGTGTATGTAAGTGAATATATATATGCATATGGACCTTATTTGCTGTGCATCAGTGGAAACACTGCCGTAACTATAGTTTGATTAAAATTGCAGCTCACCATTGAAAGCAATTTCAGAGTGGTTCTATAACTGGTAGGAAGATTACAAATATCTGATGCCTTACAAAGAAACAAAAGTCAAACTGAAACAGAACTCCTGTTTAAAAAATCCTGTGAACTGTAATAAAGAATAATAATCCTAAAGATTTTGGAGACATCTATATGTGATTTTGTTTCCTTTAGAATCTAGATTTCTATGTAATCCTTAGAGTGATTAGGAAATGGCAAGTATAATATTATCCCCTTTAGATATTATGTGATTTAATCTTTGTTAAATTCTATAAAGGCGAAGGGGTTTTGTATAAAAGATGATGAAGAGTGAGTGATGCAGAATGGGTGGAAGGCATGTTTTCCAGCTCAGACTGGCTGACCCAATGAAAGAAGGGCTTTAGCTGACCTGTTGTTTGCAATGGAGATAGGATTACAGCCCCAGATACCAATTACAACCAAGATTAAATAGTTCGGTCTTTCAAACTCAGATCATTAATGTCTACCCAAACACAGTGGTGCCTTGCTAAGGTCCACATCTGGAACAGTTAAATCATTCCACATCTGTTTGTCACCCATCATTTGCATTGCATTTGTTTGCAAACACATCTTAAACACAAATGCACATCACCAGTAAAATAGTAATAGCAATTCTGTGTGTTTCAGGACATTTGCAAGAAAGAGACACTGTCATTTCGTATTCTGGAGCAGTCTGTGCATATCAGATGGCATAAGACAAGTCTGCATAAGATGTAGTTACTGGGTTTTTTGGAGTTGATAGTGCTTCTACAAAGTTTAAAAATCCATAAACCATTAAATAAACTCATTCTTTCAAATGGAAGAGCTTAATTTTCCATTTTCAAAGGAGCTTTTTCAAGTCACTGAGTGTTTTCAATCGTGAAACACTAAAAAGAATGTTTATCTCAAAAAGTTTACAGCTGTAAAAACAAAATAATGTGTGGCTTTAAAAAAAAACCTGGGTTGTTGGTTTGTTTTTTTTTTGTGTAATAACATTAGTTGAGATAATCCTGGTGTTCTGCTTGTCTTTTGTGTTAGATATGAGCTCCTGAGACGTAAAATCCAGCAACCACTTGCATCAAATCCCCCTGAAGATTTAAATCTGTGGCACAATATTTACTCAGGAACTCAGTGGTTTTATGAAGATAAGGGTCTTAGCAGGTGAGATTACAAAAACTATAAAACAAATGCTGGCATTTTGTACAGTGTATGTTTAATAGTTCAAAGTATTTCTTGTGTCTTTATGTAGTGAACATATTAATTATGTAATGAAATATTTTTGTCATCATCTTTGGTACTAATCATTCTAATATGCAGGGATTTATTATTAGTGTCTGTCATTCCTGACTCGTATATTGTTCTGTTCTGAGAAACAAATGCGAATAAAGGTGTTGTGGAATTTTAGCACTGATATGCTCATGCAGTCAAACTATGTATGTGTACATACGCTCTAGATTTGTGTGTTGGCAAAGTCAAAGCACAGGCAGGATGAATGTTTGACAAGTGCTAGCTGGGAAACATTTGAAGTTTGGTTTTAGCGTTGTTTTTCTTACCTGGTTTTAAAAGTGCAAATTAATGATTACTTTAATATCTCCAAAGGCAAGGTGAGTATTTCTCACGCTCAGCAGATCTAATCTGAGGGCAGCTTTGTATAAGCTTTGTTATAGTTAAACACAGAGTGGGGGAATGGAGGGTAGGTTCTGTTTCCCCATATGTAACAGATCTATGGTGCTGTATGGAGCAAGGCATCTGCTCTTTATCAACCTCAGTTTCCACATCTCTGGTTTACCACCTTTAAGACAAGCAAACACACGCATTTAGAATCTGTAACATAAGATTCTGCACTGGTTTTCTTGAAGGTGAAGTCTTGGGAAAACACTCATGGATGGTCTTGGCATGTGTGTGTTTTTGTGTGCTAGCATACTTATGAGGACTTGTGTCGATCATTACCCCTTGAATATCTGTACACTGCTTGTATTTATTTTGATAAAAGCCTGTGAGCAGTCCTCCTGAGCATCACGTGAACCAGCAGAACAGGGCCTCTGCTCCTGACTGTTGTACAGACTGGAATAAGCCAAAGGCTACTGCCTCTGGCTTGTCATTGTCTTCTTGCTGAAAGTCATTGTTCATTTTCATCTAGTGCAGTACCTGACCATGGAGACTTGTGCCTAGTCCTGCCCAAACATTGATTTCTTTCAACCATGTCTGAAATTCAGAGTTTCTACTTGGTTTAGTTTAGCTTGTTTCAGAAGCGCTGGTGTGTACTGCAGTTATGTTAGAAGTTCAGCAGGGATAATAAATTCTGACAGGGCCTCAGTGACAAGTCATTAGGAACAATGACATTGGTTGCAGAACTATGGCCAGAGAAGCTGCCTAAACCCTGGACACATGAGAACACTTGCTTTGAGAAGGATTCTGCAACCTGCAGCTGCTTTAGCCATCAGCAACTCAGGATGAGTTTGTGGCTGGAGCGGACATGCTGCAGAGAGACTCAAGTATTATTTTTCACAGAAGAAAATCCATGTACCAGTATATATTTTCACTTGTCTCATGCTTTAAGCATGTTTCAGAATTAGGGAATGATTGTATTCTTGACAGAAGGCTATCTTTGTAATGCTTTTTTTTTTCCCAGGTAGCTACTTTATTTCTAAAGCTAGGTGAAATTTCTTGTATGTCCATTGTTAAAAATGTGAATCAAAAAATGAACCTGAATTTCTCATCATTCTATTTTTTTGTATTGCATGTACACTTCAGCATCCAAGAAAATACTATACGTTCAAAAGAAAAATGCGGAGAGGAAAATAAGATGTGTGGTGCTGTCACTGTTCTACAATGCATGTAGTTGCAGTTGGAGCTAGTGAGCTCTCATCAGTTTGTTTTCTTCTCAGGGGGACTGTTAGAACTTTTCACTTTTGAAAATCAGGCTGAATGGTTGCATAATGTGGGCTGCAACAGGAAAGCAGTTTAAAAAAAAAATCATAAAAATAAATGTATAGTGTGTAGTTAAGTCTCTAAATATGAGGTGTTCACTGTATGGTCCTTTATTGCCTTTGAAAATGTTCATCCCAAAGTGCTGCAGTTTCAGTGAAAATTTGTACACGACGATCTTGTGGTTTTTGCGATTGTGTGGTTTTGTGTGAGGCTTTTAATGGTGAAGTTAAATTGGAGATTATGAAATCCCACTTAAAATCCGTTACTATGCCGTTTGCTACAGAGAAGAAATTATGGAGTGACAGTCACTTAGTTTACTATATATACATAAAGAGTTAAATAAATCCATGTAAATTGAATATACACAGTTCTGAAGAAGATTACTTTATTAAATGAGTTTGCATTCCTCACTCTTTTTTCATGTTTTTGTAGTAGGAGACTCCTGACTGTGTGGTGAATCGCTTTTACAAATGAGACTCTGCCAGTTAAAATCAATGGGTTTCCCAAAAGAGGAAAAAGCCTCATTTGATTAAATTCTGATCCAAATTTTGGCAGGTTGCCACTGCTGTAATTACATATTGAATTGAGCTATAATCTCCCAACACCTCAGAAGCTACAACTATGAAGAAGTGAAATAATGTGTTTTATTTTTGCCACCATGTTAATCACACTGAATTATTACTAAAAAATAAACATTTCCTCTAGGGCCTTCATTGGTGCAAATCATGAAGCTATGAAGCTGAATTTTCCAAACCAGAAGGGAATAAACAAAACTTTGACACAGGCAGAAGGTTCACAGCAAACGTTTTCTACCTCTGCATTTTTCGTTCTGTTTAATTATTTTTGAAATGTCTTAGGTACACAACATACGAGTACAGGCTCATAGTGCACAACGAGGTGGGATATACATCAAGTGAAGAAGTGATAGCTACTACATTAGCGGGATTACCAGAGAAGGGAAGTACCCTCACTGCACGTGCTGTTAATCATACTGCTGTAGAAGTGGAATGGTCAAAACCAAGTAAGTGTGCTTAGTATTTATTTCAGTAACTAGATGTTAACCTGCCATCACTTATGTTGGTCTGCCTGGCTCTCACAGGAAACATAGCCCTTCATTTATAATACACCTACGTGTCCTTGAAAGGAGAGGAAAAGAAAAGGAAAGAAAATGTGCACATTTTGCTGTTTCTCAGTCATGTTTGGATTTATTATGTGCTATTTCTGCGGAATGAGAATATTGAAGAAATAGTTAACACAAACTCATGAGAAATGTATAGAGTATTAGCACACAAAATCCTCTTGTTTTCTTGGTACAGTTCATCTCTTTGTATCAAAATTTGCATATACATTCCTTCGGGATGAAAGGATCCCCTGTCCCTTTTTGTTCTGCTCCTTAAAATGAGTTCGCCCAATCTCTCTAGCTGCTTTGCTAATACAGCAGTACAGTGGAAATTTCATCACAACTTATATGCAAATGATTTTATAAGGACTGAGTGCTGAATTACAACAATTGTAGTCTCTCTATTTTATAACTGCATGCCTGAAGTAAGCATGCTTATACAAACTGACAAATGTAATAGATCTGAAGCAGCTCACTGGAGTTCCATTGCCTTAGTAATCTAAACCTCTGACCTTCTAGAGGTAGATAATGCAATCTGGTTTTATCTTCATTCATATTCTAGAAATTTTCTCCATGTGTTTTTGTGAATGCAAAGGTTAAACACCAAGGTAGGGCCATTCATTATTTGAAAACCTTTTCATATTTTATTCCTTCTTTTGTGGTAATAAGCATAAGGTCTTTCATATACTCATGTTTCATTGGTTTCATAATACTATTTTTTAAGTTCTTTTCCAAGATTTGAGAGCTCAGAATTTGGGAGCTAGGTTTTTCCCAGACAACTGAGTCTTGTTCAGTGGTACAGTGCATCGTGTAAAGCAGTATGTATCAGTGCTTAAACTTTTGTCATAATTATTCTTTTAATCTCGATGCCTACTGGGAAAGCAGTTGCCTTTTATCAGATCTGACCTTAAACTATGACAAAGGGCAGGTAAAATAACAGCCTGCAACTGAGCTACTAAAATGGAGAGGCAATGATTGCCCAGAATTCTTGTGCAGGCCAGCTCAGACCAGTGAATGCCCTTCCCTGTGTAGCCAGAAAATCACACTGGTTTATTTTTTCCTTTTGCTGGGGAAGCCGGTGTGAGCAAAACACATTTTAGGAAAATGTGAGGAGTTGGATTTTTTCCCCTTTAAATATACTGCTTGAGCATATTACAGCTTTACATGTAGGTAATGTTATCATGCTTATTCTAATATAACAACACAGAGATTTTCATTTTAACTATGACCAAAAGGCCATCTGTGTAAATCTGAATGTGACTATAGTTTAAGGCATAGACACTAAATTATGTAGTTTTTCTTGGGGAAGGGCAAGTCTTAGAAAGGAAGGAGCAAGAAGTGAAAAGGTCTTTGAGCATTCCGTATTAGCTTAATGCCATAGACCAATCTGATTTGCTCTCTTGCTTCTCTCTAGTGAAAGCCATCTTTTTGTGCACCACAGCTAGCAGTGAGTTTCACCTGATATCTTGTTTACTTGGTAGATTCCTTTGTTATCATGGGGATGTCTAGAGAAAGAAGCCTTTCCCCAGTTCAGTATTAGATAGGATGAGCTGTTAACGATTTTGACAAGTTTGGAAGACCAGACTGCACCCCTGCTTAGAAGGGTGACATTGAAGGTACTTGACAGAATCCTTGTGTTGTGAGGTTTTTTTAAATAAGGGGTCTGCATAAAATTTGTTTTCCCTTTCTTTTCTTAGCACTACAAGATTTGCAAGGAGAAGTTGCATATTACACCCTCTTCTTGAATTCTACTGATGATCAAAGATCTCTGAGGATCCAGGCTGGTGTAAACTCTATAGTCATAGGTGATTTGGAGCCCAGCACAGAGTACCAGATATTTTGTCAAGTGTTTAATGGAGCCCACAGCATCAACAGTGAAGTTGTGCACGTGACTACCTCAGATGGAGGTTGGTTCACCGTGAATGTAGCTTGGCTTAAAATCTGAGAATGAAACTGATTGATTTTTGTTAGGGTTGAGATCAGTCATCCTTCCATTATAAAATTTCCGGTATAAAAGGAAAAAGGGCTAAAACGCTAAAATGCTTAAGTGCTGGTTGTCATCGTGGTGGATCAATAAATGGTCCCACTGAGACAGAAGCAAAAGCTCTAATAGCAGATATTAACCCAGTTTGTTCTCATCTTCTCCTGCATATTCCTATCTGTGTGCACTAAGTTTGGAACAGAGTTCATATCAATAAATGGTGGAATTTAGAAACAATTAATGGGGTTTTTAAAAGATTTGCTCTGTGAAGCGATGTGCTTTTGACATGACAGTCATACACAGGGTCTTTCCTAAGTCAACAGAAACTCATAGGTATAAGTTTAGCCTCTAAGAAAATCTTTTGTGAGTCATTTCTATGCCAGTGGGCAAGTGCAGGAAGCAGGGTTGCAGGGAGGGAGGGTGAAGATACAATAATAAAAAAAAAAAAAAGTGCATCTGAAATGTGTTTGGAATGGTCTTTCTAATCTTTTTGCTTTATAAAGTCTCATTATAAACATTATAATATCATTACCTCAGAAGCGAGTGTTCCAGGTCATTAGCAAAGCACTTTAAGTGAGGATTCCATTTCCTTTCTGATGCCAAAGGTCAGCACCTTTTGTTTATAAAATAGAATTGATCGTAAAGGCAATTTTTCAACTGGTAAAGATGGGTCTTATGATAAAAAGAGGTCTTTGCATGGTCATTTCTGACATGCTTAGATAATTATGTAATTTAACGCTAAGGAAGGTGTTGGCTGCTTTTTTTTTTAATAAGTGTTAGACTTCGTCATTACCTATAGTAATCAACATTCAAACCCATTTACATAATGACAATATTGCATATTGCTTCATAGTGCTTCAGCCATGAGTCTGATAAAGTCACGTTCCACCAGACATGAAGTATTTTGGTCTCAGGTTTTTCTTTAAAAGCAAAATGCTCTGGGTTTTTGTTTTGTTTTGTTTTGTTTTATAAGAAAAATTAGGATTGGTGGAGACATAAAAATAATATTCATATGTTGGCAGTGCAGATGGGTGAATTTATCATCATATCTCACTGGCCACATACTACTGATGATTGACACTATGCTTCTGGTGTAAAGCATTTTACCATCAGCTCTCATGGTTTCTAACTGAGAGTATAATAAGCCAATTTACAGAAGACTACAGACTGTGATAACTTCATCAGAGGAAAGCAGATAAGCAGTGAACCCTTTGCTAAACCTAAATACTAATCTGCATTTGGTTAAACAAGTGCTTTTGCAGAGACAGCTGGAGTTTATTCAGTTTCTTCCTTTATTTCTAGAGCCTGAGGGCATGTTCCCTCCAGAGGTTGTCATCATCAACAGTACAGCTGTACGTGTCATCTGGACATCGCCTTCAAGCCCGAATGGTGTTGTCACTGACTACTCTATCTATGTAAATAATAAGCAGTACAAGACTGGAATGAACGAGCCGGGGTCCTTTCTTTTAGCGGATTTGTCTCCACTCACTGTATATGATATGCAGGTTAGAATGTTGGGAGTTTTTCTGAGTTGTAATTAATTTTTTTCTATATTTTTAATTTTTTTATTTATTTTATGCAAAGTATGTGTATTTCCAAGTGGAGTATTGTTTCATGAATTTCGTTACATACATGGACAGGTATTTGCGCTGATGTTTGTGTGCATATATGTCCAAGGCACATGTTCATTTTCAGCATATGGTAGGTCTGTGTAACCTTTTCTTAACAGAAATTTCCATTATCTTTTTTCAAACCTTCAAAACTCCATTTACTTTCCCCTAAATGCTCCATGCTACAACATTAGCAAAGCCTCGACATATATTACAAAGAGGCAAAGATTCTACTCCTACTCATTAAAAGAAAATTGCAATTGTTTTAGAAACATCAGGCATGCATAATATATCAGCACAGAGAAATAATGATGTTGCATTTGTCATCCTTTTATCATTTTTTTTCACCTTATCCTTCTTAGGAGGAAGCAGAGCTGATCTGTGAAATTATAGTAGTACTTTTTAAGCTGTTAATAAGTACAATATTTTTCCTTTGTTTTTACCTTTATTTTTGCCTTCCTGTCCCGATATCTAATGAAAGGCTAAACACTGTGTGCAGAATAAAGCAAAATAAAATACATTTCTATACTTATGCTGTAGTAATATATTCAAGAAATACACCTTGACTCTTAATTGAAACTATTGCTATTTTGATCGGGTTTGGTTTGCATTAAGAAGGAGAAGGACTTTGCAGTACCATGTACACTTCATCCTAAAAATTTGCACGTAATTACTACATCCTATAAGTCAACATCACAGACAGGCACATGGTAACAGATTTCTGTGTTCCAGCCCCTGTGAAACAGCGAACCTCCATCCACAAATACACATATGACTTTCTGAATGCTGCTTGGAAACACATTTGTCTTTTCTCAATAACAATGCAAATTCAGTGCACTGCCTCACTTACAGAGTCTCTATGTTAATTTACCATGGCCTCCTTCTGTTGCTTGAGATGTTAATTATTCTTCTCCTCTGCTATCCTAGTCTTGATACTGGACTGATACTTCCAATAAGCTGGTTTGTTTTGTTTTGTTGTTTTAATTATTTTTCTTCTTGTCTTGGAAACAACATTTCCTTGGATGTCTGTGGATTTCATTGGTAATCTCACTGTATTATCTTTCTTTTTTTGTGCTCTTTTGAATAACTTCTAACTTTTTGCATTGCATCTGATTAGTTTAACCCCAAAAATTGAAGGAACAAGTTTTTAGTTCAGTTTTCATAACAAAGTGTGTGATTCCTATTTGCGTTTTTAACTTTTTAATTTTCCAGAAGAACACGAAAAGGTTAGAAAATATTAAGGGAAAAGTATCCTTATTTTTATGACAGAATATATGATGGATGTAGAAAACTTATTCAAGGCTCCAAATCAAAGTATGGCTTTTTTAGTGTTGTGTACCAGATTCTACATATAGATGCAGGAAAACAAATTCACTGGAACTCTACTGGTGATAATTTGATAGGTAACAGCAATTAGATCCAGAGGGCTGCGTGTCCATGCTTTTTTAAATGGAGGGAGAAAATGTGATACAGGCAATATTATCTCTGGTAGATAACTCAAAGCTATGGCATTTTCCTGTAGGTATGGATTGTGCTAAATAGAAAACAATAAAATCTTGGATGAAGAGAGAAGTCTAAACAAGTAGCAAAGCTGAATAATTTCTGTAGCTGAGTATGTGAAATTCTTGTTCTTTATCAGATTGAAGCCTGCACGGTGTACGCCTGTGTAAGAAGCAATGGGACCCAGATTACAACTGTGGAAGATGAGCCAAAGCAGCTGTCAGCGCCCATTATTCACATAATTGGCTCAAGGTACTATGCTATGGGTGGCTTTCATATATCAGAGCGATCTGTAGCTAAAATGGGGATGACAATGCAAGGTTCTCCTCTCTCAATTGAGCAGGCTGTGTAAAAGAATTCAGTACACACTTCAAAAATATTTTTTGTGGTAGTTATTTTTGATCTTAGAAGTTTTGGCCAAAAGAGCAATAGGAGAGAGCTCACCCTTGGTTGGTTGTACATATCCATTTGGGTGTCACTGTGCTGTGATAATAAATAAAGCATAAGTAGAAGTGGTTAAGAGAAGAAGTGTAGAGGAATGGAAATTATCACATTTTGCTGTCAGTTAAGAAGAGGAAGATTAATGCTTAGGGACCAATGCGATGCTGATAATGGAAACTTGGAATAATTGTGAGTTAAAAAAAGTCACCTATCACAACAGTAAGAATTAGTAAGCTATCTATTAAGATGTGCATATCTGTGTCTCCTTGAACCACTGTTTGCAGGCTGCCTATCCACTACATGCACAGGCATGGGCAAACTTCTCAATGTAAAGGAAGGATCAGATTTGCAGTCCTTAGAAGCAGCCAAATAGTAACAGACACAGTGACTCTTTGGGAGTTAGTATCTTCCAAAGACAGACTTAAACTAAGATAGCTAACGCATTTTTCAGAATTACACTAACAATAAAACACTTAGCCTCCTGTGTTTCTGTTACTGTTCATGGGATTTAATTGCACTTCTGGTAGAGTATGCTCATTAGCAGTGGTTTCCATAAAGAAAAGAAATAATCTTTTTTTTTTTTTTAAATGATTAACATCTGAGACTTCAGAAATGGCCAACAGAATGAATTTGCTTCTCCAGTCTCAAGAATTTTGGTTTGCTGTTTATCATTTCTCCATTTTGCTTGAATTCAGCATTTATCTCTGTATAAGGGGGAAATTAAGCGTGCTATTTTTCTGTCACACATACAGATATACTCAAAGCTTGCTTGATGATAAGAACTCAGTTCTGGATCTCATCTTTTGCCCTTGGCTTTAACTTGTGCCTTTGTCTGTATTGTCTGTACTGCAAACACTTATGCATGTTTCTGCTATTATATATAGACTAAATATGTCATAACACATGAATGCAAAAGGATCAAAAATGCCTTCCTACTTTATAATCTGCTCAGCCAGAAACAGACTGTGTCTCTACACTGCCTTTTCCTACATGTCATATTATCATCAGCTGTTCTTATATCCCAAAAGAATACTAACTACTGATCGATTGCCCGGACATGTCTGGCCGTGGCCTACACGTGCCCCGGGTAGTTCATTTATTTGCCACGATGGATTTGCTAGAGTGGAATTTAATCAATAGCTAATTCATTAATTCTGGTCCTCGAGTATGTAGGGATTGTGCAGTATAAAAATGACTGGCTGGCTTCAGCTTTGATTGAAATATGACAAACACTACAGCTGACAGCTTCAGCAGGTGCTGGTCTGAATATGAATTTTGCTTATTTATCCTCTATAAAAGAAAAAAGCTTGGGCAAAACCCCCAGTTCATGTAGACAAGAGGACATTTTAATACATATCTGTCATCAGACAGAGGAAAAAGGCATTTCTAGAGTATGGGCTCGTGGGATACCCGAGATATAATACAGACTGTGCAGTTTATTGTCTTTAATTGGATTCATGGCATTTTTCCCTCTTCTGAATCAGATTGGGGGGGGCTGTATTATTGATGAGAATGCTGCAGGATAATGTCTTTGTAGCATTCACAAATAATTGTTTTAAAATTTGCCTCAAGGTTCTGCATGACATAAATTATAATTTCAGCCACCAACTTCTCTTAGAAGTCTTTCTGATAGCAGCTCCATTCACATACCTCTAATGAAGGTTATACTACCAAGCCATTATAAATACCTTACTTTTCCACCCCTTACAGTTAATAACTCAGCTTCAGGCTGAAACTTGGCACAAAAGGTCGCAGACCTGGAATGATTCCTTTATAATGCTTCAAATGGAAAGCAGGATGGGACCTGATCCTGAAGTCCTTAGTCAGGGTCTGGTTTGTTATGTTTCTTGGTTGGCTTCTGGGGACTTTTTAGGGGAGATAGAGAAGTGGCATTTGCCATTTTTAGGTAGAAACAAACGCTGCTGAAATCAGGTATGATTTTTAAAATTTATTGAGTTAAGACTTCATGGTTTCTCTCTGTATTGTATTACAGAGTTTTAAAAGTTCTCTGAGTACTACATGCATGCAGGTGCTGACTTAAAGTTTGTGCAGCAGATTAAATTCTTATGGTGTGTCAGAAAAGAGTTAATTCCCCTTTAAAATCATTTTCTTTTTTTTTTTCATCTGTACTAAAGCATGTTTAGTTTTTTTCTAACAATAGTTCTTAAAGAAACAAAACTGCTCCTAAGAGACCTGAGGCCCAATGCAGATAAACCCTGCCAGCGATTCTGTTGAGGGCTTAATTAAAGGGTTGGTGACTCTGAAAACACCATGTCGAACAAACTAGGGCAAGTCCTTCATAGATTCAGGAAAAAAAAGATAGGAGCCTTTATATATCTTGGAGGGAACCAGAAACCCTGGTCAGGGTATAATAAAAAACTCACAGAAGGTGAGGCTATGGGAGAAAACCTAGGTGAGTTTTTTCTTTTGCTGTTCAGTATTCTATGGCTTTTGAAGGTTTCTGTAGCAGATACTGTTCATGGATGAATGAGGTGGAGGAATTTTTTCAAAATAATGTGTTAGTAAGAAAAGATTATAGAAGAAATGGATAAAACACATAGCAATAAGTAGTTGGGATGATGGTATTTGTTCAAGAGTTCTGAAGGAGCTCAAACATGAAAGTCTGAAATAAGCATGTGGTGTAAAATAACCTTTAAATTGGTCTCAGTATTGGAAGGATGGAAGATGAGATGAAATAGTGCAGATTTCTGCAAGAGTACTTGGAAACTAAAGACCACTAAGTCTGATTTTCCATAACGGGAAAATGGGCAGAAAGTGTAATAAAGATTCATAATTGTGTGAATAAACACAGAAAGATTTCTCTAAGAAGTTTATAGCAACAGAAGTGCAATGCTATATTAACAGGCTTTTTGTAGTGTGCTGGACCTCCTCCCTAATTGTGTTAGCACTGCAATCCACAATACAGCTGCTATGTCTTGTGCACCAGTGATTCTATGATACTATGGCAGTTGCTCAGGATGTGTGATCTCCTCACAAGGAGCATTTTCTCTGTTTCTTGTTAATAATAGTGTTTCTTGTCTTAAGAGTGTCAGGTCTTTACATTCCAGCTCCTGAAAGTCATTGAATCTTAGAGTTGTTGTGGTTAGTTTAGATTTAGCCCTTGCATACGATGAGACTAACACAACATTGTTTTTTTAACTTTTGTGGCTAATCTTTTACTACTGTGTTGAAAAAAAGGAATTAAATAAATCAGGAATTGTTTTTGTGAGTCGTGGACAGTTAAAGCAGGCAAACCCCAGAACTTGCCAAGTCTGGTTTGTCAAAATGTGATGTGGTATCAAAATTCTGAAACACTGACACTTTTCATAGATTTTGAAAAAAATCATATTTCTACCTGGAAATGTGTGGAGTGAATTGCCTTCACGTGCTTGAGCCAAATGATTTGAGTTGTACCACAAGCAGATACACCCTTGTGGATCAGTTTGTAACTGTTCTTGATGTCCTGGAAGTGCTGCAGGATCTTGTGTTCTGAAGCAGTTCTTTTCTGTGAACCTCGTTAGGCTGCTTTTTCAGTGGGAGGGAGCCCTAGTTCAGTATTTTCACATTGACAGCAGTCACAGGAGGCACTTACCCTGCATTTTAACTCTCACATGTTGCACGCTGGAAGTTTTATCTGGGCTGGCAAAGCTTATACTCCACGTGCCAGATGTTGGACATTCACCTCAGCCTAGAATTTGCCAGTCTGTTTCTGTAGTTCAGTCAGTGAGCACTTCCCAGCACAGACACAAGACCTGTTTATTTGAGAAGGTGTTATGGGGGATGAAGAGAAAGAGAAGGTGGGCAGGCTTCAAACCCAGATTTCTGCAGCTGTATGCAGTTCATTGTACATGATACAGCTGGCTGCGTGGTAAAGTACCCATCATGTCCTGTTAAATCTGCATCTACTCAAGGAATTTTTTAGCTCAGCCTGCTGTATTTCTTCAGATGGGGGTGTCCTCACCCCTGGAGGTATTTAAAGGATGTGTAGATGTGGTGCTGAGGGACATGATTTGGTGGTAACTTGGCAGTGATGGATTGTTGGTTGGACTTAAAGGTTTCTTCCAGCCAAAGTGATTCTGTGGTGCCAATGGTCAATGTATGTCCAGGGCACATAATTTTCTTAGGACCACCCCAAACATATGTATAAATTGAATAGTAATGAAATGATTACTTACTAAAAGAAATAGATATGTGCTGATCACTACAGAGAAGGCAAAATATTCAAGGTGTTCTACTTCTTTCATCATCTTTGTGGCTTTGTGCTGGACTCTCTCCAGCAGTTCTGTGTCTTGAACTGAGGGGCCCAGAATTGGACACGATACTCCATATGTGGTTTCGCTTGGGCAGAATAGAGGGTGGGGAGAGCCCCTCTTGATCTACTTAACCACGCCCATTCTGATCCACCTCAGGATGCTGTTGGCCCTCTTGATCACAAGGCACATTGATGGCTCATGGTCATCCTGCAGTCCACCAGGACCCCCAGGTCCCTTTCTCCTACACTGCTTTCCAACAGGTCAGTCCCCACCCTGTACGGGTACCTGGAGTTG
>JAOXOE010000256.1:16728935-16760688 GCA_028565055.1 Phoeniculus purpureus
CCTGCTGTGGCAGGGGGATTGGACTAGATGATCTTTCGGGGTCCCTTCCAATCCCTAATGATTCTATGATTCTATTCATCTGATCCACAGGAAATCTCAAAAGCTGCATGTAAAGGAAGTTTGAGGAATCTCAGTGCCAACCTTTTTTAATCTAGCGATCCAATCCCATTGTGACAAATTACAGGATGGGTGTATATGTGTAGAGATCTGTTTATGTATATTGTGATCCCACATGGAACAACCAGTTTTGCTCAGCTTCTGCCATTGATCACACACTGTAAACTACTAGAAGGAGATTGCCAGCTCAGGTATTCAAGTGTCTGTGGAGCACATGATGTGGTTCATGTGGCTCCTTTGGCATTAAGGGATCTCATTGGACCACTTAAAGGCCACAATAAATTTTCTAGGTGCAGGCAGAATTTAGAAACACTAGTGAATCTATGAAGTTCTTCTCTGTGTGAGAAATCATTCCTCAAAGCCTGCATGACAAGTGGTTATTAATATGATTTTCTGTTTCCACACACCCCTCAAATTTGTCCTTGGCTAAATGCTTAATGACCAGGTTCTCTGGTACACAAAAATCTGTTGAGATTCAGCTACAAGCAGGTGGCTGTTACATGACAATGATGAGCAGCTCAGAATGAGATCCATTGTGATTTGTCAGATGTAGTTTTAAATTATGGTTATGTTCAGGTTAATCTTCATAAGAGTTTCTGTTTAGGAGTAGGATCAATAGCATAGCGGGAGTCTGTAATAGTTTTTATTGACAAATGAGGTAGAAAATTCTTACTTTGAAAGTAAGATTTAATATAATGAAATAGTGTCCCTATTTGTCAAAGGCATCATCACATGTTCTGTGACTAAAGTAAATAATATGTATTCACAAGATTCCCCGTCAGACAAGACAGTAATTAAGGGTGTGAGTTATTTGAGGGGTTCGGATCAAAGTATAAATTATTCCAGCCAATACTGAGTTGACTTGAAAGCAGCACTGTACTAAACATATGTATTTCTGAAACTTTGGAAGTGAGTTAGGGGTAGTCTTTTGTTCCAAAAAGCAAATGTAGTCATTTTGAGGTTGTGGCATGAACATCTTGTTAATTGATTTGTATGAGTTAAACTTGTATTATATTAATTTTAGAAGTTGCCTTTTCCACTTTTATTTTTTTAGCCTTTGTACATTTATCGTAATGTTGAGCTTGGAGAGTGTCCATTTATTTTTATAGCTTCCTGACTTTCTAATTTTTTCTAATTAATTTTGCAATAGTTTGTTATAATGGTCTCTGTATTCTTGCAGACTGTGGCTTGGAGTGGGTGCTATTTGTTAAGCAATGGATATATAGTAAGTGACTGGAAGGACCACAGGAAACTGAAGCACTCATATGAAATGACATAGGAATAATTTTTTTAGCTGAATTGATTAAAATTCTCTTCTCAGTGCTTTGCTGCCCAAAATAGCTGTTAGAGATATCTACAGAGCTTCTGGCACATCCAAGTTCCTCTTGAACTAGATTGGAGGACAGGGACAGCAGAAGACCTTATGTGGCAGCATTCTGCATCACTTTTACAGAATTTAATGTCAGTCTATATCAGCTATAATGCCAAAGGTTTTTTCTAGTATATCCTCAGATTCAAGAGTAAAAGAGATCACAAGATCTGCAGAGATGAACAGTTGACAACAAAATGTGCCCTAGCTTCACCCATCAGGGAGTGTAACCTCAGTACCGATGAGGAAGGCGTTCCTGTGTTGCCTGTGTAGCTGCCTAGCTGTCCTTGTGCTTTTAACTGGCATCCTAAGGTGAATGCTGAAAATAATTAGATGGGTGCAGTACAAAAGTAACTAAGGCATAAAGGCTAAAAATTTCTGTACACAATGGATCATGTGTATGAAAATCAGCTGTTGAAAGGGTCCTGGCTGAAGGTCATAAGACAAATTCATTGCTTCTTATTTTCAGTAGCAACAAGCTGTATAAATCTGCAGTTAATGAACTAATCAAATATAAATCTGACATCAGAAAGAAGTACAGGCTTACCCCTTTACTCATCCTAATTAACATGTGCGATTTGTTAAAAACAAGAGCAGGGCTCTTTAAGGACAGGAGGAGCAAAACGATGGCTTGCTACCTTCAAAAGCATGACTTTCTGAGGTAAAAACTAATGCATCTTGACACTAGGGAAGGATATTCCATCAATATTTATGTAATATTTACTATTAATGCCAGCAATATTATGAAAATTCATTTCAAGTTCTTTCAGGCTTAAAGAACCTTTAAAAAGGTAGCACTTTGTGTGTAGTAACACATCTGAAAGAGAAGAAATGAAACTATTTTAGTAAGATAAAATACACTGATTTGTAGCAAAATAACTGTAGTTTCTGCTCATGGATTTTAGATCTAGGGCTGTACCATTTACCAACAGAGAACAGAAATTTAAGAAAAGAATTGGATGAGTATGTATCCTTAGGAAAAAATGTTAAAAGGTGTCTATGTAGATGCAGAGATCATTTAGGTAAAAAAAGAATAAGCCTTGCTAATTTAAAATATTCCCTCTCATGTGAGAACATGATGGGTCAATCATCACCCTGGTGTTTGCTCCACAGACAGAATTTTTTAATGAACTCCTGTAGCTAATAGAAATTCCTTAGAGCGTTTTGTGAATTGCTATTTCACAAAGCGACTGTGGCAGCAAGCACTTGACAAGAAGGATAAACGTGGGTGCCTAACACATCTGTTTGTTTGAGTAAATCAGTCCTAGCTCAACTGGCATGTGTCCATAAGGCTAGATAATATCCTTCAGCAAAGTCTTCAGCAAGCAGAGGGATCGGGGATGACACATTTTTAATTAAAGGAGAGTTGCATAGATAAGTTTGGTGTATTTTAAAGAGTTATTAGGCAGGATTACACAATAGTTTAACAATTGAATAGCTAGTTACTCTGTGCCAGTGTCATGGCTGACTGGGCCTTTCTCAGGGATCATCATAAGCCTTATGCTCAGCCCTTCCCAGCTCCTGGGATGTGTTGTTCTGTGGTCTTGGGTGGGACGTTGACTACAGGATTCATTTGTGAGTAACTCAGGCCACTAATATTATGAAGGGCTCCTGTGGTAGCTAGGGGTGAACATTTTGTAACATGTCCAAAGATGATCTGGTTAGCAAGTTCACATGAAGCACGCAACTGTCTGTAGGAGGGTGAGATCTCAAATGTGCCTAAAATGTTGGTATCACAATATCTGATTGCTACGAGACTTTTCCTCTCATGTCCATAGTAATGCCATCCAACTGGGACAGTCACTTTGAGATCTAAGAGGATGAGATAATAATGACCTTTGGCCACTATAACTTTCAGTCCACCTGCTTATCTTCTTTGTCTGTGACATAATTTCAGCATTACTTGAATGCATTTATTTTATGGATTGATAATGCAGAATCCTTGGGATGAATATCAATGCAAACAGAGCCTAACTGTCTTTAGCAGGCTGCCAAAAAAAAGTGGGTTTTAACTATTTACAGCTGACTGCAGAGGATGTTACAGAGCTACATAATAATAGCACTGACTTCATTCGTCAGTAATGCCAGATGAGAGTCTGAATGTGTTTTACATCTGCCTGGTTCACTTTTTGGAATCTGTCTGAAGGATATTGAAAAACACTGAAGGTCTTTTTTTTTTAACAAAAAGAAATAGCTGCTGAAATTATTGTAACATACCTGGATGTTCAGCTGGGGATTCTTTTCAGAGGATTCAGGAGGTAAAAGAGAGACACCAGCAATAATACAATCTTATGAGTAATGTTCCAAGTAGAACAATTCAGAGTCAGTAGTAAAACAACCCTCCCAGTGTCTGTGTGAAGTACACAGAGCAAGTGTTCCTACTGATTCCCAAGTGAAGGGGCTTTTCTTCAAACTGAAATCATCCATATGAAAAGTAAAATGGCTGCTCAAGTGTTTGAGCCTGGGTAATGCCAGAGAGTTTCTGTCTCTGAAAGATTAAAAGACTGTGTGCAGTTGAACAGTTTGTTCAACAAATTGCAACCAAGAACATGTGAAGAACGTGTATTTGGCCTCCTTTCATGCAGGCAGGTGGGTTTACTGGCTCAGGTGTCTCAAGCTCAAGATGCCACAAAAAAGACAAGACAGAGGCCACTTTTACAAGTGCCAAGAATTGTTGCTAAATGTGGTCTGTTCTGAGGACAGTGGCATGCTAGTACTTTATTGGATATTTTTAAGAATGCTTTTAAAAGACTTGGTAATACAGATACCAGATACCTTTTAGGTTGCTTTGCAGCCAATTGTAAATGAAGAAAAGCTCAGCCTGGAGTCTGTGCCAGTCATTAAAAAAAAATCCAAATATATAGGAAGCAGAGAAGAGGTGTAAAGCAGAGTTTTATTTGACACCTTAACTAATGATCTGGAAGAAAGAACAGTAGGTTAATTAAATTCATAGATTGGATTATATTATCAGTGACAAGGTGGACAGCAAAATAATATAACAGGACCTACAGCAACTCAAAATTCCTGAACAGAAAATGACAAAATTCAGCTGTGTGGGTAGTCTAAAACAGATGTGAATGAGAAAGTGTACTGGAAAAGCTGAAAGCATATAAGGTTATAAAACTTTAAAATATAATGAGGAAACAAAAACACCTTCTGCCCTGCCTCATGTTAATTTTGGGTTACATATTGTTTATGTACTGCAAATTACAACTTCAGAACCTGTTCTAGTGCTCCCAAGAGTGATTGAGTAAAGGCCATTCCAAAGTGAATAAAACAAAGCATCATCTTTCTGAAGTCAGCAAGAATTTGTTTATGACTTGGGAAAAGTAATAATATATATAGTATAAAAGTAATAGTATGTATAATACTGTAACAATGGATGTATGGATCTGTATGTGTATATACATGTGTTAGCATTATACACGTAATACAAATTAGATGTCCTGAGCCTAGTAATACACATTTCTTTAAGTTTTTTTGTCAGCTACTAGTTAAAGCAACTCAGTAAACAAAAGATGCTTCTAGAGGAACAGTTTTTCCCTTTGCTGCTAAGACAGCCTGATTAGAATGTGGTTATAGGCAGGGGCAGAAGTGTTCCATGTCAAAAGAAAACAAAGCAGCAACTCTGCCAACTGAATCTTCTGCCCAGTGGTGAGACATATCCTTATGGCTAATACAAGTCACACTTGACTCTAGGTCCTGTGTTTACAATTTTTGTGGTGATTCTACTGGTTGCTCTATATGATTTGCTGTGTATAGTGTGCCACAGCATCGGCACAGGAGCAGTGTACAAATAATTATTTGATTGGTCAAGTGTATAATCTTCTTGACAGCACCTAGAAGGAAGTCCACAGTTAAAAGGCCTTTTCAAAATTCATTTCCATATAAATTTTATTTTGAAAAAAATCCTTATATAAACACTATCTCCTGAGATCACATTGTCTGAAGAACTGTGGTCATAAATAAGTGATCGAGAGCCATAAGAGGAAGATTCCACTCATTTTTATGTGAAAGAAAACCAAAGAACTCATATTGGGAAATGGAGTTTTTTTGTATCAAGGGTTTCAAATGATGTTTCATCACAAATAAATAAATAAATGAGAATTGGGAAGAAGATAAAAGAATAATGTGATGGTAGATTATATCTACATATTGCAATCTACTCCACATTGAGAGACCCACACAGCCTGCACTGCGTATGAGGATGATTCATATTAATAGGCTATTTTATTAAAGTGCTCTGTGGTTGAAGACCACAAACCAGCAGCATTCTGCTAGATACACAGTAGTTTACTGAAATCTGATGATGCTGGAGGGCACAGGATTTTAGCCAAGTTGCGTGTAATTTGCCTGCAGCCATACTAATATCTGTACTAGGATGTGTTGTGCATGTTTTCATATACACTATTTTACCAGAGAAAACATCACATTCTGTTTAAGTGATTTTTTTTTAAACTACTTCTAGATATGTTGTAATGGGATTCTGCACGACAATAAACCTGGCTTCCACTGCTGCGAGGACAAGTACATTCCATTTATTCTTAATTCACCAGGGGTTTGCTGTGGTGGTCAGATACATGCTGTGCAACCCAAACATCAGTGCTGTGGTGGTTATTACACCAGGGTATTAGCAGGTAAGAGACAACTCCTTTCCAGGAACAAAACAACAAAGTTGCTCCGATGAAGACATAGCAATAAATGTGGGGTTTATCATGATTTCTAGATGTCTCTGAGAATTGCACTTAGTGGGATAAGCAAAAAAAAAAATGGCATTGACTTTGTCTTCTACACACAGTGCATTCTGTTTATACAAGAAAGGCTTAACTGATGAAACCTGATGATTGGGTCATTTCCCAGAGAACTAATTTATGCCAAACTATACTTAATTGCAGTAAGTGCTGCATAATGGGGAGGGCAGTTCTGCTAATAGGAACACCATCAGGCAATGTAGTGGTGTGGTTTAGTTCTCTGCTTGACTTGACCCTATGTGATTTCACCCAGCCACTTCTTTTGTGGAACAATTGTTAACATTTGAGGTTGATATTATGAATTACGTCACTTCTACTTGTTTCTTCTTTGTCCGCTCCTTGTTTGCACCAACGTTATAGATCAAAGCCCACATCCCACATTCGTTACCTTTGATGGAAATTCAGCCATTTCTTAAGACTAGTCATGCTCTCATTCTCAAAGCTGTTTGGGAAGTTTGCCAAAACTGTGTGTCAGTGCTCTTGTCTAGAGTTTGGTTTCCCCGTTGTTGGTGGGTTTTTGACAGAATGAGGAGAGAAAAAGGGGAGGAGAGCCCTTTCAGGGGGCAGTGTTCAGAGCATATATCTCTTTGTAGGCAATTGTCAGGTCAGGAGCTAAAGTGTTTCCATTACTCATGAGCTGGCACACATTCCCCAGACTCTGAAACGCTTGAATTTTTGCCAATGCATTCAGCACATCCTAAGTTCTGTTCCTTTTGAAAAGTAATTAATATATCACAATATTAGAATGCCTTCCATGGTGTCATCAGAAAAATGCTATCACATGGAAGAACCAGAGAAGAGTATTCTGCTGGCCTCATTAATCTCAATGTACTGAAATGGAGAGATTATACTGTGACCTCTGTCCCCGTTCAGTAGTCTGTGTTAACTAGCTTAATGTTGTTTACATCAAGAGAGAAAAACGCAGTGAAACAAAATGCCTTATGTCTGAGAGTAGTTCTCGTTCAGTCAGCAGTCTACAAGCGTGAAACAGTGACTGTCTGAACGTGATTTAAAACATTTTTTTTTTTTTCCCTAAGTGTACTTGCCGCATTCTCTTTTTCCTTACTCTAAAGGGCAGCAACATGAACAATGTTGGTCACTTTTTCTTTTTTATTTTTATAAATATGCTAATAACCTCAAGCTAAATGTTAATGTGGGTCATTCTTTGATAAGGATAACAATTAACTGGTAAGACTGCATGGTAGTTTTCAGAGAAAGAACATTTTCAAGCCTAGCTTGGAATGGATCCCATTTTGAGAGGTTAATGAGAAGGTTACAGATCCTTTGTGTCTTATGTCTAATAGTTCTTTAAAAAAATACAGTTTTATTTCCAATAGATGTGAGCTACATTCTGTGTGTTAATACTTTCTCTGTGTAGCAACTAAATTAGATTCCGAGGAATGCAGAAAAATATGATGAAGTATCTAAACAGATTATATCCCTTATGCTCTAAAAATTTGTTCTCTTCTTTTTTTGTTTATTATTGACTTTATTTGATAAAGTTATTTATACAGGAAACTCTCTAAGCATACATATTTCCCAGATGTTGTTTGGCCAGCGTGATAGCTCTAGATGCAATGAAGCACACTGGGATGAAGGCATGAGGATTACAAATGAGGAAGGCAGGAATCTCAGGTTCCGAAACAGTAGTGCACAAAGAAGTGCAAACATCCATTCCAGTAATAAGAGCAGAACAAATGCAAATAATGTTACTACCACCCAGACACTTCTTTGGCAAAATGTGCGTGGTAGGAAGGAAAACAGTGCTCTCTCTCTCATCTTACAGTCACATCACGAGTTTATTTATGACAAAAACTGCATTTGGTTTAGGGGTCTCGGTCTGTAATTCCCAAATTTTCAAAAGGAAAGGACTATTGGTGTTACTTTCAATGATAAAAATTAGTTTTAAAAACTGAACATCTTTATTAGCAGTCAGTAATCCAAATACTTTTATCACCTCTATTATCTGTCTTCAAGAGCAGAACAAACCCCTCACTCCTTCCAAATGACATCTGAGTCACAGAAAACATTGCAACACTGAAAGATAATATGAAAATATGTCTTGCAGAACACCGGATCAGATAGAGTGCAGACAGTAGGGAAGGAAAATTATTGCCATTTGCCATAACTTTTGTTTGTTTTATAGCTGCGTCTACTGCATTCATAGCACACAGTTTATCCCATCTCACCATTACAGTGTTACTTGCATCGCCAGTCTTGTCCTAAGGCCTTTTCCTGCAAAAGCTGATGCTTTTGCTTAAGTATTAGCCAAGCCCACTGATTGTGATAGCAGTATTTAATTTTTAAAGTGAGTTTAATCCTCAAGTTCTTTGGGAGATGAAGTCCTGAGTGACACTGAAAAACTTGTTAAGCAATGTGAATTTATCCTTCAAAACAAGTTTGGAGTGATTTTGGAGACAAGGAAATATTTTGCTAAGCAAGTTGGCTGGCTGTTAATCATAGCAAGAACAAACTCTCTTCCATGCCTCAGAGCTTTTCAGCTGTGTAATTATTGTACAAAATACAGAAATTTGTTGCTTGTCTCAGTTTGACATGTTTACATTTTAGTATCTTACAGAGTCTTCTCCCTGAATTCATGAATGCATTTTTCTTTAAATATTATTACAAATAACTGTAATATTTTTATAGCATTCTAAAATACTGATTCCATGTTTTCATGTGGAACTCTTTATACATTAAACTTCTAGTGGGTGAACCCAGACTTGCCGCTATGAGATGAAAGCATCTCAGGGACTTCAAGATCTATAAATGCATAAAATCTTTAATTGTATTTTTAAATTGACAGGAGAAGTATGTTGCCCTAATGAAGAGCAAAACAGAGTTTCTGTTGGAATCGGTGACTCTTGCTGCCAGGGAATGCCTTACTCCACATCAGGCAATCAAATCTGCTGTGGTGGATCCCTCCATGACAGTTTCAATCAGCAGTGCTGTGGTGGAGAAGTCGTAAGCATGGACTTGATCTGTTGTGGTAATGAATTAGAAGGGACTGTTCACAGACCTCTCACAGGTAAGTGATGACTTTTCATGAAAAAGGGTCTTCATCTTCCCAAATCTCATGTGACGCTAACCTTCCCAGTGCAGGTATTTTCCATTTGCTCTGGAGATGTGGATTTAGTCACCTAGAAACTGAAGATTATGCTGTTATCTTGTCACTGGTCTGTGTCCCTCATTTGTGTATCTACACAGGGGTAAACCTGCTGCAGTTTAAAATTAACAAAACTCAGTCCCTGGCAATAGTCACTTGCTCGTCTGGTGTATCCCACTAGTCTCTCACACCCTGTAGGAAATGACTGCATCACTCAGAGTCAGTGTGTAGGCTGAACCCTACTTGCTCCTAAAGCACTCTGCAACCAGCAGGTGACAGAGATTGGAGGTATTATTGCAAACCCTATTCAGGTATTTCCATATGTCTTTTCTTCCCATAGTTATTAGACAAATTATATACCATCAGCCTTAGGCTTCCTCAGTCTGACAAGAAGACTTCAGAAGCAATTGCAGTCTCACAGGGGAGCCTGATTTCAAAACACAGAAATAACGAAGGTTTAGTACCCGCTTCTGCTTGCTGTACAAAGACAAGGCTGCCATGCTTTCTCCATACATGTGCCAAGTCAAGCTTCTAGTTGTAAAACTAAAGATCCTAATATAGTTCTAAGAATCCAGATCTGAAGACTGAACAGTTTCAAGATATGCTCTGTCTTCAGCTTATTTTTTGTACTCACTGGATCCTTCAGCCGCTGTGCTATTACTCTAGTGCTGTGTTGACTTTTGACTCTGGGTAATCTGGACTAGTGAATGTTGTCCCTGTTTGTTGCACGGGAATTGGACTAGAGGACCTTTGAGGTCCCTTCCAACCCAATGATTGGGCCACTGCAACTATTCCTGCAGCTTCTGTGCTGTCCATCCCTTCCAGCATCCCTTCAGCAAACTCATGGGATGTTTGCTGAAACCAGCACATGATTTTACCTCCCCATCACCATGAATCCATACTTGTGCCTGATCTACAGCTAAATGCAGGGCTCGCAATTCCAGCTCTGCATGAGGCCCTCTTGCAGAGCTGCACATTTTGTGGCTGCCACAAGACAGGGCTGGCTCATAAACCATCTCTTTATGTACTTTATTACTTAAACTCTTTTATTTGCCTGCAGGAGCCCTTTAACAAAATCACATTGAATTGACTTTCTCACACCAAATCAAATCTCCCTGGTCCCAGTTCAGTTGTCTTTGTCAATATGTATTTTATAAATGGAGTGAATTAACAGATGCTGTTGGAACAGAACTGCTGGGGTAGCGTTTATGTTTTTACTGCTCTCTCTGGGCAGATGAGTTGTGTAGGAGTGTAATACAGGTATCTTGGGATGAAAGTTATGTTCTTCATTTCAGTATATATGTATCCTTAACGGGTTTTTTTTTTCCTTAAATATATGTATTTAAAAAACCTTTATACCCTTCTTTTTAGAATGTGTTTAGCCTATAGCGCTCTATCAGTTACACCATTTTTCTTGAGAATGGATCAGGATAACATTTTTTTGGCTATTAAGAAAGAAAACAGTAGCTTTTTCATCGTTCACACATTTTCTGAGAGGACTTTATGCTGTAAGCCAGCATACAGCTGAACACAAGTACAGGGCTGAATGATGAATTAGTGCCATACTTGAAAAGAGATCATATTCGTTTGCATTAAGCATAGAATAGATTGTGGTTTCTTATCATATCGTATACATCATGCTCAATAGGTTTTTGCTTAATTTCGCCGAGTAATTTAGCCTTGCTAAATACATCATGAAAATGCACAAGCTGGGCACAAAAACCTACCTGCTCCCAATCCCTATTATTATAATGATTCTAATGCAAAAAATACTCTCACATAAAAAACATAATTTACTAACCATTGGCAAATGGATAAGTAGAATTTTACAAGAATATGATAATTGGAAAGCTGATCTCATTGTCTGGAAGGAGAAGAGTTAGAAGGGGATGGCTTTATACAAAAGCTGAAATAGTTCTTGGTCTCAGTTGTACAACTGGCAGCAAATGCATGGTTAAAAACACAATGACAATTTAAAGCTTTTGTTGGCGAGTTTCAGTTCCTTGACAAAAGTCATACATGTAAAACATGACTGCTCAAAGCGCAAGCCTTGGGCACGGCCATATTTTTGCATGTTTAGAAGTAGCGTGTTTCTGCAGAATCTAGACCCAGGGTTGCATCCTGCTGGGGCAGGGAGATTGGACTAGATGATATTTCGAGGTCCCTTCCAATCTCTAATGTTCTGTGAGTCTGTGAGTGTTGGCTTAAGATCTTGAATTGTAGAACTATTTCATCTGCCATTGTACGCCTATTTCAGAGAGTCCGTCTTGCAAAAAGAGGTGTTTTGTCCACCTCACATTCCTCTTTCTAAATTTGTATTTCTTGAGGTTTTATTTTTCACCCCTTGTTGGCCTTTTTTAGTGGGGTGACCATAGAGACATCTACTGGCAAAGGCTGGCAGTGATGCCGTTGCACACAACCTGAGCCCCACTGCTCCAGTGCAATTATCAAAAGTTGTCTGTTTCTGACTGTAGAGGATAACGTCAGCTAAAATCACTCTTGGATATTCTCTTTGGGGGGGAAAAACCAAACAACCAAAATTCTACAAAAATGCCTCTATGCTGGCACCCCAGACTTGGGAAAGATGATGCTTTGTACCTTTGTGGTTCCTGATCTGTAATGGTTGTGATACCCACATGTAAGCCAAGGATTTTTGGAGTAGTTTGCAGTGTACACTGGCTCTGTATTTTGTTGATCCTCTATTCTGGCTCCAAAGGGCTAAGCCTTTTAATACTCATTTTTCCCTTTTGAAAGCATTGGTTTTGCAGATTTACTAAATCAGTAATTCATCACTCAGCTATGTTTGTAAATTTTTTCAGTTGCTGGGGATGAACACGAAGTAAGTGTTGACAGAAATCACTGTTAGCAGGAATTGTCTTTTCTAACCCACGGATTTTGTTTTTGCTGTAATGCATTATGTGCTTGTGAAACATGAATATGTAAAGCATGACACACACTGTAGCTGATTTAAAACAAATAGTTTGTATTTTGGTCTTTTGCTGAATTCAGCAAGGGTTCATAGGAATTTCTAGATCCTAAAGCAATTGAATGCAGTGACTTTTTTAGAAGGTAAATCAATCCATCAATATGATGTGCTCCTATTTTGTTTTTCTTGGAGCGTATTTAAAATTGTACATTTGAGGTGTCAAGGTTCAGGAGTCAAGTGTTACATGTGATAAATTAAACAAAGGTCAGAGGCTATGCAATGCAGCTTCAGAAGATTGTCTACCTCTGCCTTTGCAGCTCATTCATGCTGAAGTGATGCACTATGGGAATTACTACCAAACTCTGCTCCGCAACATCTGCTCTCCCTAAGTGAGTTAGTGCACGTCAGACATCTTTATGTCAGAATATTGCAGTGATGGATGCAGTCTTCAGAAAATGCTGCATAAAAATCTGGTGTGCCGTTCTGGCCATTAAGTGAAATTACTATTTAAATTAATGGCGCTGTCACAGTTTATCTGTGCAAAGAATGAACGCTGATTAGGGTATTAAGTAATTAGCAATTTATCACACTGGAACAAGGTTGATAATAATTAAAGAAGTAATGGTTTACCAAAGAAACTAGAAAGGGAGTCACTTCTTGTTATGTGAGTGAAATCTTGGCTGAAAAATTTAATTCAGTGAAACAAAGATGAGGTTTGCAGTGAAAGAATACAGCCTTGTTTGCTTCAATAGAAAAACTGTTCATTATCAAAATTTTAGTTTGCCTGTCAAAAGTCCCTTGGGGCTGTCGGAGTTGCTTATTAGTATTGAATTCAGTTATTTTCTGCATTAATTCTCTGCTTAAAATGGGTAGAATCCTAGAACAATTTGGGAAAAGGGCGGGAACAGGAGGAAATATTCACCTCTTGGAGAGCTGGGGATCACAGTCTGATGGCTGTGAGTGGAACCAACCCTGAAAAAAATGTAAAATACGTAAGTAACAGCACCATTTTTAGTCATTCCAGTGATTGGAATGAAACACTCTGAATGCTTTAGCAGGATCATACCCTTAAAGAGTAATTTTCATTATGTATGACTTCCTTAGAGAGATTTGCTGCAATAAATGACAGCGAGAAAAGTGGGCACTTGCACAGGTGCTTTAAATGTCCACGTACTACAGAAATTATGTCAAATACAAACTACTTCCTAGATGTAACAGTGTGTTACAGCCTCGTTTGCTTTTTGTGTGATGTTTTTGCAGTTGAATTAGTAATAATATTTGTTTCATTGCTAATTACAGAGGTGTTTGTAGCATTTGGTTCAGAGCTAAAATTTAACAGTGTCTATAAATGGTGCGGGATTCAACACTGGTATTTCTCCACAGTTGCAGAATTATTCATGTAATTATATGGAAAATTACACTGGTTATGACAAGCTTTTAATTTTAAAATAAAATTATTAAAAATAGAAGAAAGACAATGGAAATAATTTTGGCAGCTTCTCATCTCCACTATAGAAATGCAAATGATATTTAGATATTAACTTCTTAAAGAGTAATTCTCTGTATTAAATGACTGAAGTTTCACTGTGGCTATTTGGCAAGTCACCCATTCTGTTCTACTAGTATGAACCCCCACTTTAAAACATGAAATGTAATGTGAAACATTATGGAATGCTAAAACGCACTATTGGAAGATTGCCCATGTGAGGAAGGATGAATGAGATCTGAGCGGAAAGTAAATGGAGAAACTTCCTCAGTTTCTACATTCCACAGGAAATTTTCATCCACAGTCTGTCTTTGACCCGCTGCGTGCAAAGCCTCATACAGTATTTCATAGCAAAGTTTTGTACAAAAATTCAGCAATAGTGTAAGTTAATTGTAGAAGATCCTGTTAATGATTGTTTTCAGCAAGTCTAGAAGTCAAGATGCTTACTTCAGTCACCTCACGTTTGAATTTAATCTCACTTTAGCTGAATCTGAGTAACTCCAGCTGCTGATGGTTTTACGCCAAGCCGTAGTGCATTCTGAGATGTCTCCTTTCTTTATCAATGTACATGCTTGAACGGTGGGCTTGGTAGAGTTAGGTTAATAGTTGGACTCAATCTTAAAGGTCTTTTCAGATCAAAATGATTCTATGATTTTTTTACCTATCTTTCATATTCAGATATATTTTTTGTTTGTTCATTTCAGGCATGTTCTGTTGTGGGCAGGAGTATGTGAATATGTCAGATACCATATGCTGCTCAGGTTCCAGTGGTGAGTTCCTAGCACATGTTAGAAAGAATGACCAAGTGCCAGTAAAATGCTGTGAGACTGAACTTATTCCAAAGAGTGAAGAATGCTGTAATGGAGTTGGATATAATCCTTTGAAATATGTTTGCTCTGACAAGATTTCAGCTGGAATGATGATGAAGGTAATTGATAGAAAATCTCTTGGTAGCTCTGATTTGATGATGGAAAGAGAAATACACTGTTCATAACTATTTTTCTAAAATAGGAATATAAAAACTCTTGTGTGCATTATTCATTTTCACATTACATCCATATTAATACCGAATGAGTTCCCCATGATTGATGTTATTGCAATGAATTCTAAAGGAATTAATAATGATTAGCTGCCTCTGTGAAGTGTCGCCCAGCACTTCAGATTAGTACAGTGGGTAAAAGCTGGCATACTAACAAGACTGGCATGTACAGCCAGCTTCCGTTCTGTGACTGCAATGCCTGGTGCTGGTCCTTAAGTGGAAATTGTAATTGAAGTGGCCAGTCCTGAAGTATAAAAGTGCTATTACATTTCAATTTGGGCAGGTGGCATGACATTGATCTCCAACATTCTAAAAAACATTAAGTAAAGCAATTGATATTTTCTTAGGTGGACTTAATCCTGTTCCTATAGAACACCAGAGACTCTAGGTTAGGTCCCTGTGTAACTTCTAGCAGCATTGAGGTTTTAATATTTTTAATTTCATTTTCACTGTGTTTTCATGTAAGAGTAAACCAAGCATCATAAAGGATAATTTCATGCATTTCAAAGAATGGCCAGTGACTACTGGTGTTAGCATGAGACAATCTGACCAAACTTTCAAAGCTGAAATGTCTTGCAACTCCAGTTGAATTCAACAGTGATCTTTGGCAATTAACATCTTAGTGATAGACTTAGGCTGTAAAACTATTGTCAACTGTCATTAAAATTTTTAAGAAAATGAAAATTTCAAAGGATGTAAATACTGTTTATTCTGTATTTAAATATATAAATATAATATCTAGAATAGATAATATATAAAATATATTTTATAAATATGTATTTTGATATATATTTAGAGGGACAGGGACAAAATAGATGAGAGAGAAAGAAAAAATGTTAGATATTTTGAGTTCTACAATATGGAAATCAGGTGGATGTTGTGGAATTTGTCACTAAATTAAAAAAGAAAAACGGAGCCCATGCAGCCACATACAGAGGTTCCTGTATCCATTCCAGTCAGTTAAGCTAGTACACAAACATTTCTTCCAGGTTTTCATGTAATTTCATTTCCAGACTGAATCATTTTCTCCTAGAGAATATCCTAGTGTTGTGATGAGTCAGCTACAGCTCCTCAATGGACTGTATTAGCAGCTCATGCAAGGCAAAAAATGGCTGAGAACAGGTTAATGAATTCTGGTAGTAGATAACACACTAGATCCATGCCTTAGGTGTAATGTATAAACAAAAGAAGCGTTTTGGATTTCACTTACCCACAGCAGAAAAGAGATAGCACTGCTGACTTTCTGATAGGTATAGATTTACTTCTGTTAAAAGATACGATGAGACATATTCTGCAGATACTTTATATATGAATCCAATCCATCCATATTCTACACCCTATATTGATATCTATCACAACGTAACTTCTGTGAAAGTGCCAAGTTTGGAAAATTAAATTAGCTGAAGTTCATTATTGGCTAAACTAATTTCAGCAAGTGAATTAAGGAAGCATTAGACATAATCTATTTGCTTTTCCTTCTAAACTTAGCAGCCTAATAGGCAGAAATACTTGTCGCAAATACTGCAGTACATTTTCTTCCTGCAAAAACCTTTATTTTGTGACAATTATTGCTCTTTTGCTTACGGTTTGGCAAAAACATTACACCATGAATTTTAATGAAGACTTGTGGATGCTTACTGCATATTTCTATTTCTGGGGATTTTTTCTTGGTGGGTTAAATCTACCTGCATCAGTGTTTGCAGAAGTTCTCTTACTGCAGCATTTAGGAGTGACATGACTTATATCACCCATGTTTAGAGTTCTCAGCCTTGACAGCTGCCAAGGAATTGCGCAGAGCCCTCTTGAGCACTTGGCAAGCTGTGTGAGGGGCTGGCAATTTGCTACTGATTTGCCACAGGATATTGGCCATTGCAGGAGCAGAATGTTCAAATTCTCAGATGAAATCTCATTCTCTTTTGATCTTCTGGAGCTTAATATTTGTGATGTTTTAATTCAAAGACCTTACAAACCCCAATTATAGAAAGCATCAATGACCTAACACAGTAGACACACCCAAAGCTGGAAGAGTCTCCCATATGCTAGAAGTAGCAACCTACTGTATGTGTATTGCTTAGGTAAAAGAAGAATGCAAGGCTAATACCCTCTGCCCTTTATCTATGGAGGCAACAGCACATTGTGGAAAGTGTGACTTTGATGCTAGGGAGAATACCTGTGCATGGATAAAGGGTTCACAGAGTGCTACAGAAAAGGAGATAAAGGAAGGTGTGTGTCCAGCTGAAGAGGAGACGGTCTACAGAGGAAGTCCAAACCAGCACTCATTTACAGGTGAGGAAAAGTGCCTTATCAGCTTGGTGATTTGCTAATGTATTTAATTGTTTTATGTTTAGTTCACTCTGGAGGAAAAGATGTCCTGAATGCTATCAAGTGTTCTAATTAAATGTGAAGCTGTTGTAGAGAAGTCACATTCTTTAAGAATTAATCTGTGAATCGGGACAGTATCTTGAGGGAAATGAAATTAGTGGTAAGTTCAGAGAATACATTAGATTTAAACCTCCTTTCACAAAGTCGATATTGGTATTGAAAAATGGTCATGACTAAAGGAACAATTCCATATCTATCTATCTAATCTAATTAATCTAATCTTATCTATCTGTCTATCTATCCATCCATCCATCTTTCAGCACAGAGGCAGTCCAATAGGCACACAAAAAATCCCCACAAAAGTTATTTTGGTAAGACTGAGATGATCCATCTGTAACTTTCTTTTTCTAGATGTGAACCTTGAACCTTTTACTACGTATGAATACAGAGTGGCTGCTTGGAATAGCTATGGAAGAGCCTTCAGTGAAACTAGCACAGCTGTCACTAAGCAAGATGTGCCACAGGGTGTGAGTCCGCCAAAATGGGCTAAAGTGGACAACCGGGATGACATGATACTTCTAAACTGGGAGGAGCCAATTCAACCAAATGGTATTGATACATGTTTAAAAATCAGTATGTTTTGTCCTTCAACTGAAATTATTCCAAAATCACAAAATATTTCATAAGTAATCACTGACACTGAAGCAGGTGTATTCCTAAACTCTGCCAAAAGAATTTCCTCTGGGTTGAGATTATTTTCATTGCAAATAAGGGTAAAAATAAAATAAATTACAAAATAAAAAAAAAAGGAAGTTGATTTTTTTTTTTTTTTCTGGCTAGTAGAGGTTTGGGACATGGTCTAGTGCTCATGGAGTTGTTGGGTTGAATGTTGGACTTGATGATCTTAGAGTTCCTTTCCAGACTTAATGATTTTGTGATTCTGTGTGATTCTGTAGAGTCTGGTTTCAGAAAAGAGCATTTAGTATGACTCTAAGAAGTGGCCAGAAGCTTCTTCTGAGAGCAACTGTAATAATAATTGGCAAATACAATAAGAAAAGGACTGTCTTGTTGGAAATTCTTTTGGATCTTGGGCAGAGTGTGAATGAGCTCTCTTACTAAAATTTCAGAAACACTGAGATGTTGCTAATTGACATCAGCCATCTAAACAGAAGGATGGTCTGTTATGGGGATCGCCTAGAGAGCTCACTTAGTACTCTCTGTGTGCATTAGAGTACCTCATCATACAGCGTTTCTTGGATAGTGAATGTGAAACGTCTCTTTCTACAATAGGTCTGATTATTCACTATATCATTCTTCGAAATGGAATGGAACGTTATAGAGGCAAAGAAATGAGCTTCACAGACACAAGTGGTATCCAGCCATACCAAGAATATTCGTACCAGCTGCGAGCTTGCACCGTTGCTGGTTGCTCAGACAGCCACAAGGTTAGTAAATTGGTCTTTGTGGAACTGGTGCCAGAATTTTATCAGCCAGTGTGGTATCATAAAAATGCTTTTGGAGGGGGTAATTTGACAACATGGTAATTCTAAGTCAGTGAAGACCATCAATAACCTTATTTGGATTCATCTAATAACAGGTGATCACTTGGTGCCTAGGTTTGATACAAGTAAGCAGAAGAATCAAGTGATATCTCAGTCCTCAGTCTTGACAAAGCTGAAATTATACTGTGGGAGCTGATGTTTGTAAAACAAAGCTGTAAATGATAGAATGGAGCAAGGACTATTATAATGCACTTTACTGAAGCCTTCAAATTAAACTTTTATAGCCTACTCTTCCTCAGTATTTCTTAGTGTTTCTGCTTTAGCTCTAGTCAATTGATTTGTTCAACACTCTCCTTATTATGAGCATCCTTCTACAATATCACCCTTTACTAGATTTCCATGTCTGCATCTGCTTCAGGCTTTGCACGCCTTTTGTGTGCAACCTGCCTCTGCTTCAGTTCTAGGAAAACAGAATATCTTCCCTCCCTTTGTCACGGCTTCATTTCTTTTTGCAGGACTTCAAAACCTGAGTGCCTTTCACCAGCATTACTGTTTAACTGGTTTTACTTTCTATCCTGCAAAGTACAGCCTTATTCATCATTTGGAAAAACTATTTCTTAAGTGATCTCTTTTTCACTATAATATCCTTACTCTGTGAAAATGAATTTGGAGGGCCGCAAGTATAAGGTCTGTGGGGCAGAGGTGGAGAATAATGACTACTTTGTAATTACAATAACTGCAAGAATAAAAAGATGACTTTTTCGTCAAGTGTTTAAATGTTGAGTTTTTTCATTGGTGCAAATCTCAGCCAATAGTATGTAAAAAGGAAACACTCATGTACAGGGGTGGAGATAAGCACAGTCCTCCTACCATAGTCTGGAAGCTATTGAGGTGCAGTTCCTACAACCATCAGCATAAGCTAAAAAATACTCTTACTTCTTTTGCCTGTAATTAAGGAGTTTACTGTTGCAAACAGTGTAGTCTACAAGCAGGGACTGTTTCCAACAAATGCACTAAGATCCTATGTTGTAGAGGCCACATTTTATATTTACAGCATAATATAAATACTTTATGGTGGTAATAACAGAAAAAGAAAAGTGATTCTCAAAGAGGAAAAGGTCTGAGTCACTTATTGAACCAATACAATTTGCAAGTGCCTCTGTAGGTGACGATAGAGATGTGTCAACAAAAAATAATGAGTTGTTGGGTATTTTTTATGTAGAAAGAGCTTAGCAAGTGTAAGGTTTCAAGAAGTTTCAAAATCTTTGGCTTCCTTACAAAAACACAGAGTTGCAAATGACTACTAGAGAATTCAGATTGTATAGGATGTATGGAGGCTTAGCCCCGTGTTTACTGGTGCTTAAAATATATGAAATCAGGCAGTTTAAATGCAGAGACACTGACAAACCATATGGAAGAGAGTTATCAAGAGTTTCCAAGCAATACAGTTTTTTGTGGTTTCACCCTGTACTATATACACAGCAGCTGAAACGTGGTGAACCTGTTGTGATATATTGTAGACACAGACTTATGTAATATATTCAAGGTCAGAATTCATTGTGAAAAAAGAGGAATAAAGTAACTAGTTCTCCAGGCCCTTGGTAGTGATACGCCAGCCCAAAGAACATTATAAAACAAAAGTGACATTCTCATTGATCATGGTATCTAGTGTACTATTACATTAAATTGCTGTTTAATTCATGTCTTCAGGTAGTTGCAGTCACTGTCCAAGGAGTCCCAGAGAGTGTTCAGCCACCAGACATCAGTGCTTTGAACTCAACAGCATTGCTTCTAAGCTGGATTGCACCCAAGAAGCCAAATGGCATAATCAGAGAGTACCAGATCACTCAAGTAGGGAAAGGAGTTATACACACCAGTGATGCGAGCAGAATGCAGCACACAGTATCAGGTAAGGAGGCAAAGCTCCCTGACAGGATAATGTTCAGTCCTTAAGATATAAGACAGCATTAACATATTAAATAATGTTACTTGTCAGTAACTTTCAAATCCCGGTACTGTGCACAGTTTAAAATGCTTTATACCATCTTAAATATTATTTTTTCCAATGTCTTTCATTTCTGACTGTTAAAATATCGACAGATTTAATTTCAAAATTTTAAAATACATCTGTCCAGCTCAATTCGAGATGCATGCTTTGTGGTGTGCTTAAGGTCTCGGAGATTCTGGGTAGGTGTGCCATCCGTTTGCACAGATTCAACTCCCTTTTACTGTCATTACCGTGCAGCAATGCAGTGGAAGTCACTAGTGCTGCTGTGGATGTGTGGCAGTGTAGAACCGAGATCCAGTACTTAAGCCTGAGATAATAAAAAGGAAACAAAGACAGAAAGGGAAAGATCCTGGATTCTGTTTAAAATCTTATATAGTGCACGTAGCCATTTTCTAATACTTGATGAGAATTCAGTGGTGCGTGTCTATCTAAAAGAAACTTTAGTCAAAGGATTTTGGGGAAAGATTTGACTCACGCCTGAAATTATTCTTAGTCACGTTTGTTTATTGAGAAATGTGAACATAAGCTTTCTGGAATATCTTTTTTTCACTCTTTGATCTCAATTATCAAATTGTTTGATCTGATTTTTAGGTATTCATAAATACATTACTTTTTTTTCTTTCCAGTCAAGTAGGATGCTTAAATAATTTATATTTTATACAGAGACATAAGCCACCCAAAGACCACTAGCTGATTTAGGGTACATAAAATCTCTACAGCATATGTGGCATTCTCCACCACCCCATCAAAGCATGGGTGCTGAGTCAGAGTGGATCCGTAAGTGCCTCAGGAGAATTCATCCTTCTTTAGTCACTCACAGATGAGTTACAAGATTGCTGTTCCTCTTTGTGAAGATCATACTCAACCGTGAAATAAGTCAACTGTTATGCCCATCTCCATATTTAGTGCTTCTGGACAGATCATAGAGCTGTGGTATGTGTTTTGGAATTGCTGATGTGAGTTTACACTGTAAAGGACACTAACCAACAAGGAATGATTAATCAAACTCATTGAAGAAATCTTCTCATGGTCTATCAAAGGAACTTCTACTCCCAGAGTAACTAAGATTTTAAGACTTTTCTTAGCGTTTGGGAAAGGAAATTAAACTATCTTCTTAGAAACAAGGATATTTTCTTGTCTTGTGTGTGTTTCTGTAAAGACACTGCACTACCCATGTTGAGCCTGGAGTCAGAGACATGATTGTTCTTCCTGACAGTCATAATCAACTTTTGAGCTGTTTTCTGCAGGAGTTTCCTTGGGTAATAATGTAGAAATCATGAAGGTGATTTAGCAATGTGGATAATTAGTACTGTCTAAATTAAAAGAATAAGATAAATCAATCAAAATTATTTCATCCGTAATCTCAAATGTTTGAACTGTTGTCTTATTCCCTGTGGATATATGTTTAGATTTTCCCATTTTCCTTTTTTCTTTTTTTTGTTTCCCTAAATCTGCCTGCTTTTCCCCGAGCAACAGTTGAACATTAATGAAGCTGTAGCATTAGTATTTCTTGAGACTTTGAATCCAGGGTCTTGCAAATAACAGACGAGAAGGCTAGCACCTTGCCACTGCACCATTGTCTTACTGCTTATTTTTAATTACATCAAAGCTTTGGAAACATGATCCCACAAATGCTTTGTGGGAATAGCGGTGAATGTGCTCATCATGTGAAATCCATAAATTGCTTATAATCCTCTCAAGATGTTAAAAAAAGCATTAAGTAATTGAAGACAGGAAGTCCTCAGTTAATTATTTAGAGGTGTTATCAATGCTTTAAGCAAACTGAAGCATTTTCTGCTATCTCACTGAGTTGAATGCCACAGGGACCTAGGGGCAGCAGCCATCATCTTCTCATATTCTCTAATGCAAACACCACATGGCAGCTTGTCAATAAAAGACCTTTTTATATCATTTATTACTGAACACTTCCACTACCCTGTACAGAACAATTTGGATGACAGTTATGGCATTGTTTCACTTTGTGTTACTACTACTTTACAAATGGGCCTGCTAATGCTTTGCAGTGGGGGCTAGGAATAGGGTAAGAGTGAAGAAAATAATTAGGAGCATTGTAAAAGAAAGCTAAGAGTGCCCTCTTCAGCAGCAGCAGGTGGGTTTATTACAAAGGTTCTTCTCAGCTCTCCCTTTTTTAATACACTGAAGGTAATATCCCAAGTGAGAGAATTTGTAGGATCAATCATCTTTAGGTAAAAGACAAGCAAGATCACTGATGGCAATTTTTGTAAAAGAAAGAATATTAAGAAATAATATATGGTTTGAAATCCTTTCCTCTGAATATTTTCTCCATTTCAAATTTTGTCAGTGGTCAACTCCATCTCCATGCAGCACTGAATCATTAGTAATATTTATCTAAAGGAAACTCTTGTGGGAGGAGGGGTTGTGTGAGGCTGTGGTCAGCAAACTGACAACCTCCTGAGTAAAATTCCCATGGCAGGGCCCAGGAGCGTTATCCTGGGAGCTAATTACTGGCCTTGCTGGAGCCATACCCACAAATGGAGACAAACACTATCAGAAGGAATTGATTTGGCTAATAGAATGAGGCATTCTTTAAAAAAATCTGTTTCACAGCCTTTTGGCGAATGACAAATGCCGCAATAACAAAGTAGACCCCTAGTTTAAAAAAAAAAAATTAGAAAAAAATTTTTAAACCCACAATAATTGACCAAAATAAGAAAAGGGGAGAAACTGGAAAAGCAAAATGCTGTTTATGTTTCAGGATTATTGTCCTTTTAATTTTTATTATTAATTGCATACTTGGATTTGCACAGAGCTTTCCAAAGCATGCATAAGACAAGCCATTTAGTGCAAAGCTTTAATAATCTAGATAAAAATCTGCTGCGACTGCTCCACGTGTGTGACTAGAGGTTTCAGGTATCAGAATCTGACCAATAAATTTAGTGAAACCATGTGGTCTCTTTTTTTAATGCTCATTTGTCTCTTTAAAGTGTACTTGTAAATGAGTATTGCTTTATTATGCATGTTTCCTTTAAAAGTGAACATGAGTCCCTTTAGGGGAATTCAAGTAATTTGTTGCCACAGTAATCTTTTCTATCCTGAAATGTTAAATACTTGGCTTTCCTCCATGCCTTTGCCTCTCTTTAGTCTGCAACTGTCATTTTCCCCCTTCTTACTTTTATACGCAGTGCTCAGTATGATCTTTCTTCTCTTCCAGTTCATGATTAGGTTACAGCCGGGGCTGTCCCTCTGAGTCATCTCTTTATTTTCTCTCCTTCACGTCTTGTTCAATTTGTAAGCAGCCTGCGTGTCTTCCACTCAGTATTTTACCTTGCTACACAATCGTTGCTCATTCTTTCTCTCTATTTGCTTATGTATTTAATTGAAAGATCTCCATTCTCGCGGTTAAGCGAGGGTTGTTTATAAACAAAGATCTTGCCCTGACTGGTTTTTTGTCTTCTCACGGAATTTCATTGTTCATAAAGTAATGGTGCTTAGGCACTCGAGCTACATCAAATGTATGCTGTTAAGGTCACAAAGCCTCACACTTAAAAACGGGCTTGTATAATCCGTATGAATTGAGCTGTATAATCCCAATTCAGCCTGTTTCATGCAAGCAGCCTGCGTTACACAGTAGCGAACTCATTTGAATGGAGGGCTACTGCCTTGTTCAGCCCACAAGCCTGTGCCTCTTGTACAGGAAAATAAAACTGTCTGTAGCACTGCTGCTTCAGCTTTTGCCTTATTTGGTAGGTTTATTCCTTCTGGGAATCTCTGTGTACATGGGCCTCGTCCTGCACCCACCCTCAGATAATTTTCCTTTCTGCTTGTCAGAAATCAGAGAGGTGCAAGCCTGACTTTAGTGTGAGTGTAGAGTACAGCAAGGGAGGGAACAGGGATGGTGCTAGCTCAAAGGGATAGAATGTGGATCACTGAGGGGCTGGAGGTACTGGCAGCCAAAAGGAGGAAAGGAGAAGGGGCAATATCCTAGGGGATGTACAAAAGGCAGTCTTACTGCTTCAGCACACTGCCATGTCATCTCTGTTGAGGTACTGCCAGCCCTGCCTGGGCTCTGCTCACATCTAGGGTGGTAGGACAGGTAGTTCTTAGGAATCCTGTGGGATGCTGGATTGGAAAGTCACAGTGAATGAAGTGTGGGACAGCATAGAGGAGAGGCTGCCTCTTGATCAAGGCACTCGGCATCTGTTGTCCAGGGTGTTCATATCTGCTCAGGCATTGGTAATGAGGAAGCACATCTCAAGCTTTCACAGCTTGTCACAACCATCTCATCATTTCCCAGACACCCTCCCTGAGACCTGGGGCCTGAATTTCCTCCATCTCTTAGAGCTGCAGCTGAAGGCACCAGCTGTCCTCAGATACACAGAGTTTTGTATAATACCAGGTACTTTGCACCCAGGTCCCAGGCATCCTAAATGGCAGGTCCCGGGAGGTTTTTGTTTCTCTCAGTCTTTCAGAGTCAACATACTTTTTCTGAGACAAATAAATTGTTATCTTTTCTTGTTTTGGGGTCTGTTGTTGTTTTGGTTTTGTTCTGGTTCTCTATTAAGCCATTTGCAATGCTAAGCTGATCAGTGTTAGTGAAGCAACTTCCTGCTTTTGGTGGACACCAAAAAAAGCCTCAAATTACATAAAATTAATCAGGCTAGAGAGCTGGATAGAGTTTCAGATAGGACTGTGCCTTATAGCCTGTATTCAAAGGAGGTAAATTAGTATTGTACAGCATCCTAACACAAGAGTGTCCTAGTTTATTAGTGTCCAGTATTGCAATCTTAATATTTTCAGGTTTTTTGTGTATAATTTGATTTTTGTTGTTATACTGTATGTGCAGTTTGCATTCAGGAACAGGAACTGTTTTTAATGTATTGTGAGGAGTTAACAAAAGGGTCCTTGAAAACTTACAAGAGAGAGGTTTTGAGTGTCCTGATAATATAAGATCTGAGGTGCTCATAGAGGTCTCCATTTTCAACAATTTAACTGCAAGAAGCCTTTAATGGGTCTTAAAAAATGGCTATTTTTAAAAGCTTGGTATCTTAGCCAAATTTTGGGTACAATTTTATGAGGAATTCTGAAGTCAAAATCTCAAGTTGCAGGCAAGCTGATGTCAGATCTGAAGTCACTGGCACACAGTACAAGGAAAGAAAAGGTCAAAGCAATATATTCTCTCTTAGTCTCACTCAAGGATGTCCAGCACAGAAGGGCTGAGCTGAAAAAACAGTTTTTCAGAAATCGCAAGTCACTGAAATGAATACTTTGTAATGGGGAAGGCTCGGTCCCCCTTCTAATAGCTCTATAGTATTTACAGTAAAATCTACTAACAAATAGAAAAAAAAAGAGGAAAAAATGAACAAAGAGATGCTGAGAAGGGGAACAGAGGGTATCTTTGCACTTCTTTGCAATGTAGAGCGAAATTTTGTGTTCAAGTAAGAGATTTTTGAGGCTTGTTTTGAAACATTGATCGAAAATATACAGGCTTTTCAAGTCCAAAACTCTAAGCAATTGCCCTTTCAGCTGCTTAATCTGTTGGAAACCTTTGAACTTCTGTGGCCATTACCAGCGATGGAGATTATGTCTGTCCCAAGAACATACAGGTGCTTTCTAGTTGTTGTTTAACCATTTTGTGCAGGCAGAAGCATAGCTTAAAAAATCCAATGAAACAATAACCACCTGAGAATTTGGGTAAATTTTGAAATGGTAGTCTGGGCTGAGATCTAGGTGGTTGTTACCAAGCTGCAAGCACTATTAAAGTTAATTAACGTGAAACTCATTCAGACGTGTCTGTATGAGGGGCATCCATAGATCCATTGCTGCATGGAAAACCTTTCAATCTGATTTGTTTTGTTAGATTTTTCAAACAAGTAGAAGGTATATATTTAAATTAACAAGAATTCAACATTTCAGTATTATTCAAATGCAAAATAGGAATGTTCATATTTTATCTTTGGCAAAAATAACAGAAATTAACTTTAAGTACAAAAATGTCTATGTACTTAGGATGCCTGATGTCCACATCTCAGTCTAAACTCTGTCTGCTCTTTCTAGGTCTGCAGCCATACACTAATTACAGCTTCATGCTTACTGCATGCACATCTGCTGGGTGTTCTTATAGCCAACCACTTTCAGGTCAAACTTTACAAGATGCTCCTCACGGTAAGGGAAAAAATCATTCTTATAGAACTGCAAAGGGATGATCATATGGGCTTGTATTTTCTCATGGCTTAACAAGAGGCAAAACTCCTCTGTCATCCATCAAGCTGTTTTGTATAAGTTTACACGAGATAATTTGTCTCTCTTGGAGTATTTATATCTTAACACACGTTTCATTCTGACTGCCTGGCATTGCATTTTATTTTTGTGATGATTTCCCCAAATTAGTCTTTAAGTAAGTGAGTTTAGAATTAGTATATGCAGATTTTTTTAAAGCATAAATAAATATGCAGAGACAACCGGGCATATAAGGGCTGCAGCCTTTGGCCTTGTTCTCCATTAATCCATACCTTGTCTAGTTAGTTTGTTTGGTATAGGATAAACACAGAAAATGTGTTAAATTCTGTCATTCTTTCTGGCAATGTTTTATGCTTCCATTATATTAGTGAAAGCAATAGCATAAACTGTGGTAAAGAAAAAAACCCTTTATGTTTCTGTCATAAAATTAAAATAATGTCGCTGTTATGTTAATAGGGGTATGGCCAAAACCTCATCATGTCACAGTCAGCTCAACTGAAGTGGAACTCTACTGGACTGAACCAAAGACATCCAATGGACTCATTACTCAGTATCAATTATTTCGTGATGGAGAACAGATTTTCTTGGGTAGCAGTACAGATCTGAACTTCACAGATGTTAACCTGCAACCTAACAGTAGGTAAGGCATGTTAAAGAGCTCTGGTAATGTGTGAAAGGTGTTCAAAATATATGTACATGTGTTTGTGAGTTGCACGCGATGATATCTGACTCTTGACAAAAGAAAACTCTCTTACGATATTACTTAATTCCTGAAAAATTGGCAAGGTACTTTCAGGAGGCTTCCAAGCGTGGAAAAGCCTTAATCAACATTTTATCTTCATTTTCTAAGGCTGAGTCATTCTGATTCAAATATGAGGAGGTTTTTTATTTTCCTTTGGGTGTTGTTTGGTGGCTCCATTGGTTGTTTTTTCTTCCCCTTATGGAAGTTACTTAGAAAAATGTAAGTCTTTATGGCAAACAGCAGTGCACATGGTAATGTTTCTGTGTGTGTTGAACACACTGGCTCAAAAGCAGCAGCTGTTGGTATTTTTATACAGGCCATTCTGAAATTGATTTTGATGCTTTTTGAGTCAATACTTTTATATGTAAGGGTAATGTGACCTTTAGTATTTAATTTATTATGGTGATAAGAGTTACTCTTCTCACGTCAAAAAATGTAAAGGTGCAAATTGCCACTAATGCCATATTTGTAATACTCTTTGTATAGTCTGTTCACTTCAAACTGGTGGAAAAGGAAATGTTCTATTACTGATGTGCCTAAAGCTTCTGACTGTGGTGTCTTCTGATCTTTCTGTGTTTGTGCAGATATGTTTACCAGCTGGAAGCCAGCACTTGGGGCGGCAGCAACACTAGTGAGAAATACGTTATACAAACACCAGTAGGAACACCAGAGAAAATTCATGCCCCATATAATGTCACTGTAATTGATGCCTATTCTATATTTCTAGCTTGGGACGTGCCAGGTAAAAACATATTTCTGTGTTAGCACTTTGTAGCACAATGAAAGGATTGAAAAATTAGTGCTTTCAGGCAGGGAGCTGAATCATTCTGATACTTTTATTCTTCATATTTGGTTTTAGAGTTTGTGTGATTTAAATAACCAGTATCTAAATTTGCCATTTCCTATAAACATATTATTTTAATAATATTGACCTATATACTCGAGCACTGCGAGGATTGTCTAATTAAAACCTGTATGTTAATTAATCTTGTAAGCTACTATTGAGTGCAAGTATTACACTGAAAATAGATTATCTCATCTCCTTTATTCAGACTAACCTGTCATTGACAGGAAAACCTGCCAAATTTTTGGGATGAGGATATCTTGATAACCATCCTGGCAATTTAAATTGTGCAGTTGTCCTGCAGGTATGCAGTCTTGAGCTCCTTTAAGAAAAGGTGTAAGAGCATGTTATAAAAATGTTACATTACAGTTATTGTGAGACAACCAGAACAATGCAAATGAACAATTTTCTGTCTAGTGTATTCTTATCGAGTAGGGTGTTTTCCAGTTTCTGTGTACTGTTTTTCTCAGTTAAATTACTTCAATTTTCTTAGGAACTTTGCATTTACATATTGCAGTTGCAGTGTGTTTTATCAATGAACTCAGGGAAGTTTCTGATGTCTCCTTTTCCTAATTATTTCAGATGTTGTTTCCTTGCAGAGCAGTTACAGTAGAGTCAATTGGCATGAAAAATAAAGTCACCTCAAAAAAGTATATTGCCTTCAAGGCTGGGATCATGAGTATTGTGGCAGTGCTTAGCAGCATTCACCCTGCCCATTTAAGCGATGATTAATAAATCTATAATACTCTGAGCTGTCAATCTTTTAGTTTTCAGAAGCACAAAAATCCATTATAGAAATGCTATAATATATGAAAAAGATTAAAATCTTAAATTAAACTTTTCCCCCTACTGCCTGAAAGGATTTAGAACCCAGCAGAAGGCAGATGAATTCGAATGGCATATAATCTACAGTTGGTTTTATTGGAAAGTGACTTATGCTGTATTGTAGTTTTGATAATAAATATAATTTAAGGTACAAAATATTCAGCAACATTATAAATAGATTTAAAACAATAATGTAATGGAATAGTGTAGGCTTGTGAAGACGGGGTGATCCCAGAAAAGCTTGTCCTTGTTCTCGATGTTTTCTTCTCCTGCTGCTCTAATTCCAGTTACTTGTGAAAGGTTACAGGCATGAAGAGAGAATCAGCTTTTGTGCAGTACATTTGGTCCTGTTGCAATTAAGATTGTGTGCACACAGGTTCAGGTATTTCTGAAAACACGGGATCAGAGGGGTGAGGAGGAAAAGGTGGGTGTTAATGCTCTGTAGAGGATACAGGGTTGATATGTTCCTTCTCCTCAGTCATGGAAAAGCACATCTCCCTTCCTTTCTGCTTTCTTATTGTGAGACCAATTTTTGAAGTATGAATAAGTGATTGTTTTTCATATAGTGCCCTTACTGTGTAGACAGGAGAGGAAAGCTTGCCATCCTTTTCTTATACACCTCGGAGCCACCAGATGATCTTCCAGGAATAAAGAGTCCTAACAGCAGAGAAATACTACTAATGCAACTAAGGGAAACACTGTGTGCAGAAGCATCAGTATATGCAGAAGCCAGAAAATGAACACAATCTTGCCTCATGCTCATTCTGAGAATTTTGTGCTCCTAGTGATTTTTTTTCGCAAGAGAAAGACTGTGGGGGATGGTTTATTTTGGAGCTTCTGACCTTCTGATGTACAATACATCTCATTCACCGGCCCTATACCTGCAGATGTCCGGGGCCACTCACATACCCAGCTTGGTAGGATTACCCTATAGTCTACAGCTTTTTATCCTTATTTATGTCATTGTGCATGAAATAATCTGGGATTTTTTCTGATCCTTTTTTTTTCCTGTGTCTTAAATTGCATTTCACAATAAACTGTATTGAGGTAATATAAGTTTCCCTTATAAACCCAGAATGCAGCTTTTGTTATAAGGATTTTCAGGCTTGGTCATCACTCTTGATGATGAGCCAGTTCTTTTAATTGCTATAGTCTCCATGTAAAAAAAGAGCTTTTTATTAACCAACTTGTGATGAGAGGTTAGCTGGCTTAGTGTCTTCCTGTCTCTGGATATGAAAGATGCTTTGACATTATGTCTTGTTATCTACTGTAGGAAATTTGGATCAAATAGTCACCCTCAGGATTAATTACAGGCATCATATTGCACAGACTCTTTTGGGTGGCTTTAATGATGTTTCAACATCTGTAATGTAGCTAGATTTTATGACTATAGATATGTAGCATTTCAAAACTCCTTACTTAGCTAAATAGCAAGGTGGCTGAGTATTGGTTAAAGTGATGAATTCCAAAGAAAATATTTGACACACCCCACTCACTATGGAAAATAGGACTTTATTTTTTGAAATAGGTATCCCATTATCTTGTGTTGCCTTGCCTCAGTGCACAGACCTCAAAGGTACGGTACATTTCACTGATGTGCTATAGAAGGATATGTTACGATTACGATGGAACGACTATTAGTGCCATGGATAGAAGCAGAAAAGCTGAATGGAAAAAAACCCCACCACGTAATTCTCTTGAGTTGTACCCATAAATGTTACTGATAGGCAGGCAGGGAGCCATCTTGCATTTCAGCTCATTGACAGCCCCACTGGTCATCACTGGGGTCCTGATTCTTCTATGTGTCTTCAGTTGCTACTGGTGATACAAAGCTGAACGTGCTCAAAAAAGGATCCTATGTTACTATCTTCATACATTAATAATAATCTGGATGGAAATGTCTTCACTCATCATGTTGTAGCACTCTAATTCATCCATCTCTGGGTTTGCTTAACAGTTAGGATGAAAATTGTATAACATGCCTGGATTCCTACTTTCTTTTTCTTTGGTAGTTGAATGATCTTTATTTGGCTCTTAGCTTTGTCTCTCAGGCTCCTCATCTAACCTGGTTTCTCCTTTATTGATGACCTAACAAACGGTTCTGGCTTTTGTTAAGCCAGTGCTACATGTCTTCATTTTGTTTTCTCATGTAATTGTTGCTTACTCCACATCACTGTGGTCAAGATGTTCAAACCCAGTGTCTGAAATTCTGCATCTCCAAAGTAGCTGGCATCTGCAACTGTTACTGACTTCAGAGTCTTATGGGAATGCGTAATACAACCAGAATGAGATCTCTGGGTGTTTGAAACTTAATGTAAATCTCAGGAAGCCAAATAGATTTAAAAAAAAAATTCTGTGAAGTTAAATTAAAATATAACTTTACTCCTACTTGTTTTTAAATAAAGATATGGCTAGAAGGACATTGAGGTGCTGGAGCAAGTCCAGAGAAGGGCAACCAAGCTGGTGAAGGGGCTGGAAGACATGCCCTGTGAGGAGA